>JAFMSR010000014.1:28009330-28356830 GCA_022818135.1 Saxidomus purpurata
AACAAAACACTGCCGGTGTAACTGTTGTGCAAACTAACAATTCACGTAAGTACTTATCTCTAAAACTCCTTATTGAATGGACCCGGGAAGAATGTCGGCAAACACAGGCATGCTGGGAAACCTGTGAATCTGGCTCAGTTTAACCTCACCCTGCTAAATGTTAAAAATGGATTTTGCGGGGGGGGTGCCCAAAGACAATTTTACTTACTAATTAGCAGGCTGATCTTGAGCTACACTAGTTGCTGAGGCAAAGTCATTTACCGCCAGCAGGATAAAATTAAATGCAAAAATGCAGATGGCGAAACTTTACGTGGTCCTAAGGTTCGCCTGGTTTCCTCTAGTTTCAGAGATATTTTCATCGGTATTTCACTTTCTGTGTCGGTGAGTGGCAGCCTGTTTAAGTACAACAGTAACGTTACTATGTTTACCATTTCGCCTATCAAAAGTAAAAATAGATTCTTACGATTTAACACGTGGTTGAACTAGTGATTACTCCATTATTTTATCTCGAAGTCAATCTAAAATAATTCGTATGTAGGCCTGAAAGTATAACCGCTCTAACACCTTAGTTGTTATGCCGTTTAATTTGCACAATTTCAGAGCAAATGAATTCTGTAGCTGCGAATGTTGCCCCGGCATATCCCCAGTACCCACAGCCTGGATATCCACAACCGGGGTATCCCACCGGACCGGCTCAACCGCCACCCTACACTGGCAAATAAAGTGCGGACAAGCTGATCATCATTGTCCTATATAAAGGCATTTTAAAACATTTACAACCGTTTCTTTTATATTTGGTGAAATAAATGCCAAACCGCAAAAACAGTACAAGGTTGGACAATGCATGCAATTTTACAAGAAAAAACCTTTGTTGTTATCATACTAGATTTTAATGTAAAAATTCTACAAAACTTGATCAAACATAAAGGTCGAAATGTAAAACTTATTTCAAAAGTATTTTTTCTTGCTGTATGCAAAAATTAGTAAAAACATTATTAAATATATATAGAAAAGTTTTAAGTTAAAATGTCTGTGGCAAGATGTTGGCCACGAATAATTCCTAGTCCAAAGATGGTCATCGCACCAATTTTTGGTGAGGTAAAGCACTAAGATTGTGCTTCTACAATAACGTTTCAGTGTAATGAATGTATGACCATTGATTCATGTTCAAATATCAAGGAGCCCGGAAATCAACTGCAATACCAGGCCTCCATGTTTGGCCAATTTTTCATGATGCTTGCGATATTAAATGCGGCTTCTATAGTGTTCATGAGGTTACCATTTGTATTTAATAGCAGACCAAAGGTTCTTGCTAATATGTTAAACGTTTCATTTACTGAATGATAAAAAACTTATGTTATCAACCCTGTGACGTTTTCAGAATGTCATGGACTTGAGTTTGCTTAAAACACTACGCAAATGATACAGTTTGTGACCTACTGAACGCCAGCATATTAAGGTTTATAATATAACCAGCTAACAAAACCCGCATAAAGTGAACACCAGATATAACACAGATGCTTAAAGTAGAAGCCCGTACTTTTATCTTCCAAAACCTTAGATGATTCAGGCTCCATAAGTGAATACTATGCTTGTGAAATAGGAGGATACATTTGAAAGACATTAATCAATAATATATTTAGTAAGACTTTTTTCTAGAAAAACATCTATGACACTAATGTAAATATTAATAGTTTCACCAGTTTGACATGTTTTACTCTGTTATTTAAGTAATTCAAAAAGAGCTAAATTCTGGTACCCGGAGTACCTGGTATCTGCATCTGTTTCTGCTTGTTTAACCAGAAGCTTCCAGGACGTCATGATAACCCCAATATATTGGGTACTTGAATTTTTTGTTGTTGATGTAGATTTATTTGCATGTCTAGATAGGCATGTATAGACTAATTTTCACCAAAAGTAAGCTTACTGTGAGCACACTGGTGCAGGTGTTCTTTTCTCAAAAGACAACTAAAAATCGAGAGGCTGCAAATATCTAAATAATGTTTACCAAAAACTGTGATTTTGGCAATTTGTAATAACAATTTATTAAAGATAATCATAACTTGTTACATGTAGTTCAATGCGGCGAATGCATGAGTGAAACAATGCATTTAGAATGGGTCTCCTTGAATTCCTTTGGGACCATGCCTCGACATCAACCATCACCAATTACCAAAATATGTTTGTTTGTTTGCCCGCTGTGATTTTTCTTCTCTTATTTTGGAACACAATGTACATAGTAAGGTCATGTCACCATCTATTTAGGAACACAATGTACATAGTTAGGTCAAGTCACCATCTATTTAGGAGCACATTGTACATTTTTTAAAATCTTCTCCTCGAAAACCACGAGGATTAGAGCCAAGATATTTAGTGTGTAACAGTGTCTAGTGGACCTCTTCAAAGTGTGTTCAAATCATGCCCCAAGGGTCAAAATTTACACTGCCCAGGGGGTCGTTTGAAATGAAAAAACTTTGAAAATCTGCTTTTCTAAAACTACAAGGCCTTGAGCTTAGATATTTGGTATGTAACATTGTCTAGTGGTCTTCCATCTACTTTGTTCAAATCATGCCCCACGAGTCAAAATTTACACTGCCCAGTGGGTCGTTTGGTATAGAAAAAACTTTTAAAATCTGCTTTTCTAAAACTAGAAGGCCTAGAGCTTAGATATTTGGTATGTAACATTGTCTAGTGGTCTTTCACCTACTTTGTTCAAATTATGCATCTGGGGTCAAAATTGACAACACCCACCAGACAAGTGCACTTGTACTCAGGTGAGCGATATAGGGCTATCATGGCTCTCTTGTTTATTCTTGGTCCATGAAGTAATGTCTCATGCTTTTATATATGTATTTTTCAATAAGTATTTATAATTTTGATAAATATTTTACTTATTTTACTTAAGCTGAGATACAGTGACAAGCTATTATTTTTATCTATTGATGATAACATTGACCTATACATACACATGGATTGGCAACTCTCGAACTTTCCTACACAAATCAACCTTTTTGTCGCGAGCAACGAGATTTTGGCAATATATTATGCATTATAATTCATATGAATTCAGCTAATCAGCGCTACTGAACAGACCGTTATTATCAGACAACTTTTCGAGATCAGGATCACGATCAGCACTTTATGAGGAAAATAGTTTCGTAGGTTATCGTAGTTCCGCCTATCGTTCGGCTTCCGAACGAGAACGGATCACACAGATCTTTAAATTCCTTAATGCTGTATCATCAATGTTTTCTTTTTCCTGTTACGGCAAGAGCTTAACAGCGATATTTATTACACTTCCAAAAAATATCCAGCCGTTTGATTGGTCAATGACTCGTAAATAAACATTGATATAAACGGGCAAGCCGGTTACATACGCTTGACATATCCCGTCACTGTACCTCACGCTTTAAACGTGAGAGTGTTCGCGTACATTACGTGTGCTGAATTGTGACGTTAATAAATGACGTCACGAAATGAGGTATTTGAAGGTCTGCTTACGTTCGGTCGTTAATGAATCAAAAATGAACCAAATCCTTAAAAATTTAAGAAAGTGAAAAGTAATAAAATTGTAAAATGTTTTTAGGCGTGATAAATTGGGAACAATAGTTCGATAAAATTTTGATCTTGGCGGGTAATATATCCCCATATACCGCGTCTAAAAAAACAAAAAAAACATATATTATTACCCATCCAGGAGATGACCATCCATTTGATTGGGCAATGGTCCGTATATAGACATTTATATTAACGTGCACTTTGTCGTTGGCTGCATATCGAGCCCCCCCCCCCCCTTTTCCCCCAACCCCCCAAAAAACCCAAAGATTCGACCCGGCAAATCATCCAATGTGTTCCGTTTATATACATTTACACTATTACGAGGTGAGGCGCTTTGCAAAACCTTAAATTGCCAACGCAACTATAGACCTTCAGGGTATTTCACAAACCCGCCGTAAAAATGACACAGAATCGCCGATGTTTCAGTCATCTTACTTAACACAAAGTACTGACCGTAACAAGTTACATTGTGCTAATACAATATGAACTATACGGTTTCCGCAAGTCAAACATTGCTTGTAAATTCATGGTTTGCATGTATTTTCAAAACTTATCAAAATTATTGTGAGTGTCCAGCAAGTCATTTTTTATTCATGTTTCAGACGCTGAAAATACGTAAAACGATGTTGAAACAAATAAAATTTTGTGAAATATGACCAGTTTGCAGGACATGGTCACACTTACATGTTTCACTTAAAACTCTTTACCAAATGAATAACTATTACCAGACATTTCCTATTTGGTAAAATCGAACTTGAGATATGCTTCAGGGTTATATGCGAAGAAACTCTTTATAGCTTTTCGAGTCGCTTTTGAACACTCATGCCGGGTCTTAACGCCTGTGCAAAGAAATGTGCATGAAGCAAGTTTTCCACCACAGCTTCCACCACAGCTATCCATATTTACCTAATGCATGAACGGGGATGCGAACCCGGGACCTACCATACCGGAGGCGGCCCTCGATATCGAGACTGACAACAGTTTTCCTTATCGAATGTAAATAATATAAGATCTGGGAACAGGCGAAAATCGGCCTTTAATGGACCGAGCCCTTTCAGCTTTGGTCAGGTGTAACCTTATAAACTTCACACACAAACAAAACTAAAAACCACTATTCAATTTTAGGTCGAAGACGTTTACCCAAGACGCTGTATCGGATTTATTCCGATCAAAAAGTTCATAACCTAAAACGGATTGCACATGAAGAGACTACGGTTAGGTTTGGTATTTAGAATAATTTATGACTGCTTGTCACATATTTGCACATACACCTTTACCCACCATATACAATATTAATAACTTCTTTTTTATTTTAAATATTTCTTCTTCATACTCATTTTTTTTGATTACATTGATGATAATTGTTAGTTTCGGTATAATATCACGTTATAATTTCAATGACTGGGCACAAAAGTGATATTTTCACGAAAATAACAACATTTGGTTTTAATTAACGTTTAAAATCTGGATACATGTATAACCAACCATAATATTTCGATAAACTACCGAAAACATGAAATAAAATTATGTAATATATAATCATCATCAGCTGATAACTTCTTCTGAGTATAATCTGGTCCAGGTCACTGAAAACTGGTTATCAACGTTACATTAGATACAAATTTACAATCATACGCGACATGATAACAGGGTATGCATTAAATGGCGTAGCTGGCCGTAGTTTATATTTACTTTTCTTGCATACGGATCGGCATTTCCGGTGATTTTGCCCATGCCGGAAAGACCTGTCTGGCACCCCTCCTATGCCAGATGACTCTCGTGAATTACTTATGACGTAACGTTATAAACATTGTGATGTCACTTTCCCAAACACAACGTCGGAAAAGCGTTTGTTTTTCATGATAATTCATCATTTTGATAAGTTTGCATGTAGAAATCTGCTTTAAAGTGCAAGACGGTATGCAAGAAAAAGTTTCCATCATGAGACACGGTATGAATGATAGTTTCTGTCATGAGCACGAGGTGTAGAGGCTCTGTGGAGTTCCCGCAAAACTCTTACCCGAGGTAAAAACGGATATGTCTATCTGAACCTAATGTCTCATGATTTAAACTTTTTCTTGCATACCGTCATGCACATTAAAGTATATTTCAAAATGCAAACTTATCAAAATGATACATTATCATATAAAAACAAACGGTATTTAGATGTTATGTTTGGGAAAATGGTGTCACAATGTTTTTAACGTGACGTTACAAGTAATGCACGAGAGACGTCTGGCATAAGAGGGGTGTCATTCTGACTTTTCCAGCATTGGTAAAATCGCCGGAAATCCCGATCCGATATTCAAGAATGTATATTTCTGTAAGCTTAACTGAAGGACGTGTGTTTGCTTTCTTAGGATTAAAGCTGGATGATTGTACATTTTTCATTAGCATTACAGCCAGACTACTGACCATTGTTCTTTTAGCGTTACTGGAGCGTTACTGCTGGTTTTGTATGCGTTACTTCGCTCTTTAAGCGTTACAGAAGGACGAGTGTACACCGTCTGTGAGTGTTATGGTAGGACGAGAGTATATTTTCTGTTAGGGTTACAATAGGACGAGTGTTCCTTGTTCTGTGAGCGTTATCGTAAGACGAGTGTATACTGTTCTGTTAGCGTTACAGTAGGACGAGTGTACACCGTCTGTGAGTTTTATCGTAGGACGAGAGTATGTTCTGTTAGCGTTAAAGTAGGACAAGTGTACCCTGTCTGTGAGTGTTATCGTAGGACGAGTGTTTATTTTCTGTTAGCGTTACAAAAGGATGAGTGTACTCTCTTTTAGCGTTACCGTAGGACAAGTGTACATGTTTCGTAAGCGCTATCGAAGAACAAGTGTATATTGTTCTGTTAGCGTTACTGTTGGACGGGTGTACTCTCTGTTAGCATTACACCAGGAGGAAAGTATATTCTCTTGTTAGCGCTACTGCAGGACATTTGTACGTTGTTCTGTAAGCGGTTACTTTAGGACGAGTGTACCTTTTTCTGTTAGCTTTTATCTATACGAAGGGACGTCTGATACTTATCACGGAGATTTGTACGCCACTGTATTTTTAAAATGATTTACCAAGTACTGATACAGTCATTTTTGATAATAGTTTAGCTACTTGAGAGGAAGGTTGTTTGCAAAACTGAACAGATTTGTAGTTAAAATATCATGATGTCCCTAGCCAGGATCATTCTCATATTATTCGCAGTTTTGGGTAAGTTTTTATAGTGATATAATCATTCTACGTGACTATCATAATTCATGAAATTTATGAATTTGTGTGACTGTTTTAATTTCGTTATTTCCCTAGTGAAACATCTTTTTTTACTTATCCTTGTCAAAATAAATAACCTTACCTGTTTTGTAGGGTTTTTTTTCTATCAGCAAATAACAAAAAAATAAATCCGTAATAGTTATTTCTTACGAATTCTATGTTTTTCGGTGGTTAATTTAGATATAAAGGTGGATTATATCCCGATAAACTCACTGTCCACTTAGTGAGAATTAACAAACATTCCTACCCATGCACTCCGAGTGTAACGAGTGCAGGAAAGCAGATGTAGAGTTTTAAACATAAAATAAACAGAACAATTGTTGATATCGATGTAATATCACGATAATTTCACTCGTGAATACCAAAGTAGTTAGTTTTTCTCGTGGCTGTGCCACCCGTGAAAATATCACTTGGTGAAATTAAAACGTGATATTACACCGAAACAGACAATTATTCACTATATGTTCATTTTGTTTTAAGAGTCTTGCTCAAGTACACGTAACAACTTTAAAAAACGCAACATTTTTAATACGTCATAGATTTTGAGAATTGAGTAAAAATGCTCTTTTTGCTTTTTAAAATCATGTTTCCATCGAATTATGAGTGAATTTACTTGTTGAATAAAACCAGGGAATGGCAAACAGCAATTTTCTAAATATCACTTGCACTCGTCATTTTTAAAGTTGTTAAGTATACAATGTACAAAGTATACTAATTAATCCGCTGCTCTCTTATGTACTTATATTCGTGAAAACAGAACTCATTAACTTTTACAAATGAGTACAATATTTTTACAAATTCAGTATATGCAAATGTATATTTCTGACCCGTTTCCAGAATGTGTGCACGCTAAGCTCTGTTATAGCAGCCAATGCGCCTATGGTTGTTGTGGATCGGATTGCTGCGACGGCACGTGGTAAATGCTCTGTTTTGTTAAATTTTGTCAAACATGGAGTCTTACTTATTCTTACACGAATTACAATTTTGTCTCTATAAACAAAGAGTGGAAAAAGGATGTTTTATTATGCCATTAAAAACTTGAGAACTGATTTGCCGTCAAAATGACGTCATATTGTGCCACATGGCGTTGATTAGATATCCACGTAGAAAAAAAACCGCTTTGTACATTTATTTACAATATCTGGTCATGTAAGAATCGAAAAAACATCCTTTTCAGCGTTGTAATCGTCTAATTAACAACTCAAAAGTGTAGCTTATTAGATGATGAATACCGCTTGAATGGATATATTTCATTACTGTTCCCTTCGGTGAAAGACCGGGACATATTTCACTGAGTGAGCACCAAAAGTGAAACTTTCAAGAGTAAAGCTGAAACACAGCTCAAAACCTATCGTGCTATTAGGTTACCTCCTTGCTGAGTAAATCATGTTGTAAAATTAGACAACTGCGGTAATTTTACGTTTTAGCAAACATGGCAATCAGATCTTCACAAACTCTCTGAAACGCCTCCTTTTTCAAAACTTTATTTTGATATCTAAACCAATTTTGTATTATCTTGATTTAAATGATAATGATTTTACTGCATAGCCACGGTATCATTAGTATCTTCACAGTTTCGAGTCTGGTATTTCAAGTGTTTTCAACAGTGTTATTGACGTTATCTGTGTTTAACACAAAAATTGCCAGTATTTAATTTATGAAAGGGTAAAATTGTGAATTATCAAAGCCTCTCTCATCTCAGTGGTTAACATCAACTTAACGGACAGGCGAAACTCAGAGCCGGACTCATAGCCGGACAAATAGATAAACTATCAGTGGTTTGATAATCTGTTAAACCTTGATCCTTAAGATTGTTATGCAGTGTGCTGAACCTAACATAAGTTCTACCGGTAGCCCGTAACGCCGTATTATCGGCGTATTTGTGTTTTACTCAACACCAGTTTTCTTATGTCATTAATTCATAAAATATATAATTTACTCAACATGCAGCAACATCAAAGACATGTGTTACGACCAAAATACATAAGTTTTACAAAGTAGGTCAAACAAAACAAAATACCCACACACCTGAGTGATTTAGATTTCATCCAAGGGAAAGCACTCTATTATCGGCGTAATCGAACTATGGATCACCTTATCCGTCAAAAATACGGAAGGCAATGATTCAAACAACTCCCAATATCCAAATAATTAAGAAATATAAAACTCAATTTACAAAATATATTCCAAATTCAAGTGTGCAAGTGTGCAAGAAGTTCAAACTGTTCACAAAATTCTAGTCAAAGTCTTTATAAGTTTATAAAATATCCAAATTAAAACATTAAATCCAACCATAAATCAACTACCAAGAACAGAAATAAACACATTGACAGTCATTATGTAATTCTTTTTCATAGTTAATGTCCTAATCAAATACTAGGAATTAAAGATATGCATTTAGAAATATTGAAATAATTGATATTCTTTGAAAAAATCATTATTTCTAACTGACTTTAATTAGTTTTTCACAAGCAAAAACAGACAGAACCGCCTTTCCATACCTTAAAAATCGGCCAGAGTGACGTCATAGCAGACGACAAAATGTTCATAAACTTATCCTGTAGTTATTATTCAATAAATAAACAGTACTTTGGGGGATATTTCGTTGAATAACACCTGGAAAGGTGTAAAAGTAAGTAGCTTTTGCAAATGAACACAAACTTTCAAGTAAACGTGACATTTCTAGAAAAAATGAGGTGCTTGATCAAGCGTGAACTTCCGGTCACAAATTTGCATATGGTATTCACCAATAGAGGGCGCGATTACTCGGAAATACCCGAAAGTATGATTACGCCGATAATAGGAATGCGCCGATAATATGGAGTTCGAGGCCATAATTACATGTCTATTTATATTCAAACGCGAATGTTTTAACGTAACCACTAACAATATCTCTCCGAATTTGGACGGTTGAACGCCAGATATATCGCGAACGGTTCGGGAGCAAGTCAATTGTTTTAACATTTTTTAAAAATTGAATTCAACAAATTTCTGAATAACCCTCTTTTAGGTTAAACTTGATTATAAGCAGTAAATATAACCCACAAGCAACTATTAAGTCCTCTATTTCCTTATGTCCGTATCCGACCAGAAATATTTTAAAATTTGACGCCTTTCAGGCAGGCGATCGATTCTTTTCCCGAGTTTGATTGAAAAACCGTAAGACAATTAAGTTATATTCGTCATCATATATACATTTTCCTGAATGACGTCATTGCAAGTTCAATGAATACAAAAGTATATATACTGCCAAATAAATGACGGAAGTTCTATAAAAAGTATACTGAACATGATAGTTCATTTGTGTTGTATTAGTCATGTCACTAACAAAAAATGAAAATTATTAACATGACACAAAACTTAAGGCTTTTTTTATTATTTGCGCTTACTTTTACTTTTTTTCTGTCCGACAGGTATTGCCATCACAAAAAAATGTCACACAACATTCACAATTGAAGATTGTTCAGAACGAATCCAAACTCCAACCGGAGAATCTTTTCACGCTGTATCAAACCAGTTTTCCTAATTTTACAAAACGACAATAATTTTTCTTCTCCTTTGTAAAATAGATTTCCTTATCCAGTTTCAATTTGCTTCTATAACAACACGAAAATAAGCAACCGTATCGTCAATACACGGACATAAATTATACAGAAAATGTACTAGCTTACAGTATTAGTTTTATAACTTTATTTATTTCTCACGTGACTTTCTCTCATATTTCTAACATATTTCTTTTCAATTCAGGGGAACTGGTAGTATAGCAGGGACCACCGTTGGGCTGATATGTTTCTTCCTCTTTGTTGCGTTTGTTGTTGTTTGTTGCCGCCGCAGACGCCGCCTACTTCGCCCCGTGCTCGTCCAGCAACAAAACACTCCCAGTGTAACTGTTGTGCAATCTAACAGTTCACGTAAGTACTTATCTCTAAAACTCCTTATTGAAAGGACCCGGGAAGAATGTCGGCAAACACAGGCATGCTGGAAAGCCTGTGTATCTGGCTCGGTTAAACCTCTCCGTGCTAAATGTTAAAAATGGATTTTGCGGGGGAGGGGAGTGCCCACAGACAATTGTAATAACTAAAATGCAAACATGGATTAGCAGGCTGATCTTGAGCTGCACTAGTTGCTGAGGCAAAGTCATTTACTGCCAGCAGGGTAAAGTTATAATTATGCAAAAATGCAGATGGCGAAACTTAACAAGGACCTGAGGTTCGTCTGGTTTCTTCTCGTTTCACAGATATTTTCATCGGTATTTCATTTACCAGTGTCGTTAATTGACAGCCTGTTTCATTGACAGATTCTTACGATTTAACACGAGGTTGAACGAGCGATTACTCCATATTTATATCTCGAAATCAATCTAAAACAATTCATTTATAGGTCTTAAAGTATAACCGATCTAACACCTTTTAAGTTAGTTGTTATGCAACTTATGTTTAATTTTCACAATTTCAGAGCAAATGAATTCTGTAGCTGCGAATGTTGCCCCGGCATATCCCCAGTACCCACAGTACCCACAACCTGGATATCCACAACCTGGATATCCACAACCGGGTTATCCTACCGGACAGGCTCAACCACCACCCTACACTGGCAAATAAAGTGCGGACAAGCTGATCATCATTATCCTATATAAAGGCATTTTAAAACATTTACAACCGTTTCTTTTATATTTGGTGAAATAAATGTCAAACCGCAAAAACAGTACAAGGTTGGACAATGCATGCAATGTTACAAGAAAAAACATTTGTAGTTATCATACTAGATTTTAATGTAAAAATTCTACAAAACTTGATCAAACATAAAGGTCGAAATGTAAAACTTTTAAAAAGTTTTTTTTCTTTCTGTATGCAAAAATTAGTAAAAACATTATTAAATATATATAGAAAAGTTTTAAGTTAAAATGTCTGTGGCAGGATGTTGGCCACGAATATTTCCTAGTCCGAAGATGGTAATCGCACCTTATGACAATTTTTGGTGAGGTAAAGCACTAAGATTGTGCTTCAGCAATAACGTTTCAGTGTAATGAACGTTTGACCTTTAATTCATGTTCAAATATCAAGGAGCCCGGAAATCAACTGTAATACCAGGCCTCCATGTTTGGCCAATTTTTCATGATGCTCGCGGTATTAAATGCGGCTTCTATAGTGTTCATGAGGTTACCATTTGTATTTCATAGCAGACGAAAGGTTCTTGCTAATATGTTAAACGTTTCATTTACTGAATGATAAAAAACTTATGTTATCAACCCTGTGGCGTTTTCAGAATGTCATAGACTTGAGTTTGCTTAAAACACTACGCAAATGATACAGTTTGTGACCTACTGAACGCCAGCATGTTAAGGTTTATAATATAACTAGCTAACAAAACCCGCATTAAGTGAACACCAGATATAATTCGGATGCTTAAAGTAGAAGCCCGTACTTTTATCTTCCAGGCTCCATAACTGAATACGATGCTTGTGAAATAGGAGGATACATTTGAAAGACATTAATCAATAATATATTTAGTAAGACTTTTTTTCTAGAAAAACATCTATGACACTAATGTAAATATTAATAGTTTCACCAGTTTGACATGTTTTACTCTGTTATTTAAGTAATTCAAACAGAGCTAAATTCTGGTACCCGGAGTACCTGGTATCTGCATCTGTTTCTGCTTGTTTAACCAGAAGCTTCCAGGACGTCATGATAACGTCAATATATTGGGTACTTGAAGTTTTTGTTGTTGATGTAGATTTATTTGCATGTCTAGATAGGCATTTATAGACTAATTTTCACCAAAAGTAAGCTTACTGTGAGCACACTGGTGCATGTGTTCTTTTCTCAAAAAACAAAAATAATATCAAACAGGGAATGCCACGTACCAAAAACAAGACAACTAAAAAACGAGAGAAGGTATGGCTGCAAATATCTAAATAATGTTTACCAAAAACTGTGATTTTGGCAATCTGTAATAACAATTTATTAAACACAATCATAACTCGTTACATGTAGTTAAATGCGGCGATAAAACGAATACATGAGTCAAACAATGCATTTAGAATGGGTCTCCTTGAATTCCTTTGGGACCATGCCTCGACATCAACCATCACCAATTCCAAAATATGTTTGTTTGTTTGCCCGCTGCGATTTTTCTTCTCTAGATATATTTCGATAAACTACCAAAAAACATTAAATGAGACAGTGTTATATACAATCATCGTCAGTAGATACCTTCCTCACAGTACAATGTGGTCCAGGTCACTGATAACTGAAAACTGGTTATCAACGTGACATTGTGTAGAGATAAGATACAAATTCACATTTGTAAGTGACAGTGTGAAACATAGATGATAACATGGTATGTATGATCCAATAGCGTAGCTGGCCGTAGCTCAGATTTGCTCTTCTGTTTATTCTGTCAGTCAACAAAAGCTGCACAGAAATAAATCTGACTTTGGCGATTAAAACTATTTTGCTGGTATTTATTAACACAAAGTATAGGCTTATTACAAAATATTTACAGCTATACTCAGAACCAAATAATAAAACAATATAATTTATGATGATATGAGCGATATGAAAACTTATTTCTGTGATGAGCACCAGGTGAATATCGTAATATCCGTCACCTAGGGAAGCTGTTTGGCAGGAACGAAGCTCTGCCGAGTTCCCGCAAAACAGTTACCCGAGGTAACGGAAATTCAATCTCAACTAAATGTCTCATGATTGAAGCTTTTTCTTGCACACCGTCATGCACATTAAAGTAGATTTCAAAATGCAAACTTATCAAAATGATACATAATCATATAAAAACAAACACAATTCAGACGTTGTGATTGGGAAAATGATGTCACAATGTTTATAACGTCACGTCACAAATAATTAACGAGAGACGTCTGGCATAAGAAGACTGACGTTACAGCAGGACGAGTTTACATTGCTATGTGAGCGTTATCGTAGGACGAGTGTATATTTTCTGCCAGCGTTACAATAGGACGAGTGTACATCGTTCTTTGAGCGTTACTGTCGGACGAGTGTACTCTCTTTTAGCGTTACTTTAGGACAAGTGTACATGTTTCGTGAGCGTTATCGTAGGACATGTGTATATTTTTCTGTTAGCGTTACTGTAACAAGTGTACATTGTTTTGTGGGCGTTATTGTAGGACGAGTGTTTATTGTTCTGCTAGTGTTACTGTAGGACGAATGTACATTGTACAATTACGTTGAGGACAATATATAGTTTTGCCTACATCGAGAAGGATGAGTGTACATAAATCTGTTAGCGTTACAACAGGACGAGTCTGTATTGTTCTGCTAGCATCACAGCTGGACGAATGTACATTGTTCCTTGAGCGTAACTGTTGGACGAGAACGCTCTGTTAACGTTACACCAGGTCGAAATTATATTGTTTTGTTAGCGTTACAGTAGGACGAGTGTACGTTTAGCTATGCAAAGGGACGTTAAATACTAACCAAAACGATTGGTACGCCACTGTATTTTTAAAATGATTAGACAAGTCCTGATATAGTCATTGTTAATATTAGTTTAGATACTGAAGAGGTTGTACTCCAAATTGAACATATTTATAGTTGAAATACCATGATGTACCTAGCCAGGATCATTCCGATACTATTCGCAGTTTTGGGTAAGTTTTTATAGTGATATAATAATTCAACGTGACCATCATAATTCATTAAATATATGAGTTTGTGAGACAGTTTTTATCTTATTGGTTCCCTAGTGAAACATCTTGATTTACTAATCTTTGTAAGGTTTATTCTCATTCCTATCAGCAAATAATAAAAATAACTCCGTATTTGTTATTTCTCCTTAAACGGTGGATAAAATCCCGATATACTCACTGTCCACTTAGTGCAAATTATCCAAATTTCCTACCCTGATTAACGTCAAAATTTATTCCGAGAGTAACAAGTACCGGAAACCATGTGACGATGACTTCGCTAAAATGCCGTCATATTTGCTATGCTTTCTGGTGACGTTTCCCGCGGTTTTTGACACTCTATTAAAAAACTCAACAGATGTAGAAATTAAAACATAAAATAAACAGAAAAATTGTTGATATCGATGTAATATCACGATAATTTCACCTGTGAACATAAAAGCAGTTGTTTTCAGTCGTGGCTGTGGCACTCGTAAAAATATTACTTTTGGTGCTTACTCGGTGAAATTAAATAGAGGATAAGTGTTGGTATTTGTGTAATATCACGTTATAATTTCACCGAGTGGGCACCAAATATCATATTTTTACGAGTGGCGCAGCCACGAGTGAAACAATTACTTTTGGTGTTCACGAGTGAAAATTAACGTGATATTACATCGATACCAACAATTTATGTTTATGTTATGGTAAAACTCTACTTTTATTGAGTTTGTGTCTTAAAATATCGAAAATCGCTGGAAACCTCATCAGAAAACATAGCATAAATGACGTCATTTTAACGACGTCATCGTCATAATTGTTTCCAGCATTTATTACGCTCGGAATACTTTTTGACGTTAATACGGGTTTAAGATAACACAAACAATGAAAATAAAAGTGGTAATCCACAGTTTTAAAATTGTGGATTATCACTTTTATTTCATGGAGAAAACTCTATAATTCACTAGAAAACATAAAATAAAACGTGATATTACACAGAAACCAACAATCATCCTCAATCTATATGTTCTCAAATATTCATTTGGTTAATATAAGAATCTTGCTCAAGAACACTTAGCAACTTTAAAAACGCAACATTTTTAATACGTCATAGATTTTGAACAGTGAGTAAAATTGCTCTTTCTGCATTATTTAATCATGTTTTCATCGAATTATGCTTGAATTTACTTGTTGATTAAAACCAAATTACACTTGCTTTGCGACATAATACTCGTACTTTTTAAAGTTGTTAAGTATACAATGTGCATAGCATATTATATAATCTCTTCCTTATGTACTTATATTCGTAAAAACAAAACTCATGAACTTTTTACAAATGAGAACAATATTTTTTACAAGTTCACTATCTGCTAGTGTATGTATCTGATCTGTTTCCAGAATGTGTGCACGCTGATATATGTTATGATGACAACTTGGATACACTATATTGCGACTATGGTTGTTGTGGATTGAGTGATGATTACTGCTGCGACGACACGTACTGGTAAATGCTCTGTTTTGTTGAATGATGTAATTCATGGAGTTAATTCTACAAAGAGTAGAAAAAGCATGATTTATTATGCTATTAACAACGTCTGAACTGATATGCCGTCAAATATGACGTCTTATTGTGCAACACGACGTTAATTAATTATCCGCATAGAAAAAAAACGCTTTGCATTTATTTACATTTTGTAATATCTGATCATGTTATAGACTAATAAACAACTCTTTGTCGTTTTGAAGCGCATCAGAACTCAAAGTCATTGTTTATTAGGTATCAGTGGTAATGGTAGCAATTAACTCAGGATATACAACTTATTGAAACATGACTTTGACACTGAATTTTAAGTTTCAAAGTTTATGCCAGTTAAACATCTGTCAGCTTTAGCTAAGTTTAGATGATGTAGGGTTGCCACTATACGCCTTGAAACTAGAAGATATTAACAATTGCCTGTTGAAATAAGAATCTGTCCATTCTGTAAATCTGATTTAGAAACTGAAAAAAACACGTGTTATCACACTGTACTGCATATCAGATTCATAGACATGTATTGTTTGAGAAAGCTGTTGAAATAAACCATTTACTGATACGGTGTATGAAGCAAGTTTTGTGTTTTTACTCTCAGTTGATCAATTGGTAAAATTTATTGCCCTTACTTGTTCCGCAATTTCAAATGAAAGGTCTAATATATTGTACAAATAGACATATTTTATTGAATACTTGTATATTCATATTATATATTCTAGTTAAAGTCAACTTAAGTTAAATTGTTGTTCTTTGGACAACTTACACACTTATAGTATTGCGTATTTAAGTTCACTTTTAGAACACTATGTAAGTACTGCACCAGATAATGTTATAGTAACAAATTGTTTTAAAGTAATCTAAAACCCTCTCGCTAATCGGACTACATTTAGTCTGGTCAAGTGTTGTCCCATTATTTAACATCCATTTTTTGATGATGCATTTGCACAGTATTCCTTTCAGTGTCTTAAGTATTCTTTTCAAGGCAGATTTTAATCTAAAGATTATCAACCTGAAGGAAGTTTTAGGTTTTTATTTGTACACATAGAATATATGACATACAATATATACATGCAAATAGAATATGGATAGTAATCTGAGTTTGAAATGTAAAAAGGCTATTTATCATAGTCTCTAATAACTCAAATATGAGTGGCAATGTACATGCTCTAATGTAAAATAACTGTGATACTTTGTATATACTTTGATATGCACTTTGATATTATTTGTGAATTGTGCAATGATGAGGTTGAAATAAACTATGTAATATTTCATTGAGTAAGCACTAAAAGTGATACTTTCACGAGTAAAGCCGAAACACAGCTCAAAACCTATCTGGCTACTAGGTAAGAATAATGTTGTCAAATGAAACAACTGCAGCAATTTTAAGTTTCAGCAAAAATGCAAATTAGATCTACACAAACTTTCTGAAACGCCCTCTTTTTCAAAACTAAATTTTTGATATCTTTACTAGTTTTTTTTCGTCTTTAAATATATTATGCGATTTAGATGATAATGATTTAGATGTGTCTGGTGTTTAAGTGTTTTCAACAGTGTTACTGGCGTTATCTGTGTGTTATACTCTATAAACATTGTCAACAGGATACAACTGTGAATTATCTAAGTTTATCTCATCTCAGTGGTTTACCTCAACTTAATGACTGGCGAAACTCATAGCCGGACAAATAGATAAACTATTGGCGGTTTGATAATCTGTTGAACCTTGATCATCAAGATTGTTAAGCAGTGTGCTGAAACTTGCATGAGTTCTATTTAAACGCCATGATTACATGTCAATTAATATTACAACGTAAATGTTTTGTTTTAACGTAACCACTAACAATATATCTCCGACATTGGACATATATCTCGCGAACGGCTCCGGAGCAAGTCCATTGTTTTCAACATTTAAAAAAAATGAAGTCAACAAACTTCTGAATTACCCTCTTTTAGGTTAAACTTGATTATAAACAGAAAATGTAACTCACAAGCAACTATTAAGTCCTCTGTATGCGACCAGAAATGTTTTAAGTTTTGACGCCTTTCAGGCAGGCGATCAATTCTTTTCCCGAGTTTGATTAAAACACCGTAAGACAATTCAGTTATATTCGTCATTATATATACATTTTCCTGAATTATATCATGGCAAGTTCAATTTATACTCCAACCGGAGTATTTTCTCGCGCTGTATCAAACCAGATTTTCGAGACTTTTACAAAACTGCAATAACTTTTCTTTTCCTTTGGAAATAGATTTCCGTATCTAGTTTCAATTTGCTTCTATACCAACATGAAATTAAGCAACTGATTGTCAATAAACGGACAAAAAATAGACAGAAAATGTACTAACTTACAGTATTACTGTTTTCTTGCATACCCACAGGGGGAAGTACTGGCGCATCCCAGCACGCGGATGGAAGAGATCAGCCTACACTTTCTCAAGGGAAAGTACATCGCGGGCTTACTTGACAGCATCCGAACTACTTTCGTGTATTCAACTCTTACCTTGAACACTTTATTTCCGAGATACGTTTACCGGCGGTGTATATGTAAAAGATAGTGATATTTGTCATAAATGTAAACTATGGCCTCATTAGAAAGCGCAAACTTAAAAAATATTTTTCGAGTAAATGTAACTGGAATTTCATTTTTAGAAATGGTTCGAATTTTCAGGGGACGCAATAACGGCTCAAGTTACGAAAATTGTTGGTAACTCAAAGAACAAACCCGCATTCATACGTTTTTCAAAACAAATAATGGTGGTAAATGACGTCACAGTTTTTCTTGATAAGTGACGTCACTGTGTAAACAAAAAAAGTAAATCAAGTCAATGTGGATATTATCGTCCAATTAATCATGTAAACTGGACGTGCATCAGGAGAATTTCTTAGGATTTAATTAATTTGTTTTTGTTTCACCAGCGTGACGTAAATAAAATACAGTTTTGTATGCGATCAAGCGCCATGTATTTAGCGCTAGATACATGCACAGAGGTTAGCTAGCGTGTGAACCTACGAAATATTTTATGCAAAGGAGTTCTATGCAGGGGATTAATATTTAATCAACATGACGTTTTCATTTACCGCTCAACATAGTTTTAAGCGTTTTTTTCTCGTAGAAACTGCGATGAAATAAAAAAAAGAATGCTTCGCTCTGTTCCTCCTATCCCCCCGCTTTCCCTTTTGTCGGGACAACCCAGTCCTCCACAGCAGGCCGTGTAAGATCTCATAATTACTTTATTTCTTATATGACTCTCCTTTACATTTCTGGCATATTTCTTTTTAATTCAGGGGAACTGGTAGTATAGCTGGGACCACCGTTGGACTAATATGTTTCTTCCTCTTTGTTGCGTTTGTTGTTGTTTGTTGCCGCCGCAGACGCCGACTTCGCCCCGTGCTCGTCCAGCAACAAAACACTGCCGGTGTAACTGTTGTGCAGACTAACAGTACACGTAAGTACTTATCTCTAAAACTCCTTATGGACCCGTGAAGAATGTCGGCAAACACAGGCATGCTGGGAAACCTGTGAATCTGGCTCGGTTTAACCTTACCCTGCTTAATGTTACACTTTTATTTTGCGGCGGAGGGGAGACAATTTTACAGACTAAATTGCAAACATGGATTTGTAGGCTGATCATGAGCTACACTAGTTGCTGAGGCAAAGTCATTTACTGCCAGCAGGGTAAAGTTAAATGCAAATTTTCAGATGGCGAAACTAAACTTCGACCTGAGGTTCGTCTGGTTTCTTCTCGTTTCACAGATATTTTCATCGGTATTTCACTTACCAGTGCCGGTGATTGGCAGCCTGTTTAAGTGCAACAGTTAGTTACTATGTTTACCATTTCGCATATTAAAAGTAAAAACAGATTCTTACGATTTAACACGAGGTTGAACGAGAGATAACTCCATTATTTTATCTCGAAATCAATCTAAAGAAATTCGTATATAGGTCTGAAAGTATAATCGCTGTAACACATTTTAATTTAGTTGTTATGCAACTTATGTCTAATTTTCACAATTTCAGAGCAAATGAATTCTGTAGCTGCGAATGTTGGCCCGGCATATCCCCAGTACCCACAGTACCCACAGTATCCACAACCTGGATATCCACAACCGGGGTATCCCACCGGAAATGCTCAACCACCACCCTACACTGGCCAATAAAGTGCGGACAAGCTGATCAGCATTATCCTATGTAAAGGCATTTGAAAACATTAACAACCGTTTCTTTTATATCCGGTGAAATAAATGCCAAACCGCAAAAACAATACAAGGTTGGACAATAGATGCAATACTTCAACAAAACCCTTGTAGTTATTACATTAATTTTTTATATAAAAATTCTACAAAATTTGATAAAACATAAATGTGAAACGGAAAGTCTGTTTCCTTTCTGTATGCAAAACTAGTAAAACAATATCAAATCGATATAAAAAGTTATATTTTTTTCCATACACTTGCATATTTGTGTACCTTAAAGTGTGGTCTAGTTTATGAGTATCTATTTGACCTTTACATTGGTCCCTTTTACCTTCAGAATGTTTTGCACCGTTAAAGTTCATTCTGGTAACTCAGTTTTATTCAGCAACCAACTCTCTGGTGCTAGCGAGTATTGTTATTGCGGGCCGCAGCAGCGGCCCGCTATATTTAATACTAGGTGAGTAAAAGATGCACGTGATCAAATATATGCGTCTTTCTTCATTGAAAAATTGAGGTACTTTTGAGGTGAAAACTGTAGACACAGTTTGTTATTGAGTTGTCGTTCGTTTCATAGAGGGCACAGTCGACGCTGATAAAAATAGATAAAAGCGCGTTTCACGTTTCAGGTGCAATCTACGGGTCGTACCTATTATAGCCTCTTTAGAGGATGGTGGACCTAATAAGCACAATTACAAACAAACAAATAGGCGCAATCTATGCTGAGAAAATATGATTGCTTTTTCCACTGACACAGCCTTTGACATTAAAGAAATGAACACAGTCGACTGAATTGTCTTTGATTGCCTTTTTAAATATATATAACATTATATTAACTCATTTTTTTCCATCCCCGTGTAATCTTTCATAGTGGTGTAATTGGTAAAGACATGTGCTCCTGCACTTTTGTATACATGTACTTTTACGAATCCACTAGTTCGAATCCCACCCACACCAAATTTTTTAAAACTTTTTTTCTGCTGTTTTAATTATCATTTTTAGCTTTTTTAAAGCATTTTAAAATAATTTACGACAACTAATCATAAAAATATTCATTCATGTCAAATTAATAAGGATAATGGTAATGAAGAATTGAGACATACCAGGAACGGTCTATAGAACATTCCTGGACATACTGTAATACTATTGTATAATAACAGTAAAGTTTCGATACTACAGGTCAGTCGATAGATGTGGTGTCGTGTCAGGTTTGGCTTGTCCAACCAGTATTGGTTTCCTCGAGTTCTTTTGGGACCATGCCTCAACATCAACCATCACCAATTTCGAAAATATTTACATGGCATTATTGTTTGTTGACCCGCTGTGATACTTTGTATCACAGTTTTTCTTGTTTTGTTTAATAAATGTGTATACGTTTAACCTGCGCATAAATTGTTTTCAAAATTACGTCCTTAATTGGCCCATAGAAAGTTCATGCATATATAAGGAGCTAAAGATACATTATCAAACAGAAAGAAGTGTCAATTGTTTCAAAGGTCAATACATATATTTAAATTTACATGTATAAAATGTACAAACAGTTGAAAAAGCATGCAACCCAGTCATATGAAATGGGGATATGTAAAACCGGACAACGATAAAAGCCTTCAAGTTATAGAACTATGTCACGGACGTTATTGTTACTTGTCATTAACTTCTAAAATCATGAGTTACCGAGCTGGACATACAACAAAGACGTTTAATTTGTACGACATTTAACTGCTTTATGTAATACCTGTAAAATGAGACCTTTGGTTGGTCTCAAAACCATTTTCTATTTCGGCGTCTCCCTTCGATGTACGTTGTCAAATAATGTACGTGGACACGTCCTCGACCTTACGGTATATTTTTTCACTCACAATCACATTTTTATTGCATGGTTAAGGTTTTATTGGAACAGTTGTTGGTACCTATAGTCGTGGTGTAATTATTTCAAAAGTCAAGCAATATGTTTCAATCTGCATGTATATACATTGCAGTGAATGTAGGACCTAGTACAATTAGACGAAAGGTTTTAAAATCAAATATTTAAATCTTTATTTGTAAGTGATGTCTATGCTGAGAATTATTTTGAAGGTCCAGGTCGAGGGTACATAATTATAGAGAAGGTAGGATGACTTTACATTTCAAATTACGAAGTGGGTAATAAGCGTTTCAATAATCCACTTACCATATAAATGGAGATTAATATCATTCCGCCTTTTGGATTTCTTCGCCCAGATTAGTAATTCGTATCGTTTCGCCTGAATCATTTTAAACGCAAAATTATAGTTAGGTCAAACGTGCCGGTCACAAAATGGGCCTTAATGTGATGTTTAATTGTAAGGGCTTCTCAAAACCCTTTGGCTAAATGAAATCCGCCATAATTGCCGTTGTTCTAAATGTCGTTATACGTAACTGATACTGCTTACGCTTAAAAGTATATTACATTTGTACATTTGTATGTTATGACTCTGAAAAAACATACATATTTTCCGCATATAAATTTTATTGAGATTTTGGATCAGCCTAAAATCGGCTTTTAATGGATCGAGCCCAGGCACTACCTAACAATTTTTACAAAAACACCTTTAAAAATCCATATCAAATGCTAGGTCTAGGACGTTTACCAATGACGCAGTATAGGGTTCAATTCTCCGGTCAAAAACTTCAAAACTTAAAACGGATTGCATACATATTACGGATAGATACGGATAAATTTAGAATAATGATGACTGCTCGTCACACATTTTCCTATCCTACGCTATTGTTAAATTCTTTCTTTTTTAACTGTTTTATCTTTCTGTTCAACTTTTCAATTTACAACAATGTAAGTTATATTCATCATCAGCAGATAACTCCGTCAAAGTAAATGTATAATAACTGATAACTGATATTAAATGATTATCAACGTGATACATATAGGTTCACATAAGTAAGCGACACTATAAAACAAAGATGATAACTATGGCGTAGCTGGTCGTGGTTCATATTTACTCTTCTACATGTATATATTCTATCAGCTTTCAACAATTGCACAGTAATAAATCTGTCTATGGCGATTAAAAATATTTTGCTTGTATTTATTTTTAAGAAATATCAGCCTATTACAAAATGTTTTCAGCTGATCTCAGAACCAAATAATAAAAGAAATATGATTTATGAAGATATGAGCGATATGAATGTACATATCTGCAAGTATTCCTGTTGTACGCTTCATTAGGATAACAACAGGACGAGTGAACATTTTTCTGTTAGCATGACAGCAGGATGAGTGTTCATTGTTTTCTTAAACTTTACTTTAAGGGGAGGTGTACATTGTTCTGTAATTGTTACTTTAGGAAGAGTGTACATTGTTTTCTTAAACTTTACTTTAAGGGGGAATGTACATTGTTCTGTAATTGTTACTTTAGGACGAGTGTACATTGTTCTGTAAGCGTTACTGTAGGACGAGTGTACATTTTTCTGTAAGCGTTACTGTAGGACGAGTGTACATTGTTCTGTAAGCGTTACTGTAGGACGAGTGTACATTGTTCTGTAATTGTTACTGTAGGACGAGTGTACATTGTTCTGTAAGCGTTACTGTAGGACGAGTGTACATTGTTCTGTAATTGTTACTGTAGGACGAGTGTACTTGTTCTGTATGCGTTACTGTAGGACGAGTGTACTTGTTCGTAAGCGTTTTGACGTGTACATTGTTCTGTAAGCGTCACTGCAGGACGAATGTACGCTTTTAGCATTTTTGTAGGACAAAAGTACATTTACGCTGTTCTGTTAGAATTACAATTGGACAGAATACAAGTTGTTCCAATGTTTGTTGTTCTATAATTAGCATAATACATACTGTAGTTACGAATATACATTGTTCTGTTAGCTATACAATAAGGCGACTGTTACTAACCAAGAAGATGTGTACGCCATTGTATCTTTCAAATGATTAATCAAGTGCTGATAGTATCATTGTTAATACTAGTTTAGATACTAAATAGAAAGGTTGTAATCGAAATTTAACTGATTTAAAGCTAAAATACCACGATGTATCTAGCCAGGAGTGTTCTGATATTATTCGCAGTGTGGGGTAAGTTTTAATTGTGATATTATCATTTAAAAGTGACCATCATAATTCATGAAATATATGAATTTGTGTAACAGTTTTAATTCTATTATTTTACAAGTGAAACATCTTATTTTACTAATCCTTGTCGTCAACAATAGATACTCCACCTGTTGTGTAAGGTTTACTTTTTAGTTCTATCAGACAATACTAAAAAATTACTTCGTATTTATTTTTTCTTACATACATGTATTTCTATATACTCGTTTTGTTTAAGAATCTTACTTTGAGGATAAAACACGTCTGAGCCGGACCGGGACGTGATTATCGGCCCTCCAGATGAGAGACGGGCTTTAGCTCGAGTTCTATTATGCGACTGACGGCCAATTATACGGTTAAATTGATTTCTCGGTGACGTCCTTTGTAGCTGTTGATGTCGCGTGTCCCTTTTCCGAGGGCCGATTATTCTATAATGCCCTGACCGTTAAGAAATTCATCATAATACTGTACAAATGTGTTACTATATATGGTAACATATGTATCATTAAGCTACAATGCAGTATGGCGGTTTGGACGGTAATACTACGTTAACAAAACTTTGTGATTGAAATATGTAACAGCAGTTTTTTAAGGCATTTGTAGTAAAACCATGAAAACACCCTGGGTGATCGGCTACCAACACGACTGAACGATACCTCAAACATATGATGTATATATATGACGAATGTGTGCATGCCATTAAAAAGGTATTGATTCACCATTTTATTGAAAATGATCGGAAAACGTACAGCCTCATGTTTCCTCTGTAAATTGTCCGACTACTTTTTCACGAAACAATATGAAACAATTGTGTTAACATAGCATTTCAAACATTGTAACATTTATCTTCATAATATAAGATAGTTTTTAATAAATAAAGATATTTTCTCAAAACAAATGAAAAGCATTAATACGTAAGCCTTTACTTCTGTTTTATCAAGAATGAAAAAAAAAACATTAATAGTAGTCCAACTTTTTGGAGCATATGTGTTGATTATGGATACCACTGACGATTCGCCTAAATACCATTCTTCGTTGGTTTTGTCGATCAAAACGATACCATGATCGTAATCAAGTTAACTATTGACATGGATTGTTTTAAAATTGAGAGATGATGTGCACTGAACCAGCAAGATTAAGTTTAATTTAATTGAGAGTGTGTAGATATGAATATGGAAACTGAATGCCATAGGACTTGAACTGGCACCGATTTTTACCACTTCTTGACATCTTATTCGTTATGTTTAGAAAGTATATAAGTATATACAACGATACACAAATCCGTATTGCGATATACTGCGATACTGCCTACCCATATTGCAATATGTATTGCGATATATCGATATAACAGAAAAGCTAATAAAACAGAAAAAAAAACAAATCAATACCGTAAATACAGTGCCACAAGTTGTCCACAAACGATCCAGAAACTACCTATTAAAATCTAACTCGCCTTTGAACAAGTTATGTTATATTTATAACCAAAGAGTGGCAAAGATGGTCAAACAGAATCTTCTTCTTCTCTTTTCTATTTATTTACATGCGAAGCAATGTGTTACGTGAGTATCGCGGAACGGGAATTTGTACCGCGGAACGAACTGGCACCGCTCTGTATTGAAATACATCGGTATACCGGTATATCATTGTACCACTAATCAATCTGCTATTGTTTTTCCTATTATATCAAAATAAGTCTATACATGTTGAAGATAGAAACCTGACACGAAATTACAAACGGACGCAAGCACGGACGGGCAGACGATGTTATTACTATGTGCTTACCTTTGGGATATCAAGATATTACCTTTGTAAATAAACAAAATGATAACAACATAAACAACGCACTTCTGTCTATGTGAGTAACACTATATATACACTATAGCTTATTTGCTATAACTAGTGCACTGGCCACTCGAAGATAAAACACATAACAATACGGTAAACATGTACAACTAGTTCATCTTGAACATGCAAATATACTTCGGGATAACCTTTTCTTTTACCGAAATATGTACAAACAGAAATACGGAGCGATATAGAAGTACCAAGGAAAAGTAGAGGTTCTGTTCAGCTAATACAGTAAACTCCGCTTATAACGAACTCCTTGGGACCATTAAATTGTTTTCCTTATATCCGAAGTGTGTTATATCCATATATCATTTTTATATAAAATAAAGAAAGAAAGAAAACTCGGGCAGAGAAACTTTGTTCCTTATATCCCGCTATATCCGGAGTCGTTATATACGGAGTTTTATCTATGCAGTTTAGTCTATTGTATAATGATTGCTGCTCTTACTTCCCAATTTCTAAAATATCATAAAGAAACATGAGTTTCTGCTAAGTTAAACAAACTGTAAAAAAACGGATTATGTTCAAGGTATATACATGTAGATCAATGTCAAAACAAATAAACTGTGTGTTTAGGGCAAACCGACCCGTATACCTATCCACCCCGACCCTACAGCTTTTACTAAATTTCACTGCAAAGAAGTGAATGTCAACTTCAGATTTGCTAACTTAGCTGGAACAAAATTACTTCGAGCGTTAAAAATACTTTGGCGGGGCAACATTGGATACGGTGCGAGGCCAAATATTGGTGAGATAATGTCCCCACCCGCTTTTACGCGTAAGAACTGCTAGCGTGTCATTCCCGTACAAAACATGGAAGAAACGGTATGTTCTTTGCAATCTCTGCTCATATGGTTAGGTATCACTGTCGATGGTCGTCAGCGGTATCTCCAAATACTTGCCATGGTTACGTAAAACGCAACATTTGGCAACAAGAACACTAAAAAGGTAAGTGAAACGTATATTCAGTCGTCGGTTACGTATGGTTCTATCAGGGAAAGTGGCAACTTAAATTAGATAAATCATTTCCGTAAGATAATAAAGCTCAAAGTGTCAAAATGTATCAATATCCGAATATTTGTTCATCTTTTTACAACCTTTAATCTTAATGCCTGATCTTTTAAGAGGAAATTCCTTTACGATAAGATCTTAAGCGTGTTAAACTGTTCACAAAATGCAAAAATATATTGTGATGTTGTCAGAGCATACCATAAACAATCGTCATGTATATATATCACAAGGTATTATATCGTTCAGTCGTGTTGGTAGCTGAATAGCCGACAGTGAATAGGATAAAATACACAATGTATAATGTATAATATTTTATAGAAATTCGTAAATTGGTTTCATTTCGATTGCGAAACAAGTTCTAACAACTGATATTAATCGCTCTCTTAGACAGATGAAATCAACCTCGAACAGGGGTGTGTGTTGTGGGGGGAGGGGGGGTAGTGTGGAATTATGTGCGTTTTGCCTAAGGACACTACTACTACTTGGGCACTAGTGGGGATCGAACCCGTGACCCTCTGATCCCGAGGCGAACGCGCTACCACTGCACCAAGGCGGCTCCAGTGTATAATATCTTCCTCTCTCGTGTACAAGTTTCACTATCACTGATCTGTTTCCAGAATGTGTGCACGCTGATGTCTGTTTTGACTACGACGACAATATACTCTATTGCGACTATGGTTGTTGTGGATTAAATGATGATTATTGCTGCGACGACACGTACTGGTAAATGCTCTGCTCTGTTAACGACTCCGGATATAGCGAAATTCAGGATATAAGGAACAAACTTTTTCTGCCCGAGTTTTTTTCTTTCTTTATCTTATATGAAAATGATATATGGATATTACAAACTCCGGATATAAGGAACAAATTTTCATGGTCCCAAGGGGTTCGTAATAAACGGAGTTTACTGTATTTGTTTACTTCGGTGAAAGACCGAGAAATTACTGTAGTGAATAAGCACCAACGGTGATATTTTCACGGACAAAGCCATGAAAAACTACTTTAAAGGGAAAGACAACTCAAAACTTGTCTTGTTCATACGTACTTGCTGGGGAAGCATGAATATATAAATTTGTATAAATTTTAGTATATTTTTACTATAGGTGTTTCATTTGCAGAAGCTCAAAGTACCATACCTGGACAAGCACTCAAAGCTATATTCAAAAATTAAAAATATTTATACATATTTACTGATTTATATATCAAGGCATAGGTTAGAACAGTTTTTGAAGTAAAGTCACTGTGAAAGGTGGGTAAGTCCTAATTTGGCCACTGCTAAAGACAGATTAAGTGTAAAAAAAAAAACTTTAACATCTTGGAGCCATTTAACTCATCTATGTTCACTTAGCGTATAGTTCAAGTAAGATATTGACTGGGGGTACTATTTGCAGATTTCGATTTCCAATCCTAGAATATAGCCTAATTCAACAAGATACAGTTATTTTATCAAATTTAATTATTATTGATTTACATATACTTTGCATAAGGAACTTAATAAATAAAAGACCCATTGTATTATATTTCCGAAATGCTTCAAAAAAATTTGGCATGGAATTCATTGCAATGCAGGTTTGAAAATGATAATAGTCACCTTTTACACTAAAGTCTGGGTACATCGGAGGATAGAATCGAAATACAATGAAATTCAGAAGCTTTCACGAGATTTTAAACTTGCATTTTGGTTCAGATATAGTGAAATTTTGTATATCTAGCAAATGTAAATGTACAAGTGAAATTATATTGCTAAATAAAAATGAAATACTCAACGTTTCATATACATTCACTATTAAAGGGATAGCCGTAATAACAAAATTTTATAATTGCACGACCACGCTAAATTTTGTTATTGATATCTATACTCTTTTTAAAATCAGGGTTTTTTTGTTCATTAAATGAATTCTTTAATAGAATATACAAAATGTAAAAATGGAAATAATATTTTCGCTAACCTAATTTCCACCTTAAAGTAGGAAATGGTTTACTTATACATGTACGTGCAAAAGTAACCGATCGTCACAGTTGAAAGGTTTTATCATTTTTATACAGCTAATGTTGCCAAACAACATAATATTTAATTTGAAATAAATATCTTGAACCGTATTCGAGAAAATCGAATTTGAAAAGTGTCGGGTAAGAAGTGGCTCCAAGTGTATGTAGTTTTTGGCCTGGGGACTGAAAGTCCCCTAGGCCTAAGTAAGCATACCATATTTCAAACACTGCAGACAATTTTACTATGCTATGTGCGAATAACAACTGTGAACATGCGCTTTGGGAAAGTAGTGCAAGACAGACCAGATCAATCTTTTGTTTGAATGTCGCATACGATAAGAACATATTACAAATAAAAACAGTACATACAACTTCAAACGATTGCAGAAAGGTCTATAGCTTACGGGCTGCATTACACAATTTTTTCTGTTTTAGAAATTACTGCGCTGTTAGCTGATTACGGAAGATAATCATATGCATATCACGGAAAAGTACGGATAATTACGGAAATTTATGGAAACGTACGGAATTCGATATAAGAGTTTGTAGTTTGATTTTCAAATTTCTGATGTTATTTCATTGACATCTTTCTTATTTACGAACGATTACATATATATTTACCTAAAAATAAATTTCCTTTAAAAAAAAGATACAATTGAAGTACATTCCCGAGAAGGAACTCACGTGATCAAAATCACCCGCCATTTATCGAGGACGCTGCATGTCAAGGCCCAGTGAACGGTTTCACCGATTACAACTACAAGGTAACCAAGAATCATTTTTGGTTTTCCTTGTTATACACATTGTACAGTACTGCATTTATATTTCATTGTTGGTATTACTTTGTTTATTTCTGTTTCAAGGTCTTGTCCTTGGTACACAATAATTTTCGATTGTTCTCTTAAACAATTGATATTGTTGACCATGTGATTATTTTTCATTTAACGTACGTTTTATAATAAAACAAACTTCCCTGCCACCCATATATTTGTGAATCATTCATTCTGTGTCATATACTAAATTTCGCCCTATGCACATTTCGACCCGCGCTTTAGGTAAGGTTCATCGTAAATCACGAAGGTCAAAAGTTGTTTTTAGGGGAGTTAATCTATAGCCCCAGGCCTTACAGCGCTCACAGCGCTTTGATTTCTTATGGCCTTAAAAAAATTTCAAACGTGCCTCAATAAAGAAAATTCGCATGGCCTTTAAAAGAAATCATGTGGCCTGAAAAAAATTGTTTTTGGCTTTGTAAAAAATACATTTTTGTCAACACACAAAAAAAAATAATTTGGCCTTCATATTTTTAAATACTTGGTCTTAAAAAATACATGTAACCGGACATTTTTTAAAGAAATTGGCCTTAAAACAAAAATAAACGGTAGCATCAAAAAAAGAATTTGTTGGCCTTAAAACAAACAAAACATGTTGGCCTAAAAAAACTGAAAATATCTAATATGAAACACAAACTGTTAAGGCAGGTTTGAGTATTCAAAATGTAATTTTACTGTTTATTTTAACTCTTTCTGTCCGATATGTATAGCCATCGCAAACATAAGATTCATGCCATTAACAACGGAGTATGTTATCACGCTGTTTGCGCTGTACTAATGTAACAATTTTCCGAGAATCTAACAAAACGCAAATAACCTTTTCCTTTCCAAAGAAATGTATTTCCGTATCCAGTTTCACTATGTGTATATAACAACGAGAAATTAAGCAACCGCGTCGACAATACACGGACATAAATTAGACAGAAAATATATTGGTTTATAGTATAAGTCTCATACTTTATTTCTAATATAACTATCTCTCACTTTTTATATATTTTTTTTAATTCAGGGGAACCGGTAGTATAGCAGGGACTGCTGTTGGACTGACATTTTTCTTTATCTTTGTTGCGTTGGTTGCTATTTGTTGCCGCCGCAGACGCCTACTTCGCCCCATGTACGTTCGGCAACAAAACACTGCCGGTGTTACTGTTGTGCAATCTAACAGTGGACGTAAGTACATATCTCTAAGACTCCTATTTGGATAGACCAATGATTAATGTACTAGGCAAACATAGGATCTCCAACAGGCTTGCTTGGCAATATGTGTAGTATATGGTTCAGTTTAACCTCACAATGCTTTTCAAAAAGATTTATGCACTTTGCAATCTTTCAATTTTGACATCACCATTTAATGTTCAAAGAGGGGTGCTCACAAAACATTTTACTTCCTAAATAGCAAACATGGATATGCAGGCTGATCCATGAGCTAGACTGGTTGCTAAGGCAGAGTCATTTACAGCTAGCTGGGTAATAATGCAGATGGCGAAACTTTACTTGAACCTGAGGTTCGTCTGGTTTTCTCTAGTTTCACACATTTTTTCATCGGTATTTTACTGACCAGTTTCGGTGGGTGGCAGCCTGTTTAAGAGTAACAGTTACGTTGATATGCTTACTTTTTCGCCTATTTAAAGTAAACATAGTTTTTTACGATGCAACACGAGGCTGAACGAGCGATTACTCAAATAATATCCATCTAAAACTAATTCGTATATAGGTCAGAAAGTATAAACGCTATAACACCTTAGTTATGCAACTTATGTCTAATTTTTACAATTTCAGAGCAATTGAATTCTGTAGCTGCGAATGTTGCACCGGCATATCCCCAGTACCCACAACCTGGATATCCACCACCGGCGTATCCAACCGGACCGGCTCAACCACCACCCTACACTGGTTAATAAAGTGCGGACAAGCATTGTCCAAAATCAAGGCAATTTAAAACATTATCAACCTTTTCATTCATATCCGGTGGACTAAATGTTACTCGCATAATAACATGTACATTTTAAACCTGGTGATCAAGACGCTGTGATTTTTTATAGCTCGCTTACTTGATACATTTTTTGTTAAACAAGTCTAGCTTTCCGGTAGGACACTACATAACTTTCCATTGCCTATATACATAATGTGCTAGTAAAAAGAAACTCACACGGCATAAACGACACAAAGTTGGACAATACATGCAACGTTACAACAAAACCTTTGTAGTTAGCATACCTGTCCAGTTTTTAATGAAAATATTGTACAAAACTTGATAAACCAAAACAATCGTAATGAAAAATATTTCAAAAGCCTGTTTTCGTTCTGTAAAACTAGTAAATAAAATATTAAATTAATATAAAAAGTATCAAGTTATGTATTTTCTTCCACACACTTGCATTCTTGTGTACCACTCTTACATTTCTTACAAGACTTAAAGTGTGGTCTATTTCTAAAATATCTATTTGACCTTGACATTGGTCCCTTTTAATTGCAGAATTATTTGCAGTCGAGTCCGGTGTCTCTACTAGTACAATACTGAGTATAGTAGTTGGGATTTTAGTTGTGTCTTTGGTGTGGGTGTATTAAATGAACTTGGCGACTCTAGCTCTTTGTTGATCGCATCACGTGCTCTCTGAAGCTCTCGGTATAATAGTATGTTGATACAAATGTCATTCCGGTGCCCTCAATATTGAGCTGTTTATGTTGTGTAGTATGACGACACGGCTTCATTTTTTCGGCTTTAACGCCTAAACAAGAATATCAAGGAGAAGAAAGTAAATACTGACACGGACCTATTTTGAAGGTCCAGGTTGAGGGTCCATAATGATAGAGTAGGTAGGATTACTTTACATTTCTAGTTACAAAGTGACTTTCACTATTCAATGCTAGGTCAAGGATGTGTATAGGGTTTAAGACTACGGTCAAAAGTTTCAAAACTTAAAACAGATTGTCCACAAAGAGACTACGGACATGTATCGAATTTAGAATAATGTAGATCTATGACTGCTCGTCACATATTTGTACATAAACATTTTCCTATCATACATTATTATTATACTTCTTTCTTTTTTAACTTTGCATATTATAAAAATGTAATTTGTAATTATCATCAGCAGATAACCCCATCCAAGAACAATGTGTTCAGGGTAGATAACTATTTATCAACGATATATTTACCAATTTACATTGATAAGCGACAATATAAAATATAGATGATAACTAAGGCGTAGCTGGCCGTAGTTTAAATTTACTCTTCTATATATTGTATCAGCTTACAACACCAGCACAGTAATAAGTCTGATTTGGCGATTAAAAATATTTGGCATATATTTATTCTTAAAAAATACAGGCCTATAACAAAACATTTACAGCTATTATCAGAACCAAATAATAAAAAAAACAATTCATGATTATATGAGCGATATGGATGTACATTTCTGCAAGTATTTTTGCAGGCCGGGCCCCAATTTCACGAAAATACTTAAGTAATTGCTCAGCTGAGAACGTTATTTTAAAGTATAATTGTCTCTAAAAATAAGAAAATTTATTGTTGTCACTTCTAACGATAGTCTATTTTTGAATGAAAATAACATGTTGTAAGAACAAATATATTGTAAATTACTAATTGCAAGTCAGATTGAGCGAAAAATTCATTTGAGTACAAGTTAAGAATTTTAAGAATCTTAAGAATTTACTTAGTGTAAATTACTTGCTAAAAACAACATTTACTCCACAAATACTAACAAGTGTATATAATTGTAATAAATGGGTAAATACGATTCTGACAAACTTTAATTCTTTAAATATATGTAAATATATGTAATCTGATATAAGTGTTGAAATAAGTTAAGCATGTTACTGAGTAATTACTTAAGTATCTTCGTGAAATTGGGGCCCGATGTACACTTTCGAATAGTTACAGCAGGACGAGTCAACATTATAGCAGGACGAGTGTACATTGCTCTATGGGCGATACTGTTGGACGAGTATACACTCCCTTTGTGTTACATCAGGAGAATTGTACATTGTTCTGTAAGCGTTAGACGAGTTTAAATTACTGAAGGACAGAATTCAAGTTGTTGAGTAAGACCAATGTGTGTTGTTCTATTAGCAACAATCATCTGTAGGACGAATATACGTTGTTCTGTTAGCTTTACAATGGAACGATTGTTACTGACCAAGGAGATATGTACGCCACTGTATTTTTAAAATGATTAATTAAGTGCTGATACAATCATTGTTAATAATAGGTTAGATACTGGATAAAAAGGTTGTTATCAAATTTGGGTAGATTTATAGTTAAAATACCATAATGTACAAAGCCAGGAGCATTCTGATATTCGTCGCAGTTTGGGGTAAGTTAATATGTATTTATTAGCAGGTCTTAGCTACCTAATGATCATGATCGTACATAACAGGCGGGAAAAACACTTAGTCATAGTAGTTCGTTTACTGTGTAAAGGCCAATCTACACAGTAAACCTTGCTTTACAAAAATAATAAAGCAAAATTTACTGTGTAGATGGGTCAATCGTACAATTGTCTTAAGGTTTATACTTCTTTTTTGGATAGGGGAAGTTAAGCTTGCCTAACGGCTCGGGTAATATAAGTCTAAGCGGGTAATATATCCCCATATACCACTTCAAAAACCAAATAACATATAATATGAAGTGCAACTTTAAAAAATTTCGACAAAATACTCGTCCAATGCCTGGTTTCGTTATTAAAGTTGCAAAGTATATAATGCAGTAGTTAACAAGCTGTTTGATACGTAACTGCAGTTTTGACAATAGTTTAATATATATCTCTATCTGCTAGTGTATATTTCTGATCTGTTACCAGAATGTGTGCACGCTGATATATGTTATGACGACGACTGGAATACACTATATTGCGACTATGGTTGTTGTGGATCAAGTGATGATTACTGCTGCGACGACACGTACTGGTAAATGATCTGTTTGTTAAATGATATCATTTATTTTATGTTTTCTAGTGAATTATAGAGTTTTCTCAGTGAAATAAAAGTGATAATCCACATTTTTGAAACAGTGGATTACCATTTTTATTTTCACTGTTTTTTTCAATCATAAACCCGGATTTACGTCAAAAAGTATACCGAGCGTAATAAATGCTGGAAACCATGCGGCGATGATGTCGTTAGAATGACGTCATTTGCGCTATGTTATCTGATGATATTTCCCGCGATTTTCGATGTTTTATAGAAACAAACTCAATAAAAGTAGAGTTTTAACCATAAAATAAACAGAAAAATTGTTGGTATCGGTGTAATATCACGTTAATTTCACGCGTGAACACCAAAAGTAGTTACTTTCACTCGTGGCTGCGCCACTCGTGAAGATATCACTTTTGGTGCTGACTCGGTGAAATTATAACGTGATCTTACACCGAAACCAACAATTTTCCTCTATGACATATCTAGTCATTGTACCCCAGTACGGCAATGTATTAGTACGTGCTGAATTATGACGTTATTAATAGACGTCACTAAGTGACATTGGTGTATCATTAGGGTATTTGATTAATTGTTATTGGCTTAAATAATTTAATGGTCAGTCTAACTTATATCAACACCCTGTCCCTGGACTCTTTTTTTATATAAAATCAGGCTCTAAAAGGGGTAAAGCACTTTTTTGTATTCTATATAGACACTTTAGAATTTTTATTTCTGAGACTTACAGTCCTGATTTGATTTAAGTAACAGTAACTTAGGTATTATGAATGTAAGATGCAGAAAAAAATTACCTCTCAGAAATGAGGTCAACGGGGTGGTGAATTTTTAAAATGATTCTTTTTTCAGAAAAGGCTTGTCAGACTTTTATTTTGTTTTGCACAAATAATCAACTTTTGTTTTCTCTAACATCGGACACTTTCGAATCTGGGTTTTTACTGAAATAAGACCCTTAAGGGAGGTCACCGCTGAAGTTGAAAATGAAACAAGAAATTGTATTGACCCTGTTTTTATGGAGACTAACATATTGCTACTTAATTTCTGGAAAAATAATGATGGGTGAATGACTAAACTTTTACGCAATATTAATCTTTAGTGATACAATAAGGTGCTAAATGCAGAATTAGCTAGAATTTTGGTATTGTAAATGTTTATGTATGTGGTGTATTTTTCAGAAGGGGTATCAATTTTTAATCTTATCTTATGTAGTATATCATACTTTAAGATGAAAAATTAGAGACAGTGGTATTTCTATTATCATCTGAAAAAAGATTACGCTCCTTATAATTACCCCACCCAATTTACTAAACTTCATTTCTCAATTTTTGATAAATGAATATTTTCATGATGAAGGAATAAAAGGTTTTTCAGATATTTTGCCTACAGTTTGATTAAAACCTTTGTTCTAGAATGCAAACATAAAAAATGGGGGCCAATGTTCATATAAGAAAGAAATTCAATAAAAACTGACAATGTGTTTTTAGATTTCGACGAGCTTTGAGATATGATGGCATAGGTCTGTAACAAAGAACTGTAAAATGAACTAGTTATCAATTTATTTTTATATGATAACAATTCTCCTTGTAATAAAGTTTGAATTAAGTATATATCTTAAACGGTTTTTTGAGAAATGAATATTTTTGTACCACTACCCCGTTTGGCATATGGCAAAAACTTTGTCAATTTAGTCACAAAATGTGAGGTCAAAATAGTTTTGCTAAAAAATGTTCATTGTTTTGCCCTTAAATTTTCTTAGTGTACCAGTGTCTGTAAGAAGAAGTTCTGATTTAATTTAACTTACATCAACTGAAATCTTTGCGACTGTAAATGAAGAGATAAGGCCCCAGTGGAATGGAGATATTTTAAAAGAAACAGACAAATACACTTTCCAGTTGTTCTTTTTCAGTTATTGCGCCACTCGTGAAAATATCACTTTTGGTGCTCACTCGGTGAAATAATAACGTGATACAATGTATTACTCCAAAACCAACAATTATCCTCTATATATATGTAATTCGATAAACCACTGAAAATCAAAAATGAAATAGATTTCTGTATCCAGTTCCACTTTGTGTATACGTCAATATACGGCCTGGCCCGGCCCAGTCGTTAATTAACGTTTATAATACGTATCTTACGTTTTAATCAGTATTCTATTACACAATGTGCAAAACTAATAGATACTAGAAAAACACAACTAGTAATGCAAAGATCATGTTGTTTAGTGCTGAGGATTTAAAGTTAGTGTTTTTCCTCACTTCACGGCCATTCCTTGAAGTTTTTATCAATACGCGTCATCTTTAACCAAGAGTTGATGATATTTTTACTTTCCATAAACTCGCGTGTATCTTGTCACACTCATTTTCTATTACTTTGTTTTTAATGATCTTTTTCAATCGCGATTCAATAGATTTTTCAGTGGCGGCCAGTTTATTCAAGGTGACGTCATTTGTAGCCGTTACCCTCACGCGCGGGTCAATTAATTTATAATGACCTGACCGTAAAGATAATCATCATAATACTGTGCAATTTTGTTGCTATATATAGTAGCATATGTATTATTGGTTTCAATGATAGTATTTGTGTTACAACTTTATTTCTAATTTCAACTTTTTTAAAAATATTTCTTTTAAATTCAGGGGAACTGGTAGTGTAACAGGAACTGCCATTGGATTGTCACTTGTCTGTATCTTTGTTGCGTTGGCATCATTTTGTTGCTGCCGGAGACGCCAACTTGGCCCAATGTACGTTCGGCAACAAAACACTCCCGGTGTAACTGATGTGCAATCTAACTGTGGACGTAAGCATTTATCTCTAAAACTATATTGAAAGGGCCCTGGCCCATGTAGGCAAACACAGGGTCTCCTTTAAGTATGCTAGCAAACCTCAATGGCTCAGTTTAACCTCAAACTGCTAATTAAAAGTAAAAAAGAAACACTTTGAAACGTTTCAATTTGAATTTTGATATCACAATTTATTGTTATCAGAGTCGGAGAGATGGGGAAGTGCTCATAGAAAATGTTACGGACTAAATGGTAAACATGGATTTGCATACTGATCATGGCCTACACAAGTTGCTAAGGCAGAGTCATTTTGTAGCACGCAGTATTAAGTTAAATGCAAAAATGCAGATAGCAAACTTTACTTGGACATGAGGTTCGTCTAGCTGTGTTTAGTTTTTAGATATTTTCATTGGTATTTTACTTACCAGTCTCGGTGAGTGGTTTAAGCGCTGCTTTTAAAATTTTGCCCATTAAAAGTAAGAACAAATTCATTCAATTTAACACGAGGTTGAACGAGAGATTACGCCATTATTTCATCTCGAAATCAATCTAAACTAATTCGTATATAGGTCAGAACGTATAACCGCTATAACACCTTAGTTATGCAACTTGTGTTTGATTTATACAATTTCAGAGCAATTGAATTCTGTAGCTGCGAATGTTGCCCCGGTATATCCACCACCGGCGTATTCCATCGGACCGGATCAACCACCACCCTACACTGCCTGATAAAGCGTGGAAAATGTGATCAGCATTGTCCTAAATAAAGACATTTTAAAACATTAACAACTGTTCATTTATTTCCCGTGGACTAATAACCACTTACAATTAAACGTTGGCTACATCTTAAACCTGTTAAACTAAACGCTGTGATTTCTTTAACTCGTTTAATTTCTTTTTTTAATTTCAAGTCTAGAGTACCGACTAGGACCCTACATCACTTTCTAATGCCTATATATGAAAACATGTATATAAAATAAATCTCACACCGCGAAAAACGACACATAGTTGGACAATACATACAATGTTACAACAAAACCTTTGTAGTTATCATACCAGTTTTTAATGTAAAAATTCTACAAAACTTGATAAAACATAAAGTCGAAACGCAAAAAGTATTTCAAAAGTCTGTATTTTTTATGTAAAACTTGTAGAAAAATATTTAACTGATCTAAAATGTGTAAAGTTATGTATTTTCTTCCACACATTGGCATTCTTCTGTACTACTCTTACATTTCTGACACGTGTGATCTATTTCTAGAATATCTATTTGTCCTTGACATTGGTCCCTTTTAACTGCAGCAGTATTTGCAGTCGAGTCCGGCTTTCCAGCTGGTGTCATACTGAGGTAAGGTGTTGGAATTTTATTTAGTGTCGTTGGTGTGGGTGAATAAAGTGAATCTGTAGTAGCCCGCTTGACTGAGCTGGCTCTTTGTTGATCGCCTTTGTGCGCATCGGTTCCGATAGATGGCGTGCTCTTGGGACGCGGATTTCGGAAAGTCTCGGTATAAGTCGTTGCAAATGTCATCCCGTTGTCAATATTGAGCTGTCTATGTTCTGAAGTATGACGACACGGCTTCATCTTTGCGGCTTTAGCACCTAAACAAGAATATCAAAGAGAAGAAATTGTGAGAATCATAAATGGTTACCCATATTACACGACTAAACAGCAGAAAGTAAGTAACTAAAGTCTGTCCCACTCAATCGGTAAAGACCATCAACTAGAAAAATTGTGATTAAAAGGGATGTGATTGGATTCCAGTTTCAAATGGAGAAAATATATAGGATAAAGATTTCATCCGGGTCTTTTTTTCGTGGTATGCTTTTGAAACACTGAAATATTAACTAGTGTTTCAATAATATCCCACGGTTGTTTACCTGGAGATCGGTGTGTAGGATTAGGAAACTAGGAATTACAGTAGATCATTCAACGCATGTTTATAAAACTCTGTGGATCTAGATCTACTTGAAAATATACTATTTTGATAGGTAAGTGATGCTTGCTCGTGAAAGACGGGGAGTATGTGGACAAGACGGTCTAAAGTTCTTCATACTTTGAACAATGAACATAAATCACCGTAAGTTTGTTTTTTTCTACATTAATTAAATTTTCAATTAGCATTCACAATTTGGAGACATTCCCAGAGTTTTTAGGAATAAGGAATAAGGACGTGCATGTTCGTGTACATCATCCAAAACAAAGATGGCGTCGAAAATACACAATGGACAGCTGCCATAGAGAAACTATATTTGAGGATAACAAGAAAACCAAGGAACCGATCGATTTGGGAGGGTCACTTTTTCATAGATTATCAAACAGGTATTTATTTTTAGCTGTGTTGTCCAAAAAGTACCTTTTCCAGGCCAAAGTTGAGTTTCCCATTGGGATGGGACAGACTTTAGAGAATGATACACGGATGAGCCGGACAGGGACGTGATAATCGGCCAGAAAGGAGCGTAATAGCACGAGGGCCCTGACCAGTCTTAAATTAACGTCTAAAATATATATCTCGTTTTTTTTGTATTCTTTACAGATACGACGTTCAATAAATGTGCAAATATTACTGATACCACGTCATGTTCAGTCTGTATTGGTGTTTTTCTTACTACCTAGCCATTCCGTTTATATCGTTACGCGCCGTCTTTTTCTCAATAATATTTTGACTTTTGACCAACTTTTCCGTGTTAAATGAAATTAGCCGTATCTTAGCTGTCCGTCGTGTAGGTTGCACACATGCATGTTTTTATAATATTCCTACGCTAATAATTGAAAACTAGATCCACATTGCTGCAGTAAATTAAATTTTGTTGCCGTCACATTGCTGGTTACTCTCGTTTGAAGTCAAATGAATACAATGTCTGTTTCGCATAAAATAATCCAGCTGGATGATTTACAATTTGCTTTCATTTTTATTGCTGTTGTTTGTTTATACATGGAACACTAAAGTGATGTCATGGCCGTCATGTAAAAAGTGACACGAAAGAGCGCGTTTTCTTAATTTTACACCATTAATGACACGCAATAACGTTTATATAAAATTTTACATGACGTCCAGTAAAGGTTGTTCTTGCATATCGGATCGGCATTTCCGGTGATTTTGGCCATGCCGGAAAAACCGTTCTTGCATATCGGATCGACATTTCCGGTGATTTTGTGCATGCCGGAAAAACCGGTCTGGCACCCCTCCTATACCAGACGACTCTCGTGAATCACTTATGACGTAACGTTATAAACATTGTGACGTCGATTTCCCAAACACAACGTCGAAAAATCGTTTGTTTTTCATGATAATTCATCATTTTGATAAGTTTGCATTAAGAAATCTACTTTAAAATGCAAGACGGCATGCAAGAAAAAGTTTCCATCATGAGACACTTGGCTCAGATGGAAATATCCGTCACCTCGGGTAACTGTTTTACGGGAACTCGGCAGAGCCTCGTTCCCGCCAAAACAGTTACCCTCGTTGACGGATATTTCGATCTGAACCTCGTGCTCATGACAGAAACTATTAGTCTGGCACCCCTCTTATGCCAGACGACTCTCGTGAATTACTTATGACGTAACGTTATAAAAACATTGTGACGTCACTTCTTAAACACAACGCCGGAAAATCGTTTGTTTTTCATGATAACTCATCATTTTGATAAGTTTGCATTTAGAAATCTTCTTTAAAGTGCAAGACGGTAGCCTATGCAAGAAAAAGTTTCCATTAGGAAACACTTGGCTCAGATGAAAATATCCGTCACCTCGGGTAACTGTTTTGCGGGAACTCGGCAGAGCCTCGTTCCCACCAAAACAGTTACCCTCGGTGACGGATATTTCGATCTGTACCTCGTGGTCATGACAGAGACTATTAATCTGTTGATCTAAAATCATGATCTAAAATCATGAGGTAGGGTCAGCTGGGCATACAAACAAAGACGTTTTACTTTGTGCCAAGTAATAGATCTACCTGTAAAATGAGACCTATGGTTAGTCTCACAAATCATGATCTCTTTCGGTGGCTGATAAACCTCAATTATTCGGTACGTCTCCCTTGGTTGAACATTCTCCCATAACTGGAAGTCATACTTGTATGTTGACTCGTAAGCGAACTTATTCACTTTGTCACTCGCAATCATATTTTTATGGCACGGTCTGGGTTTTGTTTGAATAGGTTGGTTTACCACTTCCGGGTCCCTATAGTCGTGCTGTAATTATATAAAAAATCCTTAATCTACATGAAAATATATTTCAGTGAATGTAGGGCCTAGTATAGTTAGACGAAAGGTTTCAACATCAAACAATTATATATTGATTTGTAAATGCTGCCACGGACCTATATATCATGATAAAAATTACTTTGAAGGTCCGGTTTGAGCGTCCATAACTACATCTACATGTATACATCAGGTAGGATTATTTAACATTTCAAGTTACGAAGTAAGTAACAAGCGTATAAATAACCGACTTACCTCGTACAAGGATTTTAATAACATTCCGCCTGTTGGACGTTTGTATGTGGATTTCTGAGCCCAGATAGGTAATTCGTATGGCTTCACTGGAAAAGGTATGTACGCCAACCCAGAAGTTGTAGTGCCATCAAACTTGCCGGTGACATAGTGGGTTGATTCGGGTGGTTGGTATTGTGTGGACTTCTCAAAGCCCTCTGGCTTAGTATAATCCGCCATCATCGTTGATATGGCTTCCGTTTTAGCGTCAGGTGTTACTTTACCTGCATAGACAGCAAAAGGGTTAGAATTTTTTTTGTATCATTTTCATGGATTCACCATAAACGTTATTTAAGTAGGTTTACCAGAAAACAATATGATGATATGCAATGATCTAAAGCATATGGGCAGGTTACAGACAACAAATAGTATTGAGTTTTATTTTATGTTTTTCGGTGGTTTATCGAAATATAACGGTGGATTATTTCCCGATATTTCGCCTCAGTTGACTTTACTTTTCTCGGGTTCACAATATCTGCTATCACTCTCAAGTGCATGTGATATTTATATAGTAACTGAACAAAATTGTTTGAGACATAAAATAAACAGAAAAAAGTTGTTGGTATCGATGTAATATGAAGATAAGTTGACTCTTGAACCTCAAAAGTAGTTATTTTCACTCGTGGGAGGATAATACACGGCTGTGCCGGGACGGGACGGGACGTGATAATTGGCCCGCAGGAAGGATTATGGCACCAGGGCTTTAGTCCGAGTGCTATTTTGAGACTGAGGGCCGATTATACGTCCCTGCCCGGTTCAGTCATGAACTAACGTCTATAATTACATATCTTACGTTTTCATCAGTAGGCCTGTTCTATCATACAATGTGCAAAACTACTAGATATCGCATAATCGGCCCTCACGTACGGGCCATTTATTTTACAATGCCCTGACCGTAAAGATAATAATCATAATACTGTACGAATTTGTTACTAGTATAGTAACATATGTATTATAAGAGTTCAAGTTTCAGTTTTATTCAACTAATAGGCAAATACAATTGCCTTTGGCCATTTTACATATAAAACAGTGCATGCGGCCAAGACATAAGATTAAAGAATAATGTATCAAAGTTTTACTCACCTAAATTGGGGTTTCTGGGTGCTGCAGTATATGTATAGAAATCATTGTATTCCGTGCTGCTGTGCATGGGCGCACAGCATCGCGGTGCATTGTGTCGCTCAGGGGTTCCCTTCATTCGAGCGGTTGCAGGTACTTCCACGTTCTCATGAAATATGAAATCATCCTGGAAAAAAATCAGATGCCTTCAAAGATTGTCTAGGATTATACTGTATGGCTTTGGACTCCTTAGACGGTGGTTGCGGGTTTGAATCTCATTAGTCGAATTTGACCGGAAACTACACAATCCCTTCTGAGAACCGGTCAGAGCAGTCATTCAGAGTAGTTAATATGAGGTAAAACGTAGAATGTCTGCCAATGGTTTTAGTACCACATAACAATGAATCACAAAAATAAAATGTATATTTATCATGATAGCTTTTTTAAAAGTCCAGTCATTTCTGGTAAACAAGACACCATACACCTCACGAAAACTTAATTTGACCAGGGTGCAAAGCTACTGGACAAGGCTAACTAACCGGACATGCCTCACCAATACCTATTTGGAATCGGACCTTCGACCTATCGCTAAAAAGCGAAAGCCTTGACCAATATACTTAAATGGTTCTTGAGCCCTTTTAGGGAATATTCTGATATATCGGGTGATGAGCCTCTTTTAAGGAATATTCTTAGATATTGGGTCACGAGCCTACTTTAAGGAATATTCTTAGACATGTGGTCACGAGCCTATTTTAAGGATTATTCTTAGATATGTGGTCACGAGCCTACTTTAAGGAATATTCAGAGATACTTTCAGTAATATTCTTAGATTTTGGGTCACGAGCCTACTTTAAGGAATACTCTTAGATATTGGATCATGAGCCTACTTTAAGAAATATTCTGAGATACTTTTGCAATATTCTGAAATATTGGGTCACAAGCCTTCTTAAGGTTCATGTAAAGCGTTTGAAATGGTCCCCAACGTAAATTTTGTCCTTCATTTTTTTATACTTCATAAATCGCCTTTTATTTCATATACCATATTGTTCAGAAAAGGAAGTTGAAGATTTCTATAGTGAATGTTTGGTTAACAAGTGTTTTCTTTGCTTCCAGCATTTGTCCAGTAGCCTACATCACTTACTTTGTACTTAGGACCTGATATGTATAAAGCATCAAACTTCTTTATTCAAAATAATTGTTCTCAAAAATTGTAATATATGATAACGTAGGAAGTCCAAGTAGTTAAATTAAAGCAAGCAATGAATGTTTTAAACACTTTACATGAACCTTAAAGGGATATTCATATTTATTACCCTTCCATAAAATTTGCAGTCTTTGATTGGTCAACGATCCGTGAATAGATATTGATATTTACGGACAAGCCGGTAATATACATTTGACATAATCCCGTTACTGTACCCCATGCTAAACGTGAGAGTTTCGCGTAAAGTAAATGTATTAGTCCGTGCTGATTTGTGACGTCACGAAGTGACATTGAGGTATCATAAGGGGATCTGAAGGTCTGCTTAAGTTCAGCCGTTAAATAAATAAAAAAGAACGAAATCTTTCAAAGTTTTAGAAAGGGAAGAGTAATAAAATTGTTATTTGTTTTTTGACGTGATATATAATAGGGTTATTAGTGTAGTAACGTGATCCAGCATGCCGGATTTGCTCGAGTCGAGCGCCGGATCATACGAGTGCGTAGCACGAGTTTGATCCGACCTCGACGAGAGCCAATCCGGCTTATGGATCACATTACTATACTAATAACCCTTTTATTATATACCATTTGACACTTGTCTGCGCGATAAACTAAATTTAAATAACATAGGCCCTACTTAGCATAAAATTGAAGAAAAACCCTTTTTCGCGCGAAATATACGTAGTGTGCGACGTCAATTTATTGACGTCATCGTATAAATAAATAGTAACGACCCAGTCAAAAGCGGCGTTATTAACGTCATGTGCATTTGTGGGCCAATTAAATGCACTCTTACACATTATGCCGCGCTATTTGTATTGCACGTACATACAATACGGAATTTTTTTCTGTCAGGCCGTATTTGATGGTTGAATATAGGCTGTATTTTTGACAGAATATTTATAGGTATATAATAAAATAGGGTTATTAGTATAGTAGAGTGATCCAGCATGCCGGATTTGCTCGAGTCGTGCGTCGGATCATACGAGTGCGTAGCACGAGTTTGATCCGACCTCGACGAGAGCCAATCCCGGCTTATGGATCGCATTACTATACTAATAACCCTTTTATTATATACATTTTGACACTTGTCTGCGCGAATAAACTAAATTAAAATGATATTCTAAGCATAAAATTGAAGAAAAACCTTTTTAGCGCGAAATATACGAAGTATGCGACGCCATTTTATTGACGTCATCGTATAAACAAATAGTAACGACCCAGTCAAAAGCGACGTTATTAACGTCATGTGCATTTTAGAGCCAATTGAATGCACTCTTACAAATTTTGCCACGCTATTTGTATTCCACGTACATACAATACGGATTTTTTTTTTGTCAGGCCGTATTTGATGGTTGAATATAGGCTGTATTTTTTACATAATATTTATAGGTATATAATAAAAATGGGTTATTAGTATAGTAGCATGATCCAGCATGCCGGATTTGCTCGAGTCGTGCGTCGGATCATACGAGTGCGTAGCACGAGTTTGATCCGACCTCGACGAGAGCCAATCCGGCTTATGGATCACATTACTATACTAATAACCCTTTTATTATATACCTTTTGACATTGTCTGCGCGAATAAACTAAATTAAAATGATATTCTAAGCATAAAATTGAAGTAAAACCCTTTTTAGCGCGAAATATACGAAGTATGCGACGCCATTTTATTGACGTCATCGTATAAACAAATAGTAACGACCCAGTCAAAAGCGACGTTATTAACGTCATGTGCATTTTAGAGCCAATTGAATGCACTCTTACAAATTTTGCCGCGCTATTTGTATTCCACGTACATACAATACGGAATTTTTTTCTGTCAGGCCGTATTTGATGGTTGAATATAGGCTGTATTTTTGGCAAAATAATTATAGATATATAATAAAAGGATATATTATCCGCCGGGTCACCACTGACCGTCATCATGGCCGCGCAGTATTCAGATGGATAAGGATTGTAAATAACGGATACTTAGTTGTGAAGTGTTATGAAATTTGTACTGCATCGAACGTAACGTAACTGCGGTCACATTATAAGCTCAACTGAAATTTACAAGTTTGTTGGCTCGCTGCATTTTGCGAGAGCTATTTATGGACCAAATATATGCAAAATGTTACAGAGTATTTATTTCTACGTTGAACAAGACCAAGTTTATGAAAATCGGTCTGAAATTATGAACACACGGCCTTGTTGAGTAAGGTCGGTGTATATTTTCGTGAATTCCTATACCTTTACTACTATAATGTTAATAGTGATTTATTTTTTTAAAATTTAATTATTTTGTTTTAATATATCAGTATATGGGGTACCAGGTTTGTAGAGGGGCCTCTTGGGGATTGGGGTCCAAACCCCGCGCCGGCTTCCTGTGAAGGGCATTTGGAAATTTGCGTATGTTCCGCCGTTAATTAAATGAATTAAAAATAAACCGAATCCTTCAAAATTTAAGAAAACGAAAGGTATTAAAATTGTTATTTGCTTTTTACATGGTTTATAGATATATTACCCGCCTCGACATAATATAACCCTCGCCTAACGGCTCGGGTAATATAAAACTAGGCGGATAATATATCCCCATATAGATCTACCACTTCAAAAAAAAATGAAATAAACATTGGATCACGAGCCTACTTTAAGGAATATTCCGAGATATCAACTGTGATGTTAGCTTGGTACGATACTCATTATATCAAATGGTTCAATGTTCACCCCTTGTTATGTTTAGTTACCTGTTCCATTAATTTGTGAAGTTCTCTTGTAGCTGTTATATCTATGTTGTCTTTTGCCTTAACTATAGACGGCTTGCTAGCTGCCATGATCAAAGGACCATATAAGGTATATGTGTCCTGGAAAAAACATATTTGAATATTTTAGGAACTAGGAGTGTAATAGCAATTTAAATTACATTCTAACACTACTGGAAGCGTGATATACTACAAATTCTAACACTACTGAAAATTTCCCTACATTTTGAGCGTGATATACCTACCAAGTATATCACTGTAGGCGTCCGGAACTATTTTTGACTGCTGAAATTCCCTCCCGCGTAATTTTCACAGTGTGAGTGTGCATGCGCTAACAGCTTGGGCTAATATTGTTGTAAATGAATTTACGTGATGTAAAACAAATCATAGTGAAATTTTGTACACTTCCGGTATCGCCAGCAATATCAGCAACAACAAAAATAAAACGAATAGCGTTTTATTTGAGGAGTAAAAACGAACAGCGAAAATTTCATGAAATGCAAGGAATGAACGGAATACTACAAGCTCAAGGCAGCGATTTCGTGTAAGCGCATCAAATAGTACCTTCTAAACTTTTTGTTGTTTAGATTAAAGTGTTGAAATGGAAATAAATTTTAATTTTGAGTGATATACCGTATAGTATATCACATTGTGTCGTTTAAATGCTTTGTAATTAATCACTCAGGCCTTCCGCCTTTCGTGATTATATTACTACGTATCTACATTCCACACAATGATACACTAACAGGTATATCACTAAAATGAAAAATCTATTTCCTAAGTACATCACTTTAGGCATCCGGAACTATTTTTTACTGCTGAAATTCCCTCCTGCGTAATTTTCACACAACATCTACGAGTGTGCACTGTAAAAAATAAGTGTTAATTATCTCTGAATATAGTGTAAACCAGCTTGCAAAATGGTGTTACCGTGTAAGTTACACCGTTTGCGAATAGAGAATCACCGAAATGCAATTTTACTCCAAAATCAGCGAACAGATACTCCCGATCTGGCGTTTTGTAAATCCGTACAAGTGTAAGTTGGTCAGATACACCAACTGGGATATAGTAAGACGGAAGTGTAACTTTGCCCAAAAAATTCGTGTATCGTAAACAAGTCAACTGACCAAGGACTTGCATGTGCCTTAATTCTATGCCGCATTCCATGCACATGGTTATGGTCTCAAATTGTAGCGTGACTAAGACGGACATATCCGTGTATCATACATGAACACTGCTATTATTCGCGAAATTATGAACGAAAAGTATTTTCGTGACGTTTAGTTATGAAACCCGTCAGAATGTTGTAAAGAGTTCAGATAAGTAGTTCTTTGAAAATTTAGTTCCGTAACCACTGACTAGGATCTTCTTAAATATTGGTCTTACACAAACCATCTGTTTGACATTCACGAGAAATGTGATGGGAGTGATAGGACCAATGAGTCAAGATTTTGACGTCATGAATTGATGAAAGGGTTTATATGTAATGAAAGTGTACGCTTACACTAACGTGTTACGTTTGTCTTGTGAAAAACGTGTTAAGTAACACCACGAACGGTGTCCTGCTTCCCCGATAGCAGGGTGTATTGTTTCCATAATAACTTTAGGTTAAATTGACACAAAAATGGTTAAAACAGCTGCCACCCATTTCAGTGTAAAGTTTCCTTTCTGTTTTTACAGTGTGCATGCACTACACGCTTGGGTCGGTATTGTTGTGAGTGAAATCACGTGATGTAAGACAATTCGTAGTAAAATTTTGTACACTTCCGGTATCGCCAGCAATATCAACCACAACAAAAATAAAACGATTAGCGTTTTATTTGAGAGTTAAAAAAGAACAACCAAAATTTCATGAAAGTTCAAGGCAGCGACTTCATGAAAGCACAGCAAATAGTACCCCTTCGAATATGTTTTTGTTTAAATTAACGTGTTGGAAAGGAAATAGATTTTACTTTTGAGTGATATACCGGTTAGTTCATCACTGTGTGTCGTTTAGATGCTTTGTTGTTAATCACTCAAGCGTTAGGCCTTCGTGATTAGATTTCTACGCATCTACACTCCACACAGTGATAAACTAACCGGTATATCAGTCAAAAGTGAAACCTAGTTCCTAATTTAAGTATTTAAATATCCATCTTAATGCATTGAATGATAAATTTCGGTGTGTAAGGCGAGATAATCTATCTTGAATTCAACAACTGCGATATTGTTATCACCTTAAGAACTGTTCAAATTTGTACTAAGTTGGAAAACAATTCTTCAACACATCAAATAAACTCTCCAAAGGGGAGCGGTGGTGTAGAGGTTAAGGTGTCTGCCGCTCATCCCGGAGGTTGCGGGTTCGAGCCCCACCAAGGTCACGACCGTACCTCCTCATATGACACCAGTACTGGTTTTTCCGGGAAGTGGACTCGATAAGCTCAAAGCTTTCTTCACAATCGAGCTAAAATAAATTGGTATAAACTAAACTAAATAAAATTTCTGTAAAGTTTAAGGTGGCAGCATACTATAATTTTTTCACTGGTCTACATAAGTGTTTAGTATCAATTGAAACTAGACGAAAGTTCTTATTTAGATCTATACTTTAGTTGACATTCTTTATGTACAATACGTTACCATGACTTCCTAAACATGACCATGTCGCGTCCTTTTACGTCTGTTGTACGGAGATAAATTTTGTCTTACATTTACTGTTCTGAGATCATTCTTTGGCGTATTGCAATAAAACTTGCATCAAAATGAAGCTATTAAAATTGCCTACATCGCCGATAACTCTCAATTTCTTTGCGTTTTATACTGTGAAAAAAGATACAACATTTTTCGTTTCTGAATATTCCAACAGAAATAGCTCCCTCTGAATTTAAAAAAAAAATCTCTGCGTTATTTTATTTTGGGCCAAAACTTGATTGATATCTTTGCCATCAAAATATATTTTAGATAACAGCTAAAAATATGAGAAACTTTTACCGTTTAGTGGTTAGTTTTGTAGACATGCGCAAAACAAGTTGAAAATAGCAACTATAGTCAATAGAGGATATTTGTTTGTTTTCAATGGTCATGGAATATATGTCAACGATATATGACACAATTTTGATATTTCACGAGCGCGAATTATTTCGTAATTAAGAAATGCTATCTCGTTTTTACAATATACATTTCGTAATAACGAAATAAAACAAAACATTCCGGGGAAAAAATGTATTTCATATCACTTCATTAACTTCGGAAAAGTAAGTACGTGTATCAAAATCTACATTACAGTGTATATGGTATCTCCTTGAAATGGTTCACTATTGGATGGATGGATGACCTTGGCATTCGGAACATTTGGACTTTTTAGCCGACTGACCACCGCATTCTGAAAAAAAAGTGAAACATTTTTAAAACTTCACCAACCCACTGGGGCCTCATCTCTAAGATTTTTTTTTTCTTCTTCAAGTTACAGCCATAAAGAACTTAATTGTTGTAAGTCAAGCTAAATTAGTACTACTACTTTCAGACAGCAAGAATTATTAAGTTTCTATATAGAATAATAATTATGTAAGAAACGCACTACATCCACTTAAGGGCCTCATGACACGCCGGCCTGGAGGCGGCGTGTATATTGGAATGCAGTAAGTAAAATTTCCATGGGGTGACGTAACTACTTTTAGACTGTAGACTGATTTCACAGTGTGTTCTTTTGTAACAAGCGGTCTTTTGATTTGAGATCGCGAACCAGTCTAAATTTTACCGAAATAGCCGATTTTAAACGAATGACTACGAAGTTATTTTTAGTAAGGACGCTGGACGACAACGATTTAAAACGAATGGCTACGAAATTATTTTTAGTAAGGACGGTAGTTTCAAGCGTTGGTTCAAATAAAGTATTATTTTTTTCGAAATAATTTTTTTCTTTCGTACAAAAATAATATAAATTGAAGCAAATTTATATGTTAGAATTCTAGACTTAGGAAAATAAAAAAAAATATTATTATTTCAATGATTTGACTATTAAGCTATTTTTAGTAACGACTCTGTAACGACAGTGTAATTGACCAATCAAACATGTAATTTCAAGCGAAATAATTTTTTCCGTACGTGAACTGTACGTTGAAGTTTGCTATATGAAAAGCCTTCTATGTTACATCAATAAGGCATAAGAATATATAAAGTGATGTTTATATCGAGGAGCAACAAAGCTCTATCTGCTTCTCTGTCTTGGACTTGGAACTTTTTCGATTACTTCCCTCGATATGGAGAATGTTGTTCGTTCGGATTTTAAAAACATACCTTTATCGGTATCAAATTCCACTCCCTTAATCAACAAGAGCTGTCAGTAGGACAGCACGCTCGACTTTTTTAGTGCTTTGACAGTTAACGGCACACAAGACTTTAACTAGGATTTTCTAAGTACAAATCAAGAAACATTTCCACAGAGTTATCTTCTCTTGCTTACAGATAGGTCTCATGATGATACATAAGTACTCCAACTTTCAAAGTAATATCTCAAATGGTTAAGTCAACAAGTGGACAAGAATGAAAATTTTAACTGAGTTTCTAAGTAAGAAAAGGGCCATAATTCATATAAAATCATTGACAGAATTACCTTCTCCTGCCCATGTTTTGTTTGGGATCATGATGGTAAACAAGTATTCCAACTTTCAAAGTAATATCTCGAACAGTTTAGTCAAAAAGTGGACTGGTACGAAAAACTTAACCAAGATTCTAAGTCGATAAAGGGCCTTAATTTGTAAAACAAATCCCTGACAGAGTTACCTTCTCTTGCCTACAGATGGGGTTAATGATGTTAACAAGCATTCAAAGTTTCAAAGCAATATCTCGAAGGGTTAAGGCAATAAGTGGATTTTACCCATATTCAATGTATTTTCTAAGTAAAAAAGGGGCATAATTCTGTTCAAAACCTTGACAGAGTTATGTACTCTTGTCTGTTGATGTAGGTCATGATGGTAAACAAGTATGGTTAGTTTCAAAGCAAAACCTCCAATGGTTTTGAAATAAAGTGAGGTGGTACGAAAAACTTAACCAAGCTCAATACACTTTCTAAGTCAAAAAAGGGCCATAATTCTGTCAAAAATCTTGACAGAGTTATGTACTCTTGTCTGTAGATGGAGGTTATGATGGTAAACAAGTATGGTAAGTTTCAAAGCCATACCTCTAATAGTTTTGAAATAAAGTGGGGTGGTACGAAAAACTTAACCAAGGTGTGACACCAACGCCGACGCCGACGCCGGGGCGAGTAGGATAGCTCCCCTTTTCATAGCAAAGTCGAGCTAAAAAAGCATAATGTGACAGCAGCCAATTTCCATACAGAGGAAACAATGCCTATAGACTTGACGTAGAATCATCTTTTTTAGCATTAAACATTAACAAATGGTCAGCCATATACAAAATTAGAGTGCAAAAAGATTAGGTTTGGTTAATCAACATACATTAAATCCAACATTATTAATTATCGCAACCCCCACCCCATTTGGCGGCGTTCAAACATTTACTTGTTTCTGTTAAAATCCAGTATATAAATTTTCCGTTGTTAGAGAATACACAGTTGATTATTTGTGCTATACAAAATCAAATTCTGACAAGCCTTTTCAGAAAAAGAAGCATTTTCAAAATTCCACCACCCTATTGGGGCCTGATTTCTGAGGGGAAATGTTTTTTTTTCTGCATCTTACAGTGCTCAATACAAAACTCAGTTGCTGTACTATTAGTTTCAGAAATCAAATATTTCTTAGTTTGTAAATAGAATACCCCTTTCGGGTGCCTCATTTCTAAAAAAAAAATCAGGACGTGTAGGGATATGATATTAGAAAATGTGGTCATTAAATTATTTGAGGCAATAATTTAATTTTGATAACCGGTTTCAGAAAAATAGAATTTTATTTTATGTTTTTCAGTGAATTATAGAGTTTTCTCAGTGAAATAAAAGTGATAATCCACAGTTTTGAAACAGTGGATTACCATTTTTATTTTTCACTGTTTTTGCGCTCTTTTACCCGGATTTACGTCAAAAAGTATACCGAGCGTAATTAATGCTGGAAACCATGCGACGATGACGTCGTTTAAATGACGTCATTTGCGCTATGTTTCTGGTGACGTTTCCCGCGATTTTCGATATTTTGTAGAAACAAACTCAATAAAAGTAGAGTTTTAACCATAAAATAAACAGAAAAATTGTTGGTATCGGTGTAACATCACGTTAATTTCACTCGTGAACACCAAAAGCTGTTATTTTCACTCGTGGCTGCGCCACTCGTGAAAATATCACTTTTGGTGCTCACTCGGTGAAATTATATAGAGGATAATTGTTGGTTTCGGTGTAAGATCACGTTATAATTTCACCGAGTGGGCACCAAAAGGGATATTTTCACGAGTGGCGCAGCTACGAGTGAAAATAACAACTTTTGGTGTTCACGAGTGAAATTAACGTGATATTACACCGATGCCAACAATTTTTCTGTTTATTTTATGGTTAAAACTCTACTTTTATTGAGTTTGTTTCTATAAAATATCGAAAATCGCGAGAAACGTCATCAGAAAACATAGCGCAAATGACGTCATTTAAACGACGTCATCGTCGCATGGTTTCCAGCATTAATTACGCTCGGTATACTTTTTGACGTAAATCCGGGTTAATGATTGCAAAAACAGTGAAAAATAAAAATGGTAATCCACTGTTTCAAAACTGTGGATTATCACTTTTATTTCACTGAGAAAACTCTATAATTCACTGGAAAACATAAAATAAAACATGATCTTACACCGAAACCAACAATTATCCTCTATTTAATGTTTTATATTGAATATAGAAGAAAATAACAATTAAAGGCCGACAACCCTGGATATACTACTCCAATCTAGACGAAAGTTGTGTGTGTGCCGCGGCATTATGCTATTGCACATTATTTAAGTTTCATGGAATTTTATCCATTGGTTCTTGAGTTATGAAACTGGTCGGACAGACGAACTGACTGACAACGCCCAAATAATATCCCTCCGCCTTTGTCTGCTAGTGCAAAGTCCTTACTTTAGGAAAGTGTACTTGGAAGTTCGAGTCGTCTGCTGGACCGCCTGTCGGTCCTTTCTTGCCTGGTTTGTGCTTCGTTGGCGCCACTTTCTTCGGAAGCTAGAGACACAAAGGAAAATTTATAATTATTTCCAGTTTTTCAATACATTCAGTTCCGTACTCTCACATTTGAAATAATAGTAAGGAGTCTAAACTGTGTAATTTAGAATAAACCGCTGTTAATACGCTTCATACAACTTTGTCCATTTTGAACCCTGTGGACTCTTTATCTCGTGTTCGAGCACGACTGAACGCTTAACATTCGTTATTATTTAATATACTAAGTATGTAAATTTGCGTTTTAAGTGAAATTTTCAAGACTACCTTAGTGTTTGGTGCTAATAAAACAATACAATGTTCTGATTCATATATTTGCTTGCCGTTAAGAATGTAAAGAACGTTACCATGACGTTTTTGGAATAAGTGATATTATAATAGTTATGATAGAATCTAATAATGATAATAAAAAAATATTTTGTGAAGGTAACATATAAGACATGTAAAGAATTACAATGTAAATCAAAACATTTTTTTTTCATATGGCCTTAAAAAAAAAAAATTAAAAATATCTCTCTTTCTAAAACAGTATTTTAACAGTCACTCTGTTGACATATAAATATCATAAACAATTACTGCATGAATTAAACTGGGTATCTTTTTCAAATAGATGTATTAATGGTTTACAAATCAACCGAATGACTCACTCCAACATATATAAAAAAAGCTTAATCACGTTTTCAAACAACAAACAATATAGTTTGAGGTCATCGACAAAAAATAAAGATTTAGTTTCTTTGAAGGCCATATTGTAAATAAGGTTGAATATTATTCATTGGCCCAGTTGTTAATATGTTACCTTCATGAAATAAAGAATTTATTATTATTATTATTATTATTATTATTATTATTATTATTATTATTATTATTAAAAATGCATACAAAATTAAAACGGTGCCCCATAACATGGTGAATACGACAAGCATCTACAAAAAAACACTTTTTAATTAAGAGGTTCTTGTCTGACATAACACCATGCTGAACATGCGTTACAAAAATGTACCGTGGTTACACCTATAACATAAATCTAAACTTTGTACCTAAATAGCAAATACATGTACATATATTACCGGGTGGGAGATAAAGTCTATGCCGTAGGTTGATTTACGTTCCGACTGGTACTTCGACTTCTCGGCGGAGGCTCCCTTATGCTCGGGTTTCATACTATGTGGCCGAGGTTGCCATGGCAAATCTCTGAACGCCTAGTTAAAAAAATATTATCTTGAAATTTTGATCAGAGCTTTTGAAATATTGCTACCACTGAAACATGTATGTAATTTAAAAAAAAACATTTGAAGAATTTACCAGGAGTTCAAAGTAATCATTAGTATATAGTATATATCAACTTTTAATAATCAAATGTATGACATTGGTTCAGGTTTGGTCCATAGAATTTCAGACTTATGAAAGTAATTCTATGTGGAGCACTTAGGTACCAGTGGACAACAGCAATTTATTGGACCTTAGATGCATTCACCGACCGGACAATTTGGAGAAAACCATAAAAAAACTGTTAGTTCTTACTTTTAAAACAATTTGAAAAAAGTCTATAATGAGAAACCTATAGCATATATACTAATTTTAGACAGGTTAAAGTAAAACTTAACTTAAAACGTTTGTCACAATCGTTATTATAATCAGTTATCCTGTGGAATAAAAAAGGAAAAATACAGCACAAGCACTCAAACTTTTCTTTGAGCGTGCTCAAGATTTCTCACCTCTTGATATTCGGACGTAACATGTGCCATGGGCTGAATAATTTCCTCCCTCTTGTATGCCTTCGGACTGCCCCCATAGCTTCAACATATAGAAGTACTATTTATACACCAGTGACTTAAGTCTTCAGTGTTAACAATGGAAAATTCAACAACAACACATTATTACAACAACGTTTTTATATCATCATTATTTAATTAACGTTTTTGGTTGTTTTTTTTGGGGGAGTGGGGGAGGGTTTCTGCGTTTTTTATCATTGATGTAACAAAGAGTGAACGGTTTTTAATTTCCGCCATTTTGCGAGTGTGAATTTTTTTTATTTGATTAAAACCAATATTTATTAAATAAAATATAGCGAACGAAAACCCGGTTAAAATACTGAGATATAACAGAAAGAACAATTTTAATTAAATACGGTAAACTCAGCTTATAACGAACTCCTTGAGACCATTTTAAATATTATTATATCATTAGTTTTTTATATCCATAAATCATTTTTCATATAAAATGAATAAAGAAAAGAAAAACTTGGGCAGAGAAAATCGGTTCCCTCTTTCTGGAATTTCGCTATATATACGGATTCGTTATACACAATTGTTGAATAATTTTGAAAGTTCTGTAGAAATACGATGGCACCGAGCTGCAGAACAATTCTTGACATTTTATATAATAATAATAATAATATATTAAGATAATAATAATAATAATGATAATAAAAAAATCTTTATTCTACATTTTTTATTCTGTTTTTAATGAATATAACTCGATAAGTCCGATTAGGTATTCCAATGAACATTACATTCACAACATAAAACTTGGCGGTAGTGTTGATGTTAAAGTGTCTACCGAGCCCCACTGGGGGTCACGACCGTTACTCCTCATATGACACCAGTACTGGCTTTACCGGGAAGCGGAGGTATGTATACTGAGTAAAACTCTTTCATGAATCACATGTTTTTCATCCACTAAACAGCCAAATGCTTCTTTACGGCCAGCCGTTCTAACGTTTGAAGAAAACTGTTGGATAGTTACTGCCGTTCAAGATTATATCAAAGCGACAAAACGGTTTTCTTAATACAAAGATTAATAGTACCACTGACTTATACTGGACAAGACATTTATTTCTCTTTTTTTTCACTCTATTTTTGTCAATTGTTTTCAGCTATTCACCTACTTGTAACAAATTATTTCAGTTACATAATTAATATTTCCATTTGATATAAGTAGAAATTGTCTGTTACCATCTACCATGTGTAATTTTCTTCTATCAGGGGAAGGTCGTAATTAATGTTGTTAGAACTTGTGACCTAACCCTTTTTCCAATATGCTATGAAATCTGGTAAATTCTACTATATATGAAAAACTGCTTGGAAATAAAATATGTTTAAACTAAACTAAACTAAATCAGGAGGCGGACTCGAGAGTGTCTCCATAAGCTTCAAGCGTATAAACTAAACTTAAAAAAAAAAACTATAATAAAGCAGTCATGCAATTGTGAGCAATAACACCCCAGTTACATTTCTAAATGTAGATAATTATATTCACTTATCGAGAAGATCACGTATGTACTTAATAGGGTAGATGCGTTTCTAATATCAATTTGGATCGAATTCCGTACTACCATGCATAATAATCATCATCATCAGCGTGAATATGATTATAGCAAAACCTGTTTAGGGCTGCTACTAAGAAGGTAAGTTTTCAGTTAAGCGTTAATTCATCAATCTACTACGTATTTCAAATGTTTCCACAAATATGCGGGTTCCCCCGGTGTCATGCTGGACATGCCCGCTATCGGATACAGATGAACGTAAACATACTTCATAATAACGAGGGTTGAGGCGAATTTACGGCCATTTGTGGGAAAACCTAGCCTCTTTTTGTGGGATATGATGCATGGATGCGTGCTGACATTTTACGTTCAGTTCCCGATGCATCAGCAACTTCATATTTCAACTGTAAAATACTCTTAATATCAGGAAAAATAGTTGTACTTACCAACATGCACATCGGGGCACCAATTCTAACGCCTTTACCTGCATAAGAGAGGTAAAAAGTGGAAAGAATTAGCTCTAAAATTATGGCGGCGCCATCTTTTGTTTATTATGTTGCTAATGACGCCGCAGTCGTTTCATGACGTCAACAATAAATCGACGTCGACTAACTTCCGGCAACATTTACCTCCCTTTACTTTTCAAGACGTTGAAGGTAGATTCGACTTCAGACAATCGCTCTTCTTTTCAAAAGCAATGTACTATTAACTGCACCATTTGCAATATCTGGGGCTTTAAGGTCATTATTCACATGCTGTTCAGATTAAATTAGAATCGCAGTGTATTTTATCACTGAACTAACTAACTCTTTAATGATCACAAGTAGAGTCCGCAAGACATATAATTTTTCAGCGCGATGTGGATAAAAACGATTCGCATCTACAAAGCTCATTTCGTGTGCTAAAGGCAATAGATTCGGTCCCCCACGACGAGAAAATAATCCTTTGTCGATTTATATTGTCCGAGTAACGCAGGGGCCTATGCATGGGATATATGATAGACGAATATTTTTGACAAGGTTCGGCTCGGGCCGGAGAAATGACTGCTACAGTGATGGAACAACAGTGACACAGTGATCACATGTTAATCGGTGTTCATAACGGTGTTGGTGAAATGGGGTTTAATATAGTCCCTTCAAAATATTCACCGTTAAATGTAATTTTTTAATAACGTTTGAAGGCTTCATTGAAAAAAAGATATTCATCATAGTGTTTGAGATCACATGTTTGCTTCAAGAATAGCCTTCGTTAAATAAACAAGAGCTGTCCATAAGACAGCACGCTCGACTATTGTGGGTGTTTGCTAATAAAACAAAACTTTTATCAGTGTAATAGCAAAACAAAAATTCTGCTAACTATTAAGTATAAACTAGGAAAGTTGAATCATAAAAAAAGTCAAAATCTATAACTATAGATTTAATTTTTGGTAAATTAATTGTTTGATACAAAATTTACCCTGAACACTATTGCAAGGTTTGATATAACTACCATAAGTGGTTACTGTGATATGTGCATGATAGTACCTTGCATGCAAAACTTTACCAAATTTTCAAAGTCAAACAAGGGCCATAATTTGCACTAAATTTAAACAAGAGTTATCTGTCTTGACTGTGTGACACCTCTTAAGACATTAAAAAAGTTTCAAGTCAATATCATAAGTGGTTACTGAGATATGTGCATGATAGTACCTAGCAGGCAAAACTTTAACCAAATTTTCAAAGTCAAACAAGGGCCATAATTAGTACTAAATTTATACAAGAGTTATCTGACTTGACTGTGTGACACCCCTAGAGACATTAACGAAGTTTCAAGTCAATATCACAAGTGGTTACTGAGATATGTGCATGATAGTACCTAGCAGGCAAACTTTCCAATTTTCAAAGTCAAACGGCCAATTCTAATTTTATCAGATTATTGCCTTGTTTTTATGACACTCCCAAAAACATACATTTTTCATTCATAAAAGGTTATGAGTTGTGCGAATGATAGTACCTAGCAGGCAAAACTTTAACCAAATTTTCAAAGTCAAACAAGGGCCATAATTTGTATTAAATTTTTTCAAGAGTTATATGCCTTGATTGTATGACATCCCTAAAGACATGAACAAAGTTTTAAGTCAATATTATAAGTGGTTACTGAGATATGTGCATGATTGTACCTAGCAGGCAAAACTTTAACCAAATTTTCAAAGTCAAACAAGGGCCATAATTTGTACTAAATTTTATCAAGAGTTATATGCCTTGATTGTATGACACCCCTAAAGACATGAACAAAGTTTCAAGTCAATATCATAAGTGGTTACTGAGATATGTGCATGATAGTACCTAGCAGGCAAAACTTTAACCAAATTTTCAAAGTCAAACAAGGGCCATAATTTGTACTAAATGTTTTCAAGAGTTATCTGCCTTGATTGTATGACACCCCTAAAGACATGAACAAAGTTTCAAGTCAATATCATAAGTGGTTACTGAGATATGTGCATGATAGTACTTAGCAGGCAAAACTTTAACCAAAGAAGCAACGCCGACGCCGACGCCGACACACAAGTGACTGTAATAGCTCTCCATATTCTCCGAATAGTCGAGCTAAAAATATTATTATATTATCATTATTATCATTAATAATATCATTATTATTATTATTAATATTATTATCATCATTATTATACGATACCTTCTTAGAGAGAGAAAATGGCAACTTTTTAGACTTGTATATTACCAAGTTTGAAACCAGAATATATGTAAATGTATGTGATTTTATGTGCGTGAGTGTGTGTGTATCTGTATATGTGTATTTTTTAACTGTTTGCATATGTTGTTTGTGTGTATTTATGGAAGGCCACAATGAAATTGTGATATATGTACGATTTTGTATTAATGTCTATTTGTGTTACCTTCTGGAAATAAAGATTTCATTATTATTATTATTATTCTCTTTTGAGGTTTAATTTAAATATTCGCCGAGGAAATAAATTGTTGCAAGGAGATCAATTTTGCGACTTCCATGCTACCAAGTTGGCTTGTGAACAGTGGCATTGCCATGTACAAATAGGCACATGCAGGGAAACACGTAAGCATGATGGTATTTTCAGAAGATTATTTCGATTTTTCTGAACTCGATTTGTTTATACACAGGCGTTCTAAACTATGAATCGCAACTTTCAAATGATGATGGATAATAATGAATAGGTTTAGAGAATCTTTTGCGACCCTTTACATTTATTTGATTCGTTACTTACATTTCTGTGGAGTTTTAGTAATAGATGATTCAGCTTTTATAAATTACCCTGCGGTCATGTCTAGACAGAGTTTCAGCGGCTTACAAACAGGTTAAACATGTTTCCTCTGCACACCCTTTCTAGCACGGACGTACATAGAAAAGTGGTTCGAGATAACCATTTGACAGAACATCTAGAACACGGCTCCGGTCAGTGCACCGGATATCCCCAGACTTCCTTAAGCGGTTTAATGTTTATACTAATTTATTTTAGCTCGATTGTGAAGAAAGCTTGTAGCTCATCGAGTCACTCTCGAGTCCGTTTCCTGGAAAAACCAGTACTCGAGGCATATGAGGAGGTACGATCGTGACCTCAGTGGGACTCGAACCCGCAACATCCGGATTCTATATCCAGTAAGATCCTATATATCTCACCCGAGTTCCACTGCAGCACCTAAATTACCTCCAATATTGACAGAACAGAGGGCAGTTACGCCGCTTGTCGAAATAAAGTTACAGATGAATCAACAACAGCACTCTTGCACAATTTTAGCAGAAGCCATGTGATCTGTCTTTGAATATGATTACATGTGCTAGCACCGTTCGCCGTCCATTTTCCACTTGAATTATGAACCGAATGTAAATTCGCATTATTTCTTGAATCATTGTATCTTATCATATCGATCCGGTAGCGCCGAGTGTTGATACCATTACGAAATACCCGAGTGAATCAAACCCTAACGGCTCCCGGTTTCTATTTTGACGGCTATTAATTTTTGTCATTTTTGAGATTATTATTGCTTCTTTTTGCACTTTTTTCGCAGTCAGTCATGAAATTACACATTTTGAAAAATTATTCGCCCGGGCTGACGAGTGTTAGCGAATTTTTACTTGCCCAACCTCGGGGGTTATTCGTAAATAGGAGCGGACGAGCGGAATGCACAAGGACATAATTTGAATTAAGTTGGAAGAAGAATTGTGTCCATAGGACACGGTTGATTTCCATAACTTTGCTCTAACTGACTTAATGTGCTAAGCAAGAGGCCAATAATGACAAGATTTGCTTTCCTGGACGGCCTGAACTTGTGAAAATCTTTTGGACTGTCATGAAGGAAAATCTAACCTTGACATCGACCCACTGTACGGATCATCTACTCAGTAAGATTAATCATCCTTAGAAGTTTAAAGACTGCTGTTGATAATTACATCTCAAAATATTGAGTGGAAAAGATTTTAAAAGTAATGTTCATTGTGAGCTTGACTTTTGACCCAATGACCCCTAAAACAAAAGGGATCATCTACAGGTTACGTGCTACCGTCTGAGGCAAGTTTCATGAAGTCAAATTGAAAGTGCGACCTGTAGAGTATAAACAAGAAAAACCACTAAAGGTCACTGTGACCTTGACCTTTGACCCACTGACCCCGAAATCAACAGGGATTATCTCTTCAGTAACACCAGTTATCCTATGAACTTTGAATACTGTGGGTGATATAAATCTCAAGATACTGAGCAAAAATGATGTTCAAAGTTCGGGTTACTTTTGACTTTTGACTGACTCACTGACCTAAAAAACAATAGGCATCATCTACAGGTTACAGGCAACCTTCTGGGCATGTTTGATGAAAATCCAATGACAATTGAGGCCTGTAGAATGTTATCAGAGAAAAGTCAGTAGAGGTTAGAGGCTTTGACTTTTGATCCACTAACACAAAAGGGTCATATACTAAGTAAGACCAATCATCCTCTGAAGTTTAAAGACCGTGAGTAATATAGATCTCAAGGTCTAAGGTCTTGACCTTGTGGTCTGAGAGAAGATTTTTTAAAAGATTTTCATACATATCCCAATGTAAAATCAAGTGAGGCCCGGAGGAAAGTCAGTTTTGACAGGGGGTTATGATTTCTAAACATAGTTTTTAAAAATCTGAGGCCCCCAATGGTTTGTAAAGTCAACAAGACGATATTTCTTGCCAGTATATTTTTCTTGAAGCCCAAATGGTAGGTTACCCCGTTCAGTAAAAAATGGACAATACAGTTTTTTGTCCAATATAAAAACCAAAACCCAGGTGCACAACTTTTTATCCCAATAAATTTTTTGCTTATAAAATTCCAATTCCACCGATTGTGGTCTGTAACAGCTCGACATCATTCCATTTGTACGAAGTTTGATGGTTCTAAACCCGTTAGTCAAGGAGCAGTGCGTGATCAAAGAGTTTCAGTTAAATTTGGATAAGTCAAGGGTCATAACTCTGGTGCTGATTTTTCAGATTTTTAAAGTGCTCCTATATAAGCCTATGTAAAATCAAGTTACTGCTTTTGATCCAGGGGTCTTACAATCTTGGTAAAGATCAACTAAGCAGTGCTACATGCCAAATATCTAAGCTCAAGTGATCCCCAGGCGGGGTCAATTTTGTCCCGGGCTTCATAATTTGAACAATCTTGGCAGAGGTCAACTAGGCAATGCAACATGCTTAATAAAAGAAAATATCTACGTATCTAAGCTCTACGCCGTGTAATTTAAAAGAATTTTTTACAGGCGTTCCTATTTGTTGCCATAGCAACCAGAGTTCACCTTTGATATACCTTTAGGCAAGGAACATCCTTGCCAAGGTTCATCAACAATGACCTTGAGGTTACAAAGGAGATGACGTTTGAAGCAACATGTTGACAGACGTACGGACATACAAGTCAATTTCTACTTGCCATGGGGATGTCTCCCCGGGTGACTTGCCATTACTCCTGACAGGCGCAGGTTGAAGGGACAACATATGCAGATACAAGTGAGTCTAGGTACCCTAGCTCTTTTACGAATATACTCTTTTACGTGTCCGGTGTATAGCACCGATACACGTTAGACTACATCTGGGTGTCTAACCAGTTCATTACTAGATGGGTGGTATTTCTGAAATTTCCAGCTCCCCGTCCGGGATTTGAAACGGGGACCTCCGGATTGGCAGTCCATTTCTTACTTGCAATTTTAGTCAAACTTCGCGTAATTTTATTGTATCAAGGGAACGTGTCAGTTGCACAACACTAGGGTTTCTAACTCGACGATCAAGGTGAGACTTTTATTTCAAAACATCATAGAAAATATATAGAAATCTGTTTTTCCCTTTTTTCACCTTCTGTAAATGAATGGATTAATGTTAGATTGCTCGTTTGTTTCTCGCGGTTAAGTGCCCGTTTCAACCACAGGTCAGTTATTTTTCACCTTTCTGTCGTTCCTGCGAAGAACCAGTGTTATAACCATGTTCGACACTGCCGGGCAACTTTTTCACATAAAACGACGAAGTCGGTAGCAGGTCTCAAACCCTTGCCAATCAATGCAAACTAATTTTTCAGTTTATGGAACGCTATAGTTTCTAAAGACCGCATGTGGTTATACATAAATTTGGTGCTGATTTTAATGCTAAGCATCCTTGCTTAATTTTGCCATTTTGTGACTTTAAATATTCATGACACAATTTGTCAATGCGGCGTAGGATATTTTATTCTTTAATACTAGTCCCAGAGCCCAGGTCGATTTATTTACACTTTTGAGCACGAGAACAATTTTCATATGTATCAAATCTACAGTGTATATAGTTTCAGGAACCAGACAACTTAATTGCCATACTGGGGCCGATTGGTCAAAATCCAAGATGGCGGTCAAAATGGCTGCCAAAATTATATAATAGAAAATCACTTTATTTCAATACCTGTCACAGATACACATTCAGACACATCCAAGTTAAACTACTTTGCACTTTTTTCATATAATACACATTTTTTTATGAAAATAAGTACATATTTGCCACAGATATACTACTTAGATGAGATTACACGGGTAAAATGTAGCAAAAAATCGTATTTTCGTCACTTTTTTCGTCTAGATCGTTTTTCAATTCGGTGCATTTTTAACATGATCATTATAAATAGACAATTGTAATCATGCGATTCAAAAGACACTATAATGTAATGAAATAAGCAAGAAATGTTTAATAATGATTATCATATAAGCGTCAAATTAGTGTTTTTCCATTCCAACCCACAACGCGGATTTTAAATATGTCAGCACCAGATGATGAGATAAACAACCCGGTAGCGGAATCCAGACAGTGTTATCGTAACATGATATTTTCAAAAGTTATTTGCTTTAATCAGGTTAATAAGTATAAAATATGAAGAAAGAAATTCTGAATAAGCACAAAACTTTAAATAGACCGTGTTTACATGGTACATGTAACGCAAAGAGCTATTTAAACAATAACGATAGGAAATTATATAAGGTTTACATTTATTTGGATATTTACAAAACTGTTTTTGTGTAAAAATACAATTGAAAAACTTTATTAATTAAATAATAAAATCAGTAGACACGCAATACTGTATTTACAATTAATTGCATAATAGCTTTAATTGAATATTAATTCGCCGTTTGAGAACGCCATGACAAGGTTCTGGGGGCAATTAATTCAATTTCACAAAGTTCTGTAGAGATCTAAGAATATGAAAATGATCTAAACGTAAAGTTAGACTTATTCTCGAAAGCACTTTTAAAACTTGTATTTTCAACCGTTTTAAAAGAAATGTCATATAATCTGAATATGACAAATTTCGGATATTTGCACAGAAAGCCACTGTTGTCAAAGTATTTGAAATTATTGTACATAGGGTTCGTTTTTTAAATGCCAAATTAAATATTTTTACATGCTGACCATTTCACGTTCATAGTTTTTTTAAGTTAATCATCATGTCAAGTCATGCGAGACAGAATACTTACAAAACTACTCAAGGATACACATACAGTATATGCATAAGATTGCAGTTTGTTTGAAAATTGGAATAGACAGCTAACTCTTTGATCACACATCAGATAGCTATTCACACATATAACCATCTTTACGTGCATTAAATGGACTTACATTATGTTTATCAAATGGTACCACAAGCTGTGCATTTATTTCATAAGCATTTAAATAAAAATGCTATACTGCACATATGTCCATCTCACGAACAATGACAAATCAATATAGAATGTTCACAGTTTCTTCATTTATTTCATAAGCATTTAAATAAAAATGCTATACTGCACATATGTCCATCTCACGAACAATGACAAATCAATATGGAATGTTCAAACTCTTTTATATCCTTAAGAAGTTTATCCCGTAAAGAGTGGGAAAATGTATTTTTATAAAATCGTAAGAGGACAAAATATATACAGTACTTCCTTAACACCATCAATAAGTGGAGACAACAACTGCCAGACTTACACACAGGAGGATGAATCATCCAACTATGGGAAATGGCAGTCTAAATATTAAAGTGATTTCACCGTTCATCATAATTTTAAGAAAAACAATAATCATTGATTTATACTCATAGAATAATGAACACTGTGACAGTCATAGTTTTAACCAAAATAATAATTAATCTAGAGAAGAGTTTTATTCCCGTTGAATATAGAGAAAATCTATAAAACAACACCTTTGTTTGGCTATCCTTTGTATCATTCTAACCTCACACTTCCCCGGACTCAATCTAAGATGAAATTGTGTGAATCAAATAAACCCTACTATGTTTTAACATTTTCAGCGCAGTATCTGAAATGAAACAAAGTTTGAAAAAATGAGAATGTACTCATAACATTTTTTGAAGTTAGAACACCAATAACCTAATGTTAAGGGCACGACGAAACAAGCAAGGGACAACACTCTATATGATCACATGGTCAATTAGAGGTACATTTTATGAACTCGCAAGAAACTGCACGTCGTACCTAATCATCATGAAAATTTGTAAGTCTGTCTTTCTCAAAGATAAACAAGAGGGCCATGATGGCCCTATATCGCTTACCTGAGTACCAGTGCACTTACCTAAGGAAGTCACTGGTTGCTAGGGGAGGTAATTGGTTGCCAAGGAAGTCACTAGTTCCAAGGGGAAGTCACTGGTTGCTGAGGAGGCCAGTAGTTGCTTGGGAAGTCAGTGGTTGCTTTAGGAACTCATAAGAGGTTAGGTTTCTCCTATAACTCTATATAAAGACAAGGGAACCCCCTCCCGCGGGCGTGGTCGATTTTAACAGGGGCTTGATTTGCACAAACTTAATAGAGGACCATTAGACAATGTAACACACCAAATATCTAAGCTCTAGGCCCTGTGGTTTTGGAGAAGAATATCTTTTCTATACCAGAACCCCCGGGCAGTGTCAATTTTAACCCTGGGGGCATGATTTGAACACACTTTGAAGATGTCTACTAGACACTGTTACACACTCAATAGCTAGGCTCTAGACCTTGTGGTTTCGGAGGAGATTTTTAAAGGGTTTCCTATATATGTCTATGTAAAACAAGTGACCTCCTAAGCGGGGCCAATATTGACCACAGAGGCATGATTGGAACAAACTAAGTAGAGGTCAGCTAGACAATGCTATATACTAAATATCTTAGCTCTAAGCCCTGTGGTCTTTGAAAAGATTTTTAAAGTTTTTCCTATAGAAACTTATGTAAAATCAAGTGACCCCCGGACGGGATTAATTTTAACCCAGGAGTCATAATTTGAAAAGGTTTGGTAGAGGTTCACTAGACAATGCTACATGCAAAATATCTAAGCTCTGGGGCTTGCAGTTTTGGAAAAGAAGATTTTTGAAGTTTTTCCTATTTTTTCCCATAGCAACCAGAGTTCTGCATGGAAAGGAATTCTTTGAACAATTTTTGTAGAGCTTTATGCATGAAACATTTCTGCCAAGCTTCATCAGCCCTAAGTATTTCAGAGGAGGTGTCATTAGAAGCAAATGTGAACGACAGACCACGGACGGACGCCGGACATTCAACAATCCAAAAAACTCACCATGACCACTTCGTGGAAAGATGAATTAATGTTAGGTCATTCAGTAATGAAGAAGACAAATAAAGGTCGATTATCATCAAAATGGTTATAATGCTTGTTGTTTTGATGATCTTTAGGTTAATTCTGAAACTAGACTCTGGGTCATTTGATGAAAATATCTTTTGTCATCTATTTGTATCTACAAACGGAAGAAAACACACTTTATGTGTATGATAAGCTAACTTATTGGTGTGTAGTACTTACTATTCACTATTGCTTATTATTCTAACTTTATTTTCTTTCTTCAGTTTTTGATACTTATGTTTCTCTACGATGTTTCTGTTGTATATGTTAAAAATACTGTCTGTGTAAAATTGATATAACTGTCAAATTGACTAGTGTTGCTAGAATATGTTTCCGGACACATTTTACATTTTTATGCTTTTTAGAGACAATGTTACACTTCTTTATATACAGTATCCTTAAATTTGGTCAGAATATCTGTTTCACCCTTGAATAAGATCACCTGGGATATAAAACTTAGTCACTATGCCAACTTGTAAAATAATATTGTGAACACTAAAATGCCATACTCTGTTTGGTCTCATTTCTGAAGTAATCACTTTTCTTATAGCAGTTTTGGTTAGGGACCATAGGAATATCAAAGTAAACAAATTTTATAAAATTCTGACAACTTATTTCTTCAAGTCTCTAAATACAATGTAGTTCATGTAGGGAAAACAGTCCATACCCACTAAGGGCCTCATATTTAACTTGATTTTACCAATTTTCCTTTTCTTCAATAAACACCCATTAGATAATTGTACCATATTGAATTAAATTTTGAAAATAAGTTTTATAGATAAGAGATTTTTAAATCTGAAGAAAATTCTAAAGGGCCAAAACTCTAGTTTTTTTGGGCAATCCGGCTTGCCTCAATTCCCTATTGTAGTCAACATTTCTACCGTGAAAAGGTAACTTTAGCCATTTAGTCTGATTTCTTTAACAAATAAGCCAATATGTATTCAGTACAACAATGTATATCTAGACTTCTGTTTAGTTATGTCTCTGCTATTGATCTTGTTAATGTTTTTGATTTCTGGTAACATTTCCTTTCAAATGGGCAATGATTCTAGGGACTAGTGTCTGTCTATTTTGCTAATATTGAGATTATCTACGAGATTCACTGTTCATCAAATTTTTCTTGTTTCACTCACTTTTTACAGCTGCTTAAATTTCTTTCACAATATTATATAGAGTTGCACATAACATTCTATTGCAGTCATTTTCGCAGTGTTGTAATCAAACGGCATTCTATTCAATCCAAGATTATCTGTTTACATATATGTATATATTACAATGTACCTTAACATTGAATTGGGCATGATTATCTCGAAATGATTGTCGTGTCTATTCATGTGTTTTACTTGAATATATATTGAAACCTTCGATGAAATATTTCGTTAAAACTTGATGAAAAGAGGTTGTTAATGCAACATGTGACGCATGTCGTTACATGTAACACGTACAATGTTTCCGTGTTATTTAGCAACCAGCAAACAAAACAATGTACGTAAACACAATTAGATGCGCTTCTAAGATCTATTTTCGAAAAACCTTTTTTACATTGTGAACTTGCAGAAGTCTCGATTTACTGGGGTTTACGATGTTTTTGCAAAATATGTAAGAACTTTTAATGCACGCAAATGTCTCCATATGTCGCCTTTGAATTACAATTTCTAGTCCCAATTTTCGAATAAAAATTTGAACTTTATGTGTATTCCCTGGATATACTTCTTAATCAAGTATCAGTTTATCTCGCCGGACTTGACTAAATGATTAAAATTGTACGGTTACCTGTCAACATGTAGGATTACTTATCTTTGAAATGGAAAAAGGCAAACCTCATATAAAATAATTGCAAACGCTTTGTTTAAATTGAATTAAATAACTTCCTTTTAATATTAATTCGACAATTTTAGCCTGCTGCCGGTAGTATTCAAAATCCGCGTTATGGGTTAGCATGACAAATCACCAATATAATTTAAAAAATTTCTTGGTTTCAGCACATTACAGTGTCTATTCAACATCAGAGTCACAATTGTCGATTTATATTTATCAAGGTAAAAATACATCGCATTGAAAAACGGTCTAGACGAAAAAAGTGACGAAAATACGATTTTTTGCTACATTTTACCCCTGTATTTGCATCTAAGTAGTATATCTGTGGCAAATATATACTTATTTTCATAGAATAACGTGTATTATATGAAAAAAGTGCAAAGTAATTTAACCTGGATGTGTTTCAATGTGTATCTGTGACAAGTATTGAAAAATAGCGATTTTCTTTTATTTTGGCGGCCATGTTGGCCGCCATCTTGGATTTTGACAAGTCGGCCCCGGTATGGCAATTAAGTTGCCTCGTTCCTGAAACTACATACAATGTGAATTTGATACATATGAAAATTGTTCTCGTGCTCAAAAGTGTAAATAAATCGACCTGGGCTCTTGGACTATACGTTTAACGTCTCTTTTCCAGCTTTTTTCATATAATTATGTTTAATTGAGCAGTGTACAGAAATGTTCCCATTGTCTTTTGTACTGAAATTATATAAAGAGTTCAGGCTTTTATGCGGCTTGTTATTGTAAACAAACACATGCAATGAATTCATGTATATCCACAAGATTCGTGGACAATATTATTTGTTCGGGGGAGTTACAATGACTGAATAGCGAAGAGTGCAGGTCATGATCATCTTCGATGAATGTACAGGCTGATCGGTCGAAAAGGCTCAGTTGTCACTAACAGTGTAAGGGTTCATTGAAAATTTGCTCTACCGACATTTACAAATGCTATTCGCAACTAATAACAAGAGGGTCATAATAGTCCTGCATCGTGCACCTGAGTAAACAGACAACATCTGCAATACATAATCAGATCTGAACAATTCCCGATAATAATTGTAAATTTTGAGCAATTTTGGTAGAAAACAATCCAAGTGACAATTCTGTGAAGTTTATTTGAAATAGGCCTAGTGCTTCACATGGTGAAGGAGTTTCCTATTTTTAGATCAGGTGGCCATTTTGTGCGGTGTAGCAGATCTGTTTGAACAACTTTAACTTTCTAATATGGTGTATATATATCCTGCAGGGAATTTTTAGCGCTGTATATCGGCGAAAAATGTGCGTATTAGACACGAACGATTACAGTACACATGATCACCGTCAAATATAAGTTAATCATGAAATAACAAGAGGCCCAAAAGGGACACCACTACCGCTCTACTGGTCTGACTGGACTGTTCTTAGTACGTTTTGTAAAATTCTTTGGCATTTTCATCAAGGAAAAGCTTGACATTGACCCACTGACCCCAAAAACTGTATGGATCATCTACTCAGTAAGACTAATCATCCTATGAAGTTTGTGGGTGATGTAAATCTCAAGATATTGAATGGAAATAGTTTTCAAAATTCGGGTTACTGTGACTTTGACCTTAAATCAACTGATCAAAAAAACAAAAGGGATCATTTACATGTTGCAGGAAACATTCTGAGAAAGTTTGATGAAAGTTGAATGAAAACTGTGACCTGTTGAGCTTTTTCAGAGAATCTAACAGGTCACTGTTACCTTGACCATCTACATTTTGTAATCTCCGAAGCAAGTTTGACGAAAAAATGAATGAAAAGTGTGACCTGTTGAGTGTTAGTTTATACTAATATATTTTAGCTCGATTGTGAAGAAAGCTTTGAGCTTATCGAGTCACTCTCAAATCCGCTTCCTGGAAAAACCAGTACTGGTGTCAGATAAGGAGGTACGGTCGTGACCTTGATGGGGATCGAACACGCAACCTCCGGGATGAGCGGCAGACACCTTAACCTCTACACCACCGCTCCCTTCAGTACAAATAGCCTCCTTATTCTTCGAATAGTCGAGCTAAAAAGGGATCATCTACAGGTTGCAGGATACCTTCTGAGAAAATTTGATGAAAGTTGAATGAAAACTAACATGCAAAGCGTTTACAGGGAAATCTAACAGAGGTCACTGTGACCTTAACTTTGAACCATTGACATCAAAACCATGAGGATCATCTACATGTTAAAGGGAACCTTCTGACCAAGTTTGACGGAAGTTCAATGAAACGTATGGCCTGTAGAGTGTTATTAAGGAAATACTATCGGAGGTCACTGTGACCTTTGACCCACTAACCCCAAAAATAGGGATCATCTACAAGTTGCAGGGATCCTTACATGAAAGTTTCATGAAAGTCAAATGAAAATTGTGACCTGTAGAGCGTTATCAAGCTAAACCTAAACGACATATCTGAAGTCTTAGTACCTTTAAATAAAAGGAGTTGAAGCACATGCATTATTAAAGGAGAAAATTTGACAGGACTACATCATTTCTTTGATTCAAACAGAACTTCGGGGTCAGCGAGTTTCAGGTACAGGGTGTCGGAAACATTTCCAGAAAACTGATATATCTTTTATTAATTATGTTGGTTTAGAAAGAAGTGTTAAAGTATATTCTAACATGACCCATGATTGTATAAACAAAGAGTAGAACAATTACGTTTTGTTCTCCCATAAACAACGCGGAAACGATATGCCGTTAAAATGACGTCTTTTGCCGCATGACGTTAAATAAATATCCGCGTAGAAAACAACGCATCTATTCACCTTTCGTAATGTCCGATCATGTTAGAATCGAAATAACATCATTTTCAGCGTTGTAATCGTCTATTAAACAACGCTTTGTCGTTCTGGTGCGTAGTTATAAACCACTCAGGCCTACGACCTTCGTGGCTAATTACTGTGTATCAGTACTCCAAATTATTGTTTATTAAACGATGAACACTGCTTGGACGGATGTTATTTCATAATTCAATGTACAATGTTGGTATTTTTCACTTTCACAAATAACCCATGTTCTATAGTCGCCGTAACATAGTCGCCATCACAAGAGAGGGGCATCTATACTTCTTTACCCTAACAGTTTCACAGGTTGTTCTAGGAAATTCTCTCAAGCTTCTATCTATTTTTCAAAAACGAACTACTGCGCACTACATAGAATTTCAATAAATCTTTGTAAACACTCCAGAAGTCTCGCTTTTAGCTTGACTATTCGGAGAATAAGGAGGGTTATTGCGTCATTTTTGAGTTTGTGTTGCATTTTATATGCAAGCTACTATCATGGACATATCTCAGTAACTAGATCAGATTGTTTTGAAATATCAGTTAAGTCGTCAGAAAGACCACAGACATTCAGATTACTTAGCTCTTGGTTTAGTTAAATGCAACAATATGAGATTTTTAACTAAGAAATTATTGTTTTACGGGCAAGCTTTTATCATGCACATATGTCATTATCCAGTAATGGGATTTATTAAAAACTTCATAACTCTCTTTTGGGGTATTAGACAATTAAGTTAGGTAACTCTTGGCAGAATTTTATTCATATTATGACCCTTGTTGGACATAGACAGTTGCTTGAAGTTTTACAAGCACATATCTCATTAACCAGTGATGGGATTAATTTGAAACTTAACACTTTTCAGGGGTATCATGCAGTAAAGGTAGATAACGCTTTACCAAATTTGATTCAAATTATGGCCCTTGTTCAACTTAGAAATTTTGGTTTAGAGTTTTGCATGCTAGCTCCTATCAGTCTAATTTCTCAATAAGCTATGATTGGATTGATTTGAAACTTCAGTTAAGCCTTCAGAGCGATCAAAGACATTCAAGTTCTTAGCTCTTGATTAGAGTTTATGCAAGTTCCAATATTATGAATTTTTTAACTTAGACATTTTTGTTAAAGTTTTTCATTCATGCTTATGTTATGCTCATATCTTTGATTCATTTGAAACTACACGAAAATGTTGATCGGTATCAAACTTGATAGCAAGAAATAATCATACAGTTTTATGACTTTAATGTTGAAAATCTAATGTTAAAATGTCTAAACCTTGCTTTAAGAACTGTTTTAATTGTACTATCAAAATGGTTCGATGACATCTTGACATATGTCAGGTTTCGTTGACACTTGATCGCACAATACTATCTATTGTGTGAATGATCAGTATAGACAATTGGTTATTGTGCGAAAGCCTTCAACACTGCATCAAATTACGCCGTAATTGCATTTTGTGATTTTCATAAACGTTTACCTCCTTGCTTTTCTTGATTTTCATAAAAGTGTATCTGGAGGTACAAGACAATCTATGCGTAGATAGCTATTTGGCCATGTCACATGAAAATTTAAAATACAACATTAAAGCATGTCAGACTTGAGAAGAGTAATGAAAATAAGAATAATATTTGCTGGCATAGTCTGTGATGTATGACGTCATAACGTTTAACATGAAGTCATAAATGTCACCAACATAATTGCAATTTAGTAGGTGTTTCAGTTAGCTACTGGAAAGGTTATTTTTGGCGAGATTTTGTTAAATGTAACCACACAAAGAAGCAACAATATACAAAATCGTCGGGTTGCGCCATCAAGTTATTACATTTGTTACCATGGAAAAGAGAAACAACGAAAATAATATGATGATTTCATGATTCGAATATTTATTGGTGTAAGATGTCAAACCCTTCATTTTGACATAATTTCAAGAACAACATCTTGAAACACTAAAACAGTTATGACGTCTGTATAGGAAGTTTTTGAACCCCATCGTATATATAAATTGGATTAGAATTTTGTTAAGATTCTAAGCTAGATATTACTGAACGCTAGTTCCAATATTTTTACTGTCACAAAATTACTACGTTTAAGTTACTTGTCAAACGCTGAAAATCAGATTGGTGAAGAATTGTGAAATATGTACAAGTCAATGAATATAAAAGAGAGCTTTATCTACTGGTGACATGGTAAGTGTCAACAAAAACAATAACACATGGAAACAAATCGAGGTGCTTCCCTCGACTGTATACAAAGATGACAACATGAAAAGAATACATGCACGGCATCTTCAGAAATAGAATTCATTTTTCCTTTGTTCATTGTTTGGTATCAAGTAATATATTTGAATAAGGCATTTAGATAATGTCACCCTTAAATGTCCTTAAACACTGTCGAATTGTTTTTTTTATGAAAAGTACATGCAAATGCTAGACACAACGGTTAATTACTTATCTGTCGTAGATTATAATATTCCTTTGATAAAAAATACATACATGTTCTTCAGTTCTGTGTAACATTGTACACGTATTTCAATAAAGTGTTTCTGATTTGACATTTAAATATTAAAAACTGTACATTTATTACAGTTGTTTAGCATTTGTGTAGATTTTGGTAGTCTATGGGTGTCTTCGGGTAAATAGTCTGCCTAGAAGGATCAGTTTTGAAGTCCATAAGATTTCTTTTTTTATTTATGCAATTTTACAGTAATTTTCGTTATAGGAATAGGTAACTTATTACGTAAGTTGGTACCACCTGTTACAATTATTGATGTTATGATTTGAATTGTCTATTTGACTTCGTATTTCGCTTCTTTTCTGGGGTAAAAATCACCATATTCCAGTAGACGACCTATGCAGCACACATACAGGTCAGAACAAAAATTATGACCGTTATGAGTGTTCAAAAAGTTGCTTTAAAATTGACCTAGTATCACTGCTTTTATTCTCATGTGTAGATCAAAATTTGTTTAAATTAGGTAAATATTGTGTTAGCTAAAAGGTGTATGAGCAACAAGTTTAGAAATATTTATCGTCATTTATAGTAGTCTACCGGGTAAGAGCAGAGTTCCTGACTGACTATGGGCAGAGTGAGAAAGTTGGTGTATTCTATTAATGGCGTCTTCAATTTTCCTTGAAGTGTCTGATTCATTGTAATAATCGTTCCTTCCGTTTGTTATCATACATTACACGAATTTCAGTGTGTTCTGGAAAATAGTCTGCGCTATGATGAAAAATATGTCTGATGGAATAGGTTCTTGCCCAACCCAGAAGAGCTCAGGAAGTTTCAAAGCTAACATTTAATTTTGGCCAGAGTGAAATTTATTCCATGAAGATAATTCATTGGTTCAAGCTTATACTGAACAATATTCAAGGCTATGCTGGAATTTGATACCTTTGATATTTTTGTGTGTTTGTTTTGGTTTGATTGATGTTTTTTTTAAATTTTGAATACATAAGCTAAAATATCTATTTAATAAATTGTATGAAGTATACAAGTTGTCCTATATGTATCTGCTCCCGAACTATACACGAGCCCAGTGACAGGGAGTCTTTTTGTTTGTCATTTCTGGACCCATCATTATCCCAAGTCCTTTCTGGAACATGAGATATGCCGCACATTTCATCACTTCATGCAAGACAGACTCGTTGATTGAACCACTTTCACAATGCAATATGCACATGTGAAATATATGTGATGTGCAATCATATAAAATATCTAGATGTATTTTAACATCCGATGCTGACACTTGCTATGAGTAACTATGTGCTATGTGTATGAACATTCTTTTTTAGAGCAAAAGTAACTTCTTTGTTCAACTAAAAGACTAAATTTTAAATTTCAAGAGTACATACTGTTAATCTGAAAATATTAATGAAATTCCATGATAAAATTTGTGTGGAGCATTAAAAATTGTTTCCATATATAGCAAGAAAACCCACAAGAGAACACATTCTAAAGTAATTCCAACATGTCCAGAATATCTTCAAACAAAGTCTGGAATTCATGACGATTTCTTCAACAGGTTTTAGCATGGCCTGAAGTATTTAATGGATTAGCCTGTAAACTGTTGACAAAATTTTAAACAGCTAGGCCTGAACTATTGCAAGCACTGTCTGGAATAGTTTCCAGTAAAAACTGTATTATAGCTTGAACAGTTAAAAAGATGAACGACGATCACAACGAATCCGATTCACACAGGAAAAATGAAGATGGCATGTGAAAGAAAACAATAACTAATTAGTACAGTGGCGTTGCCTTTGAGGCCATTATATGGAATGCATTTTACCAGAAGTACATGAACGGAAGGGTCATAAATGTTGAAACATTACTTTTTTTCAAATAGATTGTTTTCAAATATAATTTTACTACACAAAAATAAAAACTAATTCCTATACCTAAGATAACATCTGTTTTGAAAAGTGTAAAATTACATCAATAAAAAGGAAATCATATTGAATGCAAAGCTAATACTTTTAAGCCGACTATTTTACCAGAAGACACTGTAAAACTACCCTATGACACCCAAATATTCCAGCATTCAGTTTTGAATCTTTAGATGTCAAATCAGGAACATTTTGTTGAAAAAAAAGTTGCAAAGAAATTTGAATGTATATTTATCCAAGGAAGGAATCAATGGCAGATAAGTAATTGAACCGTTGCATCTAGCATTTTCATATACATTTAATAAAAAAGCACAATTCGGCGTAGGTAAAAGGACGTTAAGGGTGGTCTAAATACCCTGGTCAAATACATTACCTGATACCAAACAATAAACAAAGAAATGAACCCTTTCCGGTGCCCTTAATGACTCTCATCTATTATTTTCTTGTTGTCCCCTTTGTATACAGCCTAGGGAATCGCCTCAATTTCTTTCCATGTGTTACATTTTCATTGCCACATATCATGTCATCAGTAGGTAAAGCTCTCTTGTATATCCGTTCAATAACACATATTTCACAATTATGCACACATTTGATTTTCATCGTTTGATAAGTAACTCAAACGTTGTAATGTTATGATAGTATATGATAGTATAATTCTTCTACTAAACCTTTCCGTAATATTTAGCTTACAGTTTTACCAAATATCATATCATTTTTTTATACGATGGGGTTAAAAAACTTCTGATACAGACATGATAACTTTTTTAATTTCTGACACCAATAGATATTCGAGAAATAGAATAATCATACTATGTTCGTACTTTATCAAAAGGAATAACTTCAGGGCGTAGCCCAACGATTTTTCATGTCGTTGCTTCTTTGAAAGAATCTCACCAAAAATAACCTGACCACACCTACTAATTGCAAAAACCTTGTTGACATAATTTATGACGCCATTAAACGTTATGACGTCATACATCACACACTATACCAGCAACTATCATTCTTATTTTAGTTACTCTTCTCAAGTCAACCATACTTTGATGCTGTATTTTAGATTTCCATCTTACATGACTAAATTGGTATCTACCCATAGAGTGTCTTGTTCCTAGAGACAAACTTTTATGAAAATCAAGAAAAGCAAGATGGTAAACTTTCATGAAAACCAATAAAAGCAATACACTGTAATTGGATGCAGTGTTGAAGGCTTTCACACAATAACCAATTATCCATATTGGTCATGTATATAATAAATAATATTTTGTGATCAAGTTTCAACACAACCTGTCAGATAACAAGCTGTGATAGTACAATTAAAACATTTCTAACAGAAAGGTTTTAATTTTTTGAAATTAAATTATTAGAATATAAGTCATACAACTCTATGGGATCTACGACCATTCGTCGAAAGACACTTGAAAGAATACGACAATTAAAAGAATAGACATGTTGTCGAATAGGCAATTGATAGAGTACGACACAAGGTCGAAAAATATTTTAACCTGCGACACTTGTCCGAATAATGATGTGTTTTTATTTTGACTAAGTGTCGCGCTGATTATTATCCGTTTGTTATGTTGATCGGTGGTCTATTTGATTTCCTTTTTACCTCTTAAAGTATGTTCGCGCGTTTGACCATTTAATCTTTCAATAACTAGTCACATTTTATGCACGATTTCTATGGTGAGTATGAAAGTTATGCACGAGTATGAAAAATGAGTGAACTGTTGTTGATTTCTTTTTATGCAATAGAATTATTAAACTTGAAGGGTGTGGCGTATAACTTCAAATACTAGTGTGAACTATCATAAACTTTGGTGTTGAGACGTTTTGAGAAAAGTGCATGTGACCTACAGTGTGACTGTTGATTGATTAAAATAAATTTGATTAAATTTTGATTTTGTAATGAATCAAGTTCAACGTCTAGAGTACTTTCGGTTACTTTTGTAACCGCTTACTTTCGTTTTCATTCTCAGAGTTTTCGACCATTCGTCGAAAGTTTTCGACAATATTCGACAGTAAAACTTTCTATCATTGTTCTTTCTTTCACATGTCGCATTCTACCACCTGTCCTTCTGTTTAATGTCGTATTCTATCGAGTGTCTTTCGGCGAATTGTCGTGCACCGAACTCTATGATCATTTCTTGCTATCAAGTTTTGTACCAGTCAACATTTTCTTGTAATTTCAATTGAATCAAATAAATAATTACTGAGAAATGAGCATAACATAAGCATGAATGTAAAACTTTAACAAGAATGTCTAAGTTAAAAAAATCATAATATTGGAACTTGCATAAACTCTAATCAAGACCTAAGAACTTGAATGTCTTTGATCGCTCTGAAGGCCTAACTGAAATTTCAAATCAATCCAATCATAGCTTATTGAGAAATTAGACTGATAGGAGCTAGCATGCAAAGCTCTAAACCAAAATTTCTAAGTTGAACAAGGGCCATAATTTGAATCAAATTTGGTAAAGCATTATCTACCTTTACTGCATGATACCCCTGAAAAGGGTTAAGTTTCAAATTAATCCCATCACTGGTTAATGAGATATGTGCTTGTAAAACTTCAACCAACTGTCTATGTCCAAGAAGGTTCATAATATGAATAAAATTCTCCCAAGAGTTACCTAACTTAATTGTCTAATACCCCAAAAGAGATTTATGAAGTTTTTAATAAATCCCATTACTGGATAATGACATATGTGCATGATAGAAGCTTGCCCGTAAAACTTTTACCCAAATGTGCAACACAATAGCCCTCCTTATTCTCTAGATAAAAATGGGCTGTGTGGATTGTAACAAAGATTTATTGAAATTCTATGTAATGCAGTACTGGAGTTTGTTTTTGAAAAAAACATGGAAGCATGAGAGAGTTTCTGAGAACAATCTTTGAAACTGCAAGGGTAAGAAGTATAGATGCCCCACTCTTGCTATGGCGACTATGTTACCGTGAGCCGCGACTATAGAACATGGGTTATTTATCATGAATGTGGAAAAGACCAACGTTGTACATTGAATATACTTACATACTTTTTTATTAAACCAACATCCTTTATAAAAGATATTATCAATTTTCCGGAAATGTTTCCGCTAACCTTGTATCTAAAACTTGCTTACCTAGAACCCTGTACTCTAGCTGCTGTCGCCTCAGTAAGTGTAAGTCACCGGAATACCTCTATTCCATTTCACCTGAAAATAGAAATAAAAGAAACATAAGTTCAGAGAACTCCATAGCTTTAATCAACTTGTGTTTCTCACAAAAGACACTGGAGCACTCCAATTAAAATACACTTTTTAAAGTTTCCTGTAAAGAGTATGTAAAGAAAAGCATCGATCAGCTGATGCGACCTGAAGCAAGTGTCTCGATCCAAAGAAACAGTACACAGTCTTCTGTTCATACTAATCAGAAGTAACAAGTGTCAATTTATTTGCATGGTCAGTCAATTCAGAGACAAGCATAGACTTCATCAAGACAGTCATTTTCACCAAGTTTCAAGAAGATCCAATGAAAAATGCAGTCTCTATACTTTTCCTAATTTTCCCGAGATCTGACCTAGTGACCTAGTTTTTCATCCGAAACTTTCAGCCATACAAGAGCTTAACAGTACACTGTTACAGTAACGAGCATGCTCGACTATTTGAAAGTGTGTCAGTAAAATTGGCTTTTGGGCTAAGAATATGTGTATTGTGTAATTATGTTAGAATTAAGATCAAACTTATAAAAAACATTATCGCCAACTTTACGTTATCATGACAAAAAATAAGTACAAAAAGAGGCATAACTTTGTCAAATGTGACCTTGACCCAAAGATGTTGCCTGCATCACAACCCTGTTGTCATAAGCAAAATGATTTGAAAGTCTGATGTATAAATATTGAGAAATGGCAAAGTAATAGCTACTGGTTAAGTTTTTGTGACAAAATCTAAGAACAAACAAGAGCTGTCTCATGACATCACACTCGACCATCAGAAGGCTTAATTGTCAGTAAAATGTGTTGTTGTCTAAGAATAGGTATACTGTGCAAGCATTAAGGTGAAACTTATAAAACAGTAAGAGCTGTCACTTGTCAGTGACGAATGCCCTGAGGTAGTGATGCTTGAATATGGTTCTTGTGCATTGCACTACTATTCATTGCCACAGTTAGTTTGGAATAAAATCATTTGTCATTGAAGTAAGGTGATCTGACAGAAAATATACAGAAAATATACAGAAAAAAGGCAGATAATTCACAAATATGGCAGTAAAGGGTTATGGTTCTTAGGCGCTGCACTTTCCTTAAATGTCCTCTCTCACTGTATCCATCTCATGTATCTAATTTGAACAAATTTTCTTTAATACTTTTAAAGCTAAGGTCCGGATAAGAAAATGTATCAAAGGGAGATAATAAAAAATAAGGCAAAGTAGAGTTATGTTCTTGCTCACTGCAATTCCTGTTATTGTGCCCTATCACTGCATTAAGTTTCAAGTCCCTTAAATACTTTAACAAGGTCAAACTAATATTTTTAAAAATCAAGATTTTTTTAGTGAGTGGGGTGGGGGTAGACTAAGGGGCAGGGATAAGACGGGATGTGGGAGGTAGAGGGGGTACATCATGACCAAAAACAATATAATTTGAAAGTTTGATGAAGAACTATTAAGAAATAGCAAAATTAAAGCCAACTTATAATAGGTTATCTTGAAGAAATATAAGTACTAAAAGGGGCATAACTTTGACAAATGTGACCTTGACCCAAATATTTTGGCTGCATCACAACCCTGTTGTCCTTAGCGAACTAATTTCATTTGATGAAGAAATATTGAGAAATGGCAATGTAACAGCTTAGGTTAAGTTTTTGTGACAAAATCTAAGTACAACAAGAGCTGTCACATGACAGCACGCTCGACTATTCGAAAGCTTGTTGGAAAATGGGGTTTTTGTCTAAGAACAGGAGTTTGTGTAATTGTCTATAAGAATTAAGGTCAAAGATATGAAACTTGTTCAAAGACCTTTGTAAATGTACATTGCTTCAAGGCCTTACTCTGGATTCTGCAAGCCAACTGGAGGGAGGATGGGGGGATAATTTCAAAGAAATACATGACCTTGTATATTTGATCATGAATAATTTTGTAACTTTTCAAAATTGATATGTATAGAATTAAAAAGCATGACCGCTTCATGCTGCATAATTATTCTATGACTTTCAAAAGAAAGCCTTTTGAGTATTTCCATTTTACTGGAAAAACTGTGACAAAATTCTAAGTTAAAAAGGGCTAAATATGTCAAAAATCAAAAACATTGGTGAAGATGTTGACAGTAAATCGTCGATAGTATTCTATCTTTTAACAAAACATTCAAAGTTAAAAAGGGACACAAATCTATCAAAAATCAAAACAGAGTTATGGGGTTGTTCCTCAGGTGTAGATGTTGATGGTAAACATATATTTTGAGTTTCAAGTCAATACCTTATATAGTGTTCAAGATATATGAATTTACAAAAAAAAAACCAAAACTTCTAAGTTAAAAGGGGGCATAAATCTGTCAAAAATCAAAACAGAGTTATGGGAATTGTTTCCTCAGGTGTATAATGTTGATGGTAGACACATACTTTGAGTTTCAAGTCAATACCTTATATAGTATTCAAGATATTTGAATTTACAAAAAAACCCCCCCCCCCCCCCCCCCCCCCCCCCCCCCCCCCTACCAAAACTTCTATGTTAAAAGGGGCTAATCTGTCAAAAATCAAAACGAGTTATGGGAATTGTTTCCTCAGGTGTATATGTTGATGGTAGACACATACTTTGAGTTTCAAGTCATACCTTTGATAGTATTCAAGATATTTGAATTTAAAAAAACTTTAACCAAAATTCTAAGTTAAAAGGGCTCAATCTGTCAAAAATCAAAACGGTTAGGGGATTGTTTCCTCAGGTGTAGATGTTGATGGTAGACACTCTTTGAGTTTCAAGTCAATACCTTTGATAGTATTCAAGATATTTGAATTTATAAAAACTTTAACCAAAAATTTAAGTTAAAAAGGGGCTAAATCTGTCAAAATCAAAACAGAGTTATGGGGTTGTTCCTCAGGTGAAGATGTTGATGGTAGACACATACTTTGGTTTCAAGTCAATACCTTTTGAAGTATTCAAGATATTTGAATTTATAAAAACTTTAACCAAAATTTCTAAGTTAAAAAGGGGCTAAATCTGTCAAAAATCAAAACAGAGTTATGGGGATTGTTTCCTCAGGTGAAGATGTTGATGGTAAACATATAGTTTGAGTTTCAAGTCAATACCTTTGATAGTATTCAAGATATTTGACTTTATGAAAAACTTTAACCAACGCAGACGCCGACGCCGACGCCGCGACGCTGGGGCGAGTGCAAAGTCTCCTTATTCTTCGAATAGTCGAGCTAAAAAGGGGGATAACTATGCAAATATGATTGACAGAGTTATATGACTTGTTGCAGTTGTCTATATTGCCATTACAAACAAGCATGCCAAGTTTGAAGTAAATATCTTTGATAGTAAAGAAGATATTTGCATTTATCAAAAACTTTAGCCAACGCCGGTACAATAGCCTCCTTATTCTTCGAATAGTCAAGCTAAGAAGGGGCATAACTATGCAAATACGCTTGACAGAATGATGCGACTTGCTGCAGTTGTCTATATTGTCATGAGAAAAAAGCATGCCAAGTTCGAAGTACATATGTTTAATGGTATAGAAGATGTTAGCATTTATAAAAAAACTTAGTGCAATAGCCTCCTTATTCTTCAAATAGTCAAGCTAAAAACCAGGCCAAAAGGACGGGGCTAGAAAGTTAGAACATTGTAGGGAGAGGACTAAATATCTAAGCCTTAGACCTTGTAATTAAGGAGATTTTCTAAAAAAAAATTATATAACCTATACATAAAATAATTAACTCAGGGGTGTGCTCAATTTTGACCCAAGGGGTTTTTGAGAAGAAGCACCGAAAAGATTTTACTAAATATCAGGATGTCATAATTATAAGTATGCTAAACATCTCCAAAGTCCAATAACTCATTCAAAACTCAGTGAAATAGAAAATCCTGATGATATCCACAACTACTCTTGATACTAAACTTTTCTACCAGGTTTCAGTAAAATCCATCCAGGCATGTAGGAGTTGCGCGGACAACAGACAGACAGACTGACGTACTGACTGACTGACAGCACCAAATCAATATTTCTCCCTACCACTTGGTAGTAGACATAATTCTTAGGTAATGACAAATAAAGGCCTTCGGAATATAGGGGCCTACAATGAAAATACTGAAAATGACATGTACAAACATAATTGACAGAAATAATGCATGCTTGCTTTTTCAGTTAAAATATCTGAAAAACTAAGTGATGTAAAACCTTTAATAAAGATCAATAGTATTTACAGAGTTACTAATCTTTACAGATATGGAGTCCCACGCAAATTAAGTGTTCATATATTTTCGACAAAGCTAAATTATATAATTTTTTTTGTTTTGCCATATGATAAGGGCGTCCCAAGTTTTCAAAAACAGTATAATTTTGATAGGTTTTTCAGGTCTACTGAAACTAGGTGAGTGTTGCTACTTACTTGCAACATTTTAACCAAATGTTTTAATTTCTGAAAATAGGACCTAAACTTTGAAACCCCTGAAGACTTTATTGGTGTTTTCAAATCAATTCCATAATTGAGCCTTTACAGTGATGATGACTGATTCTGACATTAAGTGAAGAATATAATAAATTATTTACCTTTGGTCCACATTTTGGTCTTCAGCTCCGACAAGTATATCTGAGGTCTTCTGACATCTTTCACACTGTATCACAGTGCATAAAGAATTAAACTTTGTACAATTCAGTGTTCACCTATTTACTGTTAGAAACTTTTATTAATAGAAACTTTTGCTGGAGAATACATCTCACTTTTCCCCTGGGGGAGTAAATAAGTCTTAATCCTTTAATATCAAGACTCAACAGGTTCACACCACATTATAACTTGCAATCCATATATCAATTACAGAGGTTTCATCCTAGGGCAATATCATACATAATTTATTGTAAACTTGCATACAATGGGTATTTCATGCACTTGTTGAAAAGATAAACTGAACATATATAATGCTTGCAAAACTTCTTATTAATAACAAACTAACCCTTAAAGTAGACTAAGGATTTTGACCTGTGACCTATGACAAAGGTGCAGTCACTCCTCAATGAGTAAAATCTAAATATACCCCACTGGTCGCAACTGAGTCTGCCTTTGCAACGAGTGCAGATCATGATCACTGAGACTGTACATCAATGGCCTATAGTATACTGTTGTGTAGTGCGATATTGTTGTGTACTGTAATACTGTATGGTAATTATGTACAGTATAGTATAGCAATACATGGTTGTTTTTTATATAAAAACATACGTCTCCCCCACAACTGACCAAAATGTGACTATGATAATTATGTACAACCAAGTTTGACAATGATCACTAGTGTAAAGTTTACATCAAAATGCAGCATAGGGTAGGGTTTTGACCAGCTATATTTGCAATGGACTATTTGAGTAAACTTTAAAATGGCTATTCTGTGAAATATTAAACAGACCAGAACATACCAAAGATATGCGCAACTATACACTTCATAATTCCTGTCAAGTTTTATCAAAACTCAGAATAGGGTTTAGGGGATAAAGCACAAACAAAAATCAGGGCTAACACTGGCCTATTTTTTCTTTGAGCCATAAGGTGTGTTTGCCCAGAAAAACAAAACAATTCTTCCTTTAAAAGTTGTGGTCAATTAAATTTCTTTTGAGCCAATTTTGGCATTCACTAGTGTCACCAGGTAGTCCTTAAGATTTTCTTCAAACATGCCCCTGTGACCTTTACCTCTGAAGTGGTAATGCCAAATTATGATATACACAACTAGAATTCATATTGATATACAGAAACTAAGAGGGCCATGATGGCCCATATCGCTCACCTGAGAACGATTGCTCCAAAGGGTCACCCATGGAACTTTTGTGTAAGATTATTTAACAATAAAGCCAAGATGACCCTATATCGCTCACCTGTGAACCAAGAGTTTTTGTCCTGATCAATATTCATGGTGATTAAGTACAAAATGTGGCTTCTATAGTGTTCAAAAGATTTTTGTATGATTTGACCTGGTGACCTAGGTTTTGACCCCAGTGATCTAGTTTCTAATGTGACCTAGAATTCATCATGTTTTCATGATGATTGCATACAAAAGTATTCACATGGTTTTTCTTTTATTTGATCTGGTGACCTAGTTTTTGACCCCAAGTGACCCTGCAGCTTCGAACTTGACTTAGAGTTCATCAATACATACAACCTGACTAATTTTCAAGATAAACAGGTACAAAATGAGTGTTAACAGGGTTTTTCTATAATCTGACCTGGTGACCTTGTTTTGACCCCATGTGACCCAGTATTTAACTTTACCTAGAATTCATCAATACACATATTCTGACTAATTTTCAAGATAATTGCATGGGTACATTAAGATGTGGCTTTTAAAGGGTTTATAAGCTTTTTCTTTAATTTGACCTTTTAACCCAATGTGACCCAGTTTCAAACTTGGCCTAGAAATTATCAAAACAAACAAGTTTGATCAGCATGCAGGATGATTTCATGACAAATGTAGCCTCTAAATATTTCACAAAGTTTTTCTATTATTGTGACTCAGTTCTAAAATAATCTAAGATAATGAGACAAACATCCTGGCCCATTTTCATGAGAATTGGACTTAAAATGTGGCCTCTAGCGTGTCCACAAGGTAAGTGTGGACAGACAGATAAGGCAGGACATCGGAAGATCACATTAGGTCACATATGAGCACTTTGTGCTCTGGTGAGAAAAAATTTGACTAGCTTATAAGGGATGTCACTTTAAAATTTTTCTAATTTTAGCACTGTTGGCCATTTTGGGAAGAACAGAGAAGAACAGTTTTAGCAATTTTAAAAGAGGACCAATATGGAACATTTGTGTAAGTCATTTCAAAATTGGAACAGCCGTTTAAGATATGTTGCTTAGAAAAATGTGTGAATTGCACGATTGTGAGACCAACATGCAACACTGATAGCCCTTCTTATTCTTTGAATAGTCAAGCTACAAACCAGGTGGGCACCATCTCATTTAAATAAACATTTGTGTAATGTTTGGTGATTCTGATTCAATTTGTTATAGAGCAATGCATGCCACAAACTTGCAATATAGAATGCTTTAATATAGACAAAGTCAAAGCTTCACTGGTGTGATATAAACACTAAAAATAAGGTGCACAACTTCTCATCCCAATGAAAAAACACCAATTTCTTCTTGAGCAGTGCATGCCACAAACTTGCCATATAAAATGTCTTCAAAGGGCAATAACTCTGGTGTTACTGGTATGATATTAAAAAAAAAACCAAGGTCCAGAAGTCCTCCTCAAAATGAATATTTGTGTAAAATTCCGTGACTATGTCAATCACTTCAGGAATAGTGCATACCACAAACTTGCTATACAGAATGGGAGGTTGTTGCTCTAGGGAGGTGTTGTTTTGGAAGGTTGGACTGTATACTAAAATCTACCACAACGCAATGCCGTACATTTTTTTTTCAAAGAATTTTGTTGTTCAATTTTTCCATTGGCTGTGATCATGTCAGGGACAAAGAACAATTTAAAACACAACAATTCTCTTAAACATAAATGATTTATTTGGTAAGTTATTTTATGTATAATTATATTCCAGTTAAATTTAAAATTATGACTAAGTTATAGCATAGTATTTTCAACATCTAAAACTTGACCAGAACAGATACTTTGCTATCATACAAATTAAAATTAAAGCACAGACACAGAAATATATAAGTACATATTTACAATAATGATTATCATACTTAGTTCTTAAAGCTGATGATTGTATACAATTAGGAGACAGATATATACGTAATAACTATACATCTGTCACTTAAGGTAGCACCCAATCAAAGTTCAAATTTCATTCACAAAAAGTTTCAGACATCAATTCAGTCTCTAGGTAAGGGAAAACAAAATAAACGATGTTTCTGTTCATACCAATAAGAAATATGTGACTTAATGCAATAAATTATTATCCCCCATACTAGCTATTTTTGTTGAACTTTATAATGTATTCCCTGCTTCAGGAAAATTGAAAATGCATTTCCAAAAATGTGCAGGTTTAGACACACAAAGCAAAATATACACCTCTGAAGATTTTGGCAAATAAGATTTCAACTACAATCAGACACTACTTTAATTTATTTATAACTTAGGATATATATCTAAAGTTAAACCTATGTTAGTCATCCAACCTTAGGATAGAAAATACATGCAGTGCCCACTTCAAGCAGATAACAGATTATTCTTTTTAGCAGATGGCAGATGCATTTATCTAAAAACTGATTGTTTAGGATAAAACAGTAGTTGCTGCTTATATGTCAAAGTGCCTGCCTAACGTCAGATGACCTCTCACACAGGTTTAACTGTACTCATATGCATATATATTGACCTCATATGTTTAAATGCCTTCAATTAAAAACATGCATCTTTAAAATACATGCATATACATGTATATACATAGGTACATATAAAAGTTGGCTCACACTTTTCCATCAAATCATTCAAGATGACAGTACTAACACAAGTCTAACTTTTAATCATGCACTAATGTTGCAGTAAAACTTGCTCTTTCTCTTATAAATATATGCACCAATGTTTCACAGTGACCATTTGCTCTTTTCCTTAATAAAGCCGGTTTAGTATACCATATAAGGATACATTCAAAATATGTAAGGTATCACTAAATACAAAAAGTAGCTGTTTAGTTTTAATGTACATATCTATATAGCAATACCACCTACTTTTCACTTATCACTTTTGACACATCCCCTGGGGGAGCTGCTCAAGACAGGTTTGACTTACACAACAATAAAATCCCTTTCATCAGCCAATGAGTACAACCAAACTTAAATTTTTTTTCATTATGATTTTTAAACCTTGCTGTCGCTTAAGAACAATAGAAACAATTTCGTACAACTTACACTATACAAAGATAAAACCTGAACGTAAAAGCTATTTTTGATTTGTTGTTATATAGATCGTGTAAAAATCTTGTTCCTGTTGATTTTTTTTATTAAGGCTATTTGAAATGTGAAATACACAGAAAAAAAGTTTGTTAATTTGCAAGTGTGATATACTAGTAAACAAAACACGAAATTAAAAATTTAGAAATTTTCAAACCATTTTTGCCCTAATCTAGATTGTTCATAGCACAAAACTGTATGAACAAAGGTCTAATATAAAAAACACTGTTCTATCACTTTCACACTTAAAAAAAATAATGAGGTCTCTATCTTTCAAAAATATACAAAAATATCATTATGTACTAAGCATTAGGCAGCAAATAACAATCTCAGACATGGCCGGACTGGCATATAAAGATTTTAATCACATGTTGTAACATAGGACAGGTGAGTGAGCTGGTTTTTGATTAAATTTCACTTTTTAAAAATTATGTTTAAGCTCAGAAAACTATGCAATCTACATAAAAAAATAACAGACTGTTCTGTTACTTTTGATTAACATAGGAGCAAAAAAAGTAACATAATATGGTATTGTTTTTCTGCATAATACAAATTTCTAGACTTTTCATCTCTGTTGATATACATGTAGTTAAATGCACTAATCCTTTTCAGACCATCAATACATGCCTACTGTTTTGAAAGCATAGCATTGCTGTTACATTTGCTACTATTGCTGTTAGATTAGCAACAATTGCTGTTCCATTTGTCACCAATAGCTGTGATTTTTGCAACCATTGCTGTTAGATTTGCCACCATTGCTGTGACATTTGCCACCATTGCTGTTACATTTGTCATCATTGCTGTTACATTTGCAACTAAAGATTGCGATGCAATTTATTAAAATGGACTACCTTGGTGGGTGAAGTTATTTTAAGCAATGATGTTTGAATTGCCCCCCCGACAGGAAAGGAGGCATGCGCCTAAAAAGATTGCTTTCTTCGCTATTGTGACCAGGGTGACAGTGTAGTCCCTGCACACAAAGAGGAAAACATCTTCAAGTCTGAGTTATGCAAGTCCTACTTAATATATAGCTAGTTTTTCGTACGGATGAACAGACGGAAATCACATCAATTTCTGATAAACACCCTAGAAAGTTGTGCTAAAATCAAAGAAAACGACGCTACAAATTTCACCCAATAGGACCCTTCTTTAATAACCCACATTACAATAACAGTCCAAACAGTGCAAATGACACCTAAGAAAGTATAGCAAACACATCAACAATATTACTGACGCAGTCAATCAAGACAGCAGCATTCTGACCCTTCACCTGCCAAACTTCTCAAATGGACTTGTCCATTTTTCAATTCAGCCAGTACCATTAATTGTTAAAGGGGGTGCTTACTGAAAGCTTACTGTCTGAATCGCAAATAGTGCAGATCATGATCAGACTGCATGGATGTGCTAGCTGATCATGATCTGCACTGGTCGTAAAGGCAGAATCTCTTTCCGGTTAATAATACATGACAAAAGATAAAATTCAAGCATTTTAAATGCAAAATAATTAACACAACAAAAGAACGTTAAAAATTCAGACAATAAATAAAGAAAACAGAAATATTTCTATTATGATAAAATTATAACAAGGAATATAACTGATACTTTTAACAACAGCATTAAAGTTAAATACTTTGAGTTACGAAGTACCGGTCCTTTGATTTTTCATATATTGACTGCAAGACTAGTATATAAATAATATGCAACACAACAAAAGGGCCCTCAGGGGTCAAATATGTCATATCTTTTGAAGTAAATATGCTACAGTTGAAATTGAGGTATCAAATTAAAGAGCATGTTCCATCAAATTTTTTATGTCAGCATTGCTCACGAGTTATGAATATTAATTAAGTGAAAAGAACCGTGCAAAAATAGAATCTGTTAAGGTTATTTCTTATCTTAATGAATCCACTGTATTTAAAAACAAGAAATATTAACCTTTCCATCCATATCTCTCTTTCCAAAATATCTTAGTTCTAAGGTAAAATATAAGCATTTAAAATTTAGCTCATTAGCATAATTCATGCATACTTATGATAATTAGTAATAGATCTACCAATTTTCACAAGCCATACATTCTTGTAAATCTCAGAGTATGTTATCTGATAATATTATACACACTGTTTCAAGATTTCAATAATTTGTATAAAAAAGTTCGAACTGAACCACAAGCCATTTCAATGAATAAATATATTATAAGAATATTAATGGTATTCCAGTATATGCGCTTCAAAATGGTACCAGCATCAAAGCGTATCTCTGTTACCAGTAGTTCAAATGTCACACATTATTTTACCTTTAAGGGCCTTTTTGTCATATTGCACATCAAATACTGCAAAGTAAGTCAGAAAGTAAAAACAAGGATATATATGTAACTAAACTGTACATGTTTTTGATAACTAAATAATGTGCTGTATGTAATACTTTAGTATCATTAACAATATTTCTTGCAATAATTTTTTTTTTTTTTTTTTTTTTGAAGCCCCTGAACTGGGGTAACTCCTTTTATTTTCCCCATCATTTCTTAAAACAACTAGCTAGTGGACATACTTCAAGATACCAAAAGAGCTGCCTATAACTGGTTTCAGAAGGGAAAGACATACAATATAATGTACATGTATTATATGGACACAAGCCATTTTGATACTCATGTGACATCATAGGCAGCAACATGGTAACCATACTCCATAACATTGCTGGTAGGTAAGAGTGAAAAACTCTGTGCATATCATATTAATCAGATTACCTCAGCAATGTTTATAGAAAATGCATCACAAATAATGTGACCGGTCAACCTTTAGGCAGGAGACTGCTAAATTTCCATCAACCTTAAGGCTGGAGGAGGCTATTTTCTGTCAACCTTAAGGCAAGAGACTGCTACATTTCTGTCAACCTGAAGGTGAGAGACTGCTAAATTTCTATCTCTGTTTGAGACAAAAAATGATAAATACATGTATATGTAAGGAAGGAGACGTCATAATTTAAATGAGAGTACATGATTGCACAGTCTCTTTTAGTCCATCTCTATGGAGGGCAGTGTATTCTGTGAAAAAACCATGTCTGCCATTTATTCAAAGCATTTTTAATGAAACTCTTTATAAGTACTATTCTTGCAGGTTTTGGTGTCCTGGTAATGAAGCCAAGCCAGCGTTACATGAATACAAACAAAAATTCTTAGTAGTATAAACGCTTGTTAGTAAGTTCATTAAATATACAAATTTCTAGCATTTTTATCTACATTAATACAAAATGTGAACTATGCATTACATGAAATGCTTCAGTGGTCCTCTCAAATAAATGATTTTACTAAATGTTCTACTGAAATTGATGCTAAAAGAGGTAGACATTGCAAGAATAATGGCCGTAAGTTTTAATGCCAATTTGGTTAACCTACTTTCACTGGCATGATAATGACTGGAACTAGATTCTTGCACGAAAAGAACTTAAAATGCTGTCCATATGTATGCCTCAAATTCATTTTAATGTTATAAACCCTGCTGGGTGTAAATGACTCTGCCTTTACAAACAGTGTAGATCATGAACAGAAGATTCAGCCAAATAAAGAAAAGTACAAAAAGTTGGGACATGACTGAGTTTTTATATCATCCAAATGTCTAAAATGAAAACTGGTATTTTCATTAATGACCTTCATATCACTAGTATTTTACAAATAAGTATTCATTCCTTATTAAAACCAAATAAAGCGCAGCCTGTTTCAAACCTATCATCATTTTACAAATGAGCAATATGGTTAAAAGCATGGACACACAGACTATGCAAAAACAGCCGTTTTTTTTTAAATATAGACTAAAAACTAAGACTGTTTATTTACTGTTTCAGCAAAAATATTGTAAGTTTGTTTGTAATGCAGTCTACTGTTTTAAAGCAACATGAACAAAGATAATGTATAAAGACTCGTTCTACGTATCATCTAAATTTACACAATTCTGACACGAGTCGCTGAGATAAACCTAGCGATCACCATAACTGCTCTCCAGACATATGTTGCAAACATACACCTCTATCTATTGTCTGATCTATTACTAAACCAGCTGGTATATTAAACCATATAATTTATATATCTTATTGCAACACAACCTGTACCTATAGTGATCTATAATTGGAAACCTACCACAAAACATGCATTGTATGCCCTTTTTTTCTGTAACCAAGGCAACCTTTTCTCTCATTAAGTCTACAAGCATCTCTACAGCTGAGGCAATGTGATGCCATACGTAGCAGTTTTGAAATTTTAGAGTTATTTCCAATGCAGCGCATGTAAAAATGTGTCTGAACACAAGAAAATGTCAAGCAAAATATAGGAGAGAAGGCTGTAATAAACTCAAGGTATATAACAGGACAAAGCAAGGCGATAAATGTACGGTGTTTGATAAATTTAGAAATACATTCTTAAAATCATCAGGTTTTTGTCATTACATCATTCTGATGGATCTATGCTTTTTATATCATGTACCCAACGGTAACTAGAACCTAAACTTGCCTTCATACTTTGGCATATTAAGTTCATGTTCTGTACAATGTTAGGGGCAACATAAGTTCAACAGCAAAAGGCCCTAGCTTAAGTGCACCTGCCTCAAAAATGATTATTAATGAGCATTCCAACAAGTTTTTGACATTATCGAATATAAATATTCATTTAAAAATTGGGCTCTTTCTCCTACTGTATGGACAGAAAACTACAGAAAAACGCCTCTGTGCTTAAGCCAAGAAAGGTCATGGTGCCCTGTAAGCAAAGATCGTAAGTTATAAGTGAGCTCACATTACACTATTTCTTTAAAGCTCTAAAATAAAATGTTCTTATGTAAAACAAGCATACGATAATCTTTAAAAATGTAATACATGTACATAAAAATTAAAGATGTCTGTCTTCACTTTACACCTATACAAACATTTCGACTATACGTACGATAAAACCATAAAATTAACAGATTACATGTACTTTGGTTTTGTTTGAATAACTTGATTAAAAATGTAAAAGAAAACGAAACTGGCAACATCTGAACTAACTTGCAGAAAAACTTGGAAGACGCCACTATGTACAACTGACCAAACGCAGCAGGAAATTAAATTTGGAATATGTTGTTTTTTTCTGCAGTTTAGACCTTGAGGATAGAAAATATCCATTTATTATGCCCGTTAATCTAGCATCGTTTAAGTGAATTTTGGTGAACATAAACATTATAACTCTTACAGTACCCGACATATCAATATGACTTTCACTTTTGCTTGGAGAAAATTTTTGTTTATTTTAAAATATATACCATATTAGCAAAACAGCTGCATGGTTCTGTCACTAAATCCACTGGCACTTTTAACAACAATAATTCTGTTACAGCACATGATTTTTCATTCTTAACAAGATAACAAAACTTTGAAACCAAAAACCAGAACTCTTTTAACAGTACAACTTTATACCTGCAAAAATTTCCGATTTATAAACAGTATATAGCGAATCAAATGTCTGTTATTTCCGTTGTTACGAAAGGTTAGCCTTACCGCCACCTCTAAGCAGGGCCGTCATAATTTACGCACTAGGACTGTAAAACAAATGCAACATATTAATTAATTAACATTTTAGGGACTTTCAGATCTGTATGCCTCTAGCTTGTAACAACTACAGTGGTGCCGAGGTAAAATGGCATTAATATATCTCTATCCTAAAACTACTGTGATGCCGAGATAAAACAGCACAATGAAACCGGTGAATGTGGAAAAGAATACTGTTTTAGTTTATCTTTGAAATATCTGATACAAACATTGTATACTCAAGTTTTAACAAATATATGAAATACTATATTTTACTGAGCATTGTCAATATTTAAAACCATTAGTTCACTGAGGTAGTGAAATTTGCTCAATGACACACACTAAACAAAGTGAGCTGAATGAAGAAAGAAACTACAACACGAATGGTACATTGAAGTACAAAGTATATGAAACCTTTAATTTATGATACACAGCTTGTTTACTTCTTAAGGTTTTGTAAATAATGCTTTGGAAACTCCAAAAACATGTCTGTGTGTGTGTGCTTTTCATGATTATACTCCTGTACCATGTCAATTCAATTCAGAATATAATGATGCATTGTACTAAAATGGACCTGCATGATGATTGATGTTATTTCAAGAAATGACATACAAAGTGATGTTTGTCATTACACAAGAACTTATGGACAGTTTTTCATTACACATATATTACAGGAAAGACATGTGCCCACTATTTTACAGCTACTGAAAAGACGTTCACACATCCACTTCTTTCAAATAACATATTCGTCACATTGATAATACAAAATATATACAATAACATTGATAATATATATATATATATATATGACTTAGATAAAATCACATCCTTTTCATTTATAAAAGCAATTTAAAACAAAAATGTTCTCCTATTTTGTCTACTTATGTCTACTTATGTCTAAACATATCAAAAATGGGAATTGTCCAGCAATTCTGTATACCAACCAAACACATATAAAAACAGCAGGGGCTGTAACCGCAAATGACTTACACATAGATAAACTACCTCTGCAATGCAAGGTGACAAAGATCCTGTTAAGCCGTTTAAAATAGTGTCTTTTCAACAACACTGAACTATTTGGGTTAAGTTAAAGAAATTAAAGCTTTATTAAATCATTACTTGTATCAAAATTGTTTGTATGCCCATTTCAACAGTATTTCAGTTATGAACAGACAGGCTGTCTACCTGACCATCACTCTTCAAAGGGCCAGTGCCTTTGCCCGCCATAAAAATCTGCTACCGTTCTCACATACAGAGAACCAGGTCACACTGTATATACCTTGAATAAGGATGGTGGACCATAGGCACATCTAACAAACAAACATACAGAGACATGGTCGGTAGTTGGCCTCAAATCCAGGACCCTAAATCAGTGATTTCAAGCCAGTGACTATACAAACTTCTCTCCCCTATGCGCTTAACTAAATTTTAGCCACAACTGTCTCCACTAACTCAATGCATAATGCCACTCCAGACGTGATACAAGAACACTAAATGCAAAAAAAAAACATTTACTTCCAAATTACACCTTAAAAGGGCAACTAGCGAGACCAAAGTAAGTCTACCTCCACAGACTTAATAGTCTACCTAAATAGACTTCTCAGTACATTCTGTAAGCGTCTATGTAAACAATGAATGGTAATACCCCCCAAACGGTATTGGTTAAAGCTATAGACTGGTATTTAAGCCATTCAATCATCCAATTTTACAGGGCAGACATAGATACTCTGGTTTAACACATACTGAGACAGTTAAAATTCTTTAACCTGCACTAAACTGTGCATAAAGACCAGTTACACAACCACCACAGTGGTACAACGGTTTAAGATAGACTACCTCTGCACATGCCAAGTCTGGTTTATTCAGCAGTGTGGAAATAATCCGACAGTGTGTGAGGCTGTAGTGGTCTAGTCTGCACAGATAGTCTACTTCATCAAAAGATGGTCTACTTTATCGAGCACTGTGCCAATTATCCCGCAGCATGAGTATATCCAGTCAGTTTGTCAAAAGTACCACATCTGGCGTTCCTTGTAGTCTACATCACATTTGTGAGTGCCCTTTGATATGTGTGGTGAGACTATTGTAACTACGGTTCAATGAAAATTTCAAAATTAATTCATATACAGTTCTGTTTCTGGAAACAACTCTTCTTTAAAATATAAATTCACTAACATGAAATCCTTCATTAGTGTGCGTCTGTGCTAGAATTGCTTACAAAGCTTAAACACAGCTGTCTATCCCTGAGATCGCCCCAGCCGCCGTTGGGTTTGGGGTCGCGGAGTTTGAGCCCGGAGTAGCCTCCTATTGTCACAGTGTTAGGAAATAAATGCTGTTTATTGGCGTCAATCAATTTCTGAGTCGTCTTCTTCTTCTCCTCTGGTTTACAATTCTTGCCTTTGTGATGAACACCACTGTGAAAAATAATGTGTACATGTAATTAATCAATTTAACTGTCAAACTAATGTGTCAAAGATCACAATAGGGCCTAGAAGGTGCTATATTGCTCACCTGAGTCTACAGAGAACATCTGCAACAGGTGTATAGTCCTCTAATATTAATATCAATATAGATGTGACTGTAATAAAAACAAGAGGGCCAAGATGGCCCTATATCACTCAACTGGCTACCATTGGCTAAAATGCAAGGTCAACAATAGTAGAAAGGGTAAAATTTGACCTGGGGTTCCTGATTTCAACAATCCTTGTAGAAGTCTGAGCCTCTGAGCCTTGTGGTTCTGGACAAGAAGATTTTTGAAATTCTGTCTATATAAACCTATATAAAATCAACTGACTGGGTCAAATTTGACCCGCGGGTCAAGATTTAAATGATCTTAGTAGGAGTCAATAAGGTAATGCTACAAGCCAAATATCTACGACTTAGACCTTGTAGTTTCAGAGAAAAGGATTTTTAAAGTTTTTCCTATATACGTCTATGTTAAATCACGTGATCCCCCAAGGCATGGTCAATTAGATGTCCACTATGCAAAGCTACATGCTACATATCTAAGCTCTGCATAGAATGCAATAATTTGAGCTTCATGCAAGTAATATCCCTGCAAACTTTCATCAACATTGGCCCAGTTGTTTCAGAGGAGATGTCATCTGATGGAAACGGTGAACGGACGTAAGAATCTCTAATAGCTCACTAATTTCGAATTCAACCTAGATTTCATAAAGGCAAAACATTATCACAAAGTTTCACCGAGGTTATGCTTAACATGTGACCTCTTGCAACTAACTTGATGACTACAGATTGTGTTAGCGACAGAAACCATGCCGTCGTTGATCATACTACGAGCTGACCTTTCAGCACTCTGTTCTCATGCATGTAAGACAAGCTACCCATTCTTTCCAGTAATAGCTCTTATTTCTTTTTTTTGTAGTATACCATAACTAATGTCTTATTGGAAATGCAGAACATCTGTTACTTAAGAAATAACATCCGTTCCAGCGGTGTTAGTCGTTTAATAAACAATGATTTGGAGTACTGATATGCAGTAATTAGCCACAAGGCGGCGTGAGTGGTTTATAACTGCACATCAGTACGACAAATTATTGTTTATTACACGATAACAACGCTGAAAAGGATGTTATTTCGATTCTAACATGACCAGATATTACACAAAGTGAATAAATGCAAAGCTTTATTTATACGCGAACGCTCATTTAACGCCATGCGGCGCAATATGACGCGTCATGTTTCGCATATCAGTTCCCCCCGCGTTGTTTATGGTTTAATATAACATAATTTTTCTCCTCTTTTTTTATAGAGACAAAATCAAGAGTCATGTTAGAATGTTTGATAAATATATATATAGTCTCATAATTATCATTCTTTTGTCATTGTGGTAAAAGTCAACAGCTGCTGTTACATGAAAAAAAAATGACCCCGACAGCAAACTTTGAGCCATGTGTATGATAATTATGTTTGCTAAGCATTATCTGCAAAAATCAGAATTTCTGGATTGCAAACAGTTGTTGCCATATCTTCATCAATAGCCTCTCCTTAGAGTAAACAAAGTACATCCTTTGAATAAACAAAGTAAGACCTTAGAGTAAACAAAGTAAGAGCTAAGAGGAAATAAAGTAGGCAACACCTTTCCTGGAATATTCTAGAACTATACGGTCTATATACATGTGTAGTTGGGTTAATATTTGGGCAATTTTCGCATTTATCTGCAATTATTAAAAAATCTTTTTCCTATAATCAACTGATTAAGAAAACCTGGATACACAAAAATGTAGTAAGGTCCTGTGCATTCCGGAACAGGTTTCACACTCACCATTCTCCCATATGGAAGACCCTTGTGGCCTTCATTTTCAGCACTTTCATTGGACTAGAGAAACATTTACTGCTCAGATGCTGTAACGTCCAGTCCCAGTTATAGTCATCAAATGCACAGAATTCCTGAAATATACGAGACAGTAGATAAAAAGTGAATTATTTTTCCTTGTACAACAGCCATTATCAGACATAATACTTCGAACTACACCTACAGAATTACTCAATATCACAATATTTTACCATTTACACATGATTGAAACTGTTGCAAATATCAAACTTTCAATTATCAAGTCAAGTTATCTTTATTAATGAAGTTAATAAGTGCACATAAACAAATGTAAATATTATCTACCGTACACAATAACATAATCTTTGAAAAGCTCTTTAAAGCTAAATTAACTAGACTTGTTTTTTGTTTTTTTTAAAAGCATGTCTCCGCTACTGAATAGCCATAGGGGAAAATTTAATGTGTCACTGTGACCTTGACCTTTAATATTTGACCTATTGACCCCAAAAACAATAACGGATAATCTACTCAGAAAGACCAGGAAACAACTGCTAAATCTGTAAAGCTTTCAATTAAAAGCAGCCATGCTTAATGTTAAATATGTCTCACCGGGGACTATGTAATACAAACCTTTGCACATTTTTTAATATCTTTAAAAAGGTCAACATTAAATGCCATGCCCATATTATGTCTTGATGATATCCAGTTAGCAACTTCGACCTGGAAAAACAAAGAAATGCAATCTAAGTTATAAACTTGATACTACAATTGAGGTGACATTAAAAATTTTAATTTTTTTTGTTTTCATCGAAACATCTAAATACATGTATACAAATATCTATTTCTGCACTGGTTGACTTAAGACAAGGAGCTACTGGTGCACAAAATGTTAATGACCAGATTCTGGAATTTTTTTACTTCCCTTCCCTTTTCACAAGTCTGTTTGATGGACACTGTATTACTTCACTTAAAGCATCATTATTTACTTACACAAGTCCTGATAGGACAAACCTCCTTACTAAGTTTAGGGATCTAGGCCCCTAGTAGTAGTACTGACTGGAAATAGTTTTAATATTCAAGTTCAAGGTTGCACAATGTAACCTTCACCTTTGACCTCTGACTCCCATGGAAGAGTTTTTTTACTTTCACCAGTAGATGACTGCTAATACTAATGACTCAGCAGTCATCTACTGGTGATATTAAAAAACTCGCGCTATCGTTAGGTTTAAAGACCCTAGGCTACATAATTTTCAAGGTATTGATTGAAATAACTATGACGTCAAAAACAGATAGAAAGACACCTAGCTTAACAGACAAATATCACAGCATTAATGTATACAAGGAAATATTTTTACAATGCATATCAAACAATCGACAAGTGTGGAAAGTTTGGCCTTTTTCGATTCGTTTTTTTTTTCTCCTATTCCCCATAATGATGAAGTAGAAAGGTAATTGAAGTAACGTTCGTTCTATAAAGCTTTCATCTAAGGTGATGGACTTCATGCTATTTATCAGACAAACTTGACAAAGTAGGCTCATATACAGACTCGATACATTACCATGACAAATCTGCAAGTCAACGTTACTGTAAACCGAGTAATTTTCACGTGACGAAAATTTAGCCATTTATGAACAGACAGACTTATTCACGAATTTTAGATTCGTGAAAGGAGAATTCTCTAGTAGTAAATCTATGTAAAATGAATCTTTCACATGATTTTCTAAAACCAGCAAAGTAGGAAATTCACGAAAATGGTGAAAATTCAATCATTGCGAATCTTACTCAATTTACAGTACGCACACCAATGTGTATTCAAAGATCTATTGCAACAATCCATCAAGTGTGTGTTTAATATCTGCATAGGCAAATATATTGCAGTTTATGCATCAAATATGTATTTCAAGGGCAATTTTATTGTGTCTGTGCACAGTTGAAAATGACTAGCTTGCTTTTTTGTTCATTATTTGTCTTCAAAGGCCAATGCTGCAATTAAATGTGCATGAAATAAATGCATATAATCTACAATGCTTCATAAAAAGTCAAACAACTCAATACCAATCACTTCAACCATAACAGATCAGAAATAATGTGATTTGATGACTAAGCACAAAAGAACTGAAACGGGCATGTAAATATCTTCAAATGGCCTGTCCTTACATTCAGCATTATATTAAAACTCAATATGATGCTACAGTGTTAAATCATAGGAAATCTATAAAATTGGAATACAAAATGCTGTAAAGCCTAGAAAAACTTATTGAAATAGTCTATTGAAAAAGTCTTGAAATAGTCTATAAATAGTCTATGTAAATAAGGATAATGAAAATGTTACTTGTTAAAACACTCTGTTTCAATAAGCTGTTACAGTGACATATTTATTCTGTCTTAGACTGTGTTACATAATGTTAGAATGTTCTATCTAGAATTCTATCTGATTACTAGGTGCTGAGAACAAGTCTTGCCATGTCTTTGCAACAGACTGGTTATTTCAAAACATTATCTTTTCCACAAACAGTATAGATCATTACAAGGGTTGACCACGAGATTATCTGCTTCTATGTCAATATACGCTTCCAACAGTTTGGCAGTCAACCCTTGATTATGCCCAACAACAAACTGGTATGCAGGCGATCGCGAAACACTTCTTAGTTACCACACCAATTTTTCGGACCTTTTCTTTTAATGAAATATTAAATTGCACACATGGATAGCAAACTTAAAGAGTGGTTTATTGGTCTCATCTCTACCTGAACCAGATTTGAGGTGTAAAAGATCAGCTTAAACATATACAAGTTATTACATTACTACAGTAACAAGAGGGCCAAGTTGGCCCTAAGTCACACATCTGAGCAAGCTGCTCTTCATTCAGGCAACATCACTAATGTCTGTTCTGACACTTGGCTGGCATTCTTCCAATAATATATAATGATAAACAGTTCAGACACTTTTTTTTCTATTTTAAGACTTCAGGAACTGGGCCAATATCTGATTGGTTAAGAGAAGACAATAAAGATTTTTCTATTTTTAGTAATACAGTTCATTTGTATATTGGAGACTTAAGTCAGAGATTAAATAAGTAAGAATGAAGATTAAACTAACAGGAGAAGGCTTTCTCAAGTACTATAATTATCTAAATCAAAAGCACCTTCAAAGTCACAGCAAAACTCCTGTAGATCCCCAGCTAACTATCACAGTGCTCTGACCAATGAAAATACAGTACATAACATCAGAGACATAGAGCCTTTTTCAATGTCTCTGATCATATGCCTTAAATCTGTGTCATAAATTGTCGACCTATTCCGAAAAGGTGTTTAAATTTTAATATTGCACAAGTTACAAAATAGTAAAACAAATTATTAAGTGTTTACTATGCAACTATTTATAACAGTAAAGTTCCTATATTGGGTCCACCCTTTGGACCAGTAAAAATTGGTCTTATTAATGAATCGGCTTATTAGCGAGACCTTTTTACTACAAAATTGAGCATTTGGTTCTGAAATTTCTGGTCTTAATATTGAGGGTGGTCTTAATAGAGGAACTATATTATATTACTATAGTTGTACTTCAAATTGTGAGGTGCGTCTGCACTTACTAAAATCTGAACACCTGTTGGCACAAAATAAGTAAATGCTGAGGAAAATATGTTTTGGTCAGAGCACATGGAAATGGTTTTATCTTAAGCGTGTAAGTTATTAGCATTTTGCATATTAAACCTTGCTTGCGTCTGTCATATTTTCCGTTCCCTTAACGTCCTTCAATAGCAACCGCTTCCTAGTGTGTTCATTTTGCTAGAACAAACAACAGTTTAAAAAAAGTTCAATTTCTAACTAGAGCTATTACTAAATGTGATTAATACCCCGAAAGACTGCTTTATAAACTGAGGAAGTTCGTAGTAACAGAATACCTTGCAAAGAAAACTAAAATAGAGATATTGTTCTTGGCAGTAACTTGGTAATTACTCAAGATAGAGTTATTGTTCTTGTACACTGCACTTCCTCTCATTGTACTGAACCATTGTATGAAGTTGTATTGCATTCCAGCTAGTAGTTTTCAAGTCATGCTCTGCGACAAGGAAAAGTAAAAATGGGCAATAACTCTGTAATGAGTCAAGATAGAGTTATGGTTCCTGTGCACTGCACTTCCACTCAATGTACTTGACCATTGTATGAAGTTGTATTGAATTCCAACTAGTAGTTTTCAAGTTATGCTCCGGACAATGAAAAGTAACAAAGGGCAATAACTCTGTAATGAGTCAAGGTATAGTTATGGTTCTTGTGCACTGTACTTCCTCTCATTGTGCTAGACCATTGTGTGAAGTTGTATTGAATTCCAACCAGTAGTTTTCAAGTAATGCTCTGCGACAAGGAAAAGTAACAAAGGGCAATAACTCTTTAATGAGACAAGAAAGAGTTATGGTTCCTGTGCACTGCACTTCCTCTCAATGTACTTGACCATTGTATGAAGTTGTATTGAATTCCAACCAGTACTTTTCAAGTTATGCTCCGGACAAGGAAAAGTAACAAAGTGCAATAACTCTGTAATTACTCAAGATAGAGTTATGGTTCTTGTACACTGCACTTCCTTTATTGTGCTGGACCATTGTGTGAAGTTGTATTGAATTCCAACCAGTAGTTTTCAAGTTATGCTCCGGACAAGGAAAAGTAACAAAGGGCAATAACTCTGTAATGAGTCAAGATGGAGTTATGGTTCTTGTGCACTGCACTTCCTCTCAATGTACTTGACCATTGTATGAAGTTGTATTGAATTCCAACCAGTACTTTTCAAGTTATGCTCCAGACAAGGAAAAGTAACAAAGGGCAATAACTCTGTATTTACTCAAGATAGAGTTATGGTTATTGTACACTGTACTTCCTTTATTGTGCTTGACCATTGTGTGAAGTTGTATTGCATTCCAACCAGTAGTTTTCAAGTTATGCTCCGGACAAGGAAAAGTAACAAAGGGCAATAACTCTGTAATGAGTCAAGATGGAGTTATAGTTCTTGTGCACTGCACTTCCTCTCAATGTGCTTGACCATTGTATGAAGTTGTATTGAATTCAAACTAATAGTTTTCAAGTTATGCTCCGGACAAGGAAAATGCAACAGACCACCTGACCGACCGCCCGCCCGACCCGGGTGACTCCTATATACCCCCCCAAACTTCGTTTCGGGGGTATAATGAAAGTTTGTTGATGGCAACTGATTCAGACCTTGCAACCAGTGCAGATCATGATCAGTCTGCCCATCCGTTCAGCCTGATCATGATCTACACTGTTTGCCACTTAGTAAAATTTTCAATCAGCACCCCTTTGAACATTGAATGGTTCAGTCCAAATTGAGAGATGGACAAGTCCATCTTGAAAATTTAGCGGGGTAAGAGTTTATCAATATCAGTTGAATGTTAAGACTTTTTATCTTCCTTTTTTTGCACAAAGAGGTACAACTAAAATGTTGATAAAGACTAACTCAGTCTTAAACAGTAAACATGATCTTCGTGATGAAACACTTAATTAAAGATTTGTTGACAAGTATTAAAATGCATTGGAAAAGTAAGTTTGAAACATGAAGTGGTTGGTGTCAATAACATAATCGTGTCGGGCAATTTTATTCATAGGGTGAAGAGTCATGTAAATATAATGTTTTCAGTACAACTGTTCAATATCATTAATTTAATCAAATTTAATTGAAAACAAATATTAAACAGAAGAAAATTAATGGATTCAATAAATGGATTCAAACAAACACTTTGTACATTATTTCCTTTCAAGAGTATCTGGTATAAGCACATGCTCTCACATAATACATGACTGTATAAAATACATGTGACACTAATTTATCAAAAGTAATAAACTGATAAGCCTCATAAAAAAAGTATTAAAATTCTGACTTTATTCAATAAGTGTTGTTTCATTTTAAAGATTTTTAAATGAGAACAATCACAAAATGAGAAGTTTTTCGGGACTTAAAAATTATGAAAAACAACTCAGATACGTAACTAAAATTTCAAATTACTAATGTACATTGTAACTCAGTCAGAAACTGGTAAAAATAACGAGAGGCCTGGATAAAATAGGCTAACAATACAAAGATCAATCTGAAAACTATGATAAAATCTTACCGTAATATAAGTACATGTAATATTAATTAATTTTTGAAAACAAAAAGAGGGGAGGGGGTAAAACTAACTACTCTTGTATACTGTGAAAACACTATGTCTTGTGCAGCAACAAAAATTTTGTGAATTTAACCAGTGGATCTATTCACAAATCTGAGATCTTAAGGAAAAAAAGTTTGGCATTATCATTTTATATATAAAGAAAATAAATAAATAAATTCAAATTCCTATGAAATTGCATTTTCTAAAAAATTTCCGAATTTCAAACACAAGTACATGTACATGCATTCACAGAATACATTTGTATTCTAGGTATAAAAAGGAGGGAACAACTTTCAACTTAACATTTAGTAGTGTTTTTTTATATATATAATTGTTTATTTATACACACCTTTCCAGCATTGACACCAAAGTTCTGACTTTTGTCATAATTTCCGGCTGCCAGTATTTTACATTCTTTACATTCCCTGAAACACAAATCTTATAATTACTGTGAAACCAGGCACTAAATCACATTAATTTTGTGGGTGGGGCTAAAAAGCCACGAAATTTTAGACCCACGAATTTAGGTCCCAATGGGTCTGTTTTATGTGAGTTTATTGTATCAGGAATACAAAGAATTTTTCTTGAAACAAAATTGTACTCTTGGATTTGCAATACCTCTTTTTGTTAAAATGTAATTTTCATACTAGTGTATGGTAAGGTAACATTTGCCTCATGCAGAATAACAAAATCTATGGTTGCGTGTTTGCCTCCAGATCAGTGGTTTCGGGTTCGATCCCCACCAGTGCAACAGCAGTTGTGTCCTCGGACAAGAAACATATATTTCCACCTTGCCTACAGCTCTCTTTTTCGAGACTGATTTCATCTGGAATGAATCTCAAAATTGATTAATTAAAATTTAAAAAAATTTTTTCCAAATAAAACAAAAAAAAAAAAAAACTAATTTGGGGGGGTGATTTGCCCAAAAATTAAAAAAAAAAAAAAAAAAAAAATTTTATATTATATTAAAAATAAATAAAAATAATTTAACCCCATTTTCTGGCTTTAGATTGATTTATCATCAAATATCAAGTAAGTGCTCTTTGGACCTTGATAATTCCTTGTTTCGCAATCGAGAATAAATGAAGTACATGCAGTAACAAAATCTATTTTAATGTTTGTGGAGTAAAGCCATCAGCATTTAAGATAATACTGATGAATAATGATGTATTTATACAGCAATGTATACAGAGCATGTCTCTACAAATAGTTATCTAATTGATTTAACAATCTCAAACATCAATGCATGGTTAAAACAAAATTGATTAGTTTTATACATGTTGACACTACTAAGGTATGGAAATAGGATTTTGTAACATGCTAATTACCGCACTATAATCATTAAAAACAGGTAGATCATTATTTAGGTCTGTAACACGCCATCTGCCGAGTGGCAAATGACACTGTCTTTGTTTGACCAGTGCAGTTCATGATCAGCCTTGCTTACTCAATATAGTTTCAATGTGCACCCCTATGGTCAATGAATGGTATTGCTCAAATTGAAACAGACAAGTCCACTTTATAAGTATTTTTAAGAATTTTTACAAATAAATTTCTGTGGAGCATCAGTGGTGCAGTGATAGCGAGTTTGCCTCAGAACCAGAGGGTCCCAGGCTTGATTCCTACCAGTGCCATGGCAGTTCTTCAAGACTGAATCCATCTGGATTAAGTCTTGAGACCAACTGATCCAAGTTGTAAGAACATGTTTCGCCATCGAGAATAATTAAATTAGTATAAATTTACTTCTTCTTTTTTGATACTTTTAATAATTCGTTTTTCCACACCAACTTACTTGTTCTTGAGATTCTGCATCATCTGAAGGACTGAAAGAATATCTGGGGTCACATAGTAGTCCTCCTCCAGTAACAGGACAAGCCCTTGGTAGTTCTTCATCACATTTACCTTATCAAATATATGGTTTAGCTGTAAATACCAAGAGAAAATAGTCAAATATATGGTTTAGCTGTAAATACCAAGAGAAAATAGTCAAATATATGGTTTAGCTGTAAATACAAAAAAAAAAAAAAAAATATTTTTTTTTTTTTTAAAAAACAAAAAAAAAAAAAAAATTTTTTTTTTTTAATATATGATTAAGTGTATGTGTCCATGGCAAAATGTTTGTATTAACTATCACTGGAAGTGATTAATACCCCCACTTATGCTCTGATCACAAAACAAACTATCAGTGCTAAAAAACATGAAGTGACAAGTATGTTTTATTGCACATTTTAAACACAGCTTGAATCCTGTCATAAATAAATGATAAACACAGATTGAATAGCGCCATGAATAAATGATAAATGTACAGACACAATGAATTTGCATGCATAGATATTGTAACAAAAGGGCAAAAACTCTATAAAATATGAAACATAGTTATAAAACTTATCACTGTAGCTTTTAAAGCATAGATATTATAGGGTAAAGTAACTGTGGAGTTTCAACATAGCACCACCATTGATACTTGAGATGTAACACTTTCTAACTGAAAACTTGCTCAGTTTAAAAGAGCAATAACTCTATAAAAATGTAAAACACAGTTATATAACTTGTCAGTTTCATGAATCTTAATTATGTCAACGAACATATTGAGAAGGTTTAAGCAGCGTAGTAAGAGAAATACTTGACTTTGTGTAAAATGGGACGGGGGACAAGACAGGACAACTGTGATTCCTATGTAGACCCTACTTTACAATGAAAAGGGGCGGGGAGCATTGGGGTGGGGCGGGAGCTTATAAAGATGTTCATGGCTGTTGTAAACTTATTTGTGCCTTTTTAAAATACAGTTATAGTTAATCTGGAAATACATGTATACAGGATTATACATTTCTTTGAGCTATAAAGAAATTAAGTGCAGCTTAACAATTGTGAATACCTGATAAGTCAGGAAAAGTAAAACATGAAGTGTACTACATAGTTAAAATACAATAATAATATTCACGCTAAAAACTACATCTCGTTTAGCTTTGAAAATTTATCTCGTGCAAAAATCTTAAGTACATCTGACCAATTTCATGCACTCAAAAAGACCCAGCATAATCTTTCGGAAAGCAGACGCCACTAAAGCATTTGAACCATGACCTATAGGCCTTCAACTCGGGTAAGGTAAACAATGTGTATATCCCCTGCTGAAGCAAGGCAAGTAAACGACAATTAAGTATTTACTCTACACTGGCAAATTAATCCTAAATAATACCTACAATATTGATTGGAAGTCAAAACTATTTTACAAATGATCAGGAGCCGATTATTTTTCATACATTCATACATCGAGATACTTGACCTCATTGCTGTGTAATCCTACCAACGGAAGTATTTCAACTTCCATTTTAATAATTACGTATCGAAAACATAAATTTCATCTATCAAAGGGTTATCCGAAAGAGGAGCTGTTGTCCCACTTTTTCAGCTTGTAAAAAATTTGGTATTTGGGCAAATGTTAATGAAAATGTTAAAAGTCAGGGGAAAATTACAAAGATTTAAAAGATGTTTTCCGAGCATTATTTAGCTCTAAATACCTTCATGTGTCAGTACTGCTAAACTTGTTTTCTTTCTAATCTTTTATCATAATCTTCCTTATTTTAATTTATCACATTTTTTCTACCTCAATGGCAAAGATAACATACTGTAAATCTCTGTTATGGGCAAAACCGTATCTCCTTCCATCTTAACGTGGTTTATAACCCCCTTTATCGTTTGACATCCAGTCTTAACTTTATTTTTGAGAAACATCACATTCAGTCATGACTTCATTTTTGGGACACATAACATTCAGTCATGACTTCATTTTTGGGACACGACATTCAGTCATGACTTTTTTGGGCTGAATTCGTCTGACTATTTTTGGGACACATCACATTCAGTCCTGACTTCATTTTTGGGACACATCACATTCAGTCATGACTCTTTTGACCAAACACTGTTCACTTTCTTTCTTGGGGGTTTACACATACATTTCATCACTATCTTTGGGACACATTGACTTTATCATGACTTTTTGGGGCAGCATACTTCACCATCATGCCTTTTTTTGGGAGGACCTGCATTCAGTGACTCTTTTGGGCCCCATCACATTCAGTCATGACTTTATTTTTGGGACACATCACATTCAGTCATGACTTCTTTTGGGACCAACATTCGTCAACTTCATTTTACATCAATTCAGGTCAGCTTTATTTCTCAAGACTTCTCATTACTTTATTCCTGAATCAATGAGAGGTTTATGTACGTACTTTGAGTCAACAACCTTAACCTGGTAACTCAACCACAGATGAGAGTCACAATCCCTGCAACAGGGTTTGAATCTGTGTACACAAATTGGTCCAGCACATAAACTAAGATCATATACCTTCCAGAACCAGTGGTGTTTGGTCTGGCAGTATTTGGCTTCCCTGTAATGTCCGTACTTGTCAGGGTAGGCTGCATTCTGACACTTCACCTTCACTGCCCTGAAATCATCAAGGAAAATTCATTGATCCTTGTACAAGTAAAATGAAAAAGAGATCTAGCTAAGCAGATCTTGTCAGAGCCACAGTATTTAATTATACCAACTTATTTACTTCATTGCGAAACAAGTTCTTACACCTTAATATATCAATCACTCTCGAGAGCCGAAGTGAAAGACAGGCAATGCGGAATTATCTGTGTCTTTCCGAAAGACACTATCATTACTAATGGTACAGGTGGGGGATCAACACGCGACCCTTCAACACTGGACGAACTAGCAACAACTGCATCTAGGTGGTGCCACAGACTAATCCCCACCGGTGCTATGGTGGTAGAGTTCTTAGGCAATACACTTTACCCTTACATAAAATTGCTTCTCACATTTCAAGATAACAATGATTCCCATCAGGAATGAGTCTCGAGAACTATATTGAACTTGCTTTACAACTGAGAAGAAATAAATCATTATAAAAATAGAATACACCCCCAGGAAAAGACCCAGAAGAAATATCAGATGTGAATTAAAAGGCAGTGGAAAACACAAACCATACAGCTCTATATATTGACATATATAATAGCAACAATTGCTCCAAGTGACACACTTAGAGAACATGGCTATAGTTCAATAAAAGCGAGGTTTAAAAACATGATGTAAGAGCTTTTGTGTTACTTTATCTACAGTGGATTAATATATCAACCGTTAAAGCCACTTCAGTAGAGCTATTGACGTGAAGTACACGATTACGAATGAACTAAATTTCCACAACAATGTACATTTTAAGGTCGAGATACTGTTAAAAGTTCGCCATCGTTAAATCTGTCTACACCATTACATATATATGAATTAAAGTTATCGCGTCGTAACAGACTTTAAAAGAAAGCTGCAGCTGAGTGTTTCCTATTATATGGCAAACCCTGCTGTTTTCCTTTCATTAAGACAGAAGATCTGTGTCTTTCTTAATAGCCTCTCTATCATTAAAGGAATCAAACAATCCCTTATAAATGATATCTCTAGTATGTAATTGTTATTGTATATAGATTAAATGCCCCAAGCTATAATTTCTTGATACATTTGTATTAGGTTTTATTAACAATTCTATGGATTTTTATGTATGTAATTTATATTCAAATATATCTTATTGCTCTAGTAGCCTTGCTTTTATTTCTACAAATGGATCAGTCCCTTATATCTGGCTAATTGCTGAAAGGAGTAAACGGCTAGTGCAGATCATGATCAGACCTCATATATGTACATGTACAACTTGATCATGATCTATACTGGTTGCAAAACCAAAATTGATTTGCTGCCAGCAGGCATGGGCTAATTGAAAACGTAATTGTAATTAAATGTAATTAATTACATTTTTTCAAGTAATTGTAATGTGTAAGCAGGGTAGCACAATTTTGTGTTTACAGGGGTTTTTCACATGGGTGCTCAACGAAAATTTATAGACTGATGAAAGACAAACAGTTTTGGCCATTATAAGGACATATGGATTAGTAAATGCTTTCACAGAGATGTGCACAGGCCACAAAGAGTTTTGCTGACTAATACACTAGACTATGCAAATGCAAACTATTTTCAAAATCATATTTATTCATAAAATAAGTATGTGTCTGCATTATTTACTACAATTTATTCATTAAAATAGTGTTGTATCACAAAAATAAATGTGTATTTGAGGGTATGAACAATTATGAAACAGAAATACCACTGGGAATTTACACAATTTGCACACTACTAGTGTGCAAGTATGCAGGAAATATACAAATGAGAGAAATAAATTCTTTCTAATTCTGTCCAGTAAGTCCAATCATGTAGTTTATTTCACAGATAGCAGTTTCCAGTAAGGGGAATAATTGCATTTACTACGCACCTTAACACCAATCACAGTGTAATCACTGAGCGCATGTAATAATTATTATGTCATTACTACACAGTACATGGAACAAACTACCTACAATTCAAGAGACATATTTCATTCTGCCAATGAGAGTAAATCATATGTTTTTTGGTTTATACTTGGAACAATTTTTTTGGGGCAAACAGATGATCCCTATTGATATGACCTCATTAGATCAAAGTTCAAGGTCACATTCTCCTTCATATTGCTCTCAGTTTGACTCTTTCTCATAAAAGTGGGTATTGATTAGTATTCCACAGCTCTTGTATTAAGTGCAGAAAGTCAGTTAGATCTTTTTCACCAGAGATAATTCTCCAAATATTGCTCTTTCACAGGTTTGCCAACAGTTTGCATTGGAAACAACTGAAATAATTCATGTAAATTTGTACTGAGAGAGAAAAATAAAATTGTGTGGTGACAAACAAAAAATTTTAATTATCTCTAAATAAATTATCAGATAAGTCCAAAGCAGACCAAATGTGTACTTTGGTCCAGTCAGTTGGAATCCTTTGACTTTATCATTCTTTCACAGTAATCAAAACACTACAACCAGCTTATTTTCAGAGAGTTCTGAATATTGGGATATTAACCCAGGGATATTAACCCAGGGATATTAACCCAGTAAAGCAGCTAATTAAGCTCAAAGAACACTAAACCTGACAGAGCTAATAGAAACAAAAAAATATCATACTCCCAGCTGTATCTGTGACAACAGACAATTCTACTTGATCCTCGAACAAGTTTATTGGCAATAATTACTCTCTAGAAAGCACCTGACACCTTCGTCAAGGTACAATAACCCTGAATAAATGTCTAAGACTTCAAGCTACTGTTCACAGGCATATGGGAATTTAGAGGAAATTCCATTACCTTCTTATGCAATGACTAGCATTCACACTGTAGAAAGATGCCAGTTGAAGAATACAGCCAACTGGACAGAAGTCGCTGCTTAAGTTTATTACAAATCGAAAATAGGGATTCACACCTGTACCATAGCATCGCCAAGCCATGCAATGTGAGAATACCTTAGACAATTTGGCCACTACTACAACCCCATACTAGGTTTCACAGATCATGCTAAAGAGAGAATTAAATTAAACGCCTATCACAGGCTGCTAAAAATTCAAAACCAAACTTTTAAAGACGTTCGCTACCATTTCCTATAATATGTATACTGGTATCAATATCATTAGATTTTGAATTATCTTACCCTTGAACATAGCATTTTCTTGTATTTTCTGATTTTCAAGGGCAGATAATTCAAGATCAAGGCCTGTGACTTATGATTTTCATTTCAGATTTCTGTTTCAAACTTGGTTTTCCACCAACATACAGTGGTGCTCACATGTAACTTGGCAAAATTATCGTTTATCATCCGTGTATAATCGTGCATTACATTTGCATTCACCATTCGTTTATCATTCGTACATTCTTAGCGTAACATTCATAATGTCTATCGTGTAACACATCGTTCATTTCGTGTGTAAACGTTGCACGATAGGAACGATATAAAAGTGGTCCGAGATAGTGTGAACATCAGATTGTGTAGAACGTTTGCACCGTGTATTAACCAGTAGCCTTAGCCTAAATGTGCATTGTTTATACAACATTCAAAGATCAAATAAATTCATGCAAGAATAACTGATAAAATAGAACTAATACTCTTTTCAATTAACCAAACTATCTTTCTGTGACATTTTTCTTTTTCTTACAACAAGAGATGTTGACTTCAGGTGAAACCGAACATAGACGTTCTGCGTATCGTGCAAGATTTACATCAGATACAAAGAACAATGTGACAAAGAACAATGTGTTATTCTACTGATGCGAAGGATTCGGAATTTCAGTAATTTGTAAATTGCTTCTTTCTAGAAACTCACCATTTATGATTCATTTAACAGTTATCGTGCATTCTGTCTGCGAGTATTGTTCGCGTTTTGTTTGTTCTGTGTGCAAAGTTATACGAGAGCAACACTGTACAAATTAAAGATTGTAGAAATGCTATTTGTAAATTTTTACTTATATACAATGCACCAAATGGTAGCTAACGCCTTTAAAGCCAGGTAAGACGTAGAAGAATGTATCAGAACACAAAACATACCATATCGATTTAACTTCACTACGACCCATACTGATCCAACTTTCAATGAAAAGATTAATTTCACATCAACTAGAAATCTATAAGCGCAGACAGCTGATGGTCAATGTGAGCCATAATCCTTCAACAAGCATTAACTGCCATGTGAGATCAACTAACAGTTTGTCTAGGATTTTCTGCCCAAAGCCATTCATTGATTATACAATGTACAACAAATTGCATTTCCAACCCAAACACAGCAGAAAACTTTCACTAAAATCGGCGACACAATTTTTCATGCTGACCGTGAGCTCCCCTGTAACATCTCTCTTAACAGCAAACGAGCCCCACTGTGTGAAAACCAATGTTTACCCTCATTGTATAACGTTACTGGATTAAGTCTGGATTAAATGCAGGGAGGCAAAATTTATACCTCCAGCGCAAAAGGGAAGAAATTTACTTGGTCTAATGCAAAGTGGTGAGTTTTAAAGCACACTGCGGTCTTAGAGTCTAGGCCCTTCCGTGAGCTAACTTCCTCATTAAATTTGGGCTTATGCCTAACACATGCAGCTGACCCCCCCCTAACTTCGCTTGTGATCTTGGATCTGTACTTGTACATGTAAGTTGCTGAAGCAATATTTAATAAAGTTATCATAGCTTATAAATCAAAAATATTACAGAGCTGATGTATATTAGTAGCAATTGTTTGCCTCAGATTTACAGGGTCAAGGTTTACATCCCCACCTGTGCCATTATGGTACGGTCCTTAATAGCAAGACACATTTTATTTCACACTGCCTCTCTCCCTCTCTTTCTTTGAGGATCTGGTCTGAATCTCAAGAGTGACTTTTGTACTTGTAAAAACTTGTTGTGCAATCGTGAAAAAATAAATTTTTAATTCTTTTTTTCTTGAGAGCGAATACTTACTCTTCCTTCTTCATATTCCGTGGACAGTCCTTGGGATCTTCTCCAGGGAATGACTTGGGATGAAGCTGTAAGGTGTTTGGGAAAAATAACTGCAAAACCTGGAATGATACATTAAAACAATTAGACAGTATTACCAGAATAGGCGTTTCGGGAAAACCGTCGGCAAAACCTGGAATTGCACACAACAAGTACATTATAAATAAAATATAGACCTTTTTTTCCTTTTCGGGCTATAAAAATTGACGGTTTCAACAGTATTTTGAATTATTTACAGGCTGTCCCTAAGGCCCCTATCCTTAATAAAAATGTATGCAAAACATTTTTTTTAAGTGCAAGTGCACTTACATATACACCAGCATTTCTCAAGTTCAAACAACTTCATGTATAGTTGTACAGATGTTTAATAACCACAAAAATGCTGCAGTTGCAGGAAACTTGTATAAAATTTCATACATAAAATGAAAGGTAACTTTTACCTTAGGCTTAATCTAAGTTCTATGATCAACTGATTTAATATTCATTATTTTTTAAGTGCCTTTGCAGTAAAGACTTCAACAGATAACCTTTTGAAACAGTATAGTTTTATGTTTGCGACATCTCTTTTAATAATTCAATACATTTTAATAGCTGCGTTAAAATTAAATTTACATGAAAAGTGCCTACTCAGTTATAAGGGTTTCATTTGAAAATGCAGTTAGCGTTTCCTCTGGAGAATTGTAATATATATAGGCTTTAAATAAATTATTTGTAAATCGAATTTTACATGCAAAAATGCAAGAAAGAACATGAAAAAAAATATCGCAAAATATGTAAGCTTCACTTCTGACTCAAGCGATACATCTATCAAGCCAATTTACTGATTGATTACTGGCATTGTAACAGTGATATCTATTAATTAGTAAACTTTTGCAGTTTTTATCAAAATCTATGTGCTTTGTAAAAGGTTGCAAATATTCAACGAATGATGCATCAGAAAATGTATACACTCCTCTATTTTCTGAACTTGTAAAATATTGTGTGCAGGTACAGGCACTTTGTATGCTGGGTACAACAACCTACCGTGTTTGTCTGTATATGTGCTTATTAGGTCCAACACCCTCAGGCGAGGTATGTGTGCGGTACGACCCGTCACACAACACAACAACCTACCCTGATCTGTTTGATAGCTAAAGGTAGTGATTTTTTTGTATTTGCATAATAACAACTGCATCAAAACACTCAGATATCCGGAATTTATCGTGCAATCGTATAATCCTGCATCAATACATATAAACTGAAACTAAACGCTTTTCAAAATCCTTCAGGGATTCACTACATTTATTCACAGTTTATTTTCACTCTTTATTGCTGATGTTTCCGCACTTTGATTCCTTTCACTGACATGATATTCATCAATGTAGGTTAATGCTGATTTTAATATTTTGGCGCAACATTGTGTAATTCAATTATGTTACATAAGCTGACATTACATCCGTTTACGTCTTTTCTTTTATCGTTGTGTCGATTCATGACCATGAATATGTAGTGCCACCAATATTTTCAGAAATAAAGAGTGAAATAAGACTGTGTTTTGAAACTAAACAGTTAATATTCAAGGAAAGAAAACAATAGAAACGTAAGACTTACGGGACAGAAGTCTATATCTTTGACTAGTTTATTCAGTGTCTCGGAGTACACATCGTGACTAATAATGAGCAATGTCTCCTCAATCTTCTTCGTTTCCTTCAATGAATCTAACAAAATTTTGAGGTATTCGAATCTGTCATGCACCTGTACAATTATCACCACACTTTCCTGATTTAGTTTTAATCCATAACGATAAATATTTTGAATTCGTTGTTTGGAATTTATTTTTTCTATTTCAATTTCAATTTGCGTCAAATTTTCATAATTCACTGTATTTTGCACTTTTTCTTCACTACCATTAAAGAAATTGGGTTCTATTATAAACTGAGACTTATTATTCGCTTCAGAATTCATTAACGTCCGTTTTGCTGAGTCTCCCATTTGTACATGTGGTGGATCCTTTTTGATACGGTTGTCGAGATCACTGAAATGGTAGTCTTGTTGACCGTCCCCCGGACTTGGTTGGAAGTTTACGAGAATGTGCAAGTTGAGCAAAACGAACAAAAATAGTACGATCATGAACAGCCATCGTAAACACTTCCTCAATCGTGGTACCCTCATTTCTGGTTTTGTTGTTATCACAGAATTAATCGAGACAATACTGAGTGATTGCTCTTTTTTCATAGACAGTTTAATAAATATTTGTGTGTCTCATAGAAGTCTCCGCACAAAGGTAAATTATTATACCTATCTTTCAATGTGAATTGTACCGTTAAAAAACTTAACACATTTCATAATAATAACTTTCTTCTGACATTGATATCAGAGTTTTGTCCGAGAAATCATTCTTTCTCACTGTCTAACACAAATTCCATTATTTCTGTTTTCATCAACCAAGCAGCGCAACCTGTAGAGAACAAGAAATAACTTTACTCCAACTAAAATCCAACAATTCCTTTCAGAAATACAAATCAGGCCTTACTTTTATTTTATAAGATGCAGTAAAACCTTTGCGATAATTACCTACTAACATACAGACATTCTTTGAAGTGTAACAATTATTTCCATAAACACAGCATTTTTGTCAAATATATAAATACAAAATTAAGTCAAAAGTGTAAGTTTCTTTCTAAACAATAAATAGTGTGACAAATTTTATGTCATTTAAGAGCTAAACTTCTTTATTAAATCTGGCTTAACCCGTCTTAAACCTAGCTGAAATAATCCCTTTACTTTAAACCAACCTGTTAGCCTTTTATTCAGAGAATACTGAAATGTCACAACTTGCTTGTGGCATTTATTTTTGGTGACAAAAACTGTCAACATGATGAATTCTTATCTGTTTAATATAATAACCTTTTTATCTGTACTATTAATATCTTTTTTTTACCTGTTTGTTTTCAGCTGAGATCTGTAACTAGTTATCAATGTTTCTTCTCTTTTGTTCTCTATACTTCAAAAGGGAAACTTGCCCCTTGTCGATAATAAATTCATCCAATCCATTCTAATCTCCATTTATACACACATTTTTTAAGTTCCATGCAGTATTCATGAATATACTTCCAACAAGGAATAACCAGGAAGTTAAATCTGCATACTTTTCCCCCTAAATTTATCACCTGAATGGCTAAATACTAGTTTAATCACCTGAATACTTCTCTCCAGTTTGAAGATTTAATCCATTTGTCATTTGTAACATTCTGTATTTCTTTCCTTTTATTAATCAACCAAAGTTAAAATTTATACAGAGCTCATCAATTTTCTAATTTATATTATAATTCACATGTCCTTCTTCCAACATCTGTTTCCATTGGTTAATGACAAATTTAAACGTTTTTCCCCGACTACCGATGTGTATTTAATTTAGCTTTGACAGAATTCTTCAATATCTTGGTTAATATGACTATACAAGCCTTTTGCTTCAACAGTATTTGATTAGTGCTGCTATAATGGTTCTAGTTCTATTCCCTATGCAGTCTGGTGCCCTATAATCTATCAGACAAGTGTCCCACAGTCTATCCTGGAAATACTGGTACCCTGCTTCAGTCTTAAACTGCCTTAACCCATCATGTCTTCTAGCAATCTGAAAATAAAATTCATAAATTTGATAAAATGGCCGATGCTTAAATATTAATACACAAGAGGGTCATGATCGACAGCCCTATGAAATTATAACTCACCTGGGAACATCTGTAATGCAGATAAGACCTGCTGCATATTTCATGCATGTAGGTTATTCAGATCGGTCAATAACTCTTAATACAAAATTTCTGTGCAAGTTTTAAAGTCACTCTTTCGTATAATTTTTGTTCCAAGGAATAAGCCAGGATTTGAGCCACTGCGGAACGGCCATATTGCAAATCAGTGCAAAGTAAAAAAACACCTTTGACCACCTGGCAACTCCAACAACCTTGATATAGGTTGTGCAAATGTGACTATTCTACACCACACAAGAACATGGTTTAGATAAAATACATTACAACACTGACCAAGCATGCCATGAATCCCCAAGTGTATATATGCCCATACTTCAGACAAAAATGGTTCAATATATCTGCCACAGGAAATGAACCAAAAACTTTTGTCTATACAGCTGTGCATAAGTTCAGTCAAAATTTCGATAAAACTGAGAGTTTTTTAGCGTAAACATGTAACGGTAAAAGAATTTATATTTTATATTTATACCAGGGGCCATAAACCTGGAAACTGATAAGATATAGCTTGTTAGTGATTAACATAATGTCATTCCGATTTCATTTTTCCAAAACAAGTTTGCTTCGGATTGCTCTAGAAATATGGCGTCTTGCGAGTAAACATGAGAAAATACTGCACTCTTAACAGAACCAAGGGCAAATAACTCTAGCAAACATTAGTTTACCTGACACAAAATCAAACTTTAGATAGCTTTTATGTCCGATTTTGACTCTTGGGTGTGTTAACTCTGTTTTTGGTCTGCTCTAAGCTTCATTTGGAACTTGTCTGAGAAATTGTGGCTAAACAACTTAACATATACAACCCAATTTTAGTTAAGCCTAAGTACTGCATTTTCCACAAAAACAACAGAGGAAATTTGTTCTTTTGTGTTTTAACAGATGATTTTCAAAAGTAAGAAATGAGACATAACTTACTCTGGTCTTACTTTACACTATATTCTAGTTGTATAAACTAAAATGATGTTCACATCTCATATACATTTCTTCTTACTTTTCACATAACATCATCTTCCATTTCAGTTTTAATCATGAAAAAAAACCAGTAAAACCTCTGTCATGCAATTACTGCCAAATTTAGCTTTCGAAAAAGTTCCTAGAAATTAAACTTGGCGCCAAGAGGAACACAGAATAAAGCCCTAAGGGGCGACATTCCAATTATCATGAGTAATAGACACCTTAAGGTACAGGAAATTAAGCCTTAAGTACCTCCTGACAATAATCAAAGTACATTAATAAAATGGCCTCCAGATACCACTAATTATAAATCCTCAGAAATTTTTAGAAGTTTTACATGAAAACATTTCACATCCTGCCCAAGAAAATAAATTCCTTTTTTTAATTTAGTTTCAGAATATGCAAAAGGTGTACAATTCCGTTCATTTATGGCTGTAAAGTTTCCATTGAGAAAGCAAAATAATCGATGTAAAACCAATTATCGAAGACAAGATAAAAGTAAGCTCATCTTTATGCCTAGTTAAAGAAGTTATCAAATTTAAAGCAGACATTGAATAGGAACAAATTTGTACTTTTATTGAAAGTAACGTCTTTTAAACAGGCCGAAACTAATAAACAAACCCTTTGTTACTATAACGTACCCTAATTTTTGCCACTAACCAATTTAATTTCCTTTTTTGGTAGATACTTTCCAAGACTAAGAAGAATCTATTTAATTTATACTAATTCATTTATTCTCGATTGCGAAACAAGTTCTTAATTACAACTTAAATTAATCGCTCTCGAGACTCGATCACTTCAGATGAAATCAACCTCGAAGAGAGAGAGAGAGACTGTGGAATTATCAGTGTCTTGCCTATCATGATGGACACTGCCACTACTTGGCCTACTTGTGGGGATTGAACCCGAGATCCTCCGAACCCGAGGCAAACGCGCTACCCATGCACCAAGGTGGCTCCACCAAGAAGAATGGTGCTAAGTTTAAAGACCCATGATCACTTTACTATGGCACCTACATGTACATAACCAAGAAAGATGTACTCTTCAACTGTCAAAATCAACCCTTCTTTGTTACAAAAACATTCCTAAGTACAAGCTATAAATTCAGCACAGTATTTATTTACCTTGTAATGCATTTGCAAAAAGTAAGAAAGGCTATTACAACACAAGTTTTTCATGGAGAAACAACAAAAATATGGAAGAATTAAGGGTTACAATCATAATGCTTCAATGTTGTTTTAGAGTGAATAGACCGACACCATTCTATCAATATTCTATCCATAACTTTATTATGATAAACAGTATTCTAAAACACATGTGTATTTAAAGCGGTAATGAAACAGTAAACAAATTGAAGTTTCAGAATACATTATTTTCCTTACCTATTCAGGTATGAGTCCTTCTTTCAATTTAACAAATTATCCAAACCACTACATTACATTATTTGCCATATTTGCAGGTCAAAATCTGGTCAACTTCTTTAACTAAAACCGGTCCAAACACAAAGATATTCATACAACACAATATATTACCGACAGAAAGGAAGTTTAAATGAAATCTAATTCAAACTGTGAATCATTATGAAAGTCATGCCACATGTCACTTCCATCAATTCATTAAATCGAAGAAAAACAATGAAACTATAATTATGGTACAGGTCAAGGTCAAAGGGAAGTACTGTCATACAAAACTTTGTACAGTATCACAAAATTCTGGCATTTAAAGAGGCACTCCCTAAAACTGGTGTCGAAGTAAATAACTTTAAAAAGCATAAAATTAATAATAGAATATTAACAAGTATTATTACTTAACCTTAAAGTTTAAGCTATAGTACATTCCTGTCATCATCAGTAAAATCAGCGTTTTAAAATAAAAATTGTTGCAGTACCATAAATCATTCAATAATATAATTATGTAAATTTGTTGTTGTATACAATTAATGAATGGATAGTAATTTATTACAGACGGTCTCTGTGTTGATTATTAATGTGCTAAAATGCGGCATTTCTTTACACATGTTGCTCTCTAAAATAGTATTTATTTATCAATTTACATTCACGTACTGCACAGTCATTATTCAAGTTTGTAGAATATGATCTGCTTGACAATGCTAGATGTTGGGAGTGCCCCTTTAAGAGGCAAATGGTAGACTTTAACCATTATTTGATTTTCTCTCCCAATTAAGGTATATATATCTCTATTCATAATAAAAGAGATTGATTGCAGACTGTTTCCATGACAACCTGACAATTCTCTATGTTGGTAAGTATAAAGCGGAAAATTAATGGCAGTCACTGAAATAGTCACCAAATATTACTAACCAATATTTACTTAATTTCCGATCCACAGTAACTGAATTTAATTCCAACCGAAACCATTATTGCACAACAAATTCAATGTTATCATTATTATAATATCACTTTCGCCTACCTAAAATAGCCAGGGGATACTGCGTAGACAAACAAATGTTCGCATGCGGCTTATTTTGGCTATACTCACGGAAGATTACACGAATATTAACTTTTTCTTACTTTAATAGAAATATAATTTTCACGTCAACATTTTACGAATCCGTAGTTTCAAATTCAATTACCAGTGCTTGTACAAGATATTCTGTAAAAGTATTTAGAATATGCATACTGTATACCCCTGTTCATAATTTTTTACCCAAGGGATGCATATCCCAGACAAAAATGCCAACTTAGAGCTGTTCAATGAAAGTATTAAGTGTTGTGTCTTCTATTTTTCACTGGATTTACCAATACTGATATGGATTACTGTTTTCATATGCTTGTCTCCAGACCCGATGTCATTTTTTTCTTTCAAGAAAAGATGACGGGGGGGGGGGGGAGTTTATAAGAAAGAGTGGGTGGGGGGTTATATATGATATGCATTTAATTTGTGTTACAGTTCATACATGTCTATTAATCCTTACCTACCTAAATTTCAATAATGGACTTATATGTCTTTCAATGCGGACAGTACCATTAATTATTCAAAGGGGTGCCCGCTGAAAAGGTACTGACTGAATAGCAAACAGTGCAGATCATGATCACACATAGATCAGTGCCACCTGATCATGATCTGCACTAATTGCAAAGGCAGGAATATTTGTTTACAGCACTGAAAAGATAAACAAATGTACCAGGTGCCCCTGATTATCCTGTACCTTGTTTTTTTTCAGAAATTTTCTTCCTTTATAGTGTCAGTGAACTGTCTAGAAAAGGTATTTATCAAAGATAGCCATTGCTCTCAGCTGCAGACTTTGATTGGTTCTGGAGGCCAAACCAAATGAACAAGTAGATAAATTATATTCTACTGTGATTACCTTCAGACAAATTAATTTAAGATATATCTAAATACAAGGTTCTGACACTTGGTACGTCTGCACTTGAACACCATATTCAGGATAAGTACAGCTGCACCCATGTTTAAGTGGCCACCTCTATTAACTGTAATAAGGAGTGACCTGCTTAAAGCAGTCAATAACCATAACAGAGTTATGTACTCTTGTCTGTAGATGGAATTGATGGTAAACAAGTATGGTAAGTTTCAAAGCCATACCTCTAATAGTTTTGAAATAAAGTGGGGTGGTACGAAATAAATACCAAGGTGTGACACCAACGCCGACTCCAAGGCGAGTAGAATAGCTCCCCTTTTCTTTGAGAGCTGTCAAAACCCCCGACCCTCCCTTTTAGCGCTTGCCAATAAAACAAAACTTTGACAGTTAAGGGCAAAGATTTTACTAGGAATTCCTAAGTACCCAAATCAAGAAACATTTTCACAGAGTTATCTTCTCTTGCTTACAGAGAGGTCTCATGATGGTACATAAGTACTCCAACTTTCAAAGTAATATCTCAAATGGTAAGTCAACAAGTGGACAAGAATGAAAATTTTAACTGAGTTTCTAAGTCAAAAGGGCCCATAATTCATATAAAATCCTTGACAGAATTACCTTCTCCTGCCTATGTTTTGGGATCATGATGGTAAACAAGTATTCCAACTTACAAAGTAATATCTCGAGCAGTTTAGTCAAAGTGGACGGTACGAAAAACTTAACCAAGATTCTAAGACGATAAAGGGCCTTAATTTTTAAAACAAACCCTGGCAGAGTTACCTTCCCTTGCCTACAGATGGGGGTAATGATGTAAACAAGCATTCAAAGTTTCAAAGCAATATCTCAAAGGGTTAAGGCAAAGTGGATTTTACCCATATTCAATGTATTTTCTAAGTCTGTTGATGTGGTCATGATGTAAACAAGTATGGTTAGTTTCAAAGCAATACTCCAATTGTTTTGAAATAAAGTGAGGTGGTACGAAAACCTTAACCAAGCTCAATACACTTTCTAAGTCAAAAAAGGGCCATAATTCTGTCAAAAACCTTGACAGAGTTACGTACTCTTGTCTGTAGATGGAGGTTATGATGGTAAACAAGTATGGTGTTTCAAAGCCATACCCTAATACTTTTGAAATAAAGTGGGGTGGTACGAAAACTTAACCAAGGTTGACGCTCAGATAGCTAGTCCCCTTTTCATAGAAAAGTCGAGCTAAAAATGGGCATTGGTGGGGATCAAACCTGGGACCCTCCAATCCAGAGAATGCACTACCACTGCACCAAGCCGGCTCCACATACCAAATAGTGTATACATAGGACTATAATTATAAACTTTCAAAACACATGTGAAGCCTAATGAAGAACACACAGAACTCCGAGATCTTATGCCGTAAACGAAAGCTATCTATTTCCTGTGGAACCAGAAAAAAACAAATATCTGGTAGTTTCAATTATTTTCAGTGGCCAGGTTGACCTGTCACGTTCATTACAACTTTATCCTCGAGACAACTGGCAATTACAGAAGCATTGTGGGAAGAGAACAAAGTAGAAATAAAGTGAACGGGGTCTCGCTATTCTCGTCTGTCTTATTAACACATGGATTGCACTACGGACCAATGGTAATCATTTACGTATTCAAATTAAGGCAAACTGTCAAAGAATTCCTAAAAATCTTTAAGACATCTCACTGTGACATCCATACTTGGGGGACATAATTTATAAATAACTGTATAAATACTCTTCAATCTTCCGTTTAAAAACGTCCTACTGGTTTCTAACTACTCGCTACTCACAATCTCCACTGTGTTCTTCGAATAAAATCGTAAGAACTTGCCTACCATGTATCTTTAAATTTGAAATTAAAACTGGGTTTCTATGTCAACAGAAATGTATCAGTTCCAATTTCATCCCTTCAGCACCAGAAGGCTTTTAGCTGCACTTATTAAATTAAAATTGATCAATATACAAAGCAACAGTTCCCTTTCAAATTGCTGTAACTGCACATTATTAACGGCTTCTTTCATGAATTTCTCTTACAGAATTATTAACAACCAATTTCCTCTACAAATATAATATAAACCATGCCACACTGAAGCTCTAGCTATTATAGCGAGATGTCATCTGACATAAGCATTATACGTGAACATTATACACTGTTTGGATATTATTATTAGTATTCATCCTGTACTGTTCTATGGAAAACAGGAAGATTAACAAGAGCAGAGCAGCATTATACTAAACTGGAATAAAAACTCTAAATTAATATGTAATGAAAACCTTAGAGCTGGAAGAACAAGATGGCCTAAAACCTGATGCAGGAAGGCCAAGATGGCCTAAAACCTGATGTAGGAAGGCCAACATGGCCTAAAACCTGATGCAGGAAGGCCAAGATGGCTTAAAACCTGATGCAGGAAGGTCAAGTCTGGCCTAAAACCTGATGCAAGAAGGTCAAGATGGCCTAAAGGTCAAGATGGCTTAAAACCTGATGCAGGAAGGTCAAGATGGCCTAAAACCTAAGCTGGAAAGCCTACATGGCTTTGCTGCTGATATAAGTAATCAACTGTGGCTATAAATCAGAACTTTTTGTTCAAGTTAAATGGCAACATATAATTCCATTATATTATGAGGTTTAAGAAAGATCAACCAAAAGATTTTACATTTTCTTGATAAAATTCAGAAACTACAAACTCTGCCACCAAAGCAAATAATACAATTTTCATTCATTTAACCAGCCAGCAGCAAGTGATTCTGCCAAATCATCAGGTCCACAAGTTTGATAATGATCTGCACTATTCACTATTCAGTCATTAAATTTTCAGTGAACTCCCATATGAACAATTACTGGTACTGTTCAAAATGGAAAATTGACAGGACTAATAGAAATTTAGCAGAGAGGGTCAATAATAGCAGTGCCTATAAACATGCTGCATCACAGTCAAGTTTAAATATATCTACCTCCTACTTTAAATGCATGTAGAATGGCATGATGTGCAATTACATTTGAAGTGAAACAATCTCCTTGTGTTCAGTATCAATGCCAGATCAATGCGCTTAAAATTGTATAAATAAATGAAGCACTTTCTGCCGACAGATGTCTACCTGTACTTGATACAACTAAAAACCAGCCATACAATTAAAAAGCCCTGCAACGATTTCACTTCAAAAATCTCAAAAGTTTCTGTTGTTGTAAGAGATTAAAGTAACACCTGTTCCAACTGTATTTATAGGCATTATCCTCCATAGGAAACTGCCAACTTTCTCAGATAAAGTGACATGATCAGTAGCAGGGCTCAAACCCATGGTCCTCAATCAATGAGAGGTAACCTGGTGAAAATACATTGATTTCAAGTGACTATAACCACTCAACCATAGAGGCAGACTGCATGAATCTCAAAAGTAGTTGCTCTTTTCTTAAAATATCGCCAAACTGTAAAGAACAAAACAGCAAAAAGAACAAGAAGTTCTATTCATTTCTGCTCAAAGAAATTAATTACCATATATGCCTTCTCTATTCGAATGGATTTTTCATTTAACATTTCTTTCCACATCACAGACAACCCAATATCTTCTTGAAATTTCATTACCCTATAATGAACGTCGGAATTACTGCCACGAAATTCAATCAAATTTGTACAAATTTTTTGTCCATTTACCACTTATGAATTCCCTACTCCCTTGGTCTGACGTATTTAAGTCGGCTACAATATTAGTGTCAATAAGGCTATATAAAATTGATCTTTGGTTTAGCAAGCCACTCTGCATATCGTTTTTTGCGGCCATAATGAAAATTCTCATTGATGAAATATAATGATAAAATTTTCATTGATAAAACACGACGATAAAAATTGTATATACATGTACATGTACCAATGTCCCTTATTTTTAAGAACAAATTGAAAATGGCAATAATTCTGATATCAGCATGTCATCCTGGTTAAAGAGGATTGTAATGCACATTTGCCAACGCACTGCAAGCTTGAGGCCATGTTTAATTTACTTAAAATGACATTTGGTCACAAGCAGTGTCTATTCTAGGATGCGCAATTGCAAGATTCACGCTATTTTTTCAAAGATCGGGCATATTGTTTCAAAGATCGCGCATATTTTTGTAACATGTGCGTGAAAAATCCTGCAAACAAATAAAAAACTCAAAATCTGCTGAATTTCCAGTCAGCGTATTTGTTTACTAATGAAAGCATTGAAAAGAGGAAGGGAGGCAACTCTAATCACTATACATAAATGTTTTGTTCAAACTATTTTGATTGGTTCGATTTATATGTAAACAAAGTGCAGAGTGACATTCACGTCATGTCAAAGAAAAGTATCACGTTTTTTTTTCGTAAAAGCAACAAGCAGAAGCAAAGAATTTTTTTCAAAAACTGTCCTTTGATTAATGCATGTAAAACTAAAAGGTCTACGCAATAAAACCTGTACAATGATTAAAAACAGGTATTTGATTTTGATATTGGGGCTTTTTTGGGCCCCCCATATTTTTGAAAATCCCCCCTATTTTTTAAAGTGAGGGAGAAATTCACCCCTACTTTTGAGTTTCTAGAATAGACACTGACAAGGCTATTTTTAACAAAGCTGCAGTGCTTTTGGGTCCACTACGCTACTTACACCTGTGGTTTTAGAAAAAACAAAGTGATATTACAAAAATTTCCACTGCCCCCACATTTTTTTTGCAAAATCAGTCTGTTAAACTAAAGATTTTCTTTATCCTACGACAACAATAAACGCTTACCAAAATAATCAATGTGCTGACAGACCGAGCGCGGTAAAGCTGCTGAGGTTGCTTGTCCCGTCAACTCGGATCACATGATGGTCTGTTCTCCTGTCTGAAATATACAATCATCCGTAAATCTGATTCCACTCCATTATAAAGGCAATTTGAGATTAAATCTCCCGAGTGATACAGAGTTCCGAGACTTAAATCTTAAAGCGCTAAAAGCGGTAGTATCGATGTGCCTTGAATTCTCCGTATGACAGAGGAAGTGCTAAAAGCCCTGTAATTTATGCATTCAAATTCTTCCAGCACTCATCAGACTTTTAAATTTCATTTCCAGATTTTAATAAAGTCTGGCAAAACCTTAACATATGCAATTAAGCAGTCAGTCAGTAACACAGCTTTGCATTATTGCACACAAAAATTGCAGGTTAGTTATGAATACAAAAGAATACTTTAATTAAAAAATTATAACCTTAAGGCCACAAAAAATTGATGTGTTTCTGGTCTCCTTGCAAAAAAAAAAAATAAGGTTAGTTAATTCGCAATGGTTTTTTTTTTTAATTTTCTTTTTTTTATATTAATTTTGCTTTTTAAAATCACTTGAAATGGGTCTTTTTGGTCATTTTCTTACAAAAAAGGTAAGAGGTCAGAAGTTAAAAATTTAGCCAGACCGGGAAACCAGAAAAAAAAACACAATTTCTTTTTTTTGGCCTTATCTACAAACAAATTTACAAGACAGGTCTATCTGACGGGGCCTTAAGGCATGGTTTTTTTTTACAATCACTATCTTATCATTTCAGAACTATGGCAATTAATAATATCTTTTTATGAATAACTGCTCTACTTATAAAATACTTTTTTGCTTATAAGTGTGACAAGTTACTGCTATATACTGTATTATCAACTTACAATCAACTGTCACTTATATTAAAGCATACATGTACTAACCCCTTACCCTGCTAAATTCCTACAATGGACTTGTCCATCATTCAATATGGACAGAACCATTCATTATTCAAAAGTGGTTTTCTATGAAATTTAACTGAAATTTAAGTGAATAGGGAATTCATATTAATGCAGATCATGATCAGACTGCATTTGTCGCAAAGGCAGAATTATCTTCTGACAGCACGGTTATGGTTAATATACCATTTAATCCTAGTGGGTTTTTTTACAATCTTAAATGAGTAATCAATGACTATACAAACTAAAACGCCTATAATTGTCCTGACCAAGACTTAACAATAGTCATAATACAACCAATGGGAAGTCAACAAAGCTACATTGAATCAAACAAAAAAAAAATATTTTCAAAAGTTTGAGAATTTCAATTTTATTAGCCCTAGAAACCCAGTATCTAATTTTCTAATTCTTGATTAAAGCTTTAATTGGGTAATAATAACACAGTAGCGCCTGAGGAATCGGCATAAATATGTCAGCGAAAAATTGCGTACAATGAACTGTGATCCGAACAAAAGACAGGTTCAAACCAACAATCTCCGGAACAACTAAATCAAACTTCAAGCATGTCAACGCTTAAATGCAATTTACAAATCCTCTTGAACACAGCGTACAACCTGTGCGTAAAATCACGCATTTTGTTTTGAAGCTGCTGTCAACGCCGCAAACTGCCATAAACGTCTGAGGTTGTACACTGTGCTGAAGAACATACTGTTCATTAACAATAACTTACATTATCCTCCACGTCAGTTCATTCAATACAATACATGATATTACAAAGTATAATGCATAGTGAAACCATTGGTGCATTCTGTGGACTCCTCTGTCTTTAGAGATGATAAATCAACTTTCTCATAACACAATGAATATATTATCCTTGTGCAATAAATGATGAATAACAATGCAGTTTAAGTACCTACAATACGTGATAGATTAAGGGACATGTACTACTCAATGCATATAGGAATATGCTCATGTAGAAGAAGTCCGAAAGTAGACGTCATTAAATGGAGAAAGGATATTTTTTCCTTTACCATTCTGATGGTAAATAATTCTGTGTTAGCAAACATTGCAGATGATGATCAGGCTGCATATCCTTGAAGTGTGATCATGATCTACACTTTTTCTTAATCAGTGAGTACATTTAAACTGAGTACCTTTTTATACAATTAATGGTTGAATCCAAGCTGAAGGATTGTCCGTTTTAAAACGTTAGCAGCTAGAGTAAGGGTTAACTTCATGTCTGTCCTTCAATACTTTCAATACTGTCTTTAATTAATCACCATTACAGATGGTTAGTTACCGCCATCATCACCTCATCACCTAGAGAAACCAGAGAGTCAAAACCCTCTGCACACTTAGCTGACACACTACCACTTATGAACTGGCAGCAGAAAGCAATGAGGCACAAGCTACACCAATCAACCGGCACAAACTACACCAATCAACCGGCACAAACAGCCAGAACCTCCTTGCTACCCAAGTCTGACCCACCACTGACAATAGACATACCAATGTCTACCTCTGTCAGATTTGTTACTTTTAAATACCAAGTGAATAATACACTTTACTTTAAAGCAGACATGTTCATAGAACTGCACACACCAGAAATCTGCTGCCGTTATCTATCCTATAAATTGGTTAATATTTGATGATTTAATTTTTCACTATTTCGCGAATTTCCCACTTCCCTAAATTAAAAATCTCACAAAAGATTCATTTCACATCGATTTACTCTTAGAGAATTTTCCTTTCACAAATTTAACATTCGGGAATATGGCCGTCTGCCAGCGAATCGTGAAATTTTCGTCACACAAAAACTACCCAGGAAACACTCAATTGCTGGTCCGCTAAGTAGAACATTGCTGGTCCGCTAAGTAGAACAGCTTATAGCCTATAGTTTATATAAACTGTTTCCGTTTCAAACTTTCACTTTAGAATTAGAAATTGTTTCTTTTTCTATTACAAAAATGTAATTGATGGAATGAAAATTCAATGCACAAGACTGAAAAATGAAAATAAAGAGTAAATTCATATGGAAATATTAAGTAAATGGGAAAATTCAAGCAAAAGTACAGTTACTGGATTATTTGAAAACATGATTTTAAAGCCAAGCTATCATTTAAGAAATTATTAATTAATGTCAAAATAGCCTGCAATATTTAAGTCTTGCATATTACCTTCTGTAACCGAATCTCTATAAATATTTAATCCAAACTACCATTGTTTCTGCTGACTTTACAAATACATAATGCATCTCTTTCATGTAACAGTGTAAAATGCTGATTTACATGACCACATTATAAGCAAATGTCATGTAATCCATCAAAGATATAAAAGGATATAAATAGTACAAAAACTTTGTGACAAAATTTCATGTATAATGTATATTATACATGTTACATTACCAAGGTATAATAGCAGGTCTGTCAGCCTGGCAAAGATGAGGTTACAGATGTTGACAGCTATATGAGACAGCTACAATCCATTATTATAGTCTACCTTTTGCTAATTAAAGTTTACTTACTTTGTGTATAAGAAAATAGGAAAGAAAACTTCAAGCTTATATACCATACACTCATGTATATATGACCCCCCCCCCCCCATCCCCACCCCCTTTTTAAAATAAAAAATTCACTAAATAGTAGATTTGGAGACTGGCATATGAACAAAGCAATCCATATCAATATTGATTAATCCAGTGAAATATAAAAGATACAACATGTTACTTTCAATGAACATTTCTAATAGTTCGCATTTTGGGTCTTGAATAAATGTCCCCTGGGTCAAAAATTTTGAGAAAAAAAATCAAAATTTTCGGCTCCTTAAAAACACCCCCTGGGTCAAAAATTTAACGCCTTCATTTCAACAGCAGTATACAGTATGAGCAAATCAGTCAGGTCCTTATGACCTTGACCTTTGAGAGACATGAAAAGTCATACCTTTGTCTCAGATACAGTCAACACTGATGTAACACAGTAGCAGTCTGCATGTCAGTTTCAAGCAGTAAAATGTTGCTCTATAAATTCTAATACATGATTATTTAAATTTTCATATTGCTTTCTCCCTTGTTTTATAACATTTCCCCTGGGTTTTAAGACAATATATGAAATCTCTATGTAAATTATAAGACATACTGATTTAAATCCTTTTGCAATCTGAGGAATCTTTCTCATTGAGCAGAATTTAAATTAATGGAATCAGGAAATGAAAGTTCTTTCTTTCTACTTTTGTTCTTTCTTTCTTTCTTTCTATCTAGATATTAAAATCAGACAAGGTATTATTTCTGTATTATTCTTAATCACTGTTATTCTAGTTTTTAGGTACTAGGTTTCCAAAAGAAACAATCTACAGTAGTAGTAGTATTACAGCTTCAATATGAGACATAACTACAGTCTAACCTGAGTTAATGACTACCTGCTGATTAGTACCTATATATATAATGACCTGTGAACATTAGTAGTGTTGTCTTTAACCTAAATTCCTAAAACAAACGTGCTGAACTTTCACTTTGGACAGTAGAAATCTTACTGACCGAATAGCAAACACTGCAGATCATGATCAGATTGCATGGATGTCCTGGCTGATCATGATCTACACGTCGTCACAAATGCCGCCAGCAGCGTATTCTCAAGTTAAAACACCAAGGTACGACTGTATCACAGTTTTAATCAGACAACTGACACTACCGAATCTAATAATGTATCGAAATGTGCAAAGAATATGGTGTAAAAGAGGCAAAAGTGCCAGTCTGTCAGTTAATTATGCATAAACACGCGGGCTATAAATAATCCCAGACACAGCAATAGCAGACAGTGCTTCAATATATTATAAGCAGGGGACAATACAATATTAAACACTTAGTCTAGCTGAAAATATATCCACCAAACCACACATAAAAATTCAGCAAAATTACCTCAAGGACAACGAGGATGGGAAGTCGGTGAAAATATAAGTCAATGTACTGAATCTGAACTAAGGTAAGTGAGTCAGTTTCTTGTCCAACTTGTGTATATATAAGAATTCCAAAATATCACGAATCCTCCCTTTTCTATAGTCCAATACAGTAAAGTCAGTGGTATCAACCAAAGAAAATAGCACGGATAGAGGCAATTTACAAATTCATAATCACTTCGGAAAATTGTGACTGATTATCACAAATATCATGTCCATTTACATAAAGACAAATTACATGTATGATTGGCAAGAAACGCATGACAGGGTAACAATTCCAAGATAGAAAACAGTGTTAACTGAATTTTCACTTCTCCAGGATGCCTGATAAGCAGCCAGTCGGTGCCTACATGACTGGGTTATTGAACAAGGCTGAGTTATTATTGTCAAGAACAGTGTGACCAGTTATGATGATGCTGGAATGGGCTTTGCATTTTGATGAAATTTCACCAATCAAGGGCAACAACTCCAGAAATCCTTATGTGTTCAATTAAGTTTAATGGAACTTGACTGAATTATTATTTCAAATAAAAACTGTGCAATGATTTGAAAATTATCTGTTAATGGCAACTTAACATGCTTAATGCATTTCAATTTAGAGAGACTCAGTGTTCATACTGTAAAGTTAAGACAATGCAAAGGTCCATAACTCAAGAACATACATGTATACATGTACATGTATTAGAGATATAAACCGGTGCACACAGTCATGTAAAACAGCTTGAAGACATTTAATTCTGACTAAAAACTGCAAAAATGTACATGTAAATCTTTACTTGCTTTACATGAGTGTACTTTTATTATGTTTATACATGTATACTATTTCTGAACAACTTAACAAAAACATTTAAAAAATCATAGAAAATGTTGCTAACTATATTTTGAGAAAATTCCTTGAAGAGAAAATGTAACATTCACAATATGCAACCTTGTCACAGTTAGTGTACAATAGGTCAAGCTCTTAACATTGTGTCATCAAGTCTCATAAGTGCAATATATCATTATTTCTACTCTGCCCTGAAGTGGCTAGGTCAGCTGATAACAAGCCATACTGGCAGTGTCACCTTGGCTAGTTCGTTCTTTTATTTCATTTTTACCATAACCTTGGTAAATTTAATAAGCCGCCTCGCCTCCTCCATCGTGCAATTTGGATACTGAGAACAGTATATCATTTTAAGTGTTCTACTGCTTGTTCAGATGCAGGCTGATCATGATCTGCACTGGTTTTATGACTTGCAGTCAGTAGGGAAAGAGTTTATTCTATAAACAATGAACAATATATTATACTTTATCAAATGACGTTTGCACTTCTTTTTTCCTTGCTATTTGCAACTGTTTTTTAGTGTTCTGTGGTAGTTTTATTTATTTTCTTGTCAATATAGCACAGTAGCACAAGTTTATTTACTATTCAGTTTTGAACAGTACTGTGTTGCCTCACGTGACAAGACATGGAAAGGTTTATCTTTATAACAGTGAATGAGGATGTAATATAATATATGTGTAACATTATTTATATGTATGTTATTCAATCAAAGTAAAAATATAACAAGGTCTGAGAAATTCTCTGTGGGTTACAATGAAAGGGTGGTTGGGTGGAGAAGCCGGGTGGAGAAACAAAACAGACAGGGTGCAGCACCCTGCTGCTAAAATGCTCTCGGAAAATCCCTGCTGTGATTAAAAATAGAAAATATAAAAATTGTGCTCATGATATTCCTTTAATACATGGTACCCTTGCAACATCTATGAAAAAACTACATGCCTTTGTATGGATGTGCTCGTACTTTTTAATCCTAACCATGCATGACAGAGTAATCATGAATTAAATTACTTTAAACACTAAAAATGACTAACCTTCCTATTATTTAGTCAATGACTTGGCTAATATCATGCACATATCCAAGTTGAATTTTAACTTTGTGCACAAGTGAAAATCCTTCTAAAGCATAATAAAGTTGCATAATCAGCGCTAACAAGAGTCTATGCCTCCATTACAGGATCCATTACTTCTGACAAAATATTAGTTTAACATTGAATCCTTATGTGATGGGTATATATAATTTGCAAGAAAACATTAATATTTGTATGTACATGTTGTGATTATTTTAAAATCCTTCAAGGCATGAAAAAAGGGTACAGTCGGTCACAAATGTGGGCAGAGAGCATGTGCGGAATATTACCTTCAAACTCGAAGGGCATGTCCGTTGATCCTTGTGAGCTAGACGTGGGCTAACTTACTACTGTAACACTAGCCTTTATGTGCTAGACAATTGTACCAAAAGTTATTTTTAAAGCTCCTTTATTGCATCGACACTTAGTTAATGTCATAAAATAACATGTATACACATATGGGGAAACCATTGCCTACTGATTCCAAGGGTGAAACTTTGAACCTTGGAAATCCTGAAACTGGAACTTGACGCCAGAAGCCCCCTTGAAGCTCCTGGCATTGTGCCTAGTTATTTTAAAGGCCTTCATGATGACAAATTACTCAGGACACGGATGTTTAGTGCAGTAGGCTTTGAAACTGAATTCATTACCCTTCAAGTCTAACCTTCCTTAGGACAAAGGCATGGTTTGCAAGAGATAACGTAGGACTTTATGTGCTAGACATGGGTCCATAGAGTTAATTTCATAATCCTTCAAGGTGTGCATGTAATATTTTTCTGTTTTTTCCGGCATTTTCTTTTTAAGTTGTTCCCTATTTGTCACATACGGTCGGACGGACTCCAATGTCCGGTGATTTTCGTATATTTTAATAATAATCCCTTCATTCGGGGATTAAAAATTGTGTTCATGATTTCCTTAATACAAAGAACCCTTGACAATTCTTTTTTGGAAAACCAAAACTCTTTCTAAAAAAACATGCCTTTAATGTATGGTTTTCTGACTTTTTAATTAATGTTGACCAAGTATTAATCAAATTACATGTATTCTTAAAAATCTTTCCCATTGATATAATCAGTAACTCTTGTATTTTGCGACTACCAAGTTGTACTGAATTTAAACTTATCCATCTTAAGTAATCAACTTCATGAACAAACGTATTTTGCATCGGTGCCAACGGTTCTTATTTATTTAAAGTGTCTACATGTAAGATACCATTAAAATCAATCCCTGACAAAATATTGTTACAAAACTGGCATTACAATCATTGATAATAGATATACAGATAATACAGATATAACACTACTTATGTGAAAAAGGGCCGCCCTTCTGCCACAAAGAATGTGGGACAAGCTTCATGATCAAAATATAATTCACTCTCAATTTTTCATGTTGCTATACATGCACTTGACCCTCAAGCAAGAACCTATTCAAAAGTACTTATCATTAATAACATGTACATGTACAAAAATGTATGCACGTATACAAAGAACAACCTGACATACAGTGAAATTTCTATGATGCTGGAATTACATTTTATTGTAAATTATGCGCAAAGAAGCTGAGTCCAGTATTTCTTCAAATCTTTTTTTTCTAATCCCTTTTACAAGAATTTTCATTGCATGTTTTATGAGTTAGTATTAAAACATACACTAGGTACCGTAATTCAATCCTGCACTATCAATTGGCATCGGTTAGCAAATACATGTTAAACTTATAAAATGGAAATTTGCATCATTTCTATAGTCTTAATAGTTCTGTATTTTTTTCACTTAGCATGCGTACACTTAGATAATGGTATTTATCCCGCATTTTTAAAATTGTGATATTATTAAGTACTTTGTAACGTATTACCTTTATGGTTGGGATATGTCCACTGTATCCTGATTTTAACCTGTGACTTTAGGTTAGGACAGTTTCACATAAAATTCTATAAAATTTGAACTTAAACTTTGGGAAATTAATTTTTACACACTGACAATTTACATTGTACAAGTTATCATGAACTTAATGTTCAGATCAATATCAAATTGAGTAGACGGAGGCGTTGTTGTGGCATTTTTGCCGAGGTTTAACCTTTAGTTCTGATTCGCAAAAAACCACAATGCCTCTATTTTGCGACTATTTTGTATTTCCGTCCCATACAGCTTACCAGCTTTGGACCAGGCACTAATGCAAATGCAAGTTTTCATCTAAATGTACGCTTGAGAAAGCAAAATATGGTCATGTTTAGGTTAATATCTATTAATTCATCTTTTCACCTTAGATTTTCTACCCAAATGGTATGACTACAAAAACATCGAATGGTTTCAAAAATTTGAATCATTTTGCTTAAATAATAACTAGACGGACTATGGTTGGTTTGTCCCAATTGCAAAATATTTTTCATGTGATATTTCCTTTTGATTAGTTTTATTTGATCAACCAGGACGATTTGAAATAATTGATTGTGAATTTACCACTATGTTTTAATTTGAAAACAAAATGACTCTAATATTTATCGACATTGCAATTAAAGTTAAAGTATGTTTTAAAATGCTCAAAGAAACATTTGGACCTGTACTAAATTAACGTTCCAAAATATGACCGCAATGGAAATACTGTCGGCATAATTTCTTCAATTCCTTTTCCGGTTCGTAGGAATGGCCACGTATTATTTAGTTAAAGGGGCGTCAACATGGCTAACCATATACTGTCAAAAGTATGACCGGCTTAAACGAGACTTACCTAATGCCTTTCGCTAACATAGTTTTACTAATTTGGATGTTCAAATTTGGCAAATTAAAAGATTATAGTCTTATTAAAAGATTATTTATTCTTTTCATTCATTTCCATTATGAACTTCTCAAGCCAGCGTGTCAGATGGTCAAGACTCATTATTAGGACAATTTCATACGGAGACAAAACTTGAGCTCATCCTTAAAAAATTGTTGTTGGAATCCCTAGTCCGACATGGGTTTTCTGCCAAACTCGTCCGCGGACAAATCAATTTTGGAGAAAATCAAATGAATAATTTAAGTCCAGCCAGAGAACCGCCCGATTTGTTTGCATTTTCCATGAAAACCGGTATTTCTTTAATACTCCTTTAAAGGCGACCATCAGTTAATCAAATCCATTGAATTACAAAGTTCGAATCAAACGTATTTTGTTGAGAATCCCTTTACTTTTTCACTTTCACGGCGTTATGTTAAAATTTTATTGTGTCCAAGGAATTCAGTCCATATTTCAACATTAAAATCAAAATCTAAACTATTTATCACCTTTAGGTTAAGACTTTTATTTATATATATTTCCATGTAAATCTGTAATTGGTCCCTAATTAGCATTTGTCACCAGCGGTAGCTTGGGAAATGTGGCCTGTCGTAATTGGTGACGCAAAAATATTATGGCAAATCCAGGGCTATAGTCACACCACGTGACTGAGTAATGTTTGTCGGTAATTTTGGAAAATGCAAACAAATATTTATTATATTATACACTGTTCTTCAACTGTTGTTCTATGCATATTAAAACAAAACGCGGCGTTCCAGCGTGTTCGTGTTTTTGTCATTTATTGTTTCAGCAACTTTCGCCAAAAGTAAAACTTTTTCCAGTAACATTATTTATTCCAATAATAATTTTATTTGCCAAATAAATTATTTTATATTGTCTAGACCTCCTCATTTAAAAGTCCCAAAGCTGTCAGGTGTCACGAGATCAAAATCAATCGCCGACGCTATATTGTACATCAGAGATTTCTTTGACTTGTACAATCTAGTGGCATCGTGAGACCGAGTATCTTTGATGTTTGAGACAGGTAAAAGCAGCTCAAGACAATTTAGTCTGATAATTTTGGATTCATAAAAATAAATATTACTGGAAAAATAATGTTATGAGTACTTTGATTTTTGCTGAAAAAATATAATGAACACGCTTTACAAAAACTGCGTGGGTCGCCAAATCTTTTGATTTTATCATACAACAGTGTAGACACTTTTTTACTGTTAATATAATAAATCTGATTGTTTGCATTTCACGTAAACTTGTTAATTTACATTCTAAACCAGTGGTGTCACAAATACGCTCTGGATTTGCCATACAGTTTTCTACTTCAGACACTCCCAAGCTCACATTTCAACTCCTACGCTTTGACAGAATCCTAAGGGACCATTTACTGCTTAGCTTTAATGGAAATAAATAATCTTAACCTGGTCCTTGTTTGTAATTCACATAATTTGGTTTTAATGTTGAAAATCTGGACAGGCGAAAAAAAATTTTGACCTCGGACAAGTGAATTTTTTCATAACTCAAGTCCGCGGTAAATATCATCAAGGCATATTATCCATCCCCTAATGTAATTTGGGTCCTGAAATAGCAATAGTGATAACCTAATTGGTTGACTTACGAAAGATTACGAAAAGAAATACCGGAAGATGAAAATGTCAAATACCTAAGTTATTTTTTTCTACGACGTCAAAGCGAAAATTTTTTATGCTTTAGATCCAAAAGATAGTCAGTCGGGAGGATTTTCATCAGTCGGTCGCGTTAGGGCAAACAAACAATTCTTAAGGCTGGCCTGACATACAGTGAAATTTTATGATGCTGAAATTAGTGCCATTTTATTGTAAATAATTGTCAAAGCAGCTGACTCCAGTATTTGTTAAAATATGGTCTAACCCTCGACGTCCCAAAATAAAAAGTCAAATTATGACTAAAAGCAAATATGTCAAAACGGTAACGCTAAGTATAATTTGTTAAATACAATTCTTTGCAAAATTCTCAACTTGGCATCAGGGTTCAACAAATACAATACTCAATTCTTGATAATTAATTAGCCCGAATGAGTGCAACTTGAGACGGCGTGTTCAAATCGTAAAATCCAATCTATTTACTTTGGTCAATTAATTATGTTAAAACATTTGTTGCAAATTGAGAAGTTTGAACATTAAATAAAGATTTATTTAGAGGCTACAGGCACTTTTTTGTCATAAAAATATGTTTCCCATTACGAAAAAGTCCCTTTTAAAGGTTGACAAATAATTAGAAGATTTGATCAATGTATCCGAGGTTAAGCCTGTTTGGATAAAGTAACCCTCAATCAATAAAGTAATTTCAGCTTGATTTCTTGATTTATAACAGTAAGATACATTGTCAAGTTATATGACCGATTATAAATGTTATTTCACGCTCATTGGTACGCGATGCCGTTGTTTTGGTATTTCTTCAGAGAAAACTGTGTTATAAAGTCTCAAAGAACAGATAGAAATACCATGTCCACTTGATGTCTTCAGCTAATCCACCACATTTACCTACACCAGGTATTGAACAGTAGGGAAATCATTACAATTAATATAAAGTTATTGTCTTAAATATAAAAAAAAATGTGAAATCAAGTTAATAACATTTATTTGCCAAGCCTTCCATGCCAAATTGCTTCCTAAATGAGTATGATTAAATGAATGGCTTGAAATTTCCCTTTAGATGACTGCCAGGGCCTAAGACTGGTGTTCTTAACGAAAAAACAACCATGTTCAAGGCATTTATACAGGGCATTTTTTTGAGCTTCCCAGGCCATATGAATTATAACTGTATCTGATCTTAATACATCTCTATACAGGTATTCAACACACTTCAAATGGTGTCTTTTTGATTTGTAAATTAAACAAAACAGCCAAAGTGGGTATTTAAAATGTCAAAGAATATTTGGAATCTAATATTTGACTGCCAAAATTTTTTTAGGGCAAGTGAAACCCTGCAATGGTAATAGCATGTCTACAGTGGTGCTCAATGCCAATAGGTACTTACGACAGAAGAACATCTTAAAATATTAAGACAAGAAAGGTGCAAATATGTAAGTGTACAATATGTCAGCTATTAATCTAAGATACAACATACATGTCACGTATGGACCAGTTCCCAACAAGTTAATACTGAACATGGCTATAAAACATTGCCTGAAATGGCATCAAAAAAAAAAAATTAAAAAAAAACATGATCTGACCTTACAACTTCTCTAGCAAGTTCAGTGGAGTCACGATCATGTAAACAGACAATTTTTTACGGAGCCTTACTGAGCTGTATCATAAGAAAATATTACCAGAGAGAGTACAATGTTCATGATCCTATTTTTCCAGCAGAATCAGACACGGATCTCTGCAATTTTATATTTCTAATTTATATGATGTTATGTACATGTACACATACTAGCCATTCCTGCTTTCTGCAAGAGTAGCCTTACTGGTCAAATTACAGAACAATCTTAAGTTGGCCAATTAATTAACTTCTTACAAATAGATGGAAAAGCAACAAGACAAATGACAGAATTGTAGGACGGACAAGATTCATTACCGAAAATTGAGTAATTTTTTGCGATCATTTGATTTTCCTGAATTTCCTTCTTTGCTTAAGAAATAATAAATGTCTCCCTGTATTTTATCGTTGAATGAAATATAGTCAGGAGTGTAAATGTGTAGTAATTTTTCGCATTCAAACGACTGACTGTATTTTATTCAACGATAAAATATAGGGAACAATTTATTATTTCGATTCTAATACGTTATTTTCTTTGAATTTTACCCGGAACTTTATTTAACGCGTTGTAGTACATCATGGTAACCTTAAAACACGAAATACGATTGGACGCGCTTGTTTACATACGTCACATCGTTACGTCATTTACGGCACGTCGTCCTTGGTAAAACGTGCTATATTTTATCGTAAAATAAAATACGGCTTTTCCCTATATGTTTATATAGGAAATACAGCCGCTTGTGTTAGAATTATAAATAAATTTAAAACTCTAGCTAAGATTCATTTCACACAGATTTACTATAAGAGAATTATCCTTCGTAAATTTGAAATTAATTTTGAGAATATGAAAATTACCATATTAATTAACAGTATCCTAATTGGTTAACTTGTATGGCATAGACTGGCTTAGCCTGAGCTTTCAAACTTCTACTTGTTTTCACCAGTGGGAGCAATGATTTTTCAAGGAACATACAGGAAAAAGTACTGTTTTAGAAAATGACTTCTCCTTACATTGTATAAAAGCAAAGGCGGGAAAAACTGCTCCTAGTTTCCGAAGTTGGGGCTAGTCCCTGGTACTATTCAAGAGTCAGCTTGTACCCTAGTTACTCATTGTACCCTAGGTACAATGTACTATCTCATACCTTGTTTTTCAAACTTGTGTTTCAAAGAAGTACAAATGGAATTATGAAACTAAGATACGATTCTACATGAAACCAGATGCAATCAAACATGATATGTTTGGTAACAATTTAAAACTCATCTGATTTTACATTAATTGTAGAACAAGTGCGTTCAGCTTATAAATATCAACTCTTCTCGAGTTTGAGCATGCAAAATCAGTAATCCTGACTGACACAGGTGTTTATCGCTCAACATACAATGTACAACAAAAAGAAAGCACAAATTATTAAATGAATATTTGCCAGCATTTTACATTGTTAAAACCCAGTTTGTTGTAGTCTTACAACTTCTCATCAAAACCAGGGGAAAAACGCATGAATTGTGTGAAATAAAAGAAATCTGTGTATCATTGCTCCATTTGAGTTTCACCGCAAGGTAACTCACACTACCTAACACTTCATGCAAATGATATACATGTACAAAATTTTTTATCTTATTTCCACGCTACTTGGTATAAAAATAGTAAATTTGATCAATAGAAGCATTCTACACGTTCAATGTCTGTTAAATTTTCAAGAGTCAGTAATAACAATGACGCCCGGGCGGGCAATACTCCGCCAAGCCTGTACTGCGTACATCTCTGCTCTGCCCAGACTATTGCAGTACCTGTTGTTAATTGGCTATTAAGCAAGCATTAGCAATTTTGACAGCTTGAGATATCTTTAGGCAATGATGAACTATATATCCATATCATCAAAACATCACCGTCACATGATACAAATAAGGCTGAATTTGCTATTTCAGGATGTCCAATATATGTCTCAAGTCTCAAATTTTCGGCATAAAGAGTTATTTTTTTAACATAATTAAGTCCACTAACATAATTATAATCCCTGTCAAACATATTATTTCAATTTAGACCATTAATTTTATCCTTCATAAGAACTGAGTCATAGAAATAAATCATGATAAAGAGTTTATTGTATATGAAAGGAACACTTCTGGGGTCCAAAAGAAATACTACACAACTTTAGGCAGTTAGAGCTTGATGAGCAGAGAATAGAAAAATATAAGAAATAAAAAGTTATTCTTTCTGTTATTATAGACTTTTTAAACTTACTGTTTGATAAAATATTATTCAAGCTCTTTTAAAAGACTATCTTCCAATTTACGGACAGTATTCGTCAGGTTCTGACATCGCCATACTGCTCTTTTAATCGGAAGTTTTGCCGCTTAATCCAATTCTTTTCATACATACTTTTCTATTTTATATTCATTTTCATCAAACAATATTCTTCAATTCAATTATGGGTGGAATCTCACAAACATCTCGCCATGCACTAGAACTCAATGTTTTGTATAGGAAATACGAGAGTTGCCAATCCATGAGCCTAATTAATTTGGCATTTCAGTGTGACCCCTTTCACACATCTGATATTTTATAACTGTCACACCTCTACGCCTTATTTTAATGTGCTCCATAATAAGCAGAAAGTGTAGTTTCAATATCAGGTACAACCGGCGCATAATACACAATTTACCTTCTTCTAAAAACAATTTTCCGGTCTAAAAACAATTTTCCGGTCTAAAATGATGAATTAAATATCACTTTAAATGAAAACCTAAAAATTTATAAAAATTTCACCACTTCATAAAAATCTGAATGTTTAAACCTAAACATTCAAGTTTACACATAAGACACGATATGCCGTTTATTTTCATATTACACTGATTGATGCAGGTGTGTAGTTAGGTAAATGTAACTTAGAATTGTGTTAGCATCATTTTAAAACTTAATCCTATCATACATTTAAATATTGGATTTTATTGGGTTTATAAGAGCCCAACAGAATTTCGTTGGGGATGTGTTCCCGGCTATTGTCACTTCAAAGTGAGACCTAGAAGGCAGACAACTCTAAAATGTCAACCTATAAAATCGGTCTGCCTTCGAAGTGGAAATAGTGAGACTACTTCTTAGTATGGAGTAAACAAGCGCCAGTAAACATACATTATCATTTAAAAACATAAATATGCGTTTTTGCTAAGAAAAAAGGTTTAACTTATCAAAATATGTGCTATTCTACTGTATCTGTAAGAAGTGCTTGGCCTGTTAGTGTTACAGTCCCCTGGCTGGGCATCTGTGGCCTTGGGATCCCATGGGAACAATGTGCCCTAGAGGGTACGTTTGGAATGCTATAACTTGTTATAAAGAAAAAGAAATTAGGACTAAGGTGCATATAAATAGATGCCGATGAAATACCTAACCTGTGCCGTGGCTGGTGTTCTGATCTCAAACAAAATCGGATGAACAAAATATTCATTCAACTTTCAAATACCATACTAAAAATATGAAACATTGCAAGCTTAATATATTTTAAATCGTCTGAGGTAAGATAAAGGGACATTTTGGTATAATAACCTACCAGTTAAACTGTCTAAAAACGTACAAAATAAATCCTTTTCTGACAGCCCAAAATTAACTGATCGTGGTCACCAGGCGCCTGCTTCATTCGCATCTCTAAGGCGCTTGGACTTTTAAAGCGAAAAGATCGTTTTGTACAGAAAAGCGAATAGCTTTTTGACGAAAAGCATAGTTTCTGCTGAAAAAAAGACGTGGAAACGTTAATTTTCTTATTATTCATTTTATTGACAACATGTAATAAAAAAAACAAGCATTTAGAAAAAACTTAAGGAAACTCAGCGACCAAACTTGGACGTTCGGCTTAAGCTTGTTCGGAAATCAAAAGCACGTAAATTTATTTTTATTTTTGTTTTCCCATACTTATATATTCTTTACTTGCATGCTTCTCTTATGCATGTTTTGCACCTTTTGTCGAAGAGGATATTTCATTTTTTTGCCGCATAGAAAGCGTCCTATCACGTTTCTATCCAATTTTGCAGTGAGAACTTGTGTGGAACTTAAATCACCAAATAGACACTAGGCCTATACTTTGCCTATTGTTCATGCTGGAGCAATAGGATATTAGACTAAATGTCAAACGACGCAAAATCATGCAACATTCTTATCCTTTAACCGAACGGGAAGCGGCCTTCTTGTATCTAGAAGCTACACTCGGCAGAAAGCATAAACAAAGATAAACTCGACAAATGTTGACAATGAATACTAGACATGGTCGAGATGGCATTTTATTATTATTTCATTCTATTTACTGTAAAATATTTTTACAGCGTTTGTTAGTGGTTAAATCTGTATTCAGAACGTTCGCTCAAAAATGGCGACGGATTCGAAAAAGGATTTGAAATGACCAGTCGCATTTCGCAGGTGTTTTGACTTTGTATCAAGTCCGTGTGCTGAAAATAATTTCAAGCTAAAGACAAGTAATGTTTCTAGTGTTTGAAACACTTCAAAGTGCTGGAAATTGGCGTATTTTGTTGTTATGTGTACGGGAAAAAAACGGACGGCAATGGAAATCGATAATGGATTGGCGTATCAGTAGCCGTTTCCAATCCCGATAGTATATATTCGTCCCAGGTTCATGGTAACAAAGGAATTAGACATAAAAGTCAAAGATGAAGATCATGCTCAAATTGCTTCATCATTTTACTGAGTATGTAGTGGTTCTCGTATAAGCTCACTTGGTACTCATTTCAGTAAGTCGAATTTAATGTTCGAGTCCTGGTCGAGACTGCATTTTTCCTCCGCTTGTTAAATATGGGAGCTTGATCCTGTTTTTCCCTTGGAAGTCTTGCGAAGCCGCTTGTTTATTCATCATTATTCGGATAACAGTCGTGGCAGACATGCCGCAAGCAATGCTTGTGATAAGGGGGAAGACATTAGTCTTATCAGACAGCCTCTGTAGCTCAATTGGTCGGTCGGCATAAGGTTCCGTAAATCAAGATTGTCATAGATATTGCTGGAAAAATAATGAGTGTTAGGGAAAATTGAAAGTAATGCTTCTTATGAACTGGGCCATAAACAAAATATTTCGACAAAATGTATGTGAGGTTTAGATCTATATGCAATAATAAACATCACGTTATTTTTCAATGTGCCTACATACATTCACAATATAGTAACATTGATGATAGGAATAAAGGTACTCTCAAGTTACTCTAATTTATTTATCGGTTAATTGAATGCGATGAATTCTTTACTTTTAACCTGTTTTAAAGAGAAGTAAAATAATATTTTGACACCGGTTTCCCTTTAAAAATAAACTGTGTTAAGGCTTCCTTCTCTTACACAATTACAATATACTTAGCTTGTAAAAGATACTCTATGCATGACGGAGAAAGGTCTCCGGTAACGTATTATATTTCATTAATGCTTTTAATAACGTCAGTTATTCTATACTGAATTTAAATAGATATCTAAAATGTTTAACGCAGAACAAAGTATAACTTTATTTAACAAAGATTAACAGTGGTTAAAAGAAATTTCGGAATGATTACTTTAATTAATTGAATTGTAACTAGGTAAGATTACTGTATAATATTAAGATTACAGAAAAATATTAAACGATATGCCGGAATAAGTAAATTATATATAAAATGAAAAAAGTGACACTATATGCCCTTGTATTTACCTAAATATAAATAGAAAAATAATATAGTGATGATCTCTTTTATTTATATTTATATATATCTTTATAAACTGCGTTCTTTCAATACAGGCTGCATTTTTCGCTCTTGTCTTGTTAACATTTTGGTTCGTTTCCAGTTTATCGTTTTAGATGTCTGACTAGGCTTTCAAGTGAAACAATTTCCCGTTTCAAATATCTCGGAGAAAGTGAGCGTTCCGAGGCCCCCGGACTCAGTCTATTTCTTTTTTATGTTTGTTCTTTGCTTTGAAGCATATCATTGTTATTATTTAACCTCTTCACATTTTTCACTAAGCAAAATCGTTTTTCTTTTACAAGATCAAGTAATATTGAAATTGAATTGTGTATTCCGTCTGCTGCATTTTCTCATAACGAGGCTGTGGGGGGGATGGGTGTCATTCATCCGTCTATCGGTACTGTGTTTTATGGTGTTAGGCATTTTTTCCTGTTTTACCAGACATATTCTGCTGTACAAATGTGTTATTATAGTGTAGTTCTACAATTCTACAAAATTAAAACCATTTTCTTTCCAGTCGCTTAGCAACACTATGTCATCTCCTAGACGACAGTGTGAAATGAAGGTACCTGAAGCACTCGTCGAAAAGATGGAATACCTCCCCGGGGGCATCCGGCCGGTTCTTTCTAAAATAGAAAAGGAATTCGGATTAACGACAACCAGTTCTTACTTCGGGTCTAAAAGCTATTTTATTGTCGGGCCTAATCCGGATATACTGGAAATGGCTATTGAGACGCTTCAACGACGGTAATAATCAATGAAATATGTTTTTTTACCACACATCACCCAATGTTGTTCACTGTTACAAGGTGAATGTAATGACATCGTACAAGTTTTATCCTTGGAATACACAGTTTCGTTACAATCAAGCTTTTTTTCGCATACTAGTCTCAGATGTCACGTAAAGGTAATGCAGGCTAACGAAAATGCTTTTGGTATTGTAAATGTTACATACTATCATCCGATAGGTTTTGGAATCGGCAGAGAGAAGTGTTTGAATTATAAGTACAATGCAGGACAGCTTCCGGTAAATGTCGTCTGCTTAAGTCTTTGGTTGCCAAGAAATTATATAAGAGGGCTGGTTTTAAGCGAGATCCACTGTATTCGTGCAATTTGTTGCACAGTTCTACAAAATAAAGATATACCTTTGCATTCCAATCAATTAATGTAACTCCGTTTCAATGGATGAAAAAACACTTAAAGCGACAACAAGTAATTTCATCAAACATATACATAATATAATATTTTGTTTTGCAGTGGAAGTTCCTGTATATAGCTAATGCAGTTTGGGGAAGTCAGAAAGTCACAAATATCTTTGCCCATGTTGTTTTATTATAACACAACAGTTTCTATCAAATTCCGTTGCAGTTACTTTGGTAGAGAAGAAAGATCATCAGATATGTCTGGCGAGATTGAATCTGGAGGCCGCCGTGCAGTGTGGAAGTTGCAAGGTGATTATGCTGTCAAAGCAAGTCAACTCTTCAGAGCGGAGATAGAGGAGATAAACCAGATACGTTCCGTTCACATGCACGTGTCACCTCTGAAATTAGAGATCACTGCCAAGTATATTTTCGTTCCTTTTATTGTTGATATTTTGCGTAAATGGTCATGCCAACTATGTTGCCACTCTTAATGTAGCTTGTTACAAGTATTATGTGTATGTTCTGTGTTAACAAACTTCAGATCTTAACCCTCTGGCTCGTGGATTAACACAATGATCGTAAATATGAAGTGTTTATTTTTGTATAATAATATCACCATACTAGTAATTTAGAGGGCCAACCAATCCTAAATTACGAAACACCTTCCAGAATTCTATCCTCTTAATGCCAGGTACCAGGCAGGTGGCACCGGTAAGCTTGGTAGTTAACCAACCGACTATATTAGAACGACCCCCTGCTGGAATTTTAACCTTCGATTTCCCACTTCCTGGGCGGATATCTAAGGCACAAGGTCAAAAGAGACGGATAAAGTGTGACTAAACTCGAACATCGCCTTTTGTTAACAATCATAATTTCCACGGGCTTTACAAAATTTGTGTCTCAGTTCACCAGAAAGTTAGATAATTGTATTGCCCCAAACAGTAAAACGATAGTATCAATAGGTAAGCTCCGAATGCTTCAATAATTTTACTTACTTACCAGTTCAAACTTTTTACGTGAGAAATAATATGGAGCACTGTTTCGATTTTGTCACGTTACCAATTATTCTCCCTATTTGTCAGTATAAATAGACATAATTCCTGTTCATTCTGATGTAACATGATGTGTTTTTCATTCAGCTTGTTGTCTTTCTTTTTCAGTTATGACCATGTAGAACAGGTAAAAGCCAAAGTGGATCAGCTGCAAGCCGACATTGACAACCTCCTTGAAGCAGATATTCCAATCGTAGGTTCTCATGCAGAACTAATCAAACTTCGAGAATTTATTCAAAGAAAACAGAAGTATGACCTAACTGTTGTTCTTACATTAAATGAACGGCAGCAGAAATTTACGGTTTTCGCGAAGACGGAAGACAGTCTAAGAAAAGTAATGGATGAATGGGCATCTAGAGAGCGAGCTCATTCCCAGGCACAGTGCAAGTCTCCTAGTTTTTCTTATGTAAGTGTCAAATTTACTACAAGGACACGATAGTTTTTTTTCAACTGACAGTCACGAAATGATTTTATGAGAACATTTTGAGTACATTTTATTTTACTTTTACTTTGTTTTAAAGTTATAGCCACTATCTCTAGCTCTTTGGTACTTATTGATTACAGTATCCAAATCCATGTTATAAGTAAACGAAAATGGCTACCATTTTTCTACCAATTGAACGAACAGAAACATAAAACTAACATTTTTTTGTTTCAGTCTTCTAATACACAACATCCACGATTTAAGAGCGAAATGAAGATCCCAGGCGGTATTGTTAGAAAGCTTGAAACACAGAAAGGCGGGATTAATTACATACTCGCAAAAATTGAGAAAGAATTTGGTCTTAAAGTAGATTATGTACGAAAGAAACACCTCACAATATTTGGGCCTCATCTCGATATCCTTGATCTTGCCGCACAAACTTTGATCTATCGTTACGTGCTGAAAACACCTCCAGAAAATGGAGTCATCGGACAGCTTCACGGACAGAATGCAGTGTGGAAATTCCTTGGTAACTACGCAAAGAAAGTAGTGCACCTTTTTGCCAAAGATCTTCGTCGATTTAAACGGATTCGAACGGTTTCTGTGAAAACGACACCATCTAAGGTCAATCCGACTTGCCTGGAAATTTTGTGTAGTGTAAGAGTGGTAGATATAGTGAAGTCACAGGTAGAGAAAATTGTCGGACTTGTTCACAATTTATTTGAAAAGGAGATGCAAATACCTGACGAAATCCACGAAATTAATAGGGCAAAACAAATTGTACTGGAGAAAAATGACACAGGAGAAGTGTTATGTTTGTTTGACGAGAAGACGAGGAAATTTACTGTTCTTGGAAGAAATGAAATTTTAGTTTGGCAGGTGATAGCCGAGCTGCAGCAATGGCATAGAAATCATGTAAAGGAAGAAATGATGCCTGAAGAATATGTAAGAGTTACTCTTTAAGTTCTTTAGTTTTGTTTTCGGCGGACTTTTATTTATTTTAAGATTATTATCAGAAATGAGAATACACACTGAAAACTTCATTACAGAATAGAAAGCAATGTCAATGTCTTGCAATTATTGATATGAAGATAATATTTGCGTCACTCTGCAAGTTAATAATTTTTATAAAAACTCATATGGTTAAAACTGGTCACGGTTTACTTTTGCTTAACGCTTACAGCTTAGAGAGAAAATTCAAAGTCAGGAAAATGTGTTCAATGTTGTCCCTCATTCGGTGTTGGATTCACTAGGACTATATTATGAATAGTGATGAAGCATTCCAAAGGTGGTTATGTATTTTATAAAACAAAACTTTCTTGAGTTATTATACTGTTTTTAGACTATGTAAGGCCGCTGTCACTTCACGCAGCATCGACCCAGTCACGCCTGTTTTGCCAGACAACGAACTCGGCATTATATTTGAAACTCATTTTTAACTGTTTCAATATTCTGTATTTCTCCTTTCTGTCTTGGAATATGTTGACTAATGTTTTATGTCAGCTATCATTAGCCGAGTTGTGATTCGATACGGAATTAATTCCCTAAAATCATTGGAATTGTAAAACAAGGTCACAGAGAAGTGGTACTCCTTAACTTTAAATGGCATTCTGAAAAAATAAATAAAATTCAACATCATTATTTCTTTAATTTTTTGTGAACACTTGGTTTAAATAATATAATGTATGTTGTCTTTTTGAATTTACAGAGAAATATGTATCGCCATATGTATCAGATGAGGATTGCCGACGAAACGGTTCATAAGCTAGAACACCAGCCTGGAGGAATAATGCCAATGATTCAAAAGATAGAAAAAGAATACGGAGTGAAGACGCTCTACCACAAGAAAAAACAAATGGTCCTTATAAGTCCAACAACAGAAGTTCTAGAGCTCGCTCATGAGACGCTACAATCACGCTATGTATCAGAGGATGAAGACACAAATGAGATTCGGGTCATAGACTACACAAAGAACAATAGTGAAGTTAAAAGTACTGCAGAAGAACAGAAAAATGATTCAGAACCGACAAAGCAAGAAGATGAACAAGAAGAAACCCAAGATGAACAAGAAGATCTGACAGTTCATACAATACGCAATAGACATTATTCACCCAAAAAGCCAAGAAGCAAACCCAGAGCTCCTGAAAGACCACCTCGAAGAAGTGTATTAAAATCACCTGATAAATCTCAAAGAAGAAATGAAAAACCGAAAAAAGTTGTTTTTACATAACAACTGGCGCATGCCACTATGTCTTGACAATTTTATAAAAGCTGTGAAAAATGTAAAACAATTTAAAGAACTAAATGAAACCAAAATATTTTAGAATTTCAAGTGTAAATACGATTTTTGACAATCAAGACCAAATATAAAGTGTTTCACTTAATTTCACTCGCAAGTTTTTACCATCATCGACAGTTCTTTTGCGTAATATTGATGTTGTCAATAATCTTAATATGATTTTTAATTGCATACGACAATTAAGCAGCTCGAACAGGCAAGCAGTTAAAACAGACTTAACATCAACTTTTATTAAAATTGATCACACAGTTCTGGTTTTCATCTCGGGTAGATTGTTTAGATTATGAGAAGCCGACTGCTACATATTAGTGCAGACTAAATATTGCACATATTCAAACGTTAATATTCAAAATAATCTTTAGAGGGAAAATCTCAGATAAACTGCACTGTGAGATACAATCGTGGTTATTCGAACTAATGCTAGGCCAACTAAGATTTGTAAACGTTTCGCTGAAGATAATGAATTAGAACCGTAGAAAAAAGTTATGTCATTGTAGTTTGATTTACAGAGTGCAGCGTTTTATAAAAAATTGTAAACATGCAAAGTATTCGCCCTTTACAGAAACACAGTTTTGTAATCGTTTCAGTCAGTTATTAAAGTGACATTATGCACATTTTGTTAAAGTAAAATTCCAGCTGAAATAGGTGTATGTGTTTGTGAAAAGGGTAGAGGAAATAATAACTTTTGACCCAATACAACAAACTTTTCCTGCAACCAGTACGAAATAATAACTTTCCAAATATTACTTTTCCTATTTTGACTGGGAGAGTCAATTTAAGAAATAAACAAATGCATGTCGGAGTTGCTTCCCTTCCACTGCCGAGCAACACTAATAACACAAGGGAGATCACTGCCAAGGAAGGAATTATTATTTTATTAGTCCATTTCTTTAATTTCTAAAGCACCAACTTCAAATATTAATGCGGGAATATCATTAGTTTAACACATTTAAATGCACAGCTACCGAAAATTGCTTTTATAAAACTGTCACCAAAAATACACTATGTACAGTAAGATGAGCATTATGTCACTTTAAAGTGCTGCTCGTCTTTTTTTGGCTATTTGTTGGAACGGTATACAGCTCTGCAAGGAATACATCTTGAGAAATTTCTTGAGGATTGGAAAAAAGAGAAATCGCACTGATCAGGCTTAGATCTGGGGAATATTGAGGTTGATTTACAGCATGCGCGTTTTCAGTTGTCAAGAAATTTTTTAAATCATTACACCCAGGAGACGCAGCGTTGTCATACCTGACAACCATTTTCATTCAAAACAGAGTTCTTGTAGAAACAAATGACTTGAACACGTTTACTGGAATTTTTGAAAAGAAAGGACATAAAAAGTTTATTTCTACTGATAGTTCGCTTTGCATTCATATACAAACTTTATCTACATTTTTTGTTATCAACCCTTCCTTAATGGCTAAAACATATGAGCCCAGGTTTAGTCACCTGTTAGAAAAACTCAACTGTCACAGTTTTTGTGTTAAGCAAACGTTCTCAAAATTGACCTCGTTATTAGAGATTCCCCAATGATCAGCTTAAAACGCACCATTGTTAGTTCTAGGAAAAGCAAATGTGTCGTGAATGGAACAGATATTGTGGATGTGTTTCTCTCCCTTTTGGTAGAAATACATTGGCGTTAACTCGAAGTCATTTGATTTTGTTTGACATACTTTTTCGAAGTTCTGTATTTTCAAAAATCAATTAGTGTGAAATAATATTATACTGTTTAAGTTATATTTGCTCAAGACCGGGATCCGCGACAGGTGTTATAATTTTGAAAACCAGGACAAATGTATGATAATCTCCTTTCTTGACTGTAGCGTGGATGAGCAGATGTTTTGTAGGACTATTTTCCTTTTGGAATTAAACAGTAACTGACGTGTTTAACGCAGTGTGTAGCAGCCGAAGTATCATATCATAGACGCACTCAATTTCTAAGTACGACTTGTGCAACAACAGTCATCAATTAACGTTAGCAATGCAACGAACTCTATTAATTGAGCATGATTCAGGTTAATGAGCACTACACATCAGTCTCTTACTACAAGCGTTTGAGTAGATATCAGTGAAGGGTACACACGTTTTATTTTGATAGGGTATTTTAGTAGTTCTCATAACTTTCCATTAGCACATGCGCATTACTACTGTACTGTAAGCTTTATCTTTACACTTGCACTGAACATTGCTCCGTACATTTATGTTCTGGTTTATGAGAATCACAGTCATGTGAGTTCTGCGGTACATGCTCATGAGCCAATAGATTGAAAAGTTAAAATTTCTTACTGCACTTTATATGGATGAGCTCTATTACTGCAACTGTAGGTATGCCTTCACTAAATCGATGTGACTTGGAACCAGTCAATTTCTGTATGGAACTTGGGGACCTGTCTCTGATTGGTCCAAAATGATTGGTAGCACTAAAGTTTTCTAGAATAAAATCGAAAGTACAATAGTTGAGCACAACAAAAAATAGTTTATGAATTTTCTGATTAATATACGGTGCCCTATGGCTATCTGACCATATTGAATTTTTTGACAGAATGTAAGCAAAAATCCTACAGACGAGGGGGTGATGTCCTACTGACGCAATTTTCGGCTATACAATAACACATTATGTCCATGAAAAAGAGCACTTTTGTGTGTGACTCAGTTGGTTTTACAGATTTATTGGGATGACACTACTCAACGAATGTTTTGGTATGCTGACCGTGCTTAAATGTTATGCAGTAAGTCTATGGAAAAAGTTTAGTGTAATCATACCTAAAACCGATGGGTGTCCTCAAACCACAAGCATGTGGAAACTTTTGTGTCGTTGGTAGCATTCATGTCTATTCATTTGGTTAGGAAAAGAACTTTTAAATTCTTCCAAATATTTTAAATTCTGTTTTATTGATATAGGGGACTGAAATCTGTTAAGCAAATTGAGAAGATATTTGGAGTGTATTTCTCTCCCTTATTTCATTTCTCTTTTTATTGAGAGAACTTAATCTAAACAAGAGGTTCTGATTGTCAGATGTCATTCATTGCAACAAGATTCCATAACAATATGCCGCAATTTAATACGACGCAATATCAAATATGTCGCAATATTTAAAGTTTTCGCCTGATATGATTAAATTTTCTGTATGACTTAGCCGATTAAACAGTAAGATGACTTAGATAAGTGAAAACATGCAAGTGCTAGAATGTTGACATAGCTCCAAACCCCCGCCCCCCCCCATTCTTTCGTAACTCTTAATCCTTTTTAGCTAGAGTTTTACAATGGAATCGTCTACTTTCCAATTTAGGCAAGTCTATTCCTTAAAAATGGGGAGTGGGGATTTTCAGAAATGTGATCAAAGGGGCTTACAACTCATATTCTGATCAGACAACATTGTATATGTCGTCTGCTTGGAGCATAGCTGCTTAAAAAGGTATATCGTTTAGACACTATTCACAAAAGGGTTAATAGTAACCAAATAGTCCAGTCAGCATTGTAATCTGGAATCTTTAGGCCATACAGGGTCAGTTTTGATTATGATTGCATTAAAAATGTTCATGCTAGAGTGCAAGCACCTTCAATGTGTATGGATGGACATCGCAAGCAAAATACCATTATGGAAGTTTAATATACAGTTTAATTCATCTGTGATCAAGATATCTTTATCTCGATAATGTTACCATGGGCATTTTTGAACACCAGGGAATTAAAGTAAATGCAGAATAATAAGCTTTCTTGGTGGCAATACGGATGAGGGGTGGTTTTGTAGGACTGTTTCATCTGATTTTATAAAAGCCGAAGGATAAACGCCATTGATAGGACAAGCTATGTAAGAGTCATGTAATACCTTGAGACTAACTTTCTGATCATGTTTTCAAAAGCACTACCTTGATGTTTTCCTCTCTAAACTGTCTCTTCACCATATAAGTTTTATCTTTGTTGAGCGATATCCGTTCAGAAAGCAAATGACACACAGACGCAATGGACCTGTTTCTCTCTTATTGAATAATTGATGCTATTTTCTCCAACACTAGAGCTTATACGTGAACCGATGTCTCTGGCAAAGTTCTGTGATCGTGTAAACTGGCTTTTACTCTTACGATAAAAAATTAGGACTCCATAATTGATTTTAATTATTTTAATAGAAGACAACTAGCTAGGTCATAAAATGATAACCGCCTTGATGAAAATCCGTTTGCATGTACGCCCCTGTCATTCATGTACCTATACTTACTGCTTTCATTTGATAGCCTAGATATTGATTTACGTTCTAAAAACTCACGTTTCAGATATAAGTACCATGGCAACGATATGAGAAATAATCTGCTGTCGTTTGTTGATTATTCATTTCGTTCTGTTGAAAATTGTGCTCACTATCGCTAGTGAGTTTCTTTCTAAATGGCAAATGGTTGATTAGTGTAAACAGATCTCTTATACAGTGATTAATTGTTTGACTCAAGCTGTTGCAACTCATATTAGCTGCTCCCTTGTGGCTAGCCGTTTTACTTATTATATTTAGTGACTGCAAGGAATATTTATGTCCTATTCGGAGTATACTTGTAGCTCTTACATGTATATTACCAAGAAAGGAATCTGACCAGTGAAATTGACCGTTATTTTTTCGAAAAAAACATTCCTAACTTTGCTTTTTTTAAATCGAAATTACATGCTTCAATTATAGCGCAGTATTGTTTCAATGATATTGCAAAAAGTAAGAAACGTTCTCTGACAACACTTTGTTGTGAAAAAGCAACCAAAATGTGAAAGAAATGTCTATTTCAACATTGTTTTAGACTAACTAAAACACAGTTCTATCAGTATTCTATCCGTACATTTATTTTCTGGTTCATGAGTACATTGTATATAAAGTGCTAATTAGACTTTAAAGCTCTCAGTTTAAGACAAAGGCATATCTTTAAGATATCAGCAGATAGTTTTACATGTATGTCTTAAACAGATAACACTAAACAGACAAAGTTTAGTGTACCATGGGTTAATTTAAATCCACAGCTATCTATAATATATAAGTTACATGTATTCGTGTATTTAGTGCTTTGGTTATTGTGTGCATTGTTGTTTGTGAATTCTTCAATTTGGTTTTGTATTGCTTACTTTTTGCATTTTTGCTGGGATCCATTTTTATAAAGCCAACTCATTCACTTGTCTTTTATATTCTGTCAAGACTCGATACTTAGTTTAGCATATAACATTGTTTAGTGTTTGCCCTACATTTTTGTCCAATGAAAATATCTAAAAATTTAAAATGTTCCCTGTCTATTTGCCATAAACTTCTGACAGGTTATTCTATGTATCACTCTATCTTGATAGAGCGAGACTCTATAGACCTATTTGTGCATGACATCATAAAATGTATTAAATAAAGACTAAATGTAGGGCAAACACTAAGTCAGTTAGAGGCTAAAATAGAGAAATTTATACAACATAGAAACCCAGTCGGTCGCTAGCGCTCCCTCCTTGGGTTTCTATATTGTATAATTGTATAAATTTCTCTATTTAGCCTCTAACTATTACGAAGTTGTGACGACCATGCACATGTTACGACACCTGATTCTGCCTTTGAGATATTTTTCTTTTTTTATATGTTTTACTTGCTGGTTTATGTAAGGTCCAGCGGAGGCCACGGGGCTTGCCTCGGTTTAAAGTTACATTAATTTCACATAAAACGAAGGAGTACTTCTTCGTGGTTGTAATACCATAATGAAAAAACAACAACACTTTTCACTTTGATTATAAAATATAAATATTTTGCAAAAATAAAATATGAATAAACTTAAAGTCTTTGGACCACATTGACAAGTAGCTCTTATTTTACCAAGAAAGATGTCTTACCGGCGGAAATGACCTTTATTTGTACCCAAAACATTTATAACTTTACTTTTTTAATCGATGTACATGCTTGAAATATAGAACATTACTTTTTTCAATTATATTGTAAAAAATAAAAAAAGGCTTCCTGGCAACTCTTTTTTTTTACGAAAAAGCGACATGAAAACAAGAGAAATGAATATGTCAACATTGTTTTAAAGTGAATAGAACATGGTTCCATCATTATCCTATCAGTATATTCACGTATCAATATCAGTAAATAAAAAAAATCCTGTGACTTTAACACCATCAAACAGCACTTAACAACAGTCACTCCAACTACGAGAAATGACAGCAGCCAAGGTAGACACTTTAGCTACATATTACCTATATTTTCGAAAGTGTTAAAGTCAAGGAAAACACATACACAATGTAGACGCAAAACAACACATCGAACAAATACATATGTAAGTAAGTACCGCCACGAAACAACCAGAAAGTTACCTGAAATAGTGCAAACTGGATTAATTTAAACCGGTTTGTTTACCAACCTCACGCTTCCTCGGACCCAACGAATGGGAAAATTACATAAATAAAATACATCACGTCTGAGTTTTGTTCTTACATTAGCAAGGCAAGTCGCGACGGTTTTGCCAGATCCATGAACATAATACGTACAAGTCATTTTCTCTGCTCTATCGTCATCACCTGCCCTTTTTTTCCCCCCTATTTTTTTTAAAAAAAACCCCAAAAAATATACCTAAATAACCCCTATCATGAAAAAAATGGTAAAAGTCTTTTCTGACAAACCCCCGTTTACACTGTTTATATTATTCACCATTTTTTCATGATAGGGTGTTATTTAGGTATAATTTTGGGTATTTTTTGTTAAAATTATAGGGCAGTCTAGTACTCTGGTGCCAGTGCGTCATCATGGCTCTGGAAGTCACAGAGGGATGTATAGAGGGTACAGGTACTTTTTATAGGCAGTGTTGACGACCTGCTGTCAATCGTCAAAATAAATGAATAAACGGAATTTTATAATTTATGTCAGTATGATTACTTAAAAATAAGATACAGATTAAAGCTTATTTTTAGAATCATACATATTGTGGGTTGACCGCAAAACTGTAGTAACTTAGAAGAAATAAAGAAGGTCTTATAACAGTTTTGCGGTCAACCCTCGACATGTAGTTTGCTAGAGAACATATGATCATAATGAACATACATTTTGTCATTTCTCTGTTCCCCGAGTATCATAAGATTTTGTTAAAAAACAACATCAATATCATAACATTTAGTGTGACAAATAAGTGTCGGAATAATTAAATCACCTCTCTCAAACTGCCAGGATTGAGTGCATGATCAGTGTAAACAACTGGAACCGATCTACCTCACTAAAAACGGATTAATAAATCCTGACCTCAATGAAGAAAAATGTCCTATGTGCTGAAACAAGTTTGGTTGTATCATTCGGCTTTTATATCCCGATGTTTCTAATAATTTTTCAAGTGCATAGTCTTTCCCGAACCCTTTACGACATTTTACCGTTTTAAGATATTCAGTAACAATTCTACCACCAACATTAGGAAATAACATTGCTGGCGTACAACAACTCGGAGCTGGAGTCATTTGATATAAATGTTTTGTAAATCTCCTTATTTGAATAATATTTTGACGTCCTATTGATATTAAAATACACACTGAGTATACAAGGAATATAAAACCAACTTTCAGTTTGTTTGTTCTTATGTTTGGTCGCCATTTTGTATAAATACGCACTAATATTCCTGTGAGCACTATTGAAAGAGAAAATAGTTCGGGTAATCTTTCATATTCTAAGCTAATGAAACCAAGAAGTCTTTCAGGATGATAGAGTTTCACAAACAAAACATTTTCCATGCTGTCCCGTCGCCTTTCATGGTATATAACAGAAGAAATCTTGGCTTTGATGACTCGAAAAAAGTCCGAACGTGGTAACGTATCGTCCTCTACGAGCAAAGAAAATGTCATATTCTGTTCTAAAGCTTTTTGTAAACAAAAAACGTAGTCTTCCTTTTCTTTGTCAAGTAGAGCATTATAAGTCAACTTCTTACGATCGTCTTTCATATATCGTTGAAAAACAGTTACCCATTTCGGAACATAATTCATATCGGTGTGTGACCTTGGTACGTTATCGACATTACAGACGCTGAAGTGCACAGGGATATCGTCTGATGTTTGGTTTAAAATCTGAAGAAAGGCTGCAACCGATTGTACCAAATAGTTAGGTCTGTAATTTTCTACCATGTTCTTGTTTCTAGAAACTGTGATAATTGTCACAGCAATGCCAAATTTATATTCCTGAGGGTCTCCTTCGGTTTGAAACATGTTGTTAGCTGAAGGAATACTCCGTTTCAAGTGACCACTGTTATATCCTGCAGAAAATCCAAAGTTAAAATAAGTTTGATTTAATATGGCTATCGACTGTTTCACCCTTTCTTGGTTTTCCGCTATAAGCATCTTCTTTTCTAAGTTTTCATCTCTGCGGAAGAATACTTCATATGGTGTGTGACGAAGATTCCAACACACAAGCGGAAGAATTACAAGAAATGTCAAGCAAAAAAGTCCGACTGTGTCTTTGAATAGCCTAGATGAGTGCCAGTTTCTTCTAGGAAATAACTGTATTAAAGAAAAACAAATTTTAAAACGATACATATTTATCTTAGATAATAAATTCGTTTCAAAGTTCTACAAATCAGAATGGTTTTAATATCCCTCTGACTCCGGTTTAAAACTCAACCCTCTAGAGCGTGATTATTGGTGCAGTAATAACAATCATGAGACGATTTACCACAACTTTTAAAGGGAAGTTATTTTCTTTCCAATATGCCGGGCTAATTACTTCTTTTCATCTATTTTACGACATATACATTTCATCTTCTTATCTTGTTAACAATGATAGAAGATATAGTTTCAATTTTCCTGCTTCCCTATTTCGTTCAGAAACTTATCGCTATGTAATACCCTATTGCTTTATTTAATATTTTCAAGACTTATTTTCTTACAACAAAAAGTAAATTTTAAAGACAGTTTTAAAATGAGGAACATGTTACACCCTTGTACTAGCTAAATCTCACGACAAAACCCGTCCTGTTGTATAATGGTAAAAAATCAGACCATCATATCAAATGTTCGTTTAGGATATAGAGAATTGTACAATATTCTAATCAAATATCGTTGCTATACACAGCATGTACGTGCATCATAATTAAGTTAAATTTATACACAAATAATTCCACAAATGCACACTATTATGAGTACAATACTGATCTAATCACACGAACATTTACCATTTCCTGACACTCCATTGATGTATGAATGTATGGAGAGATGCACCATATCGATCAGATTCGTCACATTCATATGCTACACGTTCTTGTCACTATATTGATCTGTTTAGTATTAAGAAACAGTATAAACGTAGAGGCTCTGCTCCCAATGGCTAGTACAGTCAAACGAAGTCCTTCGGCTCGTATCGAAAAAAAAATTCATGATAGTGAACAAAATATATGGTTTTTACCTCCAGGGGTAATTTTCTCAAGCAAATGTAACAGTATCATCGGGAAACAGTGTCCGAAAAAGTAAACAGAAGTAGAGAATAATTTAAGCACGGTTTAGGTAATACGATTCTTTGAATACATAGATTAACTAACAATGTCTTTCAGGTTTATTGAGTAAAATGTGTGTATAGCAGGCAAAATACAAACTGATACATTTCAAGAAAATTTCGTTTCATATAATACGATGATTGCCAGCTAGCAAATAATATCGTGTGGTGAAACAATGTGTCTTCATACTTAAATGTCTACGTTTTGATGGCTGAGGTTTGCTATTTTACCTTACAAACGAGTAACAAATATATGTGCATGTATATATTAGAATAGAGATAATACTATATGCATGTCTAACATTTTGATTTCTCAATGATATACAAATAAAAATGTAGCTGTCGCATTCTTTACGATGCAACAACAGGCTCAATTTAGGAGCAACAAGTATATACAGATATGTGTTTATTTAATGATTACTTGTACAATTTCAAATGATTTTAAACTTCTATAAAGATAGAGTTGATAGCAACGTTACGTATCTATTTATTCACTGATTACATTCGTGAAAAGCATGCTTTATTTTAAAGCTGCTCGCTCTCAGAGTTTGGTGAAAAAGACAAAGTGCTTAGAACTGTCTGAAATTCAGATATTTTAAAACGAATCATCATATAAAAAGGTTCCAGCATAAATTCCTAGCCATAACCTTTACATGTTATGTTTAGCATATCAATTTGGAGAAAAAAAATCCCCGGAAAATGTAAATGAGCAACTTTAAACGTCTGGTACCTGAATCTGAATACAACAGCAAATAGAGGCGAAAAGTTAAATATCAAGTCATCGTTTTAAAAGCTTTTCTTATTAGTTTGCACTTCAACCAAATCTACTCTTTTACAAAAATGACAAATTACCATGCACATGTATCATTATTTATTAGTAAGCGATTAGTTTTTATGTAAACAATTTTTTTTAATGCATGTACAGCATATAATCCTTGATTTTATTGTGAGGGATGTTTCGCATAAAGCATTATAATTTGAATAGTTTCATCTTGCATGTGTCTTGATATAATATAATAGTAGAGTACATTTTTAAAAGCAGTACCCTGCCTGTAAAAGTATGCTTCATGCAGGCCAATCTTTATCTTAAGTAATGCTTAACTCCATTATTATTTTAGTCTGTTTTGTAAATAAAGTCAAGGTTTCCATTAATGTTCATCTTAACCTACAAAGAAAAACATCGAGAAATACATCTTTACCTTAAATAAGAAATGTATCCTTCAAAAAACACTTTGAAGAAAAATGTAGAATGTTAATCATACCTTTGTACATTTTCCAAGTGTCAACATCCTTGATATTGAAGATAAAATGAAGCATATAATTGTAAGTATTTAATCTTAAGGATGTCATATACCAAGCACATTAATCTTAACGTAATATTTCTTTTCCATCCATTTTGATATGAATGGTTGCTATTTATCTACCCGACAAAAATTGTTTCATCAAAAATATTATAGATTCATTTGTTCTGTGTCTTTTCAAAATCTTCACGGAAGATCAAGGAGTTGTTTCCTACTGTGCATTTGTTCAGAGGATTTAAACTGCGTATTGTCTTAAACTACTTTTAATTATTTACTCACTGATGCACGAGGATTTGTCCACAATATAATTGAACAGATGATGCTACCTCTCAAGATTCAACGGGTACGTTCTCAAATGAGTCCATTAAGAAAGGCATAAGCAATGATGGATAAATTACCGGAAGATTGGGGGAAATTGATCAAATGTTCACGATCAAAATCTTATTTATATTTTCGACCAAAGAGACCAAGCGTCGTATTCTGTTAAACTCAAACATATGTCTGTCGTCTTTGATCACTATGTCGTGCTCCGGAGGCTGCACATAAATCAGATTGCGACACTGTGTGTGTTTTAATCGTTAGTGTTTATAAAATTATAAAATATTTATGTGTGTTAAGGGCGAAGTAACACGCGTAGGTGGTTGCTCATAAACTGTTTTACTTGCAAAATTTAGAGCTGAATTTTCTTTTTTTAAATTACAATGACTCTTCTAAAATTGCAGTTGAGAAAACACTGTAATGCATTTTATTTACAAAAATCCCCCAAGCTGTCAATAATATTTACATCCTCTATGCCGTCTTATACTTGAGTACTACAAAAACAAAAAAAATTGCGAAATAGCATTTACGCTAAAGATTCAGTCAACCTTAATGATGCAGGCATGAATGTGAACACTATTTTCATATACTTAACGTTACATAGCACATCTAGGACATGTAGTATAAGTTTGCTTTAAACATAGTTAATGTTCACTTTAATACCCCATGTTGTAAAACTTTTTCAGCGAAAAATTAATTGAGAAGTGAGAAGTATGTCTGAGAGCCACTATTGTTGCTCGGTGACAGAATACAGAATTACATTCTGGCAGTCGTGAGACTGGTCCATGATTTTAAAATGAATTAATACAAATTGCGGGTATCCAGGAAAACCTGCGACGACAAAAAGTCATAAAAATCCGTGTATGGTTTCATTCGTATGAATCTCTCCCTTACATGTGAATACGATACGGAGCTTGAACAAATGTCGTCAAAGCTGCGATATTGTACATTAAAATGCTTGCCTTAAAACGACAGAATGTTGTTAACGGTAAGAAATACTTCATATTTCAGGTATGACTGTGTGTTGCCTTGAGAGAGTCGCTTAAGTTTGTTGTGTGTGTCGGCCAATTTAATGCTCGTGCAAATTTTTAAATACCTTTGGCCGACACACACAACAAACTTAAGCGACTCTCTCAAGGCAACACACAGTCATACCTGAAATATGAAGTATTTCTTACCGTTAACAACATTCTGTCGTTTTAAGGCAAGCATTTTAATGTACATAAAGAAGCTTAGGGTACGTTGTATTTATATCAGTGCATGCCTTGCTTGCTTCGATACCATATTCAAGCTTTGTTATAACGCTGCTCCTGAACTGCAAACTCCTATGTCTTATACATTGAGATACAGCTCCGGGCCGCATTTTGACTACCTTATTTAATACACCGGGCAAAGGTCATTCATTGTCCTTCTAAGAATATTGCATCAAACATTGCCGTTATTCTGACAAAATGAAAAAAATTCAGACACTTACCGCTTTTCCTTTTCACAACTGTCTTCCTCCAAACAATTTTCTCCATGGCCACATTCAAAATTACCATCAAAACAGTAAAATGCTCGTCTTCTATCTTTGAAAACTACCGCATTCCTGACAATATATCATGGACAGTCTGGAAAACCGATGAGGTTCACGAAAGTTTCTTGTTGCCGTCATATACAATTGAAAAAACAACAACTTTTAAACAAGTCTTATCATAAATAATTCTTGGTGTCTGGGTTTCTTTTCTCCAGTATTCCAGCCAAAAACTAAAACTGTCGATCTTATTTTTGAAATATCGCAAATATACTCTTTGCTTGACCGTACAAAAGGTATTCAAATTGATTCAAATACTTTCCGTCATTGAACGTCGTTGGCTTTTATGAAAACTTTGAAAATCAACATGTACATTATTTAACATACATCATATAACAGGGATATATGACACGAACCCTTTTATTCCCATGCCATGATACATGGTCTTCTTTATCATATATCTGATCACACGACTGTCGAAGTTGTGTATATTTATTCTTTATATAAGTCTCGTACATACACGCATATTATAAAACACTTTGCGCATAGAACACTGAGTATATTGTATATAGGCGCTCTTTGTTAGAACGATAAGTGACTAGAAATTGTACAGAACAATAAAAATATCACAGATGTGACTGAATACAAATAATTCATAAAAGAGTTCGATGTGCTTTCTTGGTCATTTTTGTAACATTACATAACGAGAACTACAGTTCTTCAGACCTCCAAGATATAGGACACGATAATGTTTATTGGTTAACTTTGCCATAAAACAACACTTGAACTTTATCTTTTCGACAATCTATATATTTGAAGATACATCCGTTCCACCACATTTTAATTCAGCTGTAAAGTCAATATTGTCTTAACCATAAATTCTTAATACATGAACAGTGTTATATTGATATCAAAACTTTGTTAAATTGATTTTTTATCTTTTTGCTTTATAATGAACAATTTCATAGTGGTTTAGGAGAGTTAACTTTTTAATCTTATTAATGGAATACTTCAGTGAGATAAACAATTATCCCCCTTATAGGGTAAAGTCTAGAATAACAAAGTTGGTACTATAATTTGGAATTGGAATCCACTGATTTATCGTAGTTTTTCATAGAGATGTCTCAATCAATTCAAGATTTAGGACTGTCATACATAGCCCACTTGGTATTAACAGATTCTGCCAAACTCATTATATTATCGTTGTGTCATAGTTGGAAATATTTCAGTTTAAATTTTACCATAAAGAACAAATAAGGTAACGACGAAAGCAGAGTATCTGATGAAAGGATCTGCTTACTTTCAGGTAGAGATAATGGAAGGCTAAACACAGTGATGACAAAGGAGATGTGTTCTTATTTAGATGAAAATGTTTTTATAACCTTATGAAACTTACATATAAGAACCTCAAGTATGTAAATACATTCTAAAATAAAACAACAAGAGATGTTTATTTCGTTTGAGAAAGAATTGCTGGGAAAGGAAGTGCTCAGGATAATGTTTAAGGAACGTTGGGTGTCGGCTGTAAGTCCATAAGTCCAGTCCATTCTTCATCGTCCACATTTGTTTTTGCTTCATATTACAATTCCTCTGAAACAGCTTTGCTAATGGTAAAAGTTAACTGCTATCATTCAAGCATAGTCTTTTATCAGTTGTCTCCAAACCTAGTTGATGTTGCCCACCTTTGGCTGTCATGGCAAACAGAAAGATAATTTCTAACAACATCTTTAGAAACAACTGGTCTGTTTCAAAATTATTTCACCGACATACACCATTAGTGACTTTCCTTAAAACTGTTTCAGTTTAAGTGGTTTGTGAAAAAGGCATTGCCTTAAGGGTAAAAATAACATGAAAATGGGTATGGCTCAGATTTCTGAACATTGTATAAGCCTTATTTTAGTTTTTAAAATTTTACCAACCTTTTGACAGATTTTGAAATGATGTTCACGCTGAACTACGCCTTTAAGCTTCCAGTCATGACATTAGCAACTTCATATTACTATTGGACAGTGCAATGCCTTATAAAATACACTAAGAGTAAAACTTTAGTTTTGTATAATCAGACTAGATTTCATTTACTAACTATGTGCAATAACTCTTCTATGGTAGCCAATAAGTATGACCCTGGTTGACTAGTGCACAAAGAGGTACATGGCTATAGCCTTCATATAGTTTGTGCAGGCGTCAGATGGGATACTAATTGAGAAAAAAAGGAAGTTAAAAATGAACTAAACTGTAACTTTAGAAGTATTTTCCATGCGACAAAACCACAATTTGATGTTACGGACAGGAACATTTAATGTCCTTGGGCAAACTGAAAAAAATCCACAGACATTTACTTTATATTGCTCCAGGACATAAAATGCATTCTGATACATGCCCAAACCATCTTGTTTCATATTCTATAACTTATAGCAAAGGCAGGGAATCCTGAATTTGATTTATACCAAAAAAACTTTATGGCAAAGACATGGGAAACTAAATATAATTCATAGGGTCTAACTGTGAAAAGAAATGAATCAGGGAGCAGTGTATCACTTTTACGTTTGAAACGTTTGATAAATTTGAAAGTAGGAGTTCCTTACAATTATGATATAATCACAACGAAAGTTTATTTATTTATATGAATATGAATTTAAACGCATGTAACATTGAAGATTGAGGACACCATATAACAACCGAGTTTAAACTTTCAAAATGAAAAAGTTCGGATATCCCCGAAACCAATAAATAAACTAGTTTTAGTCAATTTAGAATACCAATATGTTTCAAGACTGCATTATTCGGCAATAAGTTTTAAAGGCCTCATAAATAGCTTCCGGCTTCTGACAGTTACTGGTATTCTAGCTCTAGTGCTAAAAGCCATATATTTGCTTGTTCTGATTTCTATTATAAACAGCTAAAACTCTTAATTTCCACGAGACTTTTTCCTTAGAGAAATACAATCATGTAATGAACGTTACAAGTTTCAATTTCCTTTGTATTACAAAAAAATATAATCTGTAAAGCAAAGTTTCTTCCTGATAAACAACAAAAAGGTGAAGCACGATCCGGGATTAAGGTTTATCACATTTTGTAGCTGTTAACCTATGGCTGTATGCTATTTTTAAACACATACACGCTAGTGTGTTCCAAGCAGATAATGCTTCCTATGTTACCGAAATAAATCATTAGAAGAACACGCCCGTGCTTCATTCTCATTTGAATTTGGTATTATTAAATGAGAAACGCATTGTCTGGTGAGGAATTAAACTGTTAAAGAAAAGGTAATGCATTTTTTATTTTCATTATAACTAATGTTGTTAATTATTCATTTACAGGAACATTAAGGGAAAACAAAATGTATGAAATCGAAATGCGGCAGCCTCCTCTATATTTAAGAGCTGTATGCTTATTTATGCCCATGTTGATACTACTACAACAAATTCATTGTGTTTTATAATGATTTTTATATGCTTTTAAACTGAGAAAGTTTTTATTTTAATGTAGTTGATTCTTTTTCTTGCTATTTTCCAATGATGACTATATTACAAAATGTATGTGAAAAGGTACATTATATGATTTAAAGTTCATGCTCCCTAAACCAGAAAAGAAACTTTGAGAAATACTATTAGGTTCAAACAAATTAAGTAGATTACTAATGATTTGTTAAAAACAAATAACTGATAATTAGCATTACTTTTAAACGGCTTACTAAATAAATGATTACGTTCTACTTTCAAACTAATATTGTTTGTGTTATTGTTGCTGTTGTTGCTTTTCTCACAGACTCATACAGAGAGAGAATGTACTTCAACACCTTACAGTTTATACTTACGGTTTGCTCTTTGAATTTTGATGTCGCATCATCATATACAGATTCAGAAATAAGAGAGATGTTTAAAGTCGGTTTTAGAAATATAGAGAAAGAAACAGTTGATGGAGAGGTCACTGTCGAGTACGGGTATATACCAACCTGGCTGTCAGGTAGGCTCGTATTAGTATTTAGTAGTATTATATAGTGTAGTATTTCTCTGCCATTCTTTTCTCAAAATGTTAAAATATGCAATCGATGTCAAATGCTGAAAACTACTGACTGGCATGACCTAAATGATGAGCTGACGGGTATGGTAAAAGCTACTGCAGTGTGAATATGTTCTGTGGTATGTAAGCAGTTACTCAACGTATATCGACTGGTTTCTCATTTTGTCATAAAAGCATGTGTGCATGATTGTATATCTTACATATTAAAAACATACATGAAAGTTACTTTGGCACATATTCCAAATAAGAAAAAGAAGAGTATCGCTCGCTGCATGTGTATGTAGAACACGCTAAACAAGAACAGCGTGAGTTTTAACAATATAAGTATGTTACATGTCAACTCTTACATGTCTTAGAGATCGTTCAATTGATAGTGTTGATAAAAGCTCATAAATGAGATTGATAGACAAATGGAAAACTTGTCGAAAGATTGGTGTTTGTTCAGAAATTGATATGATATAGTCTATGTCATGCTGTCATTCATTAACTCCGCTTGCAAAATAAATTCTATAATTTATCTAGATCTATTTTAGTCTAGCGTCTTAATTTGTTTTATTCGCTTATCTGTTTTTGCAGATTTGCAGTTCCAAACGAGTTTTTTACGTTTGGTTAAATCGACTGCATGCCGCACCAATTTTGTGCAGTGTCTTGCTCGTTTTATTCTGATTTTACCCCTTTTAGCGTTTTGTTTTCGGCATGCCCGTTAATGAAAAATACCAGCTACGTAATTTTTTTATTGTTGTTATTTTTTTGCAAGGGGATTTTATGCGTCATGCCTGCGGGGCGTTTGGCGAGATAGACAACAGGAATGACACATTACCGAACTACATTGGTCATTTGTTTGATTGTTTAGGGATTGGCACTAAGTTCCGTCTTGAAGCCGGCAATGTAACATTCACTCAAAGGTAACAATAAGTCTTTTCTCTCATTCATGTATTTTGCGTTAAATAGATATAGAAATTCAACCATTTGTATTATATCCCATTTTACCTACTGATTAAGCTTAACACGCATGCTGTTAAATTTACAGATGGTACGACACGACTTTAAATGATATTTACAACGTCTACAGAAGAGAAATGAATGAATCAAGTACATTTATACATTCTCTATTCGCAAAGCCGGTATGTTCTTTTACATCCTTTTTAATTTTTTTTATCTTCATACTAATTTATTTACTCTCGATTGCGAAACAAAAAATTACAACTTAGATTTATCGCTCTCGAGACTCATTCCAGATGGAATCAACCTCGGAGAGAGAGAGGCAATGTGGAATTATTTGTGTCTTGCCTAAGGACACTACCGACATGGCTGTGGCAGGGATCGAACACGGGGCCTGCATCCTTTTAACAGTATCTAGCTTTTGTTTAGCACTAGCAGCACAATTTTGCAACAGTTTTGCAATGGACATGCCAAAGAATCGACCGTATCAGCTTATCAAAAGAATCTAATAATGCAATATGTACACTCAGTTTAATGTTTATATTTCGGCTAATTTGTCAAAATTACAAAATTTTAAAGAAACACAATGTAGATGGATAATTGTTGTACACTTTGCAACGAACTTGTACACTACACAATTTTCATCAAAGATTGAATTGACAAGTATTGGCATGTTTTTGTACAATGTATTAAACTGCACCATCCGAAATAAGCTTTTCCTTTTTTGAGGGTAGAGAGATAGGTCATGTTTCTGGGTTAAGTTTACCAGGTGAGACATCCTTTGACGTAAGAACGTCTGCCTTCAAAGCTGCAATGATATGTCTTCGCTCAATAGATATAAGTAAAAGCTTTTTTTTGTAAGAGATACAATGTTTGCAGCTTATGAACACTTTGACTATTGACAATCAAAAGAAAACTTTGCAGAACCAAGCACAGATTGACAAATGGCATGCTAAATTGGCGGATAAATCAAAGGTATCCCAGGTGCCTCATGTAAGCTGGTGGAAAATAGGCAGCGATGCTATAGCTATGACGGAGAACCCAGTAGGTAAGCAACATGTTTAAAGCCTGTGATGTAAGCTTTGAATTAGCTTAACTATTTGAAGTTAAACTGGTGTAGGTACTTTCTTTAGTTTTGTTGTTGTCGTTACTCATATTTTTGACAATGATCGATATGAAGGTGGTTCGAAGAACATAAACGGCGGACATTATATCTTTTAGAAACCTCTAGACGTGACAAATCTGTTCAGTCATTCGGTTTTTCTCTTCTCTGATCACCTTGTTATAAATTTTATATGGAAGTTTGATGTTGTTAATTCCTCAGGTGTGATCGTAGATACTGGTGATGTTATCCAGAAGGGGTGGATACAGTTCAAAGATATCAACATGGGTTTGCCGGATACACCACACAATGGTTACGTCAACAATCCTGCGCATGAGCAAACAGAACAAGACGGAACGCTTTGGAGTGCTTTAGTTGTCACACATTTTGTCTCTAAAAAGCGTCTCAAATTAAGGTCAGGTATATTTTGTATACATCACACATTTACCTTCCGAGTAACACCAAATTCATTTAAAATCTACACATCATATATTGACTATCCAAGTGGATTTCTTAAATTAAATAGATATCACCCGTTGACGACTCGAGCATACAAACATAAATTACTCAAGTGAAACACCTGATTTCTGTAAAATAATACATTATTGACTGGTTAATTGTTAAGTGAAATTTACAGTGGACCTTTTAACTTACTAGGTAAAATATATTTCACGAATAATATTCAGATAAACTATTGACCACCTGGGTTGAACTCTGATTTCATGTACCGATTATTTTCAAATCATTACAAATCAACTTCTGAAGGTGCAGTTTCCTTTTATTCACTGTCCATGGGTGGAAATACCCCTTAAATACTGTATGATAAGGCTGAAATACGATTTTAGATAAAATTTATATGTGAAATTTATCATAGAGAAAGTCATTATACGAGCAAGCTTCATGATTTTAATGTATTGACCCATCAAGTCCCAAATACAGCTCACATTTCTTTTCTGTGAGGTACTCTTTAGTATATACACTATGTTTATAAATGTGCATGCTCGTAGAAATGTAATTTGTGCTTTTCAGACGACTGGTATACAAAGTTGGCGAGGATAAAGTTCGTCACGTTGTCGGAACGTACGATTATGAAGATGCAAATCTCAGTATATGCAAAGACAATCGTCCGTATCCCGATTTCAAATCACGATTCGGATATCTTCACTCATTTGCAATGACGGAAAATTATATCATCTTACCCGAGACAGGCTACATGCATGATCCTTGTACTTACAGAAATGGTAAAGTTGTAATGAAAACAGAATTATCTTACTGTGGCATTTTAGTGTCAATAAGGAGTTGCTCATAATATTTTGACTTTGTTTAAAATACACACACATACACTTAACAGGTTTTCTGCAGGATTTTTGTGTTTGAAACTACTCCTATTTCATCAGACTTAATAGGCATTAGGAAGAAATAGTAATGTATACAAATAATGCTTCCAAAGCAACAATATTTTTCACAATGTTGAAGCGTTTCCCATTCATGTTTATTTCAGCTCAAACTGCAAAGTATGGGCCATTTTTCCTCAACTCCTTTCATTTTGAACCAGATGGATTCACAAGATTACTTGTTATGAGGAAATCAGACGGTGCCTTTATAACTAACATTACCATGCCACCATTATTTATCACTCACCAGGTATATCATTTAAGTTTTCAAAAATCTGTAACATTAAATGAATAATGAATAATTTCTGTGATTTGCGGTTAGTTATCATTTGTATTAACATTTCATTATCTCCCTCATAATCTTAATTCTACTTTTGAACTTTTCTTGTACATGTACTGAGAGCTCGATTGAAAAACACAGATATCCTGTCCAATGGCCCGACCGGGAATCGTACCTTGGTCCTTTGAGTTACTAAGCTGCTGAGGTCAATACAACCGACATGTCCATTCTTCTTTCAGCTTGGATCCTTCGAGGACGGAGAACTGATTCATATGGACATGCTAACGTATACTGATGCAAACATCTACACACGCCATCCAAACGTAGAGGCTCTACTTGGTGATGTAAGTAATATTAAAAAAAACTAATTGTTCACTTTTTTCTTGGCATGTTTTGCTCATTCTTAGTCTAACGTTCAAGATACTAAACTAGTGTGCTATATGCATTATGGTAAAATGAGTTTGCCTTTACGGGGCGCAACCACAAACGAAGATAAAGATGCACACTTTACTTCTTCAAATGCCTTTGGAGATACGAAGTTACGTGAGGTACATGTTCAAAAATGACTATTTGCAATAACTCAAGGGTCATAGCTCAGACTTTACCGGGAACAAACAATCGAAATAACAGATGCATTATTGTACATCCTAATCAGTTAAATACTTTTGAAGTGCTACACAAGATACAAAATGCCGATTGCCATAACTCTGCCTATTCTGGACGCTACCGAAAACAAGTGAGGGCCTCTTACCTACGTCGCATGTACCTTATATTTGTTAAATGAGTCATTTCAATGCATACATTGCTGAACGTTTTCCAGGATCCTTACACAACTAACGTCTCCAGAATAACAATTAATATGACGGACCTAACAGCGAGCATGCGCAGTCTTCGAAATTCAGCAAGCGCCCGAGCAGCTCTAGAGATGCCAAATATCAATCGTCTATTCAACGGACGGAAATATAAGTATGGGTACATGGCGAGAAATTTTATTCAAAGAGACAGCAATGCTATACTAAAGGTAACATTCCCTCTTTTTCTGCAGCATGCAGAAATACAATTCTTCAATAAACAAGAACGTCTGAAGAACCACTATATCGATGACAGTGTGTGGTTACACCTTAGATGAAAAGTATGACACCTTACGAATAAGATATGAAATGCAGTTGATCATCTACAAAATTTAACGACCGATGAGTATATGTAATTAAATTTTAAGTTTGATTAGCAAATCTTCATACTTTAACTTTCATATAATTATAAGAAGTAACAGAGTATGTAATATTTTGTTGTTACATAGTTAAACGTGGACACGAGCGAGGAAACTGAGTATACATTTCCAGATGGCATGTATGTCCAAGAACCTCACTTTGTACCTAGCCCAAACTCTGCTGCTGAAGACGACGGGGTAATTATAGCACATGGTATAGATGGGCGGAAACATAAAGGTATGATAATACTGTGCAGCTACTGCATGTCATTGTCAACGTTGTCTTGAAGTTATATCTCCTTTCACAATATACACACTTCCTTATGGTCAAGTATAATTCTTTAATACAATTAATATTTTGAAAACCTATCTAAAAGTGTTTTTCTCTTTTTAGCCAATAATGTTATTATTGGAAAACATTAACTTAATGCAGTTTACGTGGCTAGATAAATCATACTTTTTACATTGATGCATGCGTCTTTTGTTTTAGCTTTCATGGTCATTCTGGATGCAAACAATATGACGCTTATAGGCCACGTGACCGCACCAGACGTTGCCTTATTCGGTTTACATAGCAGGTATTGAACAATTTTCTTAATGATCATACTATTAGTTATGTGCAATTACTCAAATCAGCCGAATAGAAGCTTTTTGTTTAACGTTGTTCAAGTTCAACTAAAAAAAATCTTTCTAAGAAATTTTTAAGTCCGATGTTTGAGACTGACTTTCTAATAGAACTTGGAAATTGTTACACAAACCAAAATGTCAAACCATAAAAGATTTCCGTACAGTGCTGTCTTTCAGTTACGTGGATTTATAATTTTCTCCATTTCAGGTTTTATCCACTCAAAAACAAGAGCAGGGCCCAGCATATCACAGGCAGAAATACTCTTCCTGCAACTCTTACATTGTGCATACTATGTTTATTCTTACATCATATATATTGACATTAACAAATTTTGAAACCACTTTAATATTTGTTACAAATTTTTGTGCAGAGACAAACTTGAAGAATGGGCAGAAATAGTGTGTAAACCTAATATGTACTTTGAATACATTGTGATAGGTGCATTTAAATGTTACAGTTTTGTCATGTATATATGTGTTGACATTGGCAACATAAATTGTACTTTAATGTACTACTGTTAATACTAGTGCTGCTGTTGGAGCACCAAATTCATTTCATCCAATGTATTTCGAGGTCTGTTCAAGTACAAATACATTTATTTTTGACGTGGTATATGTGGATATATATTAGTCCGCACTGTTAGACCTGTTAGACAAGAGTTATATCGTAATATATCCATATTTATCACGTGAAAAGCCAAGTAATTTTGGGGACGGTTGTCGACAGACAGCCGACCCAGAGTGAACAAACGAGACAATTAGTATAAAAGGATTTCGAGATACGAGGTTCCTAAAAACATAAGAAACTCCACTGAAACAAGTAGTTCGGAGCGGAGTAATATCTTTGCCAAACAAATCATGTAATAGCATGTGTTGAAACTATTATTATGACGGTTATTATGTTTCCGCGAGAGCGCGTTTTTTGTGTTTTGACGCAGTCAATTTGTCAATGACGCAACATAGAAAGCAAATAGCGTATCCTATGACGCAATAAAAATGTGTATGCCCAAATTACTACAAAAATAAACATTTGAAAACCTATCAAAATTGCGTCGAAATGCAAGACAAATTATTTACAAAATACGCTTCCGGTATTTGATATGTCTACTTTGGACCATATTCCGTCGTCGTTATCGTCTCATTTCGGATCGATCCGCATTTTGTTACATTGAGTATTTGTTTGTATTAGTTTGTACTTGTATGTTTCCATCATCATGGTGTCATACACGCTTAACAAGAGATGGCCGACGCACTTTATTAGAAAAAAAACCAAACAAAAACGTCTTTCTGAGTGTTTTAAATGATCATTTTGTTGTCATTTCAATCAGACTGCTACTATAGACAGGGGATTCAGTGTGTCAAAATCTGAAAGGTTGAATGCACATGCAAATTTCTCTAGGACCTGCTATGGGCAAAATTGACTTTGTAGATACAGTGACAAAATGAAAAGCATTCAAAGAAGTTGAAAATTTCAGTATTGCTGGCCTAAATTTAAATTACACATGCCAACACAACCGTCCCAACAGTATGTTCAGTGCTTTGATTTTTTACCCTTCCTTGTCATTTTACAAAAAGATTCAATTTGTTCACCTGCTAGCCGCATTAAATACCGACATGGTGCCTCATTACAACTTAATGACGTTTCTTAATGACGTTGGAAATCGGCACGTAACGAACGTAAACAAAATGCAAGGAGAATTTCGATGAAAAGATGTTTCTCTTTTTTAAGTACGTAGCATGATATTTCGATTTAAATCTATTGTAGAGGAGTCACTGTTTGACATATACACTTGTATTTTAGTGATTTGCAGATGATTTAGAATGTCAATGCACTAGATAGATGTGCAACTTTCTTTGTGCTTTGTAGAATTTCACACTCATTCAACATATCTAACGTAGGGTACAAGGAAGGGAAGTTCCAAATGTATATTGCCTGCCTAGCCTTCATTGAATGGTAATAATATCATTTACAATGTATTTAAGTTTTATTTGTTAATATGTTTGAGGTATAAGGATCTGGGTATAATGGTTATAATTTATAATCTCATATTATTTTTAATTAGTACATGTACTTTTACAACAATGTATATAGCCATAGTCTTTCTTTCTTAGCTACTCATTCTTTATTGATAAGTGCGGAGGTATTGTGGAAGGATAATAATAGTTAGAGAGGTTATGAAAACCGGGTTACAATATGTCTGACATAATAAACTTAAAACCTGTCTATGCTCTCTTGCTGACATAATTCTCCTTTTTCTTTAATTCAACTTTTTATACGCTGTTAAACTTTGGATAAACATCTATCACTAAATTGTTTCATTTTTTAGTATTGGATGTTGATTTAAAACTGACCAAATGGCTAACTTTAGCAGTCTGTTGAAACTTAGTGATAGTTTCTATAATTTATATAGAATATTACACTGTTATTTAATCATGTATTTTATTATTATATATTTTAATGTTATTGTATGTCAAATGAACAAAATGGAAACTGAAATAAATACATTAAACAAGTAAACAATTATTCTTTTTAATTCATTCCATGAACCAAGAGCGCAAGTTGATGTTGACATATAAGTAACAAATATAATTATACAGACGCTGAAAAAGGAAAGAATTTATCACATATAGAGAAGGTTAATATATTTCAGACATATCAAACAATTATGTAAAACGTATATATCTGCACCAGTAAAATAAAAAAGCAATCACTAAACGATAATATAACATACAACACTCGCCAGAAGCCTCATATACACACAACCACACAAAAGTATGACTTCTCCAGCTATAAGCAAATACAGCTAACAATGTACACACTGTTGTTTAAATATTAACTATATAAAGGCAACTAGCCGCCCCCCTCCCCAACCACCACCCCAAGTACAGTACAATCATGTAAGGAAATATTTACATGCTGATCAACACTAACAAGTTGCAATTCTTTTGTGTGAAAATTGTAGAACTATTTTGCACCAAAGGATTGCATTTTAACAAGAAAATGAAATAAAGAGAGACAATAAAAAGGAGCAAAATATGATTGTTTCACACTTAATTTCCTCTCAATGAATTCATCTATCAGTGAAATAACAATTAAGACATGACATAGTTCGACTTTTGATATTTCGTAAGCTGAATAATAACAAATATAAGTATTAAAAGCAGGTATGCCCTGTGTCAAATATAAACTCAATCCAGTGAATAGTTTTTAGCTATTTTCCGAATAAGCATAATGCCATATTATAAAGTGAGATAGATAATTTGAGCAAACAAAAGCTATGGATCTTAGGTCTAACGCATCCTCTAAATGCCCTTATTCACTGTATACCTTTTTAACGGACGTGACGTCTTTTTTTTTGTTTTTTATCTGTATGTTGTTATTTTTGCGAGACATAAGTCGAAACATGTAAATTGAAAACTTCGTGTTGTCTTGATTTTATTTATAATATCTTATTCACTGTATGTAATATAACGTTAATCACATTTGAAGATAAGTTTCTGACAAGATTGAATGGGATTTAAGATTATAAGGCCATCAACTTAAACCACACTTCATCGCGGAGACTGACTAGAAAGGTGAGGGATAAAAAAGCTTATATTATATTGTATATAATGGATAAGTCGTTTAAGTAAAAATAAATATTTAAATTTGCGTGCATTTTCTCTCTCCAAATTGTATTATACTTTACGCAGTTGTTGATACTGGTTTTATAAAATCATAACTTTTTGTAGGTAAGAGTTCAACTTCAAAGACATCTTTTTAGAAACAGACAAAAAATGATGACTCCTTCCACATCAAATCAGCTATGCGCATTCCATATAGACGCGCGGAGAAAACTAAAAAAGATTTTTATCAATGCACCCACTGACTCCTATCAATGTGAGAAGTATCAACTCAACTACTTTGGTACCTTTTGGGTTATGCTCGGGACAAAATTGTGACGGCCTGTTAAACATCAGCTTAATCTCTATCATACATTTATATGTTTTGGGCAAGAAATTTTTAACAACTCAAACATGGGCAAAGTAAGAGTTATCATTCTTGGTCACTCACTGCACTTCCCCTTAGTGGCCTCTATCAATGTGTGAATCTCCAATACTCCGAACAAAAGGGTGACGGTCGCACAAACGTATAAACAAAACGGAAGTTGTAAGGTTATCCCTTTGATCTCTTAATTGTCTCTTTAAGCTGACAAAACAATGTTTAACCCAACAATACAATTTCAATCCGACAATGACGTGACGTACTCAAGCAAACTTCGGAGTACTAAGTTGCACACAAGTGTCTACTGGTTATGTACAGACAGACAGACACATATCTGTTTAATAATAAAATTTACAATGTGTCCAAAACCTTTTATAGGTGTAAAAATAGCATAGAGTGTTAAATACATGTGTTTAATTCAACAACACCCATAATTCAAATACCAGAAAATATATACCCGGTAGTCAGACCTCAACCTCCACCCGCGTATCTGAGATTCCTTCGTCAGGTCTTTCATATTTCAGGTCGTAACTCTGTCCTCATAGACTGATAAAACTAGTTAATAGATTATACTTTTGAGTGATATACCGGTTAGAATATTAAAAACATCAATGAATCACAAACAGTTTCAATGTGATTTAAGGTTAAAATTCAAAGAGATCAACATAACAAGTTTTAAAACCAAAAGATAGCTCCTTTTCTGCTGCATTTAAATTGTAAGAATAACTTGACCGATATGATAACTGCAAGCTATAAAATATGGCTATAGCGAGTTTCTTAGGTGGAATGGGACAGATTCTGCAGTGTGTATCTTAGAGCGGAAAAAAACTCATATCGCAAATTGTCAATATGAACTGGAAAGTTGTAATATTACATATGCAGAACACTGGACAGAGACGCCTCCAGTATGGTTGCTCTCTAAACTCAAGATAGTAAAACAGACCACAGGTGGAAGGAACATACCTCTGACTATAGTCTATAGTAAAGAGGTATGAATTTATTCTGATATCAATTTTAAAATGCATAGAAAAAGACATTAGCTTAAGAAAAAAAAGTCAAAGGTATGTTCCTTCCACCTGTGAAACAGACAGCTCAGATATAACAAAATATTACCTAATTAACTATATTGTGTGTAAAACATGAAACATTTCAAGCACATTTCACACAAACAAATCACAGGGTCCACTTAACAAGGTCAGTCACCAATCACCTCAATCCTTGCTTTGCTGTAAAATTATCCTAAAAATTAAAAACGTGAATATGCTCGACTCCTCCAACTTCGAAAGGTTTCCATCTTTTAAATATAATGCTTTAAAAGGAACACCAGTTTTCGTTCTTTAAATATAACATTTAAAATGGAAGACAAATTATTCTACAGAAATAACAACTACCACCGGTAAGTTATTCCAAAGAAGCACATAAACACATCAAACCACACCTTTTATTCTGTTTGCTCCAGCCTTTTAGCAAAGGTTTGCTCCATCAGTTCAGCATTCACATTCTGTGTCACCTCTTTGACCAATTTGCTCGTCGCGGCTGTTATGCAACAAAAATAGCGACACGGCCAAGACAATGTGTTCCAAAGCATTTTCTTCGTTCCAAGACTTTCCAAGTTATATTGAACCTCTTCAAAACTCTGCAGATTAAAGAAAGCAATACACTAAATGTACGCAATATTTAGTTGAACAGTTATTTTATCTATGAGATCTACGGAACGAGTTAAATTTCGAAATTTATACTCTGATCTATTCATTTGAGCCGGACTCTCGTTGTGCTAAAACTGCGTTTAATCCTACACGAGGAATTCAGAATATTCAAAGAATTATTATATATGCTACATTCTTTAAAACTGCTTGCTCTCAGTTACCGTTATTTTTTTTATATTTACATACTTATACATAAATATAAAATTAAAGGCTAAATGTAAGCAAAAATCTAGGTAGGAATTTGCAGAAATCGATTGAAAATGTCGGTTACACGGCACCGCTACACTATATGTTTATATTGGAATTTCAAAACCTATGCAACACTTTTGAATTTGGTAGCATATTATTTGAAATTTGAAGATATACGTGACAGGAATTTATACTGGAGCCTTTTAATATGACTATATGTTCTAAAATACATAGTTTACATCCAGTTTGAAGAACTTTATCTTTTTACCAAAATCTGAGAGCGAGCAGCTTTAAGGGATAATGGCACATGGTAAGTATTGTCTATGCAATAAATTGTGATAACCATAATTTCTTTTGCGCTGCTAAGTAAATTCTTCAGGATAAGTTTCCTTTCTTCTCCACCATACTGTCCACCTACCTGTCTTTTCCTTCTGTCCACTTTTAAGAAAACGATGACAATCTGCTTCAATGACTGCTCCTCATTCTGGATGATATATTCCGTTATTGATTCCAACATGGTTTCTGCGACAACCTTTACTGGATATTCATGAACACCGGTACATAGTGCAGGGAATGCTATGCTCGTATGGCCACCTTTTGATGCTTTATCCAGGCAAACTGTGACAACGTTTTTCAGATTCTGAAACATGTAAGATAACGAAACTGAAATGCCTTACGTATTGAATCCTGTCTACTTAAATATATGTACATTTAGAAGGCTCTTGCAAAAAGTTATGTCAGTAAAATTTTTAAGATTGTACATATCAGACAATCAAATACATTTTACTCCACCGATGTAATATGTAAAAACTTTTTGTTCTATTGGTAAGACGTGTGAAGTAGCACAAGAAAATGAAAAAAGTAGAGGGGCATTGGATCATTGGCGGTATATACTAAAGAAAAAATACGTCATTACATCTCAGTTGAGACAAACGTTCGTAAGTTTTGTATTTTACTAGTCTAAAAAACTCTTTATCCATGATAATTTTCAAAAGTGTTTTAAAATACTGACTGTTATTATAATATTGGCATTGAAGACAGTTGCATCAATGCGTGTTTCCGTTTATTACTATCATATATACCTTTATACTTGACGGTTTGTCGTTTCGATCGTACTTTTCCAATACTGCATGATATATTCTTTTGCATTTCATGTTACCACCATCACCCTCTACAACAGATCCTACGGGAACCGGTGTTTGGATATTTTGTAGGCTCGTCTGTACCTTTTCCCCACCTGCTACACGTACTGACTGCGTAATTGTCTCGTTTCCTGTTCCTATATTTAAATCCTTTGCTGCTGAATTCACAACAATATCGACCTGAAAAGATGCATTTAGACATTTTTAGCATCATTTTATAGTATATTTTTTAGCTTTTGTTTTTATGTTTAAGTCTTGTGTCTGATTAAGAAACTTTCGTCGGACGACAGTTTAATTGATAATGCCCCATATATAATTAAGTATGGCCAGATTCAAGAAGCGGCATATGTCGTAGTGACAAAAATTGCAAATAATCCATTTACTGCGAAATAAAGCAAAATTGTAATTCAAGTGCAATCAAGTATGAAACTAACTGAAACAATTATTTTTGTAATTTGATAGACATGTTCTTAAACTGATCTTACTTGTTCTTCCTCTATTCTGCCTGTTTTTAAAAAAAGTTTTGTCTGGCTTTCGAAAACACAAAATGTTCCTTTCCATTGATAGTCTTTATCTTCCGATAATTTCTTGAGTCTATCTGCAGCACTTTCATCACAGATCCAAACTCTCTGTGTCGCGATTGCCTTTAATTTGGAATCCAGTTTGGCTTGAGCGGATTCGGTGCCTTCTGCTTTTACGATAGTTTTGTCACTGTCCTGATAAAGTTTTAAAAAGTCTGCTACATCATCGCTTTCTATCTCTTCTCGTTGGAATTTCAAAATGAAATCACATTTTACTTGTGTTAGCTGCTTTCTCTTAGTAACGCGTGTGCATTGTCTTTTAAATTCGTTTGCCGTATCAACAAATGTTTTGCATTCAGTACGTATACCTTTAACTATGACCACAGGTCGTTTTGCTGTGTCATCAATCATCAGTCGGTGGTGGCTGTTAACAACAGCAAGAGTTTTATCTGTTTCCCAGCGCCTTGAATCTAGCAGATAATCAGGGATTTCAATTTCGCACGTACAAAAATGATTTACTATCAGTTCTATTGCTTCAGACGCTTGTTTTTCATTTTTTCCAACAACATTGATGAAATGACCAGACACCTCCCACCAAACCTTTAGTTTTGCATCTGCCATTTTTTGTTTTATTTCAGTGAGGATCTCCCTATTTTTGAGCAGTTTAACAGCAAAATCGCCGAGCCTTTTTGTAGCGCAGTGGGACGTCTGTAGGACTTTATGAATTTGGTAAACTGTAGCAGCTACGTCCTCTTGGAAGCCGTAAATAATCATTCGACTTTTCTCAAGTGTTACTTCGGCATTTTGAGACTGAAATTTTGACAAGTTTGCCTTAACCTTGAAGTAATCTGTTACTGGTAAAGGTTTCTCTTGTCTTATCACACTCTGCTCTTTAACAACAGCTATATGACTGTCCACCAATATTTTGTCATTTTGCGATTGAAATGCAATGACTAATGAAGTATCATCCTCTGTTCTGTACAGTTTAACCTCCGGTTTCTTTTCGAGAACTGGTTTAAAATGTTTAATTGCCAGATATGACCTTTCACCAGTTAATTCAAGTAACTGAATTGTTATACTCTCTTCAAACGATTTCAAATCGACCAGCACTGCTTTCTGGAAATCGTCTATGTTTTTTACTCTGTCCACATTTTCTGACAGTGTCAATACAATGTCTGCTTTGACTACTTTTACATCGATTGCACCTCCAAAAGTTTTGCTAAGTTTTTCATGAAGCATTGATTGCGCTTTATTTGGTACTCGTGAAGGCTTTTTACTGTTGCTTATACTTGTAGATTGGGTCGTAGGACAAGTTGTTGCCGCGTAACTAATTAAAGCTGGTGAAATGTTAGTTTCGCAGAGCTTTAATTTACACTAAAAAAGAAGATAGTGAACGTTTGAAGTTTGATGTTAAGTTCTGTAAGATCAGTATTGAATTCATCCTCAAAACATTTTACAATATCATGATAACAAAATACGTATGGAGGTTCATGCTTTTCAGGAGAATTTTACTACATGTATTATAAACTTGAAAGCGGTAACCTTTAAGTCATCAAATATTTCGAAATTACGGGATATTATTCCTTTATCAAATAATATTTTGGTTTGATATTAGTTTAAAGAAAATGAATAAACCTCTTCTCCATCTTGAGACGGTGGACGATAGATCAGGTGGAGTTCCGTGTATTCTTTGCTGAAGATAGACTGATACTTCTCTCCTCCAGAACCAAACAATTCACTGCTGTCAACACTTATATCACTTTTAATACTGCATATTGACCACGAACTATCAAAGCTCTATATCAAAATAAAACCGAAATTAGCATGCTCATTTGCAAAACAATCTTTGTTTAGTATTAACTTTGATTGTATATATTTTACGTAAAGTAACAAAGTTGAACTGTAGTAAATTGAGTAGATTATTACAAATCATCTCGCAAAAGCAGCTGTTTAATTTTCTCTTACGACACATATTTGACATAATATTAGAATATTATTAGAAGTGTCTTGAAAACTTGTGATACAACACTAATTAGATCAACTTGCAACAATACATGTATAGTTTTCAGAAATACCTGTAAACTATTAAAGTCGCCACTGTTCATGAAGCGGTCCGAAATGTTGTTTTCTTCTCTGCTATATATAACAAATGAACCTTCGTCTGCAGCGTCGCTATCCGTGTTCAGTGGTTTCAAGGTAAGCACCTTTTTCCCTAGTACACATGGTTTCTCGCAATGTCTTTGTAACACTTGATCAACATCTGGATAATAGAAACAGAGATAAACGTTGCCATGGAAGATGTACCGTCGCGTTATAACGGATGTGATACTGAACTAATCAAGAGATCTGATTGAAAATAACAAACATTCCTGTTTTTAAATAATAAAGGGAGAAAACTTTGGAATAAAATGTCATTTTGAAGGGGCAATTACTTTCTTATTTAACTTACCAGTTGCCCTACGGAAGGTTACGACAGCTTCGTCATTTTGAATGTCTACATGCTCTACCTCAATACCATCACCAAACTGTTTACGACTTTCGAAGAAGTTCTCTAGAAATACTTTTTCACAATTATTTGGTAGATTGCCGACTTTTAGTTGCCTGTCGTCACCTGCAGCTACTGTATTAATTTTCATATTTACATGTACATCCCGGGTTTTCGACTACTTCGAACGCAGACGGGTACTACTGACGACAGATGTATATACATGCACGTCATGACAGGCACGCTGGAATAACCCCGATATTTTTATTTCTCTTTTTTGCTCCGACCTTTTGCTTGATATAGGTACAGTCAAACTTGTGCTAACGGCCACCTGTTAATAGCGGCCACCTGCGGACAACGGCCAGTCTGAATTCCCCCCGTCCAAATTTGCTCTAAAAAGGGCCGGGAATAGCGGCCACCTGCCGTCCGCGGTCAGCGGCCAGTAAAAAAGCTTCCCGTCATCGGGTCCGTGATGCGAACAACGGCCACTGAATTTTTTACAGCTGGCTGAATCAGAGCATTTTGTTTCTTGTAAAGTTGTTTGCACCTCAAACTACGGGCACAATAATCAAAGATGCTTTTGGTGATGAAAAGAAGTGCTAGCATTTAATTGTCACCTTCACACGTGAAATTAATCCGTCCATCCAACCGTCCGGTAATTGCCAAAATTGCTTGATTGTTTATTTGATGCAGAACATCTTCGCAATTTGGAGTCGCAGTTTTCATTGTTTGTGCAACTAAAAATAATTGTTTATTTCAGCTAATTAATGCATTCAGGTTTAGTAAACTGTTTGATTTATTACAATCAAACTGAAAAACACACACTTTAATCTCGTAAATTAGCTGTTGTATTTTTATTCACAATCGGCAATGAAATCAAACAATGACAAAGGGGCGTAATCCACGTTAATTAAATGATCGTTTCCTGTTTCGAAAAAAGTGATCAGCGTCACAGTTTCTGGCTTTTAAAGCGTGTTAATACCGATAACTAAATTCTGCCATTGTTGATCCGATACAAAATCTTTTTATTTGATTTGTCATGTGCGACCGTTTGCAAAATTAAACCAAATCCACGAAATTCGGATAAATCGTTATTCGGTTAATGGTTATAGCATGTTTATCTGACAAGTGATGATGAAACTTGATAAACAATGTTTAGTATGATGAAAATATATCAACTGCCCACACCTCCGAACAAAGGTCACCTGTGAACAACGGCCGTTTTCCTGGGTTCCCTTGACCGGCCGTTGTTCACAAGTTTTACTGTAGTAATATGTTTAAACTAAGCATGTGTGAAGTTTTATGATAAACTGACGCCTTTTAATTAAAGAATTTCCCTAAAATGTTGAAAAAAACTACAGTAATGTTGCCAAATATGACTTTATTTGCTTATAATAACAAAATATATCAATGACCTTAAACACGTATACAGACAAATGTAAAGGTATCAATACAAACAGCCCTAGACTTTGGAATTAGTGGTATCGTTTTGATATAAGCAAATTTATAGAGGTCGGTGAAGATAAACGGATACGTCTGACGACCGAAGGAGATACGTACGAACGCAGATTATTATGAAATGAGGATACGTATAACGGCAGATGTGTAACAAGTAGTAAGCGTAAATAGGTGTTTTCCAATCAGGATAAATATTGGTTTTAAACCAATTACATTCAGTATGGCAGTTGTTTAGTCTATGCGGTTCAGTGATTTTCAGGGGATTTACATTGTATGGTCATTGATTCTTCGAATTTAACTTCTACTCTACCATTGGCCAGATTTCCACCAAACCTAATAGAACACAAGTTGTCGTCGGTATATTCCGATTCATTGATTTCCAGGAAAGTTGCAACCTTGATATGTCATATTTAATAATGTCTATACTAATTTTCCTAACGCTGGAGTTGAATTTTACCAAAAGTCACATGAGTGATCATTGTCAAGCGTAGTTGTACATTTCGTCAGCATGTTACAGTTCAATGAATTTTGCGGAACTATGTCTTTTGATGTCGCATATTCTAATATGCTTGTGCCACTTATCCTATATCACTGGTCAGAAAACTACAAAACTACACAGAAGTGATTGGTGCGAAGCCTAAACTTATGTATATCATCGGATTGTTACAGTTTAGTGGTATGCATTTTCAATTCTACTGAATTAAGCTGAATAATAGGAGACATGTTTTGTTGTTTTTCGTGAAAGATAATCTCTAGTTTAGAGAATGAATTGATAATGGGGTCTCTAAGTCTCCTGCAACGAAGTATCGATGTCAAGTTTCCCATACACTATTAACTAGTCAATGACCTTTTCATTACCTATCGTATACGTATTCGGGTATTTACAACCCATATGAAAGTTGTAGAAACATGTAAGAGACAATGTTACTACAAATAATCCACGGGAACAAACATATTCATTTAACACTCATGTAAAATATTGTATACATGTACATTTGTAATTACATTTTTAGCCCGACTGTTCGAAGAAGGAGGAGGGTTGTTGTACTCACCCCAGCTTTTGCGTTGATCAAAGACGTGTTATTAATATAAATAAAACATATCGATTTAACACTTGCCATACTTGTTTCTCATGGTACTACATTCAAATGCAGCAAGTCACATATATTTTCGCGGAGTAATGCCTCTTATTTGTATTATGATTTTGTAACAAAAAAGTTAAAAGTCCAGTACCTCATTAGTAAAAGAGAAGTTTAAGAAATCATAATAATACTGAAGTTTTCTATTTAGCCTTGACTTATAATTAACTTTTATTACATAGTTTTCAGTTTAAGATAAAAACGAAAGTTATCAACAGTATTCCCATCATAAGACTTATGTTTCATGTTTTACGTATCTGCAGTTTGTATGGCGTTTTACGTATCCACCGTCTGCGTTCATACGTACCCTATAATATTTTCATCTGTCGTCATAAGTACCCTCAAAGAGAACCCCATGCTTGTTTAAGTGTCAATTGCAGCTGCTGTATCAGTCATAGCGAAACGAAAATATGTTTTTCTACTACAGAAAATGTGTGGCTTTACGACGATTTATGCAGTTTTGGACTATTTCGATTATTAGATTTCCTAAAATGCTGTTAAAAATCCGAAAAATTGCAATTTCTGGTCTGATTTCCGCAATCGTAACAACACGTCGGTTTTTCAGCTAAACAATTGAGCATTGCCTAGTACAAATATATTGAAACTCATATTGAACGAAAACATTATGAAAATGAATAAAAAAAAAATAGAAAATATTAGGTATTTTCCAGCTTACATGTCGGGACGTTCATGTATATACATCTGTCGTCAGTAGTACCCATCTGCGTTCGAAGTAGTCGAATACCCGGGGTGATGTATGTGCATATATATTATATACCTGCACACATATTACCTGACCTTGTTCGTATCAGTTATTATAATTACCAATTATGATAAAATGTAAGCAGCCGAGTTCAAAAATATAAATGTTACAGAATAGTCTTATTATTTTTATTCTATTCAAATTATATCAAAAGTCCCATTATCTCTTTGAATGTAAAATATTGAGGGTGTTATTCGTACAAAAGTAGAAAGGTGCTTTTGAAATCGAAAGTAGACTATATGCTATAAATATAACGTTATATATTTTGAATGATTCCTACGATTACAATAATCTATGAAAACGCCTTTTTGTGAAATTGAGAAAAAAAAAATTAAAAAAGGTATAGACTACGTCAATATAGTTTAAGAGTAAGTAGAACAGCTCTATCATTGTTATATCCGTAACTATATGAGTATTTAAAACAGGATATTGTGTAGCAATTATCCTACAGGGAAGACAATGTTAACACTAAAAAAGTTTAGAAACAAGATTACCTGGTTCTAGCTGCTGTGCCTCCGCCATATTGGCGTTTTCAACGGCATCCGAAAATCTACTTTCTATTTTGCAATTTTTACTTCCTGATTCGTAATGCGTAATAATAATAACGTTAGAGTGGTTATTTCCCTTTACAGTTGTTCATTTCGTTAATAAATATTTTCACAATTGGTTGTAAACCGCTTCCAAAATACAACTGGAAATTGAAGCAAAGAGATGTTATAAGACCTCGTATTTTGAAATGATTTTAAACTGTAAAATAAAATAAAACATGAACGTGAAAAGTGAAAATAAGTAATTAGTGGTATTATTTATGAAACTATATATATAAGCTTTACTGCAGTTTAGAAAAAATGTTCAAATACGTTTCAAATAAACAAAAGAAAATCAGTAATTAACACAGTGTTTTAGTGAAGTGAACAGAAACTAAGTGGCGAGCTTATCTGCGTTCGTCTCGAAAGGAAAAGCCACTTAATTAGCCACTCAGACGACCTGCCTAGTGGTTAAGGTCGTATACCTTATTTCATTATACTGCATTTTCATAGTTTTGATGTTGGTAAAAACTTTGTTTTGCTTTTAATCGAATATTCGGGGGAACCCATTACCTACATATGTTTATTTATCAGTACTAGGACAAAGGAACGTATACCGCTCATCGTATTGATTTATGAGAAATTGACGATGTAAACCTTGCAACGCTTCACATTTATAATTATGTTCTAAAATACACAATCATGGTATAGTTTTGTCTGGGTTTTTTTCAGCTGCGACAGTCTTAATTGCCATTCTTTTGGAATGGTACGTATACAAATGTAAACAAGTTCAAGTACGATATCTTTAAGCGTCGCATGTCCTAAAATAATGATAATATTGTTGTAATAGATAAGGCGATACTATCTCTTTTGTTAGTTCCATCTTACATTTCTACATTGACCACTACGGAGATGGGTTCGTAAATTTAATGTTTTCCAATTTATAATGGTAGTGGTTATCTTACTTTTTCGTATGCGCATTTTGTCGGTTCAATTTTTTAGTCGCCTTTTGTCTAATCATCCCTATCTCGCCGATAAGACCGTCTTCATAGTTAGTGTAGGAATCTAGAGACCCAGCTGGCTTTACAAGGAATGAAAAGTAGTCTGTCATGTGTATATGTACTGAGTACAGCGATACTACATATCTTAAAGTCACGTGATCACATTTACAAGTACTCATTTTATCAAGAAAGATACCTTACCGACAGAAATGACCTTTATTTGTACCAAAAACATTCCTAACTTTGCTTTTTAAATCGATAAGTACATATTAGAAATATGCGCGAAGTATTTTTCAATGATATTGCAAAAAATAAGAAGGTTTTCTGTCAAATCTTTTTCTTGAAGAAACAACTTGAATCCGAAAGAAAGGCATATGTCAACATTGTTTTAGAGTGAATGGAACATGGTTCTATCATTATCCTATCAATAAATTTATGTTACTATATCAGTAAATTCAAAGTGATACAGGGACTTAAAGTAATCTATACACACTTTGACATTACAATGTTATGAGAAAGACAAGTGTTGACAAGGCTTTTTCCTTTAAGTTGATGTAGGAACGTAGAATTTTACTCCACATTTTTCTCTCCTGATCATTTTCACATTATGTACTAACTTCTGATCAAGTTTCATAAATGTCACACGAGTTCGACTGTCTAAATTGTTCACGTGACATTGTCAAATTACATGTACCATACAATGCACAGATTGGTAAGACATTGTTTATCACCTTCTGACAAAGTTTCATAGTACTTAAATGGAAATTGTTGCCATTGCAGTATGGTGTTTAGAGGGTGTTGCTTTTAACTTGTGAAGTCTAGTCTGTTTACACCTTTTTGGTATGTTTGGGCCATAATTCAACTTGGTTGAAATCTTACTGCCATACATGTACATTCTGTTTTAAACGATCTGGACAAGTGAAGAAATGGTGTTGCTAGAGTGTAAACATAGTTCTAATTGGCATTTCTTGGTAAATCAAAAGCCCATAACACTTGACATATTTGTCCAATCTGGCTCTAAATTGTGCTGGACTGAAATCTTTCTCACATAAAAAGATATGGCCTTTAACATTTCCAGAAAAGTCTTCATTTCTAGTCGTACTGCTGGTGTGTTGTGATCTGGCCGTACAAGCGCATCCACCTAAGAGAGAAAATGATAAAGATTCAGGTATCTATTGCATTATTTTTTAACTTATTAAATGCTTTGCATTATTTTTCACTCAATATTTTGTTCACGTACCGAAGTAAACAGTGCAAATTCATCCATCAAGTTTTGGTTTAGATTTTGATGGACTTACGACTTACAGTCGTAGTTTAAACCCAGACGAAGTATTTTGGGAAACCTACGGCCTATCATTTGACAAATCCAAATCCATTTTACAGTACATATAAATATTTAGATTGCTGTGAATACGCACTATTTAACGACACGGTTGCCTTTCATATCATTCACATATTTTACTATTTCGTTTCTATGACAGAGTACCGCCGTTTCGTCTTGGAAGGACAACCACGTAAGTACACAACCTACTTTACACCACTAAAGCCTCGTACTACATAATTATATAAATATAGCTTTAATCTCTTTCAATTCTGGCTTTGTACCTTTTTGTAAAAAAATGCACTTAAATGTAGAATACAGACGAGACTTAAATAAACAAACTGCTGGTTTATAATTCATGTTGTGATAGAATGCACATTGCTGAGACTTTAGTTTATATATTATTGTGATTTTTTTATTGAAGTATAGGTTATCATTGTATACTTTAACGAAACTTCTAATGCACCACCTGCCCTTTTCCCCTCTTTATTTACTTAATTATCGACCCTTCTAATATCTGCCAGCTTATTTTTATCTATCGATGCACGAAAGCTATCATGTCTTGCATTTATGAAGACACTGGGTAGATACTTCTGTTACATGAATTTCAAAATGATCGCGTGATACAAATTTCATATGGAAGAGAATTTGAAAAGTGGGTTTCCCAAGGAAGAGCATCAAGGTAATAACCCATGTTAAGTCTACGGATGTTTAAACGTTAAAATAAGTTTTTTTGCAATATAATTTGTACCACTCGATCATTTTGAAATTCATGTAATGGAAATATTTGTTCAGTGTCTTCATAAATACGAGTCTTGATAGCTTTTGTGCACCGAGACATAAAAATAAGCTGGCAGATTTTGTAAGGGTCGATAATTAAACCCACAACTGGGATATAAAAGCCAGAAGATGGCGCTGGGGCAGGTTTCTATATAAAATGTACATGGTTAACATCAGAGAACCCTTTTTTAAAACCCTTAAAAGAAGGGAAAAGACAGGTGGTGCGTTAGAAGTTTCGTTTAATATAAAACCAGTTCAAACTTGATTTGATCAAGGGTGATATTTGATTCAAGCATTTTACATGCACAGTAGAGCAGTTTCTTTTTTTCTTTTCTTTTTTTTTGTTTGTTAAATTTTATGGCAGATTTCTGGCAAATATTAGCTGTATTAGTCTTTAAATTATGTGACTTTGCTGTACGCTGGCCAGTGACATGTCTCTACGTGTTGATTGTTATATGTTTTATTAAGTGTATGCATGGATTGGATGAGAGTTAGATAAGATAGACTAAACGTGCACAGCAATGGCGATCATTATCATAGAATTAGATACCAGTACATTAGTTGCATGACAACGCGTACTCAGTAGTAAGCTAAGACGAGAGGATAATTTTTGAGTCATCAACGAAGTAAATTGAAATAGATTTTTTGTGCGTTTGATCGATGAACGAACTATGTAAGAATTAAAAACCAAATGCAGGTTTCAACTTCAATTCCTCGAAAATTACGTGCTAAACATGACAGTATATGCGTAAGCTTTGATATAATGCAAAAAATAATGTTCCGATTCGAAATCTGAATAAATACCAGCCAGCACGATTCAAATATATTTTGGTATTGCTATAACATGTACATTTAAGTTGAATTTAACCATATTCTAACGAACAGGCGTAAAAATACATTTAGATATATTTACTACAAAAGTAAAAGCAAACAAGGTCGGTCACTCTAGCGCTCCAAACTGCAATCTTTGACGTAACTATAGAAGTGATGGGGCTGGCCACCGACAGGATTCGAACAAACTTATTCAAAAATCTAAATCTATGCATGTGCACCCGTATTTACAGCCCGAGATTGTCTGGACGTGCTACGCTACGGAGGTTTCGAAGAAAGCGGCATCTACAACGTGACGCTGTGGAAGTCTAGGCAGACGATAGCTGTGGTCTGTGACATGGAAACGGATGGCGGCGGCTGGACGGTACATTTTTAATACATATACCGTACATTAACATACAGGTAGGAGTTCGGATGCTTAGTATTTTAAATCATGAATGATAGTACTCGTGATTTAATGTTTGGCATCCGAACGACTGACTGTATGTTAATCAACGATAACATACAGGGATGGATTTATTACTTCGATTCTAACACGATATTGTCTTTGAAAAATATCCCGAACTATGTTCAATGCGTAGAATCATTTCGTTGTAACTAAGAAGCACGAAATACGATTGGGTGCGTGTGTCATTTAACGCACGAGTTGTCCGTGGAAAACGTGACAGTATTTTACAAATTATGTATAGATTTTTTTCCTCTATATTAATAGAGGAAAAGTTAGAAATTAATTTTATTTCTTTTAATGTACTAGGTATTCCAGCGTAGGTTTACAGGAGCTCTCAACTTTACAAGGTCATTTTCGGACTACCAATCTGGATTTGGAGACCTCAATGGAGAATTTTGGCTTGGTTCGTAATTACAAGTTATGTTTTAATCATCATGCAGTGTACCATAATTATGTAAAAATTGTTGTGGCTTGCAAATTATTCTAAATATCTAATGAATGAATTAGTTCAAGAACCTATAAGGCCAGGCAAAACATCAACAACATCTCTCATGTATAGAAAATTGTGATTATTTCTCTCATGAATGCAGGTGGTGGGGAGGACCGTCCATCTGTTTCCATTTAAAGACGGCATGCAACATGAGAAATGGTGCTAGTAACTACATGTAGAGACTATAACCTACAGTTTCCTCTGTTTGGCAAAATCTGGTTAAATAAAATGCAGGCAAACTGTTGAACACTCCTTACCAGCATATTGGCAGTAGCGGCAGACTTATGTGACCTTGTGGAACTATGTGATATTAGTTGCAGAATAATGGGACCTTGTATAGAAATATAACGCTAGTATATATTACTTTCAGATCTTTCAGTTGTGCGTTCAGTCAGTCTTCTTTTTTTTCATTTCCAATCTAAAAATCACAGGTAAAGTCACAATTCATACAGGATACTTAATAAATACCGCTCGTCTGATTCGATTCATATGTAGTTAGTGTAACATTTAGAATGTTTGCAGGACTCAACTACGTGCAAGAAATGGCAGGTATTAGTGAAACTGACCTGAGACTTGATGCGAAAGCTTTAGATGGAACTGATCTCTATGAAGTTTTTAATAACTTCAGTCTAACCCAGGCACCGGACTACAGACTGTTCATACAGCCAGGTCATGGATCTATAGGTAAGGGTTTCTGTACAGAAGTTAAAAGCCTACTCCTGGTCAGTGTTCTTATATTTAACATTCTAACATGACTCACGATTTTGCCTAGATTTTGAGTAGAAAAATCATGTTAAATTACGGCATAACGTTATTACGCGCGGGCCGATATGACGTCATATTGTGCAGCATGACGTTAAATAAATATCAGCATAGGAAATAATCCTTTGCATTTATTGACCTTTTGTAATATCTGGTCTTGTTTGGACCGAAATAACATCCTTTTCAGCGTTGTTATCGTCTAATAAACAACTCAACGACAGTCGTGGTTAATCAAAGTTACTGCGCAACTGAACTCCAAATCATTATTAGACTATTGGATTAGGGACAGCGTATTCGCAGAAAAGCTGTGAAATAACTTGAACCTGGATGCATCTATCCAATCTTTACCCAGAGTTGTCGCCCGTGTAACGGGAACTATTTGGCCGCTATCCTCGGACATATCTTTACTAAGATCATACATCTGCGGACCTACTAATTCGTATATAACATTTTCATGTCTGTGCACTTCTGACACTGCTGCGTTTTAGCCTATGTTTAATTGAACAGAAACTTTAAACAAAAACTGTTTTATTCATCTACACCCGGTAATTTGGCAGATAATCATACCGCCGAGGTAAATACAATAGCTTTTAATTTCCGCCTTTGCAAATTACATGTTCCTGATACAAAAAAAATGTACAATGTATTTTCAACATAATTCAGATAATCTTCCATAATTTATTATTATTATTATTATCTAAGACCTGTGATAAGTTTGGATGTTGCAATTAAACATAGCGCTTATATTACTAAGAAAGATGTCTTTCCGACGAAATTGACTATTATTTGTCACAAATAAGTAATACACTTATTTGTACAAATAAGATTCCTAACGTTGCTTTTGAAAGTTAAATAGCGCAGTAGTTTTGCAAGGACTAAAAAAACACAAGCCACTTTCTGACAACACTTTTTCATGAAGTGACATAAACACGCTAGAAAAGCATACGGCAACACTGTTTAAGAGTAAATAAATTCTCTCGCTGTTCTAGCTCTATATACAAGTTTTAAAGTGATAATTGTTTATTACAGGCGATGATCCAAAGCATGGTCTTTCGTACGCATACGGACAGCCGTTCAGCACGAATGACCACGACGTGTCAGCCGGTCAATGTCCATCTTTCCAGAAGTCCGGGTGGTGGTATAAGCAATGTGGCTACATCAATCTAAACGCTCACCACGACATGAAAATGTTCTACACCACGTCAAATGGTTACGAATCTTTGAAGGAAACACAAATGATGCTGCGAAGGATCAGTCCCTAAATAAGCCATTATCGATGGATGGATTATGAAGTTATTTGGATCACTGCTCATGCCAAATATATATTCTTGAATCTGCTTTCTGGCGTTTCTTAAAGACCCACTCAACATCATTAGGTTGCAAATGAAAATATGGGTCTTTACAAGACGTTGAATTAACCAAGGTAACTCACCCTAAATTCACTTACAAGATGTACGTTTCGTACACCTTACGTTCATTACATTAACAAGCAAAATGCAATGAAGCACGGAAGATACATACTTAATGAATACTTCTGTGTGTTAAGGGATAACTGTTACAAGCTCCTGGGCGGCCGCCTCATTTCTTAAGAAGTCAATTTTCTTAAGCGAGATATTTCTTTTGTACTGTACGAAATGTACTTATAAGATTTTGACCATTGGTGCAAAGAGGACGATCACAGAATGAATAGGAAAATATAAAATAAGCTAAACCCTAGTTTTGGACCCGATTTTAAAGCGATCATCTTTACTTTAAAGATTTTGGTAGACATTCATTTGGCGATTATCTGTATCAATCAAAATAAAATCCTGACGACCACTTTCAGAGAAAACAATATTCAAAATGCCAGTGCAAAACATGTAAGACTAGAAATGTATCCATAGGACACGGCTGTCCCCACTTAGGCTTCTACAAGTCAACAAAGTTTAATCAAAATACAATCATGCACTTTCATGCACAAGACCTTTAAGATGGGACCTTTCTTGTTGAAAACACGTCGTCATTTTATGTCAGAATAACTCATATTCAGCACTTTGTTCACATGTGAGCTAAAAGTAATGAGCATGAGTTGGACACAAACATCTACTACTTTTGACAAAGTTTAATTATATGACATATATGCGATGCAGCATTGGCCTTTGCAATAGGGTATTTGCACGTGACACATCCGTATTATATACATGTTCATTCCTAGAAAATAAAATTGATATCCATCCAACCTTTTGTGAGATAATGATCAGAAACCTCAAATTTGTTGAAAGTTAAGTATAAAAAGGGCCTTAACTTTTGTAATATTTTGTAGAATGTAACCGATATGGATCTTGATCTGTATTTTATGACCATAAATCTACATGTAAAATCTGAATTAAATCTATGCAACCTTTCAACAGTTACTGATCGGAAACCACAATTTACACGGACGCACGGACGGCCAGGGGTAACACTTTATGTCCTACCACCATTTTCCGATTGGACATCGTTGCAATGCTGATGTAAAAAAATATTAAATAAAATCATTGCAAAACTTGGCAGGCAGAAAAAAGAGGGTGATGTCCCAAAAATTATCAGAGCGAAACATCCCAAAGATATACATAGCAATGGTACTTAACACTTTTGTGAGGTTTCATTGAATTCCAACCAGTAGTTGCCGAACAATAGGGTGGACAAACTTTTTTGATTTGATTTGATTTGATGAGAATTTTATCAAGGTCCGTCCCAAAGAGCATGTATGTTAGCTTGATATTGGGATGAGACCCCGGCATGTCTCCCGTCATGCCTAGAAAATAGAATTTTGATGCCAAAAAATAGGAGAAATTTACCTGACTGCAATTTCCAGCCAGTATAGCCAAAGGTTGAATTTGATTGGTTATCAAAGAGTAAGCCAATCACGGCGACCAATGAAATCTGAGTGTGATTGACCTAGTTTGTATGTCTGGATCGTGGTAGCCTAACATTTTTAAAGAATTTTGATACTAGATGGTATATTTGTTTGTTTTGTAATGAAAAAATCCCTTTTAATAAATTGTTGTCCTATATTTACTTTGCTTAGCTTTTTGTGATGATAAAAAAATTTTTTTAATCGTCCTGAATGAGAGAATAAAGTGCTGTCCGAAAGATATTTTTACTTATTTTAACAATTTAAGAGTATGCATGAAATTGTGACCTATATTCCTACTCTGAAATTTTGAAAATATAAAAACCCCTTAAATGCCAAAAAAAGCCAGCAACCGCCGCAAGCCCAACATGACGTTGTCAGAGGCGTGACCGGAATGGTGGTCGTCGACGATGTTGTAGATCTAGTAGTTGCAGCGTTGATTGCCTATCGCACAGCAGTCGTCACTGTCACATAGGTCTTCCTTCTTCTGGAACTGGAACGAATTCGCCATCGTCGTAGCCGGTCGTAGCGATGTATTGTGACATACATCGTGAAGTTTGACGTTTTGAGAGAGAGAGATTGAATTTGGAAAAATGTATCGCGTAGTCAAATATGTTATATATAAAAACAAAAAATTTACAAAGACAAAGAACAATTTAGCCACTTTACTAAAAGATACAATAATTTATGGATAGATGAAAATAGTGGCAGTATTGACTAATTATGAAAATTATATTTAACATCAAACAGGCTATTTGTAAACTCTTACTTCTTTAATTATAAAAATAAAATAATCAGTGTACAATAAACAGTATGTGGAGACTTATACTGGTTGGCTTTTTTACTACCGGAGCTTGAAGCAAAAATCGGATAGTAAATGAACCAATGGAGCCAGGAGGAGACAAAAACGATTAGCCAATCAGCTGGGTGCTAATGGCCGCCAGTTCGGTCTACTATTGTTGAAAGAGCTCAGTCATTATTGTAGTTTTCGATTTTCATTATATATAAAAAAAAAAGAAGATAAAATGCTAAAATTTGTCTGTGATTATATGTATATTGCTGTAGATCATGATTTCGTAGAAAAAATTAAAAATTAAAAAATTAAAAAAAAAAAAAAAAAAAAAAAAAAAAAAATTTTTTTTTTTTATTATAAAGGAAGTAAGTGTAGATCATGATCTGTGTGATCGGCGATTCGGTCCTCGGACAGATGTTGGTGAACTACTATTTCTGATCCTGGGTGGCTAACCAGTAAGGGTGGACAAACATCTCTACAGAGACTATATGTATGAGAACATCAAAGGGCAATAACCCCATGAAAAATCATCCGAGCAGAACATGCCGATGATATACGCAACTAGGCTTGGTACTTAAGCTTTTCTGAATAATGTTTCATTGAATAGGGGTCTCATCCAGATATTAAGCTAACATAAGTGCTCTTTCGGACAGACCTTGATAAAATTCTCATCAAATCAAATCAAAAGTTTCATTGAATTCTAACCGGTGTTTGTAGGGAAATAGCACAGAAAAAGTTTGTCTACAGACAGACGGACCATTAGACAGATAGACAAGCGTAATACTAATATAGCCCCCATATACTTCGTATCTGGGGCTTGTAATTAGTTTATTTGATAAAACCGGAACTGATTTGAACTGTAAACTAAATAATCGCCAATTAAGTGGATAACTGTGAATAACAGTTTGGTGCACAGAAAGATAATAAGTGCTCGTCTTGTAACTTTGCTTCCTTTGCTGTGCTCAAACCCTGTAGTCTGCAACTTACACTGTATACTAGTATTGCATTTCAGTGGTGTATATTAGTAGTTAGGTAAAATTGATACCAAGGAAAGATAAATGTTGAGCCACAAATTGTTTGCAATAGAAAATATAATTATGTCAAGACATATGAACAATATGTAAAAAAAATATATAAATTATATAATGGTCAATGTGATAAGGTGAAATCTCAAAGATGTAAATAATTCACACTGTAGAAACTGTGCAAGTAGTCTGTCTCACAAACCCGTCACAGTCACCGTAGAAACGTTATAAGTTTTTTCTGTATTTACAGTTTTCTTTGCCAGAGCTGATATCTTCCTCTCCGCTTCAAGTCTTTTATACTTTGGTTTGAAGAAGAGCATCAATGCTATAGCAGCAATTGTTAAGATAACATTGAAAATGTACAGATTGGGATCTGGAATGAAAAAATAATCAAAGTTATTATTATTTTCAATCAAGAGATTTTTTTTTCACGAAAAAACCTATGTGTCTGTAACCTTGACCTTTAAGCTAGTGACTCCAGATTGTAAAATGCACAACTAGACTTCATACTGATGCTTTCAGGAAAGTTTAATGAAAATCAAGCAAGTGTCCCTATGACCTTCACCTTTGGGGTAGTGACCGTCAATTATAATATACACAACTAAATTTCATACTGATGATTCCTGCAAAGTTTTATGAAATCCAGTGGTATTGTAGAAGAAGCGCAGAAAAGAATTTACTGACTACTAGTATGTCATCTAAATACGCCAAATGTCTTTAAAGTCCCATAACTCATACAACAATCAATTAAGCGGAAATCCTGACGATATGCACAACTGCACTTAGTACTACAATATCTACATTAAGTGGAATATTATTTAGGAGGGGTTAAGTGCTAGTATGTTGGAAGAAATCAATGCCTCTCTATTCCCATTTCTTGGTCAGGCAAAAGAAGTGATATTGTTCTAAACAATAAGATTAAAGAAGACAAAGTTAAGTGAAGCTCACATGTCCAATCTTGAGGTTCGAACACAGTTGTGGTGGCATTCTCTGCAATATGACAGCCTGTCTCAAGTGTTAATTCATGTCTAGGTAGAGGTTGTGTTAAGTATTGCATGGCAAACATGTAGGCTATCCCCTGAGCCTGTCTGAAAAGTATCAGTTAATTTTTTTCATTACATTCTTAGTTATTACCTTCCCTTGTTGCCATTCGAAGGCAAACCAATGCTAACATCATCACACAGACAAATGGTATAAGATTTAAACAGAGAAAAACCAATGTAATTAAAAAGAAGAGAAAAAACAAATGGGTTTGATTTTCACTAAGGCAGTGACTATTTAGCCATACATATATTTCATACAAGGCGCTACATAGTTTCGGTATTGAATAATCATTCATTAAGGTACATAACTTGTAATAGTTTACTTGTTTATTAATATTAGACAAGGATCGCAGTAGTACAGTGTAATTTACCACTTCCTTGCCACTGCCTTTTTAACGCAGTTCAATATGCCCGAAATATTGACCGAAATTGAATTTAAGTTCTAACAAGGTTTTACACGTACTTATAATTTATTTTTATATCTTCATAAAGTTCATATTTGGTATATAAAACGGCCGGATCAAAATGTAATAGGTCGCTTTTACAGGTGTATTGTACCAACAATACAGCGAGGAATAAGTTATGACTTGTGCAACATGTATTAAACTGTTAAAAATGAAAAGAAACAAACGTATGAAATATATGTACGGCTACCTAGCCACTGCCTTTCACTAATTTTCGCAAACTCATCAAACTCGCTAAAATAGCACACAAACAATGATTATATGTAAAATAGTGAATAAAAAAAACTTGTGAATAAATTAAAAATCATGAAATAAACAACTCGCAAATATAAAGACTATCACAGTGTTCCAACTCGCAACTTTTATTTCAACAATATAATGAGAGCAGTATGACGTTACTCCTGACAATGTTTCTTTCCTGTGTGTTCTTGATAGGTTACTAACATTATAAAGTCAATTTACCCTGCAACTATACATAATCCTGAGCTTGTTGCCTCGGCAACAGGGTAGGTAACTTCTACAGCCAGCTCCATGGAGATTGGATAAATGGTAAGACCAAACCCACCAAATAAAGCTGCACATATTGCAACCCATACATGCTGGTCCCTGAGACGCGACACCTGAAAACAAGGAAAAAATTACAACTGTTCCATAGGTATGTTCCAAAGAAATAAGATCCCTACTTTAAACCTTACCGTTCTAAATTTCTAAAATGAACTAGCTAAGAACTAGATTTTTTTTAAGAAAGCATACCTTCCCCCGTGCCCCCATCCCTCCTGAAACTCTCTTGGGTAGGACTGCCCCTCCAAAAAATTCGACTCACTGGGTTAATAACCCCAAAGTGACCCTCAATTATAGTATGCACAACTACACTTCCTACTGATGCTTCAGACCATGTTTGATGAAAAATCCAACAAGCGGTTTTGGACATGAAGAGCAGATAAGATTTTCTCCCATTTCAGGCTCCTGTAACCTTTACTTTTGACTATATATGACACCAAGTTATAATATGCACAACTAGACCTCATATTGATGCTTCCCTGAAAGTTTGATGCAAATCCAACAAGAGGTTTTGGAGATGAAGAGTAGACAAGATTCTCAAGTTACAGGCACCTGTGACCTTGACCATTTACAATATGACCCCAAATTATAATATGCACATCTAAATTTCATACTGATGCATCCCACCAAGTTAAATGAAAATCCACCAAGGGGTTTTGGAAATGAAGAGCAGACAAGATTTTTTCAAATTTCAGTCCCTGTGACCTTGACCTCTAAGTATGTGACCCCAAATTATAATATGCACAACTACACTTCATACTAAGTTTTCCTAAAAGCTCACCTTGGCATTCCGTGCCAGGTGAGCTAAAAACAAATACACACAGTCTTTTAGAAAAAAAACTTGCAAATTAAATAAATTTGTTTCAAGATTTCACACATTTTTGAGAAATAAATGTTAGATAATGTTAAATGTCAACTTGAACCTTCCTGGTGTGTGCATTTCATCTTAATTTGCTTAAATCTGGCTAAAAAAATATTCCAGTTTCTGGTCTCTTGACTGACCTTAACTTTTTTCTGCCGACCTCAAATTTTTTTTTATGAGAAAATGATCAAAATGAACAATTTTCAAGTGTTTCAGAGCAAAAAAGGCAACAACAAAGCAAAGACAAACAAATAAAAGCTGAATGGCCGATCTTTGGCAAAGAGACTGGAAACACGCATAATTTTTTGTTTGGCCTAATATAACATGTTAAAACTTTGCATGGATTAAAGATTCTTACCTCATAAAACTAACATTTACTGGTCTAGATGCTCAGACTAAGAGAATGGATATCAGCAGTCCCCATCTGAGTCCACAGTCAGGATTTGATCCTGTGACCTCCAATTTAGGAGTCTAAGGCCTACCCTTCACCTGGCCTCCAAAAATAAATTATTCAGTCTTCAGTCCATAAATAAGCTGTGGTGCTTTCCTTCTATACCAAGGTAAATCACAAAACTTACCTGAGTAAATGCAATGCCAGCCAGAACAGCCAAACTGTATGAGATTTTTAGCACATCATCAAAATTTTTAGTTTTGTCAACGTAGACACCTGCTATTGCTGACAGTACCATTCCTATCACTATCATCAAAGCTCCGCATATACCTGCAAATTCCTGTAATGTAAATTGATGCATACATAAACAGCGGAATGTTGACTGTTAACTTGAATTCTGTTAAGTCAAAATCCTGCTTATCTCAAAGTCACTTGTCAGTCCTGCAATAAATATTCAAATACTCACGTAATTGTCTACTGGTAAGTCAAATTACCTTTAAGTCGAATTATCTTTCAGTCAAATTATCTTTCGGTCAAATTATCTTTCAGTCAAATTATCTTTCAGTCAAATGCTTTTAAGTGGTTTTTTATGGACTTCATGAGAGTTAACTGTACATAGTATACATATAATGATAAAATTTTTTTTTTAAAAATGACACAATATGGTGGTTATTTTTCATCTGGTAAACTTAACCAAGCATGCCAAATTCTGGAATACATGGCAATTTGAATACAGTTGAACATTGTCTTAAGCAGTCAGCCAAGGTCTGTATTAAACTAGAATTGTTTTTTGACCTTGACCTTTAACCATATGACCCCAAATTATAATACACACAACTAGACTTCATACTGATGGTTCCTACAACTCCAACAATGGGTTTTGGAGATGAAAAGCAGACAAGTTTTTCTCCCATTTCAGCTAGCCCTTGTAACATTCACTTTAGACTCTAGGACCCAAACTTGTAAAGTGCAAAGCTAGACCTCATACTGATACTTCCCTGAAAGTTTGATGAAAATCTAACAAGGGGTTTTGGAGGTAAAAAGCATACAAGGTAATGCAGACAGATGGCAGAGTGAAAATCAATATGTCTCCCAAAGAAGGGGGAGACATTAGGTAATTGCTGAATACAAGTTTATTTAATATACAAGAGGGCCACAATGTACAAATTTTGCTCACCTATATGTTGCTATAGCAACCAGACTTATTCATGGAATTCTTTGAACATTAATTTGGTAGTTGACCATCCATGGAACATTCCTGTAGAATTTGGTTGTAATTGACCCAATGGTTTTAGATGTTCTTTGAATGTAACATGTGGACAGACAATGGACAGCGACCAGCCTCATTAGCTCATCCAGAGCATAATGAATGCTGAAGTGAGCTAAAGAATGGCAAACCGGAATGCATCAAGACACTTGGCTTCATGAATAAACACACTGCTATCTCATGGTCAACTTTACTTACATCAGAGTATCCCCTAGGACAGAGTATTTGTTCAAGAAATGATGCTATGGCTGTAAACATTGCAAGACCAGCTCCAAATACCAAATTCAACACCATATAGTTTTTGTTAACCACAATCTACAAAGGAAAACAAAATGTTAAGAAGTTATCTACAAAACAACACAAAATGTTTAGAAGTTATCAGTACCTACCAAACAAGACACAATGTTTGAATATGTAGTATCTATATACACATAAAAGGGAAATTTTCAGAATGTTATCTCTCTCACAACAGCATCACAGACAGACAAAAGATTTTAACATTTAAAAGTAGGATTCTTATGTTCTTACACCACCGTATTTGCATTTTTTTGTGTAGTTACCTGCTTTAAGCCAGTTAGGAACGGCTCTGATATTTCTCCAGCACTTGGTGATGGTGGAGTTAGTGGCCTTGACCTTCTTACACCAAAGGTCGTTACTATGGTGATGAAGAATGCAGGAGCTGAAACTATCCATAACTGAAAGGGAAAATCTCATTTCAAAATATAACAATTACAAGTATATTGTGATGCAAACTTGAGAAAACTTTGTATAACGGTAAAGTTTATAATTACAATACATACCTGAATTTTATAGTGTAAAATATATCGTTATTTGCACTACAAAATTTGATAATGTACTTTGATAATTTTGAAACTGTGACATGAGACAGATATATTTGCGCAATTTAATATCTTTTAGCCTTGATTTTGCAACATTTTGATAAGTGAACAAGGAATGCATAAAAGAATGAACTAATTTCGTAACAACTGTTTGAACAGCCTTGGTTTCCGACAACTTACAGCCAGTGGGATATCAGATACGTCCTCTACCACCAGTGGTACAATGATGAAGGCTACCATATTTCCCAGAGGATTCACTAAAATACAATATAAAAATAAGAGTAATGGTGATAGTGTTATGGTATTAGCTTTGAACCAAGAGTGCATTATGTCCAAACCCATGAAAAAAACGAAAATGATTCTCCAATGTGACAACCATCCTCCTTTGACCAGTGTTTAAGGTTATTGACGTGTACTCACTAATGGGGTTAAGCTGTGCACAGTATTGACCTGACTCATAAGAGACGTTGGTAGTTTCTCACAGAGGATGGTATTCTATTACTGGTAGGTCCTTCCCAGAAACTGCCCTCCTGGAAATAACTTTAATACATATTACGTGCAAACGGGCATTCTATCTGAAGAAAAACAAACTCCTGTGAGTGAGTACAGTCACGTACCAATTGACAGCTTCAGGAATAGAAGGTAGTCATATAAAAGTACACAAAAAAATCCTAATGACCATCCTGGTTAACCCAGGCTATTCATCACGCACACATTTTATTGACTAACGACTGGAAAAAAAGCGTCAGGAATTAACCATGGGTTATGACAATGCCCATTAACCTACTCATGCTTCCTATCATGTTGGCAGTAGCTCGGCGATTCTCGGGGAACCAGAGTGCGGCTAATTTTGTTGGAGCAAACATAACAAATGGCTGAGCACAGGCGGTTAGTATTTGACCAATGAGAAGGACTGTGTAGGCGTGTTCTTGTGGTATTACATCCAGGGTACTGATGTTCCTTAGCAGCGCTCCCAAACCATTCAACCATGCTGATATAAGTAACTGAAATATGTAAAACAAGAGGGCCATGACGGCCTTATATTGCTCACATGAGAACCAATGCTCAATAGAGCAAAAAGCAGGTCAAACTGTCAGTAAAATTATTCAAAATATTATATTGCAATTAATTTGCAAATCTGAACACATGGCCTAGATTTCATCTCTTAATTTCTTTGCTATAGCTTCAAAAACAACAAAGTAGGTCAAAAGGTCATGGTCAAGGTAACAGGGTGTGGCCAACTTCAACCTGATTAATGTTGGTATAGTCCGATTTCGTGCACTGAGCCATGAATGTACTTTTAGCTTATTGTAAAACAATGGTAACTAGAATTGTGTCCAAAGGACACGGATGCCCCCACTGTGCAGATGTGCTCATAAACAAGAGCAAGCATATCTGTATGTAAGATTTTTATGTGGAACTTTTTCATTCCACTGTTTCATTTCTGTACATATACCTAAAATGATCTACAGGTAACCTTATGTACATGTTAAATTAAATTACAAATGTAAAATTTATATGTTCAATTATTTATATGGTATATAGTGAAAAAATCAACAAAGGGCCATAATTCTGTTAAATTTGGTCGCAACAAATTTATATGGTATATAGTGAAAAAATCAACAAAGGGCCATAATTCTGTTAAATTTGGTCTGCAACAAAAATTTCTTCCTTTACTACCATCTACACATTAAAGCTGTTCATCCCTGGAAGTTTAAGCAAAATCTGCCATCCGGTTTAAGAGGAGTTACGTTCACAATATTTCTATATGGTATATAGTGAAAAACTTAACAAAGGGCCATAATTCTGTTAAATTTGGTCGCAACAAAAATTCCTTCCTTTACTACCATCTACACATTAAGGTTGTTCATCCCTGGAAGTTTAAGCAAAATCTGCCAACCAGTTTAAGAGGAGTTGCGTTCACAAAATTTCTATATGGTATATAGTGAAAAAATCAACAAAGGGCCATAATTCTGTTAAATTTGGCCCGCAAAAATTCCTTCCTTTACTGCCATCTACACATTAAGGTTGTTCATCCCTGGAAGTTTAACCAAAATCTGCCATCCGGTTTAAGAGGAGTTGCGTTCACAAAATTTCTACATAGTATATAGTGAAAAAATCAACAAAGGGCCATAATTCTGTTAAATTTGGTCGCAGCAAAAATTCCTTTCTTTACTACCATCTACACATTAAGGTTGTTCATCCCTGGAAGTTTAAGCAAAATCTGCCATCCGGTTTAAGAGGAGTTGCGTTCACAAGATATATAGTGAAAAAATCAACAAAGGGCCATAATTCTGTTAAATTTGGTCGACTGAAAATTCTTTCCTTTACTACCATCTACACATTAAGGTTGTTCATCCCTGGAAGTTTAAGCAAAATCTGCCATCCGGTTTAAGAGGTGTTGCGTTCACAAGATTGTCGGGCGTGTGGCCAACTTCGACCTGACGGACTGGTATAGTCGGACGGACGGACGGACAGTGAGCCATAATGCACCTCACTTTTGGGGGGCATAAAAACGAAGGAAAACATAAAGGTCAAAGTTCAAGGGTCAAATTCAGACTATAGTGGACCACTATACAATGTATAATATGCCAAGTAAGTCTAAGTAAAAGAACATACCACTTGGGTGTGGCCAATTTTAACCCAAAACAAACTTAGTGATTTAGAGCCACTAGAAAAGGCCATGAACCAAATATCTAAGCTCTGAACCTTGCTGTTTTAGACAAGAAGACTTTTTTTTGTTTTACTATGTAAGTCAATGTAAATTAAATGACCCCTGGGTATGGTCAATATTGACCAAAGGGGCATTATTTGAACAATCTAGGTAAAGTTGCACTGGACAATGCTACAAACCAAATATCTAAGCTATAGCCCTTGTGGTTTTAAACATGAAGATTTTTAAAAAGTTTTTCAGATTACTGAGAGCATTTCTGTAAAGTTTGGAGATGTTGTTGAAGAAATTGTTGACACATGGAGGACCATAGTCCAATTAATTGTGCAAAGGGCTTATTGCTATATAAGATGGCCGCCCTGATGTAATGTCAGTTTGTAAAATGGATCTGTTTTGTAGTTGAAATATTGAGGCTAGGGGGGACAGACATCAGGTGATCACAAATTTAACTGCTATGTACAGAATGTTATAACAAGAATGTGCATAACCATATCCATTTAAAATTAATCTGACTAAAGTGCAGTAATAACATAGCTATTTTCGAGGAGATGATTTTGATAGGACTGAGTTACACTATAATGCTAATTCTTATCAAGTAAAATGTATTTCATGTAATTTTAGTGAATTATAAATTTCAAATGGATAACTTCTATTGACAGTGTTTATGATGATATTTTATCAAGCCCATTTGTGTCCACTCGGATTTTATTTAAACTGCCTACTTTAATGGTTTTCAAAAATTGAAATAATTAAGATTAAACTGGCCACTTTTTCTGTTTTGAGACTTCATGATGTAATAAAGTCGCCGTGAGATAAGTATGCTCATCTGCTCTGGTCTGATCTCAGGTATTTCAACTACCTAAGATATTATTCATTTCAGAAATTGGCACAGGTACCCCGTGTGGGGTATGAGCCCCCCCCCCCCAAAGCAGGGTGATGCCAGGTGCCTGTGTAAATTGGGTCATATTCATAATAATTTAATTTTCAGGCTTGCACCTATGTTATGAGCTAATATTCTATGTGTTTTCACTATTTTTGAGCCTTTCTCACTTCACTAATTCAAAAATATCACAAAATATTCATTTCACATAGATTAATTACTAGAGAATTCAAACTTTGCAAATTTATAAATCTACAAAATTCTGCCTTACAAATCACAAAGTTTGTTCCAGTAATAGTCACGAAAAATTTAGTCCAGTGACCAAAATTTCAGGGAATAAAGCCACAGTTTACAGTGAGCTAACGCATGAAACAAGTTTAGTTCCAGTGAGATAAAGCATGAAACAAGTTTAGTTCCAGTGAGATAAAGCATGAAACAAGTTTAGTTCCAGTGAGATAAAGCATGAAACAAGTTTAGTTCCAGTGAGATAAAGCATGAAACAAGTTTAGTTCCAGTGACATAAAGATATCGGGTATCGGGTACATGTACCTATAGTATATGGTACTCACACTAGTCCTGAGCCCAAATGTATCAAGTACCCAGGATGCAACAAAGCCCAGAGGTACTGTAGCAAACATGAAGGTCATGGACAGCATGTTCAGTTGCAGAGAAGAGATCCCGTAAAATGCGATAGTTGTGTCTGCTGCTGCAGCAAAAGTTATCCACATCTGAAAGGTTAGACAAAAGGTCAAGGTCGCGTATCAGATAAATAACTCAGTGTATTCAATTAAAAAAATAATTTCATTAATATCTGCATCTAAGAGTAACATGTTAGCATAATTTAATGAATACCAAATCTCTGTTGTTTATCCCACTGACACCAGTGTACCGAACTGCCCTGTAATTTTAACAAAACAAAAAAATCCTAAATAATACCGTATCATTCATGATAAAATGCACAGAAAATTGTCAAAAAGTCATTTTCTGACAATCCCCACTCACCCGACCCCGTCTCCCATTTTCTGACAAACACCATATGCACTTTTCTTTTTTTTATATTAAATAGGGCATTACAATTTATTTATTAATGTTAAAATTACCGGGCAGTTCAGTGCATTAGTGCCCGGAGTGGTTTTTATCCAGTTTCAAATATTATACATTAACTACTTTTGTCTACTTAACAGCTTAATATAGCAGTATTGCACATCTTCAGTTGTTAAATTTCCTCAGTTTAAATAAACAACTGGTTCAATATAAAAAAAGCCAGCAAACAAAATATCGATCAAAACTGTGTGTTATGTTTAGATAATCTACTCCAACTCATTTTTTTTTTTAATATGACATTGTGTATATCTATAATGTCTGTACATATAACAAAGAAATCAATCTATGTAAAACAATATAAGTTACACCATTGATATTCTTACCATAGCATTTGAAAGGTTCAGAAAACATACAATAAACAGCATAAACCATCTGGCTGAATACAGCTTGTATTGCACCTTCTCTGCATCCGTACATATCTGTGTGCCATCTCTGTCGTCTGCAGCAAGATCAAGCCCAGCTTCTGTAGCAGGCTCTGCACTGTTACTCCCTGTATCTAGCACACTTTCCATATTGTCCGGTAAACCTTTTAACTGTTCCTCGTCAAGTCTCCCATACATATTAAACTAGTTAAATATGTCCTTTAACGAAAATACATCATATAATTACTTTAATGTCAATGTATAACAGTACTGGTAATGTCACATTACTGTATTGTGTATAGGGTTTACTAACAGAAAATTCATGCATGACTTGACTTACGGTAAATAGGTAACCTATCTAAAGTTTATTTTTCACTCCACAGTGAAGTATGACCAGTAGTGTTTGGTAGACCATATGAAGATAACCTGTGACTGGGTATTAAGTTTTTTGTTCAATAGTTATTCAGTTACTGGTTTAGCTAACTCCTATTACTCTCCATATTCCATCGAATTAACTGTTTGATTCATTTCAAGGCTTAATATTAACTAATTATTTTACAATTCCAGTCACTGGTATGGTTCTTCTAATCTGCCCTATGGTGTTTTAAATCCCACCAAAGAAATCTGACCACAAATGCAACAATTTTTTCTTTGAGCTTGTAAGAATTTAACTCCAAAGCAGTTATTTTTACTAACCACATAACATAGTCTTAATATTATATAAAGTCTTTACAAAAAAAAAACTTTTCGTAAATAAATTGAAAAATGAGTTACATTACCAAACAATCAAGTGATAAAGTCTCTACTTAGAAAATCCGATTTATTTATTTTTTGAGATAACGTAAAATCTTATAGATTTCTTACCTAGACATTTTGTCATGCAAATCCAATGAATCACCCGACAAGAAAAGAAGTCACGCCACTTAATACATGGTCAATACTCAAATCTCATGTAAATTTGGAGCAGTTACATTCCCATGAATCCTTGCTTCTTATCTGTGTGTGTAACTTCACTCACTATAAACTTGTATTTAATAAATGAAGTGAAATTTCCGTTCATAAAGTCATCAATAACCTAATCCTATACATCATTCAAAAGCATTGTTGAAAAACTCTTTTTATCTCCTACTTAATACTATTTTTGTCTAAACACATCCTGATCAATGCTTTATCACTTGGATTATCATAAAAATGAGGTCACCAGTTCTTGTGCAGACTTATTAATCCCGACCCCAACAAATCTACAAAATGAACTTTCCCATCTTTCTGTTTGGACTTTACCATTAAACGTTCAAAGGGGTGCTTGGTAGAAATTCACCAGCAGACAAGTGAATATCTGAGCTGTCTGATCATGATCTGCACTTGGTGAGAAGATAAAATCACTCGCTACTAGCAGGGTATTGAGTAAAGGTTTCAGCAGTCATGTTTTACAGATGATACCCAAGTTACCATTTCTTACCAATAAAAGCAAATCAGGGAGAAAATTGTACTAAAAATAATTCATCAGGGTGAACTCTGAAAAACCTGGCCCTTATCATCTGACCTTTGCTAACCCTTAAATTATAGGCTATCAAGATAATACCCCTGTTAAAAGGTCATTGACTTATCCAGGCTGCAATGTGCAATAATTCAAATATTGACCTGTAACAGCTGATGTAAATGATACTTAAGTAGGGAAGATAAAACAAGTAGCTTTCCATAGACACAATACCTGTAAAAATGTTTTTGAAACAGGCATAGGTTTGTACTTTTAACCGTCTTGGTGTTTGCCCTACATTTTTGTCAAACGAAAATATCATTTTTGTCGAATGAAATATCTAAATTTTTAAAATGTTCCCTGTCTATTTGCCATACACCTCTGACAGGTTATTGTATGTATCACTCTATCTTGATAGAGCGAGACTCTATAGACCTGTTTGCACATGATGTCATAAAATGTAGTAAATAAAGACTAAATGTAGGGCAAACACTAAGTCAGTTAGAAGCTAAAATAGAGCAATTTGTACAACATAGAAACCCAGTCGATCGCTAGCGCTCCCTCCTTTTGGTTTCTATATATTGTATAAATTTCTCTATTTAGCCTCTTAACTTTTACATAGTATACCCTGCTATTTGTAAATAATTCTGACTTTTGTGAACAGCCTGTTGTTTGCAAATTATTTACTTTAAATGGTGTTGTCCAAATTATCAGTTTTAGAAAATTTTCAGTCTCAAAAAGGACTTGTCTATTATTCAATTGAAGTATTACCACTTATATTTCATAGGGGTCACAACAACCAACATGGCAGACCATGATCAGGACCATCATGGCTCACACTACATACACGGACAGACAGACAGAAATCTCTTATTTTCCAGCATGTTAAGGGCAAAAGTCAGTATTCCTAGGATCCAGGAAGAACACTAGAAGCCTCTATGTTTAACCCTGACTCAGCTCAATTTCTAAAATCACTTTGAGCAATACACTTAACAGATTTAGAAACGCAAAGATTTCCCCTGTTGAACATTTTTATTTGAATGACACTATTGTTTTTATTTCATTGTAGTCATTTTTTGCGATGAATTATTGAAACTTTTACAAGAATTCAATTTTATATTGTTTTTGCTGTGTATGAAATTTGAATAAATTTGAAACACAATAACACTGTTAAAATAAATATTTTGCCACTTTTTACATTTTTAAATCTGTTGAGTGTACTATCAAATGTTTTCATAGGGTTGCTAACTAAAAATTTACCAACTGAATAGCGAACAGTGCATATCATGGGGAAGGTTGTTTTTTAACACTATGAAATCTGGTATACATTGATTCTTGTACTATATAATTAATATTAGGAAACAAATACTTAAGAAATAATAAATGTGTCCCTGTATTTTATCGTTCAATAAAATACAGTCAGGAATCCGGATGCGTAGTAATCAAATCACAAGTGCATAGCGAGAGTGATTTAATCTTTCGCATCTGAATGACTGGCTGTGTTTTATTCCACGATAAAATACAGGGAGGCATTTATTATTTCGACATGGACTGAGGTCGTATAGCAAAAACTAGTAACCAACCATTAATACAAGAAGTCATGCCATAATTTATATTATAGATGAAAACTATACCAGTTTATCTTTACCAGACGGTGAGATCAGTGGTGAATTTCCTGGTTTTACACACTGCCAGAACCACATCACTGCCAAAATTTGCATAATTATTTCTTTCAACTGCAATCTGAAGAATTTTCCTGGATAGATAGACAGACAAACACAAATCAATACTGGGCATTTCTGCCCACAGGTTTATTATTTCCTGTAGTCAGCAATATTTTGTTTTGTACAGTTTTGCAGGATTGTCGAAAGTGAAATAGAGCAACTCTTGTAATCATCTCAGGATTTTCTGGACAGGCTGGTTCACAATCTTGTAGTCAGGTGCTGGTAGCCGAAATTATTATAACAATAATGTTTGTAAAACAGGACAACTCATTTGGGATTTTGTCAGTGGCCTTGACCTTTGAACTAGTGCAGATACAGGTTTCACATTATTTTAACATTGAAACAGGAACAACAGTTACTGTGCCAGTAATTGTTCAATTTGACTATTTACTACTATCACACTTTGTCCAGACATTCTGCCTATAAACATTGTCATAAAGTTTCATGACGACAGAATAACAACTTAGTAGGTAGGTTGGCAATATTTTTCAACAGTTAAATGGAAATAGCAATATTGAGCGATGTCCTATCAGTCATCAATTCAGACATTTCAATTATGCCAGCAAATATTATTACAAAGTTCCATCATAGTTTAGTAACAAATACTGCAAATTGCGTGGTATCTGCAATGATTTAGTTTTTGCCAATTTGCAACTCTGCTAATCTAAAAATCTCGCCAAAGATTCATTTCACATAGACTAGGTATTAGAAAACTCTTGCAAATTTAAAGTTTGCAAATAAGTCTGTCTGCTCACAAATCACATTTTTTTGTAGTGCAAAAATTACCCATTTACGGTATACAAGCCTGGGAGCAAGAACTAGAAGTGTGACCATCAGACCAACATGTGCAAAACAATGTCCCTACTTCTCTGAAGTTGGGCATAAGTATTAACACATACAGTTACAGAAGGTGACTAAATTCATATTTTGATTTGATTTGATGAGAATTTTATCAAGGTCCGTCCCAAAGAGCATGTATGTTAGCTTAATATTGGGATGAGACCCCGGCATGTCTCCCGTCATGCCTAAAAGACAACATTTTGAAGCTAAAAAATAGGAGAAATTTACCCGACTACAATTTCCAGCCAGTATAGCCAAAGGTTGAATTTGATGTGACTAAATTCAGAATTGAGTGACCCTTTTAGTAGAGTGACACAATCACAAGAGAGCCATGATGGTCCTATATTGCTCACCTGCGAACCATTGCCCCAAAAGACAATAATGTAGGTCAAAAGGTCAAGATCAAGGTCAGACAAGGACAATTTTTGCAATCTGCTTGCAAAACTGTCCATCAAAATTCTATTACTGTAGCTTCATAACAAAAAAGTAGGTTAAAGAAAGGTCAAGATCAACGTACTCGGTGACCTAATGTTACCAAGTTTCGATCCTGACCTAGAGTTCATCAAGACTTATTCTGACAAACATTCAAGATGACTGGGTACAAAATGTAACCTCTACAGTGTTCATAAGGTTTTTCTATTATTTGACTGGGTGGCCTTGTTTTGTGACCCAATTTGACCCAGTTTCGAACTTCGCCTAGAGAACATCTGACTAATTTTCATAAATATTGGGGTCAAATATAGCCCGTAGAGGGTTCACAAGGTTTTTCTATGATTTGACCTGGTTTCGAACTTTGCCTAGAGATCAACAAAACAAACATTCCGACCAATTTTCATAATTGGACTAAAAATGTGGCCTATAGTGTTACCAAAGTAAGTGTGGACAGACAGGCGATAGACATTACCGTAGGCGATCACAACAGCTCGCCTTTTGAGCACTTTGTGCTCAGGTGAGCTAATAAACTAATATTTACTTCACAATTGGCAGTTACTATAGTAACAAACACAGTAAAACAAACACTAATAAGATTAAGAATATATTTATTGCTTTTTTGAAAGAAAATTTTAATATAAACATTTTTGAGAGGTACACAAAGACTGAAGCTATGCAAATTAAAGTAGTGCTGTATATATTGGGAAGCACCTACTGCTGTACAAGAATACACTGCCCATAAAACAAAATTGACAACCATAAAAAAGACACAGAAAGCCAGTAATGAAAAACTGAACTGCCGATTACTTGAGGAAAGCTTCGCATTTTCTGAAAGAGCTCATTTTGATAAAAAGTCTATGCTGTTTATTTGAACAGTTTGTTCTGATTACCTGACAAAGTCTGACTCTTCGAGACACTGACTATCACCTTGACCATTTTTTCCTGTTTTTTTCTTTTGTTGTTACTGTGAAAAGACTTTCGTCCCAAGCAGAATTGGGGCCTGGGACTTTTGGTTCAGTTGCTGATAGGACTGGCTAAAATAAGTACCCTGTGCACAGAGATGCAAGCAAAGATTTACAAGAAAGGGATTGACAAACCCATCTATACAAAAGATGGAAAAATTAAAGAATTACAAGATGTGATACCTCTACTACAGTGAACTGTTGTTGTTGTTTTGTACCTCTTTTATTAACTCTTTTCTCAAGTAATCAACAGTGAGCAAAACAGAACCCTACGCTTACACTAAATATCCACATATTTTCCCGTCAAGCGAAATACTGATATGTTTCAATTTCTTGAAATTTCATAAAGTGCAGCTTCCTCAATCATTTTATCTACTTTCAATTTCATTTGCAATTCTTTTTCAAGAACCTACGAGTTTTCAAATATGATTACGAACTGCTTGGCTCACATTTTTGTTTCTGAAAAAAAAATATTCTTTTGAGAACATTTGCTTATGCAAAGTTAGGATTCAAGAAATTTTGCAACTGGCAACATCTGTTACTGGGAGCAAGTAAAAAGTCAAAGATTTTAAACCTTGATTGTTTGAATGGAAAGACTGATGAAAACAGACAATTATCATGTTCCCTTTGAAAACAAAAACAACAAAGTCTATGGTATATTAAAATATGAGTCAAGCAGTTCTTTATTCCCAACTGAGTCAATACCTTACATTTTATTCCTACGTAATGAAGTCGTGATCAGTAACCGATACCGACGCACAGAACAAGACGGTGTCCACCACTCACTGACATATAATGTACAGTGACTGAAAAGCTGTCCACAGACTAGCATAAACTTGTACCGACTTCAGCACAGTGATGATTTACTTTTTGCTGCTATCCAAAAAACTGCCGTTATCTTTTCTTAATAGACAAACAATCACACATGACAGAGTTATTTTGAAACTGAAAGTATAACTCTATGCATATACCATAAATCATGAAATATTAACTCTGTCATGTACAGTATTAAAATTCAGTGCCAAAAAACAGAAAAACAACATACTATAATTTATGACTTACATAACGTGTGCACTCGGTATATAAGCAGGTTATATTTATTTCTAATAATACTTTCTCTAAACTTTGATAAAACATATCTTTTTTTTACCTACTTACCTGACTTTTGAAGAGGTAGAATTGTTTCTTTTTTTTATATTTTTCTAAATAACAATACGTTTTGTGGAAACACAAAATCAAACAGGCACAAAAGCCAAATCATTTTCATTTTTTGTACAAAATAAACTTTTTCTTCATTTATTACAATATTGTAAATTTACAAATTCTATGAGGAAAGTTGATAAAATTAATGTAGTGAACAGCAACAAAAGGCAATTTATCTTCAATCTAAATTTCCCTTTCACTTTCCTCTAAGGAATTCAAATTGTGGCTCTTGGGATTTTTTTTTTCTCTTTTTGTTTGTACTAAAACAATAACTTGATTAATTTTGTGCAAAAAAAATTAATCTACCGTATTTCCCCGCTTATAAGACGAGGAAATAAAGTCCCGATTTTTACCTCAAAGTGGGGTCCTCGTCTTATAAGCGAGGCCACAGAATCAGCCAAAAATAAAAATCAATCCTACATACATTTGTGATGAAATCGGCAATACCGAATGTCGTCCCGCGAGTGTCTATGTGAAGACGACAGTGGAACAATTACCGGTACCGTACATTGGCGAATTACGTTGTTGTGTTAACTCACCTCCGCTGTCGATCGCAAATGTCGCCATTTGCAATTATTTAAAGAATCTGAAGGTAAACTTTTTGAAAATAAGTGGTGCAGTCATATTTGTTTTTTTCCGGTATGATATAAGCGGCCTAAAATTGATATCTGTATCAAGCGTTTACACATCGTTTATTGTAAAGAAACCCGATAATCAGTCTAGTCTGTGTATTGTTAATTTGGATATTGATTTTTGTTGACACTTTGAGACGATAATTGCGTCCAGTAAATACCTGTCATCGGCTGATTAATCAATTTATGAAAACATCTGGCAGCTTGTGTATAATTAGTAAGAGTGCCCAGGATACCCCAAATTAGCGGCAATTACGTCGTTGTTAAGGAGCGAGAGGCTTAGACAAAAGGCCGAAAGTCTTTTTTGTAAAATTCGTCGCGCGGTTGTTTTGTCAACTTTTTAATTATAAATACGAAAGTTTGCTTTTTTTTGCAAACATTTTGTGATAACTCCCAAGAAATTGTAACAATGGGAATGAGAAAATAATTTTTTATTGATTTTATTGCCATCTCGATCCTTTTTTGTCTTTAAACTACGACGTAATTGTCGCTACTTTGGGGGATCCTCGCCACTCTTGATAATTATATACAAGCTGTCATATGTTTTCATAATTGATTAATTAACCAATGGCACATATTTACGCAATTATCTTTTCAAGTGTCAAAACAAAATCAATATCCGAATTAACAATACACAGATTGGTTTATAATACTCAAAAAAATCGGCGATTAAAAAATTTACTTATTAGCTTAGAAATCATACGAACTTGAAGAAAATAAAGTAACTGGGTCATTAAAAAAATTGCCTCGTCTTATAAATGAGTCTATTCAAAACCACACAATTTCCATGGCAACGTAGGGGGGGTCGTCTTATAAGCGGATCGCCTTATAGGCGGGGAAATACCGTAAGCATAAACGGGAAAATAAAGAGGTGAATCAAATTTGGCGTTAACACGCAACCCGAAAAAAATAAATCCGCATAATATTACTACTGCCTCCTTATATGTTCAGTCCCTTTTTCATTATTGCTAAAAATATATCAGAAAAATGTGAATTTTTTTTTTTGTTACAAACATGCATAAATTCAAAATGGTAGCCAACTAAAGAATAAAATTGGCCTTGAAAATTTTAAGGAAACGAAGCAATTTTTCAAATGTAACTTTTTAAAGTGGTATTTACTAAAGTAACAAATCATCAGTAAAATACATAATTAAGATGAATTATTCAGCAAAACCTGGCCTGTGTAATGTGTGCAACTTCTCATGGTACCGAACAAAATTACAAACCTTTAAACTTTCCACAGGAGACTAAAAACCGAATATTTTAATGCCAAAAATTGAAAAGACCCAATCAAATTGTAAAGAAAATTTCATGTTCAGTTTATTTTTAGAAATCAAACAATACTGGACCGACGGTAAAGTCTCTCTGCCATGGGACAGGATAGAAAAAATACCTTTAACATGCCTGTTTAAGGGAAATCAAATAGTGATACTTTAACATGCACTGAGGTATGATTTCACAAAAAAGGGCAAAATTTCATGCTCATGTTGTATTTTCATCAGCGCCATCATTTTGCACTCTAATACATGTATAAAAAAAGACTACTTGTGGCTTATTGTACCATGCTTCGCATGTTTCAAGCCATTTTAAACTTGAAAAAATAATATTCAAACATAATTATTTGTTACATTTGGTCAAACTTGGACCGACCTGAAAAAAGGAAAAATCTATTCTATGGAACTTAAGGGCAAACAAATACATGGGGTGTGGGAGATTACTGGCCTGGTATCCGATTCCCACCTCTCCTTCTTCATGTAATTTTAATAAAATTTTTAATAACAAAACAATACAATACTGTTGTGACCTATCAGGTTTCATACTGTGGGGAAAATAAACATGAATTTGGAACTAATTTCTTGTGGGAATTGAACATCATTCTGTCCATTCCCGATTATAACAGCTCACGTGCTAGGAATGCTGTAAAGTGCTTTTTTCGTATACATTTAGAAGCGTTCTTTCAAAGAATCAAAACATATAGTAAACTAAAAATTTCCTGATAAGCTTTGATTAAAAAAAAAACAATGTACAGTAACTAGTAGTTATCTTGAAACAAGAAGACATTAACACGTAACACTCCATACGGCAAAGTAATCTTACTAAATCCTTAACACGTATAACAGAAAAAAACAACGGGGAGGGGACATAAGGGGATATTAGGGGAGGGTAGACAAGAGGCAACAAAAACATACAAATACCGGTATAATTCTTTCCTTCAACTCCACAGGGATTTGGCGATATATTTAAATATGCCCTTCAACTGAATTATCAAAAAAGAGATCAAAATTAAATTGCATATTGAGATTTTTGTTACTTTGTTAAAGAAACAAAGGCTCTGAAAAGGGGGAAATAATACCCTTGTTTTGTTCCCTGTAACTCAGACCTTAAAATTTCCTTCATTTCTGTAAATTGGGTGACATTCACGATGAATCAATTTTCGCAATTTTCCCACTTTGCTAAATTCAAAATCTCACTAAAGATTCATTTCATTTAGATTCAGAGACTTCTTTCGTGAATTTAATTTGCGAATATATCTCTCTGCTCACTAATTGCGAAAATTTCGCCACGCAAAAATGAACCAATTTACAGAATACTAAACTACTACAAATAATTTTACTTGAAAAATCAGTTAAAACAATTTACAGAGCTTAGACAGAACAAAATTTATAAAAAAAACCAAGTTGAATAATAAAGTAACCATAAAATTTGAGTTTAAAATAAAAGAAATGGATTATTTTAAAGCAAATATCCCTGCCAAAAAGAACAAAACAATCCAACACAAGTTTACCCTTTGGACCAGTTTGACATGTAATGCTTTTCTCCAAATATATACAAGTTGTTGTGCAGAATAATTAGCACAAGTTAACATCTAAAATCACAGGAACTGTTATGGTTTTCCATATAAGGTGTATTCTTCCAACGGCCTTTCAGGCCATTAAATATCTAACTAAATTAAATAAACTTAAATTAATTGGCCTACTTTTTTCCCCCAAGCATTCTACAAATATACATTTTGTACAAAATATGCAGTCTTCCCAAAAAGTGCCCGTCTGCCTCACATGTCAAGTGAAATTTTAGCCGGTCAGGCAGATTTTTGCTGCTGTGTGACCAAAAATCAGGCACTTTAATGCCTTTTATACTACAGTTTCTGTTGTTTGGTCAGACAAAGTTTTGTATCCGCCTTACATTTGGTGTGGCACTGTTAAAAAACATTTTGGGAACACTGACTATGCGTATGTTATTAAAATTTGCACTCTGTAACAATTGGAAAAAAACACTTTGTTGATTAGGCCTTGGCAAAAAAAAGTAAATTCACTTGGTCATTTTATGCTTAGGCGGGAAATAATTTGAGAAAAGAACAATAACTACTCAAGATTTGTCGATAAATTCAAAATACATATGAGAAGATGAGGCAATTTACAATGATGATGCACAAATAATGGGAGTACTTTTTGTGTAATTGAAAATATATTTTTGTACTATGTATATTTAACAAAAAAATAGACAACATTAAATATTGGTATAGAATCAGCACAAATTTTTCAAACACAACGTGTAGTTTAACAAACAGCACTTCTCATCACTGATGTCCTTCCCCCTGTCTTCAAAACATAATCCAGCAAATAATAGTCATAGTAAATGATCATGTTTGCATTGATATTTTTGTTGAGTCAAAACTGGACATGTACAGCCTCTGCTGTGAGAAGGTGTAATTTTCACAAGTAACAAATTCTTATGAACACCGTAAGAACACTTTTCTCTCTTCCTGTAGACTGTGCTCCGTTCTATTACATAAGTTCTAGTCTGACTGGTTCCCAATTTCCGACGCATCTGCTCGACATATTGGACAAGTTCTGTTTGTCTGAAAGCAAAATAAAAACAAATTTACTATCAGATTAAACCAAATGGTCTGATTTCCACTCCCTTCTGTGTGATCAATAGACCTTTATTGTTGTAGCAGGAGTTTTACGCCCGTTCCAACCGTATTTTGGTCATTTTAACAAACGGGCAGTTTACCTAACCATCTTTCCTAGGAAGAGAACCAGTACTAGACTCCTATCCCCCGTGCCAAATTTCTCACATAAAGGGACATGGTCGGTAGCAGGGCTCCAACCCATGACCCTCAATTTATGAGAGGTTACAATGATTTCAAGTTAGCTTCTAATCACTCTACCATGGAGATGGACTTCAACCTTTATTATAAGTTTATAAAGTCAAACAAGGGCACTTTGAATGCAATTGTTACTGCTCCTAGGATTGCAAAATCTTGCAGGTTAAAAACACATTAAAAAGTCAGCTCTTTTTAGCCTTCACTTATCCATTTGCAAAAAAAAAAGATTTGAGATTTAGAAAATATTGTGTTCATCAAAATAAAATTATGCATAAAGTGTCACTACTTTGTAATGATTTATTGAAAAATGACTTATTTTTCCTATGAATATTCATAAATGACAAAAGAAACTCACCTTTAACCATTTATCGATACATTTTGCATGGAACTCGTGGTAACACGGGCAAACCCTCAGCAACTGTCTGTTTTCAAAATCGCACATGCATACAACACACGACGTTTGATCGGCTCCGTTGCGTAGATTTTCACCGTTAAACCTGTATGCTGGAAGTTGTTCAATCTCCGACTTGCAGAGACCCTTGGGTTTGGCATCCCCTAATCTTTCTGCCAGATTCAACAAGGCTTCGTAGTTCTCTTCCGTTGCTTCATCGTGGACGTCACGTCCGTATGGAGGTACCGGGGGATTTCCCAACATTGCTCTAAAAATACCAAACAAACAAACGATAAATAACATATAAAAAAGATAACAAATTACAATAAACAACTTTTTCATGTATTAAAAAAATTTATATCATTATGTAAAGATACCATAGAAGGCTGTCACAAAAAATCACCCAAAAAAACTGATAATACCAGACTGACACACACATAAATTGCAAGTAATCAGTGTTACCTCCCTTGTACTGTAAATAAGCCTATATTGAACAATACCATACTGTCTCACTATCACATTAGATCATTCCCTTTATCATATTGAATGTTTTTCTTAACAACATAGCAATCATTTCCACTACCATACTGTCTGATTTTCAACGTCACTTTCATTATTTTCCTATCTATGCGAATTGTTGTCTAGACTATTCCCGTTTAAAACTGAATTCATTTTAATTCTTGAATTACAATATTTTTAAACTGTTATTAAAATGAATATCATCTCTGGAATATGTTATTAACAAAATTAACATACACTGCAGGAAAGTTCAAAGCAATCCATATGGATTTTCAATCATCAGTAAATATAAACCAAGCAGAATTTTGTGAATAAAGGTAAAGGGTGATACAATATGTAACCATCATTAACCCTTATCCAGTGTGCTTTCTAAAAATGATCTTGTCCATCTGGACAATGCACGTTCAAACATTTGCTCACTGAATATTTACTCACTGAATACTGAACAATGCAGATCATGATCTACACTGGTCAAATTGGCAGAATCTCTTACCATTAGACGCGTAAGAGTTAAAAGTAGTGAATTAAATGAACATTTCCAAGTATGTTGACTTACAGGAAATGAAGCAGGAACCCTGGGTAAGGTGGAGGAGGCGGCGGGAAATTTCTCACCGACCGCCGACCCAACGTCCTCTGCTGCGCATAGAACCTCTGAAACGGACCCTGAAAATGAATGAATTTTCCATTTTTAAACTGAAATATATGACTATTTATAAAAGTAAAAGTATGTGTAAAATATCTAAATTGACATCTGAAAAAGTCTTTGCTTGATAAACAAGTTTTTGATTTTCTTTCTCCTGCATTTATGTTCCAACAGGCAAATTACCAAACCATCGTTCTTGAAAAAAGATTATATTCCTACTGGGGTGACAAAAACGTTGTTGTTGTATGAGTTAAACGCCTGCTCTAACCGTACTTTGGTTATTTTAACCGGAAGGCGGTTTACCTAACTATCATTCCTGGGAAGAACCAGTACTAGACTCTTATCCTCGGTAAAAACTTGCCAACTTTCTATCATAAAGAGGCATGTTCGGTAGCAGGGCTTCAACCCATGACCTTCAATCTATAAGAGGTTGGCAACCACTGAGGCGGACACTACAAAAACATTAAATTCTCCCTTGTTTTGGACTCTGTACCAATAACCCTGAAGATGAGAGAAAGGCTGAGCTTATTGGAAAACAGACTCACAAAAATATCTTGAGGTGATGGATGAACTGCCGGCTCTTGTAGAATGAGTGGGGGTGATGGGTTGAGAGTAGGTGGGTGAGGGAACCCTCTGTGTGGCACATGGTGGTAGGCTGGTGGATGACGGTGCATACGCTCGATTAAAACCTCTTCCTCCTGGCCCCGCTGAAAAAGTAAATAACATTATGCATTCTCAAAATACATAAAGAACAAATTATGTATTTACATTATTGATCCAGGGAAGACCATTTCTATTCCCACTTACATTCATTCAAACAGGGTTCGGCTTGCTTGTTAAGTAAACAAAGAAAGAACTGAAGCATAGACTCGGTAATAAAAACAGCTTGAGGTGCAGACCAGACAGGAATCATCATGACGTCAAATTGTGCTACATGACGTAGAAGAAAATTATCTCTATAAAAAGAATTTAAGAAAATCAATAGCATTTCTTTCTCTTTCTGAGAATATATTTGTTAGTACTTGAATTGAAATAAAGTCCTTTAAAAGGGATATTTATTGACTAATTAACAACTGGGCTTTGTTCTGCAGTTAAATTATGGCCTTTGAGGTTTAAACTCATTAGAATTACAAAAGCATTGTGTATTAGCTGATAAACACCTGAAAGGATACTGTTTCTTACTTAAATATTAATAAGTCCTATTCCAAAAACAAGTCATTGTATGAATAACATTAAAACAGCTTTAATATAATAATACTATACACACAACTTACACGACCCTAAATAGGCGGGAAAAAAATGGAATAGAAAACAGAAAATGGGCAAACAATTTACCTGCTGTGGATGATTTGTTGTATAATGAGACTGTTGCGAATGATGTTGTTGTTGTAATCTTTGATGATGCTGATGATGGTGCTGTTGCTGATGATGTTGAGGATGATGCGCCATGTTTCCTTGGTGCTGGGGAGGATGATGAGTTGGGGTGAAGACATGAGGTATCGACGGATGATGGTGCGTAGTAAGGGGAGGTAACTGAGGCAGACTGCATGCTGGAATGTGTGGTATACTGCAGGCGGGAAATGACCATGTGGCTTGACCCGCCGCGGCACACACTGGTATGTGACCCGTGGCTGTTGTGCAGATAGGCATGTGAGGTCCTGTACACATTGGGAGCGCGTATGGTGCCATGGTAACAGGGGCAGCAGCCTGGACCTGAAACAGAACAAAACATTAACATTTGCTCGCCTAAATCTCTTTAATGGACTCGCCCAGCTTTCAATTTTGGACTGTACCTTTAAGAATTCTATGGGATGCTCAATAAAATTTGACAGCAGAATTAACCATGATTAGACTGCATGTGAATAATCATGGTCTGCTTTGATCACATTTGTTGCCGAAGATGAGGTCTTGGCAAGTTCACCAGGGCAGAAATCCCACAGTCGGCCAGGACTATAAACAATCTTACAACTGCTAGAAATACATGTGAAAACCCTTAAAACTTATTAGCCCCTTTCGGTTGTATGACAATTTTCTATAACCAGCATTAACATATTACCAAACCAACGGCACATAGTTTTAGATAAGCCCTACCCTATATTACTGACTGGTAGGAGAAATTGTTGTTGACGTTTGTTATGTTATATAATTAACACTTACAGTAGCCATGTGAGAATTTCTTTCAACTAGAAATGCACTTTACGAGCTATACAAACTGCTAAAAATGCCCCATATATTGTGCTACAGTTTAGGTATACAATGCTGTCTTGCAAGATATGTAAATACATGACTGAACATCATATCTATCTGACTGGTTGACTCAGCTGAGAATTCAGGCACAACCAATTGATACAACTGTTTAGAACCTTCAGCCTACCCTAACATAATTTAAACATTAGAAATGTTGAGAACAAAAGCAGACCGATCTTGGAAAAACAAACGTCATTCAACAATGACACACTGAAAAAGTCTATATCTTACATTACAGCTGGCTGAACACATGTAAACAGACACGGCACATCACCTATTCATATTGTATTGACTACAGTAACCTTTCATACAAGTAGGAAAAAAACAATCATGAAATGCCGACTAAAATCGATCAAAGAATAGGTGTGAGATATATGCAACGATTCATTCTTAAGAAACATCAGGTATTTCTGACCTTGTGACCTTATTTTCTCAAGAGTTACTTTTTTCTTGGGCAGCTGTATTTCTGTGATTTACTGTAGGGCAGTTTACCGTACCATTGTATTTTTTTTTTTGTTCACAGGAACAACCATGACTAGATCCCTATCTCTTGAAACAAACGGCAAACTTTCTTACATAAAGAAACATGGTCATTTAGCAATGCTTTAACCCATAACCTTCAAACAAAGGAAGGCTACAGTGATTTAAAGTTAGCGACTTTAACCACTCCACAAGATGGTAGGTCCCCAAAAAAGGCAAAAAGTGAACAGAACAAAATTGTTAATTACCGATTCAACATCAATGAGGACAGGTTGTTGTTGTTGGTGTTGCTGTAGAGGTAGAGCGGCTGGATGAATGTGCTGTGTAGCTAGTGGCGGCTGAAACGCTCTCCGTTCCGGCGACACTTCACTGTTTCTTGCCACATGCCTTTCTCGTGCAGATCTACGTCTTGTACCAGGGCTGAAACAAGAACAAAATGCAAAAGGCCTTATTAACTTAGTTAATTTCTTTTTCGTTTCCACAGTATTTCGCTTATATACAGGCGAGCAACTTACCAAACCATATTTCTTGCAAAGAGCAAATACCAAATTTCTAGACCCTGAATGATATACAGCTAATTTTCTCAAATAAAAAGTTACTTTTCTCTTGAATTTCACAATTTCCCATATAATACAGAATAGAGAAATATTTCCCAGAAAGCTCTAAGTGGCAGCTCCCGACGGCTAAAAAAATATAGCCCTGCAGGAGGTAATCTAAAACAAGAAACTGTGTAGGATTTAAACTGTAAATCAAGAAATACACTCTACTTATGGCATTAAGCCTTCAACTCAATACTGATGTAGCAAATGAAACTGACGTGAGCATTTACATAAACAGACCTACAATGTAAACACATCTTTAAAGAAGGCCAATATTTTCTCGACAAGGAACGCCTCCCTTTTTCAAATAAATTCAGAATTGTTATCAAAACAAAACTTTTGCAGCCAAATATTTCTCGACAAGGAATGCCTCCCTCTTTCAAACAAAGTTCGAAATTGTTATCAAAACAAGAATTTGTTTGTTGTAATTTTAGTACTGTTCTTTAATACTATCTAAAGTAGTGGTCGTATTGTTTGTGAATATTCATATATGAAACGAAATTCATACTAAGGTCATACCATAAACATGTAAGTTTGACCATATTATCTTGCCATCTCCATTTCCTACTCAATTTTTGCCGTGTGTCACTTATTTTACACTCTGATTGCTAAACTCGGTTAATGACATACAAACTATTTTTACTTTTACGAATGCAAATATGAAACTGTTACACAAATGATGATCTCACTGAATAATTGCATTCATGTTTAAAACAATCAGTTATCTACTGTTTGAATTGCCTTTTAATTAAACCGGTTATGTCATACCATTATGAATTAAGATAAGGGCTATATGTTAGTATCTGCGTTATTTAGTCATTGTTACCTAGTTACCATAAGGTTTGTGTTATTATACTGATATATACCATCTGTCACTTGACTTCATTACTGTATCTAGAACAACACATTCTCATTAGAGAAAGTCTTTTGACCCTAAAGGAGTTTAAAAAGAACTTTCTGGCCTTCATAATTTATAATTATGCTCAATATTTTTCTATCAAAACTTTTCAAATTTTACCTTTCAAAAGTAATTTTGTTTTCATTTATATTCAAGACATGATTTTGTTTACTTCAGTCACTACTTCAAGCTATCTGAGTCACTCGTTAACTTTTTCATCTACAAGCCAGGATACAGACATACTCAAGTACTTAAAACTTTTTAAAAACATTGATCACATGCACGCACTCACTAACCTCAAACCACGCTCCCAATGGCTTCCATTCTAAGTTATTTTTACACCTTGAGCAAATTTCGAAAGAAAAAAATCCTGTTCTTCAAAATTACCCTATTTTTTAAAGTCCACTTACACATGCCTTCTTGCATCAGCAATGTTGGTTCCTGGCTGTTCTTGCTGAAGTATTAAGTTCCTAGCAGCCTGTCTCACAACTTCTGTAAAGCTAGTCATAATTATCCTGGGATCCAATCTCAAGTAAAGCAACACAGAAAGGTCACGCAATGTTTCAATGAGCTCCGGGAAAACCTCTCTCTGCGACTCCACTTGTTGCAGAATTAAGTCCACCATGTCCATCTGCGACATCATTGAGGATATCGAACCATGCAGAAATCCTGTGAGCAAAGAAACCAACACGTCCGCTGGAGTTTGGCTTAAACCTCGTCCAATCAGCTGAATCAATGCCCATGTACTGACGGATTGTGGAAGGGTTGCCACGGAAGCATAAATCCACATGAAAGTTTCTAAGTAGAACTGGTACACCAGGTTGTGGAAGTAGCGCTGGAGAGGACCCTGATCCAGTGTGACTGTATTTTCTGGTTCACTGCTAAAACTGAGAGAAGAGTGTGCTTCAGTACTTGAAAAAGAGCAATCTGATGGTGTTTGCGTCAAGTCAGTAAATCCGGCCAATCTATGAATTTCATCTCTTTCATTCCTGAGAGCACCAACATTTCCTGTATCCAGACTTGAATCTACAGGAGCATTGCTGTCTGGCATTGTGTTTATCAACTGGAACATATCTTGCATAAGTGACGAAATCATCCTTCCTGATACCGACATTGCGTTGTTTCTGTTAAAACGTTCATCCTCGGTAAATCTCTGCGATTCAAACAGAACCCTGTTTCTCCATGCTCTATCTGCAAGACTGTCATAAAGGCTTGGATGATGCTGTAGGCTGGTTCCTGGCTCAGACTGATTTAGTTGCTCAGAAGTTGGGATTTGATTTTCATTTATCAAAGGTGGATCAGACATTAATAAATTTATCAAATTATTTTCAGTAACAACGGCAGGTTTACTATCTGCATCCTTACTCACTCTTGTGACTGGAGAGACCTGATCACCTGGTAGTTGAGAAGGTATCTCTGAGAGGCATTTGTTACACTTGCAAGCACTTTCCTTGCTGGTACCTGCAACCAGACTGGTGTGGCTGGTTGCTGGAACTTGATTAGTATTATCAGTTCTAGCAGCTGAATCTGTATGACTGGTGCATGCACCTGAATTTATGGAACTGGTGCCAGCAACTTGGTATGGACTGTAGGTTCCTGCAGCTGAATCTATATGACTGGTGCCCACATCTACATTTGTGGTACTGGTACCAGCAACTGGAACTGTGCAAGTGATATTAGTCACAGTAGCGGAGTGACCTGTTGTAGCAGTAGTTACAGACTGACACTTCACAACAACAGTAACATCATTGAGAGTGACTGTTATATCTAACTTTTCCCCTAAAGAAGGTACACTTACTGTACTCACATGACAATTGTGTTCAGAGTTATCCAGTTTTCTCACTACAGTTTTCTGATTTTTAATTGGGGAACTTTCTACAGCTCCAGTGACATCCCCTCTACGTCTCCTTCCGTTACCCGCACATGCACTGTCTTCGCTACTTGATTGTTTCTGCATTTTTTCAACTGTAGAAATTGTACCCATCGATGTCACGCTGTTACACGAGACACTACTTCCAGCAGCTGAACTTCCAGACACGTTACATTCTGAAGTTACTTGTAAAGGCACAGAAACTTTTACAGTTACATTTGAAGTTACTGAGTTTTTCGATAATGTATCTGCAGCTATGGCATTTGAGGAATTCGAACTTGTTAAAACATTTACAGCTGAATGTCTATTTACAGGTACAACAGCACTGTTAGAAGTTGTAGTTGCTGCACGGGAGCCATCTTGATTTGTAACAGTTTCAAATTGACCATACGTACACTGCCTGTCTGCAACAGGTGGCGCATTTCCTTGTACCTGATCATTTAATCTGATCAATGCGGTCCTGAGATTATAACTTTCAAGCTCTTGTAAATGAAGGTGTTCGTCTAAAACTGAAGTCAGCTCAGGCAAACTTACAGGAAGTATATATCTCATCATATCAACAAGAGTCGATGTTAACGTGTTCGAGTGTGGTAAACTGTATAAAGACTCACTACCATTCTGTGACCAACGTAGACCAGCTGTAAATATGTCCCTCAAACTTCTTCCTGACTGATTTGTATTCCCGATATTTTCAGCTCTCCTACTGATTTCACTTCTTTCTTGCGGCAACCTTCTCTCGCTAATTCCACTTTCAATGTCAGCAATACTTGACGTGTAATACTCGTCCGCTGTGTTTCCAGTGCCGTTTACCGCCCCAGCAAGACCAATCTGATATCCCATTCTAAGTGGATGTCTTATGTTCATTTGACGCATCAACCTATCAGCAGAATTTTGAACCATTTCGTATGACGACCGCCAAAAGTCATGATAGTTTGAAAAAGAAGAGTCATTCTCACTTTCTTCACTTGTTTGTTGTGGGACCTGTGTAGTTGACCCTGGGAAATTTTGTTCATTTACACCTGGATTCTCGGTATTTATTTGATTTGGGACAATGCTCTGCGGTGGACAATAATTGTATGAGCTATTTCTTGACTGGCTATGTGTATTGTGAGAGGAAATAACGTGCTGACTATCTGGTGCAGTGTTCCCGATATTGATATTTGGAGTATTGAACATGTTCGTTCCGTTTGAAGTGACAGTATAACTATTGACAACAGCTGGCGCCACTGACTGCTGATTGTATTGAACATATGGTACATATACAAACTGTCCAGGTGCTGTATCGAAAACAAATCCGGGCATGCCCGCTCGCCTGAAAAGCATCTGCTGTTGACCTACTGGCACATAATTGGTCGGCATCATATTGTGTACCAAACTATCTACGGGTCTCAGTAATGGAGCCCCCGGAGTGACTGCTGGTTCCCGTATTGATGAAGGCATAAAGAACAATGGTTCTCTCACAGGAGTTTCCAATCTCACTGGTATTGATTGAGCGCGTGGCGGCAAAATCCCTCTCATATAACGGTAGTTTCTCTGAGAATCAGCAGCATTCTGGTATTGATTATTTGACTGAACATGAGCTCCAACTCTTGATGAGGAAGCTATGGGGTCATTTTCTTGATTATAAAACTCAGGAAAGTCTGCCTGCAAATCCTGGAAATACATCTTCTATTTTTCACCAATCCTCTGTTTCTTTCTCTAAGTGATTATCTTATAGGGTACCAAAATATCTTGATGCAAAAAAGAACTTTCAGAATATCTTTTGAGGCTTTTTCTTGATCAATTTTGATAAATTACATTTTTTTTTACAAAACTTACTTTGTTTACAAAATCTCTAAGAATGCTTTTGTAACACTGATATTCATTGGTTAATTTTCTAACAAACAAGGAAGTGATGTCACTCACATGACTTCACTTCCTGTTTGGTAGCAATGAATAGTTTCTCACTTTTTAAACCATTAATTACAGTAAAGACCAAGTGCTGTTACATAACACTTTATACAGAATTTCATTTTTCTTTCATTTCAAGCTGCATGTTTAAATGATGTCTGAACAATACAGCTATTTGAAGGTTTCCTTTTTCACTGAATATTAATAAAAAATGCATACATGAAAAGCCTTGCATGGATGGTAAAAGTGGATGTTTTATGGGGACTTTTTGTTTGTAAATTTACAGTCTAAATATAAATGAATAATCATAAAACTGTTAAGATCTTAGTGATTAATTAATGCATCAATTTCCTGTATTGATCAAAATGCCATTAAGTTTGAAGTTGACACAGAATATAATTTATTAAATACTTTCACTTTCAAGTCTGCTCGAATACTGAATTACGAGTATAACCAATAAAATCTAATGGTAGAATATCTTCCTTTTAATGCAATTTTATCCATGTATGTTAAATCAGAAAACAATACTATATTTGAAATTGTAGAAGACTGCAAAATAAAAAATATCTAAAATGAGATGAAAAATTAACAAAAATTATGGTTCTTGAAATTTCAAAAAAAGTAAATGTTTGTTTGTTTTTGGTTTATTTTTGCAGTCCTATAAAGCTAAGCCAGTCAGTTTCCAGTAAATCCAAGAACAGTGTACAGTTCAGCTTAAATAAAGTAATTAAAGATTTTTTGATTTTTTTCCTGTCTATCTACTCAACTTTTTTTAGCATTTTACAATCCGAAGAAAAAATTTCATTTATTTTGGCCTAAAGCAGATTAATAAAGCAAGTTATATTAGAATTTTGAAAAGTATGTTTTTGTCTGACCAATTGATTTTAATAATCACTATCAAAATAGCATCTTCTATCTTTTCTTTAGCAAATACAAAGAATGGTTTAAACTTCAGCCAGGGGCTATGGAAATCAACTTGTTAATGTCCTTTCAGGTATGAATAGCAGGATTGTGAAAAATTAGGTTACCTGACCAGTCATGTCTGTAAAACCAGGTCATTATTTAGACCAGGTCAAACTATCAATCAGCAAGTGAAACACCACATACCTGGGTTGGTCAATAAATAATGGCCCACCAGCAATGCAATCATCAATACTTAACAGTCATTGTCCGAATTTCTTAAGCAATGCATTGTGCATATTTTGACATGCCATTTTCCAAGATGATCTATACATGTAATACTTGACATTGTTTCCCCTTAAGACAATGCTGCAGCTGACCTTCACCTCACTTTATAGTGTACATTATTTTATAATGAAAATGTTATATGGATATATAACAAACTCTGGATATAAGGAACAAATTTAAATGGTCCCAAGGAGTTCGTTATAACAGAGTTTACTGTATATATATTCAATAATAACTGAATAGTAACAGTTACTGCTACATTCACAATTTATAAGAATTTCCTGTCTAGTAGTTTAAATATAGTCCAGTTTAAATATAGTACAGTTTAAATATAGTACAGTCATTAGCAATATGAACCTTTTTTCCTTGAAGTTAAGTAGTTATTTACTGTCAGAAAGTAGGGCTAACCAATGTTTTGCATTGAGCTATAAATAATTCCCATGAAAATGGAAGTCCAGAATCTAAATCTGGAGGTCCCGAACAGTTGTTTTTAAAAAAATACCATTGGGAATGAATTGAGTTTATTCCTACCTTCTCCTGGCCCTCGGCGTGTGAGAACGTTCGCCAGATGGCCGACGTTGACTTGGATTTCTACGTCGTAACCGAGCAGTATCTGGCTGGGCGGACTCGCATTGCATCAATGGTGCTGGTGGACTGGGTGAATTACCCGTATTTGTCAGATCTATAATACCTCCTGAGGTTTTCCGACGTTTTCTACTTGGACTTTCGCTCTGAAAGAAGAAGGAAGAGATCTTATACAAACTTATACCAAAAAGTTGAGACATATTGCGCTGAAATACCCATGAAATTCTAGAAGTGGAAAACAATTGCCCGAAAAAACGTTAGTAATTTTTGCTCAACCTTAGCCAACTTTATTTACGCAATAAAAGCATACAAAGTTCAGTGCACCTATTTTAAATTTCATAGCCGACAAACTATGACTAGCTTACAAGATTATAAACTTAGCAATTTTACAAACCTTTGAAAGAAAGAAAATCCAGTCATTACAAGAGTTTACGTTTAGATCCATATATCAGCTATCTAAAAACCTTTATAATCATGAAAACCAAACAGCTGTAGTTAAATATTCCCAGATAACTTTAAACCGTATTTATTTAGCTGGATATCCTTGTGTGTGTGTGCAAACGATATGAATAAATGCAAAAACTTCCTTTGCAGGGCTTTTCTGCAAAATGCAAGTACACCTAGTTTTGTTCTAATGCAAACACTGCATCTCCATACATTTCATACAAATTTGCATTAAAGTTTGCACACTTTAAAGATAAAATTCCTAAGTCAAGCTCGAATTCCTTAGTTCAGTTATATTCCCTGCGTAAATTTGTATGCTTGTGTATTGACTAAAGCGTCTCTCGCAAAACACACTAAACACAACATGACCACATTGAAAAATCGTGTGTCGATCAAGCAATGGCTGTTGCACTAGTGGTGATTAAACCCAAAGTTTTCCCTCATAGCTATCTGAACCTATGAATATTCTATAGGCTAGTGGTTAAGGCTTGAAATAAACTCCGATATATTCAGAATAACAGCATGACAGGCTTGTCATAGCTACAAAGGCAAGCTTTCATACCTGCATTGCCTAGGGGCCCACACTCAACTTATCTCTCTAGTACAAACCAAGAATACAGTTTTATTTATATCACACCGGCTTTATAACAAAGTGCAAATCTCAGATCTTCATCTGAACACTTAATAGAAACAGGAAATGGGTACCGGGGACCCCTCAAAAGAATATAAAGGATATTCAATTTTGCTGGAGGGGGCAAGTGTCAGTCCATAATTAAGATAAAATCTAGGAAATTCTGCAAGGCTAATTTAAATAAACTGTATGTGTTTAAATTTTAATGTATTTCAATTAAATAGTTTCGATGGTAACATTAAAAATTCAATAGGGCCAGTAACAAACATTATCAACAAAGCAATAAAGGCCAAAAAGGAAGCTGTAACAGAAACTATTCTGCAGTTTATGATCAAAGTTAATAATAATAATTTGTATATACCCTTGGGTTGGTTTGGTTGGGGCTATGAATTATATTAAAAGAAAAATGTGCAGGCAGTGCAAATTCCAAGAATTCACTCTCAATATGAATAAAGTCTGGTGAATAAAATATAGCTAATTTTTTACAAGTGAGTTATTCCACTTGATTTAAGCCCTTCCTCCTCTATAGTAGTAGCATGAAATGTTATTATGCTGTGTGCAAGAAACTTATTTTGATGCACATTCGCATATTTTTTTCCATCATACTGATCACAAAACATGGTAAAAGACAGATTTTACAGGTTGAATGAAATACTGCTGTTACTAATTTAATATCAAACAGAATTAAAATTATTTTTTTTTTAAATAATTGAAGCATATCAAATAGAAGTTACTGACCCAGGCTCTGGCCATAATATGAGAAGGAAGGAGGATGGGTCATTCACATAAAACTGCCCCTTATATGTACAGGTCAAGGAGTGAAGGCATTTGACAACAACAATACCTGCCCTTCCCAAACTGTTGGGAGGAGCAGCTGACAACTGTTACAGCTAACTATACATTATAACAATAGGCTATTTTGATATTCTCATTAACAACCCTTCCATCTTGAATATCATCCTTAATTGTAAATAGAAATATTCTCCTTTTAGACTTACAAACATACGGACTGTCAGAAACTGAAACTTCTTAAAAATCTGCTTTTCAACATAGACCTATTATTCCCTTAATGGCCTCTCACCTCTCGGTGTTTTTAAACAGGAAATTCCCTTGAAGTAGCCTCATACTAGTCTATAAAGCTTTAGTATTGACAAAGCCCACATCTCTGTATATCTATGGAGACCACATCAAACAAAACCGCTTTATAGCCGGGCAAGCTGAAAACCAAGCTAGCCTTTCTACACTGAATAATTTCCTGTAATTTCGTGGCAAACAGACAAGAATTAATGTCTAACTGGAGACAAAATTATAGGTACCCCCCAATTCAGCCAGATAAAAACCAAAACTTGATGAAAGAAAAATTAATGTGGTATGAAAGAAGGACAAACCATGTAAACCGACCAGTAAACCTACATTATTTATATTATGTATATGTCGTGTTGCATGATCAATAAAACTGGGTACAAAGTACAGGCATATTTATTTAAAGAAAAGCAGGGTTTTCCCTTCTTTTAGGAGTTTCCCTTCTAAAACAAGCAGAAATGAAACCATTATGACCTGTGTCTCTAAATAATATAAAATGTCTATTATCAGGAACCTTTTTTATGAACAGCTAGTACAATGGGTTTGAGCCCTATAGAGTTAGAAGGGAAAAGAAGCAGTATGTTGAGTAAAGGGGAATTAAAACGGTCCTCACAGTCAAATTAAAGCTGAAATGGCATAGTTTTAAATCTCTCTTCCAAATGTTCTCATTAAACACAGTTCTTAAACAGAGGTCGACTCCTAAAAACCACTCCCAGTTGTTCTTAACAAATGCTTTGTCAGTTTGATTTCTTAAAAAAAAAATTTATTCTAAATCTTCCATGCTTCATCCGAGCAATATACCATGCTCTACCACATTTTAAGGCTCCCGAGGTACTTGAATTAATTTTTTATTCTCAAGCACTTAAGGCCCTACACAGGGGAAAATACACCAAACAATTTTGTGAGCGCAATATCCCAATTCAGTAAACACACACCCCTACTGAATGTCAAATCATGCAAATGACCAGAATTCATGTATCTCTTTCGAATATGTATTTATTTCTTTGTTACTATAACACTGCTGCATAGCCTCTGCATTCTCGAACAGCAAATTAGCTGGAAGTGTGTCAAACACATTCCTTTGTTCATGAATTTCCATTTGCGCCCCAGGAAAACTTGAGCCAAATCTGCAATGTAAATGATGACAAATGGGCCTAAATTGTGAAGACCTCTAGACCCCCTCTCTTAAAACTTCGCCGACACTGAGAAGATTTTGATTTTCTTTAGGCAGCTTTAGTCGCTCTGAGCCAAATTTTCAAGTTTAATTTCCTTCCGACAAAGAGTATTTCAGTTTAAACATAAAACTTGTGGTTGGATTTGGGATCGAATGTTTGAACGGGTAGTCACCAAGCCTGAAATGTATGTATGCATAAAAGCAATAGAGGAGTTATCAAGGGTTTACGGATGAATACTTTGCTTGATAATGACCGATATTTGTCAAGTTAGTCACGACAACTTGCGGATTTCCTTACTAACAATGAACAAAGCAAATTGTAATGAATGATAATAATTAATCTTCTTATACAAATCAATGAGATTTTCCTTCATTTTTTTTTTTCGTTTTAACAATGATGGTCCTTTAATAAATAGAAAAAAAAATCCGCTTTTGCCAGGACAAAAACCAGGACGTTTTAAGCTCAGATCCCCTTCTCAAGGCTTAAATGATATTAATTTCTATCTAATGACTAGTGATGTACTGAAGCAAGCTGTAATCAGTGAAGTTGCTCCAGATTCTTTTACCCCACAGTTTTAGGTTAGTAGGCTAAACTGAATTATACATGAAGCACAGAACTTGAAGAAATCTGAATTTTCAATATGCAAAACACATTCATGATACACATTCATGGTACACGTGCCTATCTTCAACTGAGTAATACAATCCTGTCATGCAATCATGAAAGTCTATACCTTCTAAAGCAATTCCTCCTAATTAAATTTAATTTTCCCTGCAATCAATCACAAGCTTACTAATGACACAAAGAGCTACGATGTATGTTTAGTAAAATGTGCAGAGCAACTGATGAACAGCAAATATATCCATAATTAAGCAAAACTTCCAAACGGCTAATTGTGTTAACGAACAGTTAACTTTATTTCAGAACTGTTGATTGAAAAGCTGTATAAATAAGCCATGAACAATCTTGTTTCATTCTACAACATAAATTCTAGCCGGAACCAATTAAATCCCTTTTTTTTTGTACTGAAAATACCTTCCATCAATGGAGTATGTTGTAAGTAAATAAGAGTCTACAGCGGTAACCTGACACTTCAAAGAACGCTACATGGAATGACAAGAGCCATACTTTATAGGCCGTCTTATCTATATACAAGATGGTGGTAACATACGAAACTTTAATCTGACATAACCGTGAGAAAATACATGATTCTCGTTCTCATATCGAAAAAAAAAACAGCTAACGATTACACCTTGTGACCTAATATTCTAAATATACTAAGTACAGTTCATTTAAGATAGTGTGACGTAAAAGATACATGCGTATATAAAAGCTTATTGTACAAGAAAGTAGATCACGCATGTATTAAAGTATTTAATTGTTTAGATTATCCAATGTATGTTCACAATAATATTGAACTTTCCCGCTGTGTCACTGTCATATTATCCTCACTTAACTGTAATTCAATCAAAAGTTCCACCTCTGGCAGTTTTCTAAAATAAGCTTGTCAAAACAATGATAAACCAGAAGCTGTTTGAAATATGTCTCCCCCATTGTTAAAATGGGAAGTAGAATTGCACATTAATATGAAAATATAATTTAGTAAATAGAAATATACAATTGTACTTTTTTTTTTCAAAAAAATGTATTTATAAGTGCGGTCATGATATTTTTTTTTCTTCAAACCATATTCATTAGGAAAACAACAAAAAGCTGTAAAAATTTCTATTGTCTCCCTTAATTTTTAAATTTTTTTCAATGCAGAAAAGTCATTTATAAGAAAATGCAATTTACAAGTGCTGGCTCTCAAGAACTATACAAATATTTACCTAGTTTTTTTTCCAAATAAATAAAATTTAAATACGTAAATTTACTGGGGTTTTTCATTGCATTTATCTAAGTTTCTTTAAATGTAGAAAACCACCTTTTGCTAAATTTCACTGAAATTCTTACATCTATTGAGTGAGATAATATGCCATGAACATACAGACAAGATTTGATGTTGATCTGACAAAAACCGTTAGATATAGAGAGCAGACTGTGCCATTTTTGGCACCTCCAGTGCAAATTATATTTGAGGTACCTGGGGCAATCTGGTTGGTTATAATCCATTTCGGCAGAGAACACTGACTAGGTTTGGTGACGATCCAAAATAAACTAATTAGACGTACCTTGCCACTTACTGCAGATGATCCCAAACTATGTCCCTTCTCTAGCAGGACACATTCTGAGCCTGTAACTTCACCAATACAAGTTACAACCACATACCTCAACTTTTTTGGCGACAAACCAAAAATGTGTCCATGAACAAGAATTAAAGCAGATAAGTAACACAACCCTTTGCAAGGCAGAAAAGAGAACGAAAATCAAGTTTCCTTTACCGACATTCAATGTGAAGGATGAAAATTTACCTTGCGTACGACTGCAACATCATCAGTTATAATTCCAGAGTAATAAGACTGATGGTGATGATGATGATGATGGATCTGTTGTTGTGTGTGACTGTCACGCTGGGCTGCATCTGTAAATATATAGGATATTCGCATTTTATAAACAACTACATGTAATCTTTTCACAGACTAAGTGAAAGTGCATGGAGACACTGATACGAAGTAAAATAAAGCGTTTTTTTCCATATCTGGCTCAATTTCTAAATTTACTTGTCCATCTTTCAATTTTGACTGTACTATGAATTTGTTTAAAGGGCTCCTTTGCGAAGTTTTTACTGACTGAAGCAAACAGTGAAGATCATGATCAACACCGGTCGCAAGGGTGAATCATTTGCCACATGGTGGGAAAGTATAAAAGTCCAAAACTCAAACTGATTTTTATGTACGTTTAACCCCTAATATATTACTTCGACAAATTCATAACACAAGAGTCAACTAACGGGTTTGGAGTGGAGTCAAGGTCGGAACAGGCACCGAAATCTGAGCAAGTTAGTACCTTTTTGCACAATATGTCAATATTGTAGCACAATAATGACCATTTACTTTAATATTATATTAAAGGTACAAGATGGTAAGTACTTTTGAAGGTTAAAGGTAGTATGGGTCACTAAGGAATTCTGACAAACAGGAAACCAGGTGCATATCAATTTGGCAATACATCTGAGAAAAGACAAAAAATAATACACCATTGACTACAAGATTTTTACACAAAAACACATGTCCCCCTCCCATATACCACCACTACAGGTTATCGGGAGTTGGGCAAGTAAATTTTAAGGCAATTTAGAAGATGTGCACAACATAAACTTTGTGAAGGACAGATGAATGGATGGACAGACAGACAAAAAAAAGACATAAGTACAATTTAAGTTAATTTAACACATAACAAGTTAAAATAAAACAGCCTAATATTAAAAGTGATATGCAGTATGTGTACAATCTCTAGTGCACCTAGTAAACACAGAGTAAAAACAGAGCCTTTCTAAAAGTACACTGTAAGTTCATTCACACTTCAGCAGCGGAGTCAGTAAAATACGCAGCACTATTCAATATCTTGTCGAAAATCTCATTTATCTTGAAAATTGCCATGTAATTTTAAGACATCTCATTTCAAACTCTCAAATTGAATGATCATGGTATTGACTAATTTGATGATGTTCTCAATTTCTTGGTCGTGATATTTTACCCTAGTAAATTTCCAAAATGGATTTGTTCATCTTTCATTTGTAACAGTGCCATTATTTGTTAAAAGTGGAGCATGCATCCAGTAAGTTAATTGATCTGACTGAATACATGTGCCAGCCGATCATGATCTGCACTATGTCCACAATGACAGAACCTTTTGCTGCCTGAGTTAAATAAAGGGTTTTCGTGCGTATGAAACAATATTTGTAACATGCTAATATACATGTAGAACAAGTACAACTCCTTGTGTTTCGGACCATTCCCACTGCATGCATGCACTTCAGTACTTCCTTTTCCTTATATAGATAAATGTTTATTGCTCGGATAATATGATCCCTCACATCTTATCTTTAGTCCCTTATATGAGATTTATTAATACATATGTACCTTTCCAGGCTATTAAAAGACTGGTACATAGCACTCCCTAACTTTTTTTATGACCTACATCATAAGAAAGTCACAAACAGTAAATTATACACTATACATGTTAAGTTGTTCTGCTTTTTAACGTTAGTTATTTACAATTACACAAATTTCTATAATTCAAAAGTTAAGATACAATACTTATATTAAGTACTTTGTATACATGTATTAAACCTATTCAACTGAAATGTAATAAAATTCAGAAACGGGGGCACAGTGAACATCAAATAAAAATACGAAGTGAAGTAAGTATATCAAATTTACATTTCATAAATCAAGTACCAAACTTCCCATACTTCTAATCATGAACACATGACACACACACATCACATTAATTCTTCATGTATATGCATTCATTATCTGGGTCAGTACACATGGCTAATATACATGTACTTATTATACTAATATTTATGCCAAAGATTTACACAATCCAGCTGTATAGCTAATCAACCTGTACTAACCTTGGAAGATCATATACATGTTGAGTTTCTAATTAATCTCAAAAACGGTGAATAATTCAAATATCCCTTAAAGGAGTACAATCATGTACTCAGAAACTTTTATCACAACTTCACGATCTTCCAATGTGAAATTTCCTGCGCATAACATCCAATAAACTGAAATATAGATTTACAATCCCCAGTACGGTATCCAGAACAAACACATATGCCTCACTTTAGCATCCACAATCCCCTAGAAGTATAAATTTTTCAGAATATTTTCATTGATCCAAAAAAAAGTACTCATTATTCCCCATGTGCCGGTAGCTAGAACCCAAAGTTTTAGCCAATATAGATTTTCCCCATTGGGTGTAGTGTAGCATAGCTGGCCTCAATGTAATCTTGTATAGCGATAAATAGCTTTACAGTGCAGCTCACCAACTCTGTTCCACTAAACAAATAGTTGATTTACAATATTTTCCATTGAAATTTATTCTATATTCCCCACAGGGCTGTCTAAGCTTAACAAAACATTTAAAGTTACTTAAAATGATTTCAGCTGAGACATGGTAAATGTGATAAAATCGAGTAAATTCAAACTGAAAACTCAATTTTTATCCTAAAATAAAAAACAACTAAGATTAATTAAAGGTTTATAATTGGAATTTGGCCATGTAATAGATTTGTTTGAAACTTTAACATCTTATCATTTACACTTATTTATGTTCATTTAGCGCTTAATGCAAGTCAGATTTTCACTGGAGGTATTTTTAAAACTTGATTTCCCTATCCTGGTTGCCCAACCAAGATAGAGTTATTTTATCATAAGTAAAAATTTGATACACATACTTTGCCTGCAGAAAGATACAAATATAAAACCTATTATATTATATTGTGAAATATTTGCATTAAATATTATATATTTTGATGGAATTCATTAGAAATTCAAGTTTGAAAAGATTTATTCCTCCCTTTACCTATCTTGGGTGCGCACCCAAGATAGGTTGGAATATCAATTCAGAGAGACGTAGGTTTAAAACTTGCATTTTGGTTCAGAATGTTAGATATTTGTAAATCTATCCAATTCAAATGTAAAAGTAGAAATTATATTGAAATAAAAAGAAATACTCAACGTTTTAAATACTTTCATATTAAAGGGGTAATAACAAATTTCAAAAAGTTAATAGAATGTACTTTCTGATAGGGATCTAACTCAATGTAATGGGTCTTTTTGTTCATTAAATTTATCTCAACAGAATATACAAAAGTAAAATTGTCAAAATGTTGCTTCAACTTAAAAGATTAATTGTTTCACAGGAAGTTTTTGTTCTGTGTTTTAAATCAGAAGCATAGGCAGTTAATCAATTACTGAATGTTCGTTGGTGTTAAATTAATCAAATTAACCATCAACCTCTCTTCCACACAGAGGACTGACCAAACGTATAGTACATTACTTTCCAACTTGAAACAGATAGAGGACAAAATTTCATTTTGCCAAAATTCAATGAATCTATTGTAAGATTTTATGCAATGAATCGCCTGTTCTGTTATATCTGTATATATTCTATAACACTAGTGATAGCTTACAGGTCAAAATCCCTACTATACTAGCCATACTGAGGATCAAACTTACGGCCCTAAAGCATGCTGATCTCAGGGTCAAAATCTGGTCTATTTTTAGCAAATAGTTTCCGCTGATCATCTTATTAAACTTGTGCTGTTATTTGTGATCCTGGGACTTTAAGCCTTATATCCCCTGGTGGAGAACTTGACTTTAATACTAATTGGTTACTCCAAAATGGCCAATCAATCATAGAAATTTTTGATATTATATACCTAAGTCACCAAGGCTTTAAGTCCCAGGAGCACTTTGGATGACCGATTACATGAAGCCCTTTTTTACCAAGAAAGATGTCTTACCTGTGAAATTGACCTTAATATATTTGAACCATAGTCTTACTTTTTTAATCTATTGGTACATGTTACAAAATAGAGCCCTTTTATTTCAATGATACTGCAAAAAATATGAAATGCTTTCTCGTGAAGGAATGACTTGAATGTGAAAGAAAAGCATGCATCAGCATTGTTTTAAAGTGAACAGAACACATTTTCATCACTATCTATCAGTGAATTTAATTTTCTACAATCTGTAGGTTCAAATTGATCCTGGGACTTTTAAGCTTAATATCCCCTGGTGGAGACTTTGGCTTTAATACTATGGTTACTCCAACATGGCTAATCAATCATAACATTATGTCAGACTGTTTATGATAACATAATTACTGTCTATTCATCAGGCAAGATCATTGCCCTTATAGGTCAGTAGGCCAATTTTTCAATTTCCATGGTCACATTAGTTGAATAGAAACATATGGGAATTTCTTTGTGTTACACACAGTCAACCTGGGCACAGCAATGAAAGAATTATAAGAGTCTTCTTGAGTTCCTCCTTCCTGTCGCACAATTTTTTTGTTTAAACGTGTGGGAAAAAATGTAGACAAACCTTGCACTGATCGCTTTTAACAAATTAATTGGTTAATTAACAATTAATTTGCGGTTAATTGCAAGCTGTTCAAAACAATACCATACATACATGTTCTCACTGATGCACACACCAAAACAGACGTACTGTAATAGTGTTGCAAATTTCGGGTAATTGTTTAAACTTTACTGACCAAGATTTACAACAATATAATTGACCTTGGTTATTGATGGCCAACCATAGTCTTCACACTGTATTTTGAATAATGAACCATAGTTGAACATAGTGTTATATTCCAAACGACCTTAATTCCTCTTCTCTCATATTCAGGTTTGGAATGGAAATAAGTACATATTTTCCAGGGAGGTAGAGGAAAAAGAAAGGTCAGAAGAGGAGATGTGTGCACTCATTTTACCTTCCCCCTTTCGCTGCCCTTCTTATCAATTTTTTTTTTCATTTTTTTAATAAAATACCATGGTAACTAACACATTGCATCTCCACTACTACATGATATATCTCTGAAGCACTCCGCTCTAGTATAAGACTGACTATCACTGCATCATATTCGGGTCATGGAATAGGTCATTTGGAATAGTGTAATTCCAAACGACCTTCCTCTTCCCTCATATTCAGGTTTGGAATGGAAATAAGTACTCCTTTTCTGGTATACATGTAGTTAAAATATACCTTATCTTCCCTATAACATTGATTAACACCCCTACAACTACCTAATTTCCCCTCCAATACTCATAACACCCAGCATGGGTATAAAGAAAAAGTCTGCCGTGACAATCTCTGAGACGCCCGGTATGGAAGCACAGCGCTAATCTGATGGAAGCACAGCTTATCTGATGGAAGCACAGCTAATCCAAGTCCATAATTTTATTCATCAAACAAACCACACAAAAGACATCAAGTTGATTCAGTGCAAATACATTAAAGATTTATTTTTTAGGAAAACCTTTTACCACTGCTTTTATTTCTTTTCATTACCTCCCTTTTTTTCTACCAGTTTTGTGTACAGTCCTGTTTCTAATAAGACAACCATGACTGGAGTGTTTTTAACCATGGTAAGATTAGTCATTCATGGTTAACCATTGTCAGTCTTGAAATGCTGTACCATGGTTAATCATGGTCAAATCAAGCTCAAACCATGGTTCAAGACCATTTTGTGGTCAACTTTAGACTTCTTTCATACGTTTTTCAATCTACCAGCTTTTTTTGTATGTTACCATTTAAGTCTTCATGTAGTTACTAAAAAAAAAGAAGACTATGAAGGCCCTATATTGCTCACCTGTGTCCAAAGAAAACATTTGCAACACTGTGGCCAAGCAATTAATTGTCTTAAATTACAATAGTTTTCTTTGCTTTGACCTGGTGACCTTGTTTTAGACACCATCTAACCCACTTTTGTAGTTTAACTAGAAAACATTCTGACTTAAACTTTCAAGGTCTTGGATAGAATGTGACCTGTAATGTATCACATTTCTTATGTATTAATCCATGTAACCCAACTTATAAAGTAATTTATGAATTAAAAAAAAAAAAAAAAAAAAAAATTTTAAAAAAAAAAAAAAAAAAAAAAAAAAAAAAAAAAAAAATTTAAAAAAAAAATAACCCCAAAAAAAAAAAAAAAAAAAAAAAAAAAAAACAAAAAAAAAAAAAAAAAAAAAAAAAAAAAAAAAAAAAAAAAAAAAAAAAAAAACCACAAAAAAAAAACAAAAAAAAAAAAAAAAAACACCCCCTACAAACTTTACCAACAGATCATCACTTACAAAGTTAACCTATAGATCATCACTTACAAAGTTAACCTATAGATCATCACTTACAAACTTTACCAACAGATCATCACTTACAAAGTTAACCTATAGATCATCACTTACTAACTTTACCTATAGATCACCCCTAATAAAGTTAACCTATAGATTGTTACTAACAAACTTTACCTATAGATCATCACTTACAAAGTTAAACTATAGATCATCTCTTACAAACTTTACCTATAGATCATCACTTACAAAGTTAACCTATAGAGCATCACTTATGAACTTTACCTATAGATCATCACTTACAAGTTAACCTATAGATCATTACTAACAAACTTTACCTATAGATCATCACTATAGAGCATCACTTATGAAATTTACCTATAGATCATCACTTACAAAGTTAACCTATACATCATCACTTACAAACATTACTTATAGATCATCACTTTCAAACTTTACCTATAGATCATCACTTTCAAACTTTACCTATAGATCATCACTTACAAAGTTAACCTATAGGTCATTACTAACAAACTTTACCTATAGATTACCACTTACAAAGTTAACCTATAGGTCATCATTTACACACTTCACTTATGGATCATCACTTACAAACCTTATCTATAGATCATCACTTACAAACTTTACTTATACACCATCACTTACAAACTTAACCTATAGATCATCACTTACAACCTTAACCTATAGATCATCATTTACAAACTCAGCCTATAGATCATCACTTACAAACTTTTCCTATAGATCATCACTTAAACACACTGTTATGATTGAGTATCATGTGGGTTCGGACTACACTCTAGAAACTGCATGTAAAGCTTTCTTTTTAATTGGCTTAGTGACCTAGTTTTTGAACCCTGGAAACCAACAAAGAGACCATCTAAGCAAACATTGTGACCAAGTTTCAAAAAGATCATGCAAAAATAGGCCTTACAGATGCATTTACAAAGAAAACATGAGAAGGCAATGGACATCCAATCTTTTATGAATTCATCATTTCGCTAATTCAAAGTTTACTGGAAATGATCGACATTGTTACAACAGTACTAAGTACTGTGAACTAGTGGGATAGATCTCTTATTTGCGAATTTATGGTTTTATGAATCGACAAAGAGAAAAAAAACTACAACTTCTAGCCTTGCAAATTCAGTGATATACAGTACTCTCTTGTAGTTTCTGCAGATTGTTCCTATAACCACTTCTCCCTCAGTTGAAAACTAGACCACTTCTCCCTCATCTTTCCTTTAGTTGAAAACTGGACAACTTCTCTCTCTGTTGAAAACTAGAGAACTGAACTCTTAAACTTTCAAAGCATATATCATACACTGGAGAATAGTTAATTCTGGGTGCTGAAAATGATTGTAAACTAAGTTGACATAAAATTACTAAAATATTCACTCTGTTTCTCTGAAATATCAACTACTGACTTCTAGGTAATGTCAATACCTCTATTCCACCTTACTTAATAAACCTGATCTCATTCTGACGGACTACAATTTCTGAACTTTCCTGTAGTTTCAATATACACTCAGCCTATCAAAAAATGGGATAGTATGTGTTTACCTGAAGTATTATTAGTAACAAAGATATTACATCAAGATATGCGGGGCGACAGTTTGATGTCATTTTGGTGGGCTGGCGTTACAAGCACTTGTTGAGGAGCAATTAGGGTGACTCAACTTGGTGATCAAAAGTTTAGGAATGCCTTCGTTCTAAGGAAAATCGATAAAACCTTATTGGTACAGTATAATTACCGAAACAAAACGGATCATTTTTGGGCACTAAAGTTATTTGAGGTCCCCAACAAAATATTTGATCAGCCAAATAGATTGTATGAAAATAGCCTGAACGGTAAATCTTTGTTCCTCCAATGTAAAGCCTGAACAAAACCACAAAACCTTTATCTTGCTTACGGAGAAAGAGAGAAAACTTGGCGAGCAAACAAACCCCCGGCTGCATGATCAATACAGAGAACTTTTATGTGTTGGTAGAAATATTATGGCCATGCATGCAACTGACGCATGAATGAAACTATGTTTGTTGGTCAAGGCAATTTGAAATTGTGTACGGTATTCTGCATGATTATGTATTCATTCATTGACAAGTAAATATGGCAAAAAAAGGAAAATTGTCCATATAACTTGAAATCTGAACAAAACACTGTGTTTATGACAATTACTGTAATGCATCAAATAAACACACTACAGAAATTAAATTCAAACAGAAGGGTTTGGCAAACATAGTTACCATGACATGTAGATCTGTAAGACTAATGACATGATGTTATCTTTGAAGGCATTTTGTAGTGATACTGTTAATACTGTACCAAGACCATTTATGTTAAACATACAATCAAAGAGTAAGATGTGCAAATTTTTTCAAAAGTCAACATATATCATAAAATCATAAATCATAAAAACATAATGATTGTCAAGCAATGTTTTCTCAAATTTCTACTGTTCATTGTAAAAGAGGTAACAATAATATATAGAAATTTAACAACAGAGCCATGATGGCCCTATATCGCTCACCTGAGTACCAGTGCACTTGCCTGGTGGGTGTGGTCAATTTTGACCCTAGGGGCATGATTTGAACAAACTAGGTGGAAGACCACTAGTCAATGTTAAATTCCAAATATCTCTGCTCTAGGCCTTATGGTTTTAGAAAGGAAGGTTTTTATAGTTTATTCTATACCAAACAACCCCCTGGGCATGGTCAATTTTGACCCTGGGGGAATGATTTGAACAAACTTTGAAGTGATCCACTAGACACTGTTACACACTAAATATCTAAGCTCTAGACTTTGTGGTTTCGGAGAAGAAAATATTTCAACTTTTTCCTATATATGTCTATGTAAAACAAGTTACTCCCTTCAAAAATGCAGGGCCAGTATTGACCCTAGGGGCATGATTTGAACACACTTAATAGAGGTCCACTATGCAATGCCGTATACTTTATATCTAAGCTTTAGGCCTTGTTGTTTGGAGAAGAAGAGCTTTAAAGTTTTTTCTATAAAAGACCCACAAAGCGGGGTCAATTTGACCCAAGGGTCATAATATAGAGGACCACTTGGCAATGCTACATCGAGGGTTGACCCCAAAACTGCCGTAGGTCCATCTTTCTTCCAAGTAACAAAGTGCCAGGAGAGCTAACAAGTGACCATCGAGCGGGGTCATAATTTGAGCAATCTTGGTAGAGGTCCACTAGGTAATTTAGTGCCACATGCTAAATATCTAAGCTCTAGGCCTTGTGGTTTCAGAAGAAGATTTTTAAAGTTTTTCCTATATAAACCTATGTAAAAACAAGTAACCCTGGGTTGGGTCAATTTTGACCCGGAGATAATAATTTGAAAAATCTTGGTAGAGGTTCACTAGACAATGCAACATGCCAAAACTCTAAGCTCTTGGCCTTCCTGTTCTTGAGAAGAAGATTCTAAGGCTTTTCTTCCGCAGAGTTCTACATGGGATGGAATTTCTGGAACATAACAGGGCTTCATGCAAGAAACATCCCTGGCAAGTTTCATCAATATTGGCCTAATAGTTTCAGAGATGTCGTTTGAAGGAAAATGTGAACGCACGACGTACATTGGACACCAGATTATGTTATCCTAATAGCTCACTGTGGCACTTTGTGCCAGGTGAGCTAAAAACCTGCCGACCAACTGTCACTTTTTTGGCAAGGAGGCCCTAAAAATTTATTCTTTTCCCCCTAAATTATAAGCATACATATGTATTTCTTTGTGGTTTGCTGGCTACAGAAATCACTTTGTAAACCAGTAAAAACACTGGCTGACGATCCCTCAACTTCAGGAGGAAGATATTTGATTCCATTGACTCCCAATCTTTATATGGATACTATTGATGAAAATGGGTAGCACTATAACACAAGAATCATGGTGTTTCCAGACTTTCATAAAAATGTAAGCTGCAAGCCCTTGTTTGGTTTCAAGAGTATTTATTCAATAAATGCATGCATATACAATATTTCTGTTAAATAACAGCAAGGATCAAGTAGAAAGCTCTTATAGCTTATTTAAGAACTTGATCTCTCCCTTGTTTGGCATTGACCTTTTCTTAAAAATAGTAACATGAACACTTGAATATTTTTTCATTGCATACTGTAAACCCGTGTTTCTTAACTTCTCAACCTTTTAACTTAAATTTTATGCTAGTAAGGCAATGACTGAAGCTGTAGATACATTTTGTATAAGTTACGTTTGTATAAAAACAATTGTTACTAAAAATGTACTAGTTTAATCACTAATGAATCAAGTGAAATCAGTCAAATGTATCCAACAACTGGCATAGTAATTACCATGTATATAACATACACACACAGATGACGCCATCCCGTCAACTCAAGTACTTGGGCACACCTGACTAGTTCTGAATGCACAAAAACTATGTGTCGGTTTTATAGGCTATAACATAATACGGTCTTGATTTTCCCCTATATTCTCTGTACACGTTTGCCACAACAAAATACATTGAATAGCTGTTAACACAAAGCCACTATGCACAGAAATATAACAGACTGCATTGTATTTACAAAGTGATAAAACTATCTTGCCTTGTAGGGCAATGACAGGTTTTTCGCAATCCTTCAATATTTTCATATCTTGTCTAACATCTGTTACTTTCGGGGGTTTTGGATTGGTTATATCACATATATCAAGCATCTAAAGCTGTAAACATGTTGGAAGAAATGGTATTTTAACAGTTTTACCAGCAAGAACATTCTGTCCACTATATAGACCAGTATACAAGCGGTTTTCACGGGGGTCATTCTCCTTCGAACAGTATGTTTTCTTGGCTTGCATAATTATCAAGGCATATCTTAGTTAACTCCTAGCAGTTGGTATTGTAATTTATAACTTCACATTTCTACCTCATGCCCCAGTCCTTCCTTCCCGAGACAAAAAAGCACTGGGGTATTAGATTGCCCTTCCCAAAACTTCAACTCATTGGGGAAGAAACTTTATGCAAGGAAAATAAAATGAATGATATAAACACGTTCATTTTAGTTGTTTGATGAAAATCCAACAAGGGCTTTTGGAAAAGAGCAGACAAGACTTCAAACTTTCAGGCTCTGTGACCTTGACCATATAATTATAATTGTAATGTCCGCAAGTATTCTTCCTACTGATGCTTCCCACCAAGTTTGATCAAAATTCATCAAGGGATTAACAAAATAAAGAGCAAATATTTTGAACTTTCAGGCCTCTGTAACCATGACCTTTGACTTTATGACACCAAATCATAATACAAACTTTGAGTACAATGCATGCTGAAGCTTCTTACAAAATAACAATAAAACAAACAAGGATTTTGCCAAGAAAGAGTTAAAATTGACAAGATTTTCTATCTCCAGATCCCTGTGACATTAACCCTTAAATATAACATGCATATATCTACACTCGGACTATGAAACTCAAACAAGTTGTTTTGCAGATGAACAGCAGACAAGATTTTCTATATATACCAGCCCATGTGAGTTTGACCTTTTGACCATATGACCGAAATTACAAATACATGCACTAAGCCTAACTTCACATTGATGCGTCCAGACATATACTCATTCCTTACAGTACTCTCAAGTGCTTTGATTAAAGTTTGCGGTCCAATTATGAAATAACTGATATCAGACTTTGCACCTTACAGTCGTGTACTTTGAAATCCTTGAAAAAAAAACACCATCATTCCTCCTTGGCAAAATAAACTGTTAAAACAAATACCACTACATTGTGCAGGGTTTCCATGTCATTGAAATATGCACGTCCACAGAAATGCATTGGGAAAGTTCTTGATACGAAAAATGGGAAGGAACAGAACAGCACCATGTTGTGATATTTTGAAAATGGAGAAAATTAATGACATTCCTTTGCATCACTAATGTAGCTCTGTGGGTTGGATCCATGTCCACGCTTTAATGACTAATGTTCACCCAATGCCTGAATTAATGTAAATTTCAACTAAATCCAGACTACACCAAACAATCACATTTCAGATACATGTGTCTTTGGATGTCACATTCCTTGACCACATGCAGCCGAAATGTCAAAGGTAACTACTAGTTTTTTCAACACATTTTGGAAAGAGCAGAGGCGTTTATAATAATATATCGCTAAAATGTAAAACCTACTTTGTCAAGATTAACACCTCGACGCAAGCATCTTTTCATTAAACACCGCAACAATTTGAGTACATGTTAAAACTACTACATACCGGTAGTCATGTTAGACAGAACTGAGTGTGGAGGAAATACTTTCAAGTGAAACACAGTCTTTATTTTGTACATGTGCTTCACCTAAGCAAGAAGTGAGAAGAAAATCTATCAAGACTGTCTGAACACAAAAAAGTGGCAGTGAATAAGAAACTACAACATGTAGGCGAAAAGAGAAACTGATCCGTCAAATTTCTTTGTTATATTACACTTCAAAGTGACCATCATAGCGGTAATTTTAAGAAAAGACATTTAGCACTGATCAATTTACACCCTTAGGAAAATAAGTAGTGTACATGTACTACCAAAGTTATAGTCTATATAATCAGGGCTGTCAATTGCTTTTGGGGCAATGGGGCCGGGGCCTTTCGAGGGGGGAAATGCGCTATTTTCAAGGCAAAGGGGACATTTTTTAAAGGCGATAAACTATTACGGAAAAGGATAAAACTTCAGCATAAAATACATCCAGAGCATGCTTCCTGGTTACTGACTGCTTCGTGACTTTACTTGGACGATACCATTTGCAAAGTTGCTTACGTACTTATGTCATCTAAATATCTTACTACGTGTAACTACCTTTGAAAAAAAATATGTACCTCGCACGTGGGAATTTTAGACCCGAGTTGAGGGAAAAAACATACTATTTTGGAGGGAAGAATGGGGCCAAAATTTGTTCTAAAAACAGCTGATGGACAGCCCTGTATTAATTACAGTTGAATAGTTAAAATCTTTTTTGACTTTTAAAATCCTTGTCAAAAATTGAAAATCCAAGTATTTTGTAAAGTTTATTTTCATCTCTATTTTGCTAATTAAAGAAATAACATGGCACAACTAAGTTACTTTTTTCGTACATGTTTTCAAAGCATTCAAAGTAGTTTAAGCATCCTACTTGACCGTGATATTATACCCACTGACACTTGGGAGCATAGAATATGACCCCCTGCTGTCAGGTCCCCACCCCCCCTGGTCGGCATAATTTTGTCAGGTCACAGTACATGTACATCTACATGTAGGGGCCCAGTGGGCCATACAGCAATCATACAAAACTTATGGTTGTTGTCAGAGCATCATTGTCAGAGCATCATCCATGTTCTAAAAAGTTAATATTTTCACATTTCCCTTTAAAATTAATACTATATGCTTAATTATATATTTGATATTAGTATAAGGTTAATTTAGCGAAAATTTGGACTTTTTAGAACATGCTCGGATATAAACTCTATCAATTTCAAAGCAACTTCTACCGTAATTACTGCCAAATAGTTTAACATGCTTTTTTCTGATGGACACATGAATTTTTTTCAAAATCTACCGAAATATACAATTTTAGCAAAGTGAACTTTTCAGTATACAAATTTATTATATACTTTCATATTGCCCCGTTCACTCTGCCTTAGAGAGTTCGTTCAGTATTCTACGGTACTGCACGTTGGTAAGGGAGGGCGGTCCTAGCGATCAGCTGTACGGACTATTTTATTTGTTTGCAAACATCGTTTTAATGAGGTTTCTATGTTGAAGTTCAGCAGTTGTTTACAATTAAATAAGCTACGGTCTGAAAATAAAAAGAAACTTTAATCTTTTCAAGTAGGCGTAAAGAGTTTCGTTTTAAAAGGTTCACTATTTTAGGGCCGCAATACTAGTTCTGGTTACGAAACTTACTGGTACGTTAGTTCAGCCAAGTATTGATAAACAAAAGGAATGATGTTTTGCATGTAGTCATAAGAAAAAAAAACTTTTTAGGACGTACCAAGTTGATGTATTCACATTTCAAAGTACAAACCTGCTCTGTAGGAAAGTCTTGCGTTTTTCAAAACAAATCACGGCAACAACTGAAATTTCTTACCGTACATTGGCGCCAACGTTTCTCCTAATAAATGACGTCACGTATAAACAACATATTGATCGAGTCTATTAACGCAATAAGAAAATGTACATGGTGAAATAGTACCTAGTTGTCTGAGAAATTTCAAGATTCTTTTATTGTTTTTTGCTAACAGAATGTCTTTTTTGTTCATATTCATATGAAAGTATATATAAAAGGTTATTGACTTGTATGGCGAAATTTCTTGGAACTTCGTTGTTTGCGGGAACACTCCGCAAGCTCGTTGCTCCCGCCAAATCACTCGTCCAATATACGCCACCTATACATAATAAGTTTCTACATTTCTACACACAATTTCAAAGCCAATTAGAGTGGTAGAACCTATGCCCGTCATATTTTTGCCATAAAATGACAAAATTATTTCATGCCCAAAATGTAAAATATACATTCACTAATGATACTATTTTGTTTTTGTCGTGATATGATTTATAATGCACTTGTAGAGCCTATGACCATGTGCAGTGTATTTAAGAAGTCTGTTTCGTAAATGCTCAGCATATTATGGAGGACAAATTTTGGAATCCAGGATCGTGAACAATCTATACCTAGAGTTGAAATTGAGTTTTAAGCAGTGATGACCATTTTGACATTTGGCACTTTCTTGTGCAGGTTTGCATATTGGCTACTGTCAGGGTCACTTGACCAAAGCTCACACTTTAATATCAAAACTTAAAACATCAACAAGGATTATGCTATAAAAGTGATTTTGGAACAAGATTTTGTTTAATACTCGTTATACGGACTTGAAAGTGGTATCATTTTCCATTTATAATATAAAATATGCCGAGCACTGGAATATGCCAAGCATAGGTTCAGCACTGGAATATGCCAAGTATACATGTAGGTTCAGCACTGGAATATGCCGAGCATAGGTTCAGCACTGGAATATGCCAAGCATAGGTTCAGCACTGGAATATGCCGAGCATAGGTTCAGCACTGGAATATGCCGAGCATGGGTTCAGCACTGGAATATGCCGAGCATAGGTTCAGCACTGGAATATGCCGAGCATGGGTTCAGCACTGGAATATGCCGAGCATAGGTTCAGCACTGGAATATGCCGAGCATAGGTTCAGCACTGGAATATGCCGAGCATGGGTTCAGCACTGGAATATGCCGAGCATGGGTTCAGCACTGGAATATGCCGAGCATGGGTTCAGCACTGGAATATGCCGAGCATGGGTTCAGCACTGGAATATGCCGAGCATGGGTTCAGCACTGGAATATGCCGAGCATGGGTTCAGCACTGGAATGTGCCGAGCATAGGTTCAGCAGTGGAATGCGCGGAGCATAGGTTCCACCACTCTATGATTTATGAACAAAATTACCTTGCATCCCCCGCCTCCTTGTTGATTCTCTCAAGTCATAAAATGGTGATGTCCTCTGGCTTTCGTTCGTGGGGCTCAAATTTGGACTTAGATTCAATATTGGTGGACTGTGTGTACTAATCAGAAACTCAGGGTCATCATTGTCCCCTGTAACTGATGCCCCAGCCTGGATGTGATGTAAGTCTGACCCGCAAGCTCCCTGCTCTGTGTTACAGTTAGAGACTAGCTGTGATTGTGGTATACCTCCTGCAACTCCATGAGGTTTTGACTGAAGTATTAACTGCAGTAACTCTGCATCACTCTGAGGTGAGGCTATGGGCATCTCTTTCAGAGGTCTTGTCAATCACCACACCTGAAATGAAAAGGCCTTTTTCATTAGAGATTAACCTTGTTGCTAATATTTTGCTGTAATATTCAATTTAAAAACATTTTTTTAATAATTGCGTTCCATGAACTTCCATCAATCATACACGAAGTACAAGAGGGCCAAGATGGCCCTATATCGTTCACCTTGGTACAAGTCCACTTGCCTGGTGGAAGATCACTATACAATGTTATATACCATTTAGGTTTTCCTATATACATCTTTGTAAAACAAATGACCCCCCCCCAGGAAAGGCCAATTTTGACCCTAGGGGCATAATTTCAACAAACTTTGACGAGGTCTACCAGGCAATACTACATGACAAATATCTAAGCTCTAGGCCTTGTGGTTTCAGAAAAGATTTTTAAAGTTTTTCCTACATATGCCTATGCAAAAACTAAGTGACCACCCGCGCAAGGTCAATTTTGACCTGTGGGTCATAATATGAACAATCTTGGTAGAGGTCCACTAGACAATGCTACATGCCAAATATCTAAGCTCTAGGCCTTGTGGTTTCAGAGAAGATTTTTAAAGTTTTTCCTATTTGTTGCAATAGCAACCAGAGTTCTGCATGGAATGGAATTATTTGAACAATTTTGGTAGAGCTTCATGCAAGGAACATTTCTGCATAGTTTTTATCAACATTCGCCTTGTGGTTTCAGAGGAGATGTCATTTGAATCAAAATGTTGACGGACGACGGACAATCATCAATCAGAAAAGCTCACCCTGGCGTACCCAGGTGAGCTAAAAATTACTCCCTCATAATACAATCTGTAACTCTTTCCATTCAGCCTCTACTCCTGGATAGCCTGACAGACGGACAATCATCAATCAGAAAAGCTCACCCTGGCGTAGCCAGGTGAGCTAAAAATTACTCCCTCATAATACAATCTGTAACTCTTTCCATTCAGCCTCTACTCCTGGATAGCCTGGCGCCAAAAAGGAGCTGAGTCTTCCAAGTGCCAGTTGCCTCTCCCTCGTCAAGCCCGATGCAGCGTCTCTGTGACAGACTACACATTTGTGATGACATGCAAAAACTGAGCATCTCATAGCGTGCCCAAGGCAGACATATTTATCACAGCAGATAATTGCTATGAACAACATTTTGCATTGGAGTTCAATCCAGATAAGTGTGAGGTGCTGAGAATCACTCCCAAAAAAGAAACAAATTTAACATCTTTCCATACACCAGGGGTGAAGACTAACATCTTCAGCCTGGTGGCCACCTAGCCCATTAACTATTGAATTCATGGCTGTAAAGTGACCTAGAGTACAGAGAAAACTATGCAGGATTAAAATCCCAAAAACTTGTAAAAAGTGGTTTTACAGGTAAATGAGTGAGTTAACCTTACATTCAATTTCAATTAATTATATGCTGTAGAAATTTGTATACACAATTGTGTGATTTTTTTGTTGTATGCAATGTCATGGCAAATTTAAAACTATTTGCAGACCAACGTACATTTCTTCATTTCATCCGCATCCATATATTACAGTAATATACAGTCAGCCCTTTATGTAATTTTGATTTGAGCTTCTTTATTTTATGTTCTAACGCAATACTGATGTAACGTCCTCTCTTATAGGTAACATCGTTTAAATTTGCGACTATTAAATAATGTATATATAGTAGCAAAATTAAGTGATTTTGATATTTGCGATGATCACAAACAGTTTCAACAGCTCCGGCTAACGCCGTCGCGGTTAAAAATATTTGTGACCATTAAAAACCGTATATATGGTCTCAAATATCACAACTACTGAACAGTTATTCCTGTATTTTTCAGTGGTTTATCGAAATATAACGGAGGATTATATTCCGATTAACTCATATTTATGATGCTTTCTGGTGATGTTTCCACCGATTTTCGACATTTTATTGAAATAACCTCAACAAAAGTAGAGTTTTGAGACATAAAATAAGCAGAAAAATTGTTGGTATTGATGTCATTTCATGATAATTTCACTTGTACATGTAACAACCACAAATATATATTATAAATACATAGTGACTGCGTCACTCATGAAAATATCACTTTTGGTGCCCACTCTGTGAATTATAATGTGATCTTACACCAAAACCAACAATTATCCTCTATATTTGAGTAAGTTTTTACTTTTCTTAGCTTAACTGTATACTCTATCACGTTTTTTCATTATTTTTTTTTATCTCAAGAGTTCAACCATGGAAGGTGCTGTTTACCAGAAACAGTTTTACTCTACTGAGAGGGATATACTTTGAGACAAGTCAATTTAATTTTTGTGTAAAATAATTCTTGAACACTCGTGCTATGAAGCTGATTTACAGAAACAAAATCTACCAGGCTTTTTCTCGGCACATCTGTATTATTAGCTCTTTTGACCGGATGTTTGGAACTCTTAAAACGCCAATGAAATGACGTGTAGAATGTATTACAATTTTTTTAATGAGAAATTTACGCAGTAAGGCACCTTCTAATTGGATAATACAGGGTGCATACAATTACTGAAAACAACCAAAAAGGCCGAATAAGACTGAAAAAGTACCAAAAACAACTTTTTAAAAAAAGATATATTGTATAATTTATAATCTTAGTTTTAAATAAATGAAGGAATTTGTTAATAGTGAATAATCAATCAGACACTAGCAATATAATATAATCTTTATAAAAATAAGTTATTTTCAGTCGGCAGTATCTGTTGTTTTTCGGTCTTTTTTGGTTGTTTACTTGATTTGTAATACAATATTTACAATTTCTTCATTTATCCACCATGTCCGCGGACTTGTATATATATAGTGAGAATGTTGAAAGACAATAAAAAACTCTTGCGTTTTCAGTCTTTCCTGAGTGGATTTATAATTTTAGTCCGTAAATAATTCATATCTATCAACATAATATGTTGTTACCCCCAACATTTTTGAATCCCCGTCAATATCACCAAGATTTGATCCCCGCCATTACAAAATCTGCAACCTGTAATATTAACAGGCTGAGCATATCTCCCGATCAGGGTAAATACCCCGAATGAGCTAAAATAGCCTGATCAGGCTAAAACATGAACAATAGAAAGGTACAATTTTTTAAATAACATTTTTTCAAAGAAAAAGCGCAAGTTTATTTTTTCACAGAATATTTATCTCATTTATACAGACCTGATAAATACATAACTTTCTGGTTTTTCAGTTGGTAAAAAAGTCAAAATTTCACCAACAAGATATTGACATGAAATTTGCTTATTCTTATTGCTTACAATAATATAAACAGACACTGAAAAAATAAACTTGCGCTTTTTCCTAGCAAGAAAGTTATTTAAAAAATTGTACTTTTCTATTGTTTACGTTTTAGCCCGTTCGGGGTATTTTAGCTCATTCGGGGTATTTACCCCGATCGGGAGATATGCTCAGCCTGATTAATGATTTATCATCTAATCTCCAAGTCTCGAGCCCAGTATCATCTGAGTTCCTTGCCCCTACAAGACCTCCACGGAATAGCCTCTCCAGCACAGTACAGCCAAGCCTTTTTACTGTGTCAGTGTGTGGCCGGCCACTGTATCTCACTTCTAAAATCCCTCTTTCTCTTTGTTTTGAACCAGTCCAATAGTTTCTTTTAACTTTTGTACCTAATGTGAAACTGTTAACTCATTTGTTTTACGTGTCCAGCGCCTTCCAGTTATAATCAATAATGACTGTTGGAAAGAATCATATGGCTATGACCACTTAATCTAAGAAATAAAGTACGAAAAGGACCGAGTACGAATGCTATAAAAACGAAATGACATTTTTCGCATTATATGGCCCCATCTGAAGTAAAACCTTGCACCGCTTTCGCTTAAATGGCCTTCCGATATTTATACTGTATCGTTTTTATGCGAATTGCACTCAACCTACCATTTATTTCTTGGTGTTCACTTTTGGCATTATTTTTGGCTCTGCAGTTTCGCCCCAGTGACGTCACTTCTGTTGATTTAATTGTTCCTGTCAAGAATAAATAAATACTAGCACTTTTCGGTCTTTTACTGCATAAGTAATATCTACTTTGATGTTACAAGTGAGACATCTGTTACTTTTACAAAAATTTATAAGATATTAAAAGGGACAATGTACATGTATTTCAACGCTTGACTAATTGGGGCAAAATGCTAATAATAGCAAATTATGTCGGTCAGTGCGTCTCTCTAAATAAAAGCAATTTGATTCGTTCGCTGAAACCATGTGATTTAATGATGACTTTTCATTGGTTCGCGCACAGTGTTTTTGTTAGCGAGAAAAATATGTGAAGAATAGTAGAGGGCGAAGCTCGAGAGACGACAACAAATTTACTAAATTTTCTTGTTAGAAAATAAATTTTTGGCATTTAATGACTTCTAAAACAAAACGTTTTTCGACTGAAAGAATCTTTCTACAAAGATAGGCCGGAAACTCAAGGGGAAAAGGCACGAAGTAGCCGTTTTAAAATCGACTTACAGAACGACAAAGAAGCCATCTTTGTTTGATTTTGTTCTTAGCAGGGAAAAGAATTTTGTAAGTACTTTGTCGTATTTGGTATGAAGATCATGAACAATTTCCGTTTATTTAATTTGAATCATGAAACAGTATAGTAGAATGATTTAGACAGTATACTATTTCATTGCACGAAAGCTTGTATTTTGTTTTCAGTGCGGGCCAAAACTTTGGACCAGATTGTTTCAAAACATAAGGTTGATAGAAGACTAGTATGACTTGGTCAGGCAATATGAAGTCTAGAGAAGGAAGACAGCACTTTAAAAGACAACGCTACAACAGCAGTAGTGGTTCAAGAGGATCTCCGTCGCCGAAGTCGCACGAGGAAAGGTAACTGACATCATTATTTTGTGGGATCCCAGAGAATAATTTTTGGGAACCCAAGTTCAGAAGTTGTAATTACGTTGTTGAGTATGAGTCTATAACCAGTGCATGTGTCACTTTTGGATACAATACACTACTAAGTTTATCTTTAGTCGGTATGTCAAATAATAACACAGTAATCGTCAGCTATGTTTAGCTTTTGACTGAGATACGGATACTTCAACAGGCAGAACATATCTCCCGATCAGGGTGAATACCCAGAACGGGCTAAAACGTAAACAATAGAAAAGTACAATTTTTTAAATAACTTTTTTACCAACTGAAAAACCAGAAAGTTATGTATTTATCAGGTCTGTATAAATGAGATAAATATTCTGTGAAAAAATAAACTTACGCTTTTTCTTTGAAAAAAAAGTTATTTAAAAAATCAGCCTGTTAAAACTCCTGCACTACTGTTGTGCTGAATAAGGTTGTGCCTTGTTAGATAAAAAATCCATCATTGCAGATAAGCTGTTAGTTGGAATTGTTGACACAATTACACTTCTTCTTTTCAAGTAAAATTCAGATGTAGGTAGATGCAACTCTTTATACATTGGAGTAAGTGGTTGATTTAAAAGATGTGATAATTATCTTTTCTGTAAGAGTTAATTAACTCAAAAACAGTACAGTCTACTTGTTTAATGTATTGGTGTTTCTTTGATTAATTGAAGGGCTTGACATTTTTTGAGAATTTTAGTTTCACAGTTGTTGGCATATGTTATTCAGTTGAAATACAGTTTGGTGGAGTGATAATTTCCCTGCTTCTTACATCCAGTTAATTATGATTTAAACAGCTTTTCCTTTTTATTATTTGTTTATGGGATATATTTCTTACTATCTTAGGACAAGATGGTAGTATAGTTATATAGTGAACATTCATATTTTTATAAAATGTTATATGTTATAAAAGTATTAAAATAATTCTAATAAATCTAGTGTCTTATATTGAGTATTCCCATGTAATTTTCTTGTTGATCTTATTCAGATATAGTCCAGTCCAGAGCACTGTGTTACCACATCGACTGGTGCTGGCGCAGAGAATCTCCCCACCGCCACGTCTGGCAGATTCTACTCTATCCAGATCTCCATCTCCACAGGAAAATGCATATGCAGGGGCAAAATTTAGTGACCCACCATCACCAGAGTCACTTCCAAAGCCCCCATCTCACTGGATGAGTCTGGATCAACAGGCAACAGGGAGCTGCAGTGACATGGCTAGTCAGTTAAAGATGATGCTTAAAGTTGCTGCACAAGCATAGCCTACCAGGATTTTGTGTCATTCCAGTCATATCATTCATAGATCAGTTTTGTACAACATTGCTCATGAATCAGTATTACTTCATTATCATTACAGATTTCATGAGTTCTGTTATGCATTTTTCATAATCATGTTCATCATTGTAGGACAATTCATTTTGTTCTGTTATTGTTGACTTAATATTTTTCTATCTTTCCATACAGTCTTAGAGGTTTGAAGCAAAAATGGGCATACAAATAATTCAGTGTCTTTGGGCTTGTCAGTGCGAGACTTATCAAGTCAAGCAGTTAGTAATGTTTTAATCTTTTTCACATGGATTTTCTTTCTGCCTTGAACTTAACCTGCTGATTGCTGCAAAATGACACGCACATCAAATTTTTCAAAGTTACTTATTTTTGTAGTTCAGCGGCAGTGTTTAACTTGACCTACTTATTCTGGAATGTAACCTATCTAAATATCCATACATTTTTGTGAATTAACCATCAGGCTTGCTTATATTCTTTTGGATTACCTTAGTAGTTCTCCTGAAGCCAAAACAATTTTTTGAAGTTGTATTCCTCGTATTTCAGTGGCAATAAGCCACTTGACATACATATTATCCATCAATTTTTGTTTGTGCTTATTAGGTCCACCATCCATTATAAAGGCTATAATCGGGTACGACCCATGCGGTTCCATCAATCTGAACATAGATCTATTTTATGAATTAACCTTCAAGCTTTCATATATACTCTTGGTTTACCTTGGTTGTTCCACTTGCTACAGTTACCAGTTCTGCATTCAGTGAGAAAGTCCATGTGTTATTTCTTCTGTAAGACACTTTCTTAAATACACTCTTGTTATGAGTCAATGTCACAGACCTGTTTATGCTTTGTTAAATCCAAAAAGAGCAGGATGGGGGGGGGGTTAATGCTCATTTTTGTTTCGACAATATTTTTATGTAGTTTTAAACCACAACAATTTTCTTACTGGGATCTCTTGATGTATACCGAAGCATTAATGTTTTAATTGTACATAGCATTAGAGGGTTATATGAGTTGGTACTTCATAGACGTATTGTTTATGCGACACAATAGTGCAATATGTTTGTACAAAGAAATGCCAAATATTTGTATATACAAATATTTTTATGTTTATTTTTTTTAACCGTTTTAATTGAAACTCTGTTTTCTTTTAAAGGAATGGTGCATGTAGAAATATATGATACACACATGGTTAAATTTTGAAAAGAGGTTAGAAAACAATGATTGTTTTGCTGTGAATTACATAGTTAGAAGGCTACTGTTTTAAGTAAAAAGTGAGATATGATACTTATAGTATGGAAAATGTTGAGCTATATTTTTAGCAAACAGAATGTAGAATGACTTAAGTTATTATTAGTAATAATTTATTACTGAAAGGTTTGAAGATGTTGTATTGTAAGAAAAGATAAACAGTTCAGAAAGCTGAAGTGTTTGGATAATGATGAGAGATGTTTTATGTTATCCTAGAAAGGAGGCTTCTAGAAATGAGATGAATTGTTCTTTTTATAATATGCATGAAAATGTTAGTGTGCTAGATTGAATTTTGTTATGTGTGAATATATTACAGTTAACAATTCCACCTTTGCTATGAGATCTTCAAAACTGTTTTTAAAATTTACTGCTTGTTACTGGAGGTTTGAAGGTTGAGAACTAAGTTCCGGAATTTGGATTTTTTGAACGAGAAGAAAGTAACCAATAGTGTTGGCAGTAAACAAGTGAAAACAATTTGTGCTTTCAGAGATTATTTACATATATATTTATATACTCGTCCTATCCAGGAATTTTGGTGTTTTTTTGTGTCTTATTTTTTACAATTTTTTTTAAAACTGCTTTAGAAAAGCTAAGCTGAAGTTTTGTTCAGACTGCATTGACGGTGAAAAAATTATAGCAGGAGAAATCGGACTGTAATCTCAACAATCTCTTACTAAAAATTCCTGGATGGTCGTGACAAGCTGAGGTTATGACAAAATTTTATTCAAAATCTATTTTTGTTTGGAATCGAAATGCAATTGACATGATAATTTAGAATCAGTGAATGGATTGTCAAACTGTTAAATTTTTACCTGTTTAATGAATTTGTTCATTGTACTCGGTATCTTAGATTTGCATTGGGTTACTTAGATTAAGGCATTTATGAACAAGTCTCTCCTATTTACAATAAGCAGATAACTGTATTTTCAGTTTTGGGAAGGGTGTGATACAATGGGCATTACTCTACAATTGATTTTGGTTAGGGTTTTACAATGAAGGGGTAGAATTATTGATAATCTGTTTTAGAGAGACCCAGAAGCCTTGATTTAAAGCCAAGTTCGTAACTTCAGTTTCTTGTTTTTGATTCTACAAGTGTGATATGTTAATTTCTAAGCATATGGCAGTTCTAGAAAATTGTTTGTTCTTGCATGTTTTAATTGTAAAGTCATCTTTTGGGTAAACTTTGTGCTATAACAAAAAAGTGAATAGTTAATACGCAATCTTAAAGTATTGTAAAAAAGGAACAGCTGTCTTTTACATTACAGACAATTTGTTACATCAAAAATTGTGTATATTTTTAAGTTACCACACACCAATGGTATTGAACTTAGTTGTATATAGAAAGAATTTGTATACTTAAATACTTAAATCTTACTGGAAACATTATAAAACCAGCTGTGTATAGATGAACGAACACTTTCTGTGATCAGATTTACATCAAGGGGACAGTCTTGGCTAGCCATGTCTCTTCAAGAGAATATTCACTATCAGTTCAAAGGCTGCAACCAGTTGTGTTCATCATTTGTGCATTCGAACTGAGTAAGCTACATAATGTGACCATTTTTACATCTTTAGAGGAATGTGCATTCAGGGAAATACTAATCAGATCAACTCTCTACAGAGACCATGTTTTTCATCAGGGATTTATATGGGAAGATATTTTCTCATCGCAGCAGGGAGTCGGATGTCAAACATCCAAAGACTGCAGACATTGTAGAAGGGAATCCCTTCGTTTAGTGATGAAGACACATGACAATATCACGTTTGGAGATCAAGGCTACGGGTTATGGAGTAGACTCCATATAAAAATTGGATCTCGGACAGAATGGAATGTTTTTCAAGAAAGAGTAACTAAGGAATGAATTTGGACAGTTTCTAATGTAGGTTCTCTACATAGTTATATGTGATATTGAATAGACTGACCAAGATATTGATCTCACCGACATTTACAGTTACGTACTGTGATTGTTACGCGACAAGCCTTGACGCTTGCCACAAAACTGTGCTACTAATTGACAAGTGTGCAACAGAGAGCGGGCTGTATGCTCTCACATTATAACCTTGGTCTCATTGATCTGATATTGCAGACAAAGACGTACTGTTATAAAACTCTAGTGCGAGAATATTTGTGATAAAACAGAGTTTCATATTTTTCCAAATTTGAACTATGTACAGACTTGTGAACTATGCAGCTATGAAGTGCCAACATCACAGATCCTGGTATCATCACGACATCCCAGTGTTCCTGTCGTCGACTTCTCCGACATCTCTCCTTTTCAACAGACAGAATCTTTTTCTTCTTTCTTTCCTATCGGGTCCTCTTCAGGACCCACAAATCCCTCGAAAGAGGTGCCACTCAGATATTGTCAAAAACACTGGCTTGCCAGTGATCTGTGTTCAGTGTTTTATGTTTGTGATGTCTTGTGTTGTCTAAGTGCTGTGACAGCTCCTAATTTTATTACCAGTTAAAGCAAGTTATCTATCACTGACTGGCCATTACTTTACAGGTCAACTGTTCATCTTAAAATTCAAACATAGTTGATATTGGAGTTGCATATTCCTAAATATGGCGTTCTGTCTGCTTGTTAAAATGACAATTAAATACAATTTGATCAGGATTTAAACTCCAAAAACATTACTAATAGGGGGTCATTGGTTCGAGTCCCATTAATAAACCAACTTTTCCCAGAAATACTGGCTAGATAAACTTCTTGTCTGTATGATTGGTACACTGAAATACTGTTGAAACGTGCATTTAACTCCAACTAAAGAATATTTGCAAATACCCGTTTTCGCATATTTCTTAACTAGTATGTTGATGTTAAGAAGAAATGCTCTACCCATGCTCACTTCAGTGATATAAGATATAAAATTGGCATTCCAGTTATTTTATAGAACTTCCATGCAAACAGCAACTGTCCATCAATATGATAATTAAATTGATTGCATTAGGTTAGTGGTTAATAAAAATTTGGGTCAGTTCAATCCCCCCAAACAATGCTTGATACCCATTAAAAGTAACATTTAACTGTCGCAGCACTATTGTTTGTATCTATCTGTCTTTGCTGTTCATTAAGAAGATGCAACTCAACCAGCGCGTATCTTGATAGGGTAAGTTGTGATATAATGCTTATTACAGCATACTGACTGTTGTTGAACAGTGATGAATTCAAGAACCATACCTTTTGCGTATGCATTTTCCAGTTATTTCAGGGTGGATCAGTTGAAAACAGGCATCCACCTGTGTTGCTGATGATCTTGTTCATTTCTGTGCTTCAACTCTTTGATCAAAGAAAAATTAGTCAAACTGGTAGAATTCTTTTAATGCACAGGCTGCTACTGTATTGTTTAACACATTTTGTTCTTGTTAACTACAAAGTTCTCTCTGAAATTTAATGTAGTTTTGATTTGAAACAGAAATGCCTTTGTGTTCTCTTTTCAGGAGTGACTTACAGAGAATTGTGGGAGTGGTTAACAGAGGAAGAGGCAAACAGATTGTTGTTAATTGTTACAAATGACATGAAAAATAAAACCAATTAAATTTTTTTAGAGTTTTTATAGTGCAATATATTCCTCTGATTCTCTCTGGGCCACCTCACTTCGAAACTTGGTTCCACACTTGGTTTAAGTTCTAAATGGAAATTGCTTCCAAGTGTCACAGTTCGGACTTAATGACCAAAATGTTGTCTATCGGTCAGTCCCGTTACACAAGGAAATGCCTCGGAAACTTATTTATGTATAAGAAAGTAACAAGAATTTGGTCTTTGGTGGTTACAGGCAGTCCAATAACTGTAAAATGCTCGCCTGACCAGTCGCCCTCCAGCGTCAAATCTTGTTAAAAACTACCTGACCAGTTTCAACCAGACTTCACGTGAATGTTCCTTAGTTGACTCTTCAAAGACTGTTCAAATGAAGTATACTCACCCAAAATGAAAACTTTACATGATTATAATCGGATTTACTATGCATGAGAAAGAAACCCCAATACCTCACTATGCAGAAGGTGGAATTCAATCACGTGTGAGAATGTCAAAATTTATCTGTTGGGGAGTGTATTTAAAAAGAATTAAAAATCATCATGGGAGCTTTCAGATTCACCTATATATTCAATTCAAAGGGAGGTTATTTAAGAATTTGAATCTTTGGAGTCTAAACTCTGACTTCTGCATTGTATTTTTCTAGTCTTGACATTAGTTTCTCTCAACTGACGGCAAAGAGAATATTTTGTCTTTACACCAATTTCGTTTTTTATCAACTGTTTTCACTATGAGTTATCTCCCTTTTACGCATGATGAATGACTTCAACTTTTAGGCTTATTATCGCCTTTGTTATTTGTCTTGTTTTATAGAGTCGGAGTGAAATACATTGATTTAATATTGTGATAAATATTTGTACAATAAAAATGTAAAGTTTTCATTTTGGTCGAGTATAGTTACAATGAGAATTATGGCTACTATAGCGACAAATATGAAAAACTTGGCATGTGACATTGCTTAGGGGACCTCTACCAAGATTGTTCAAATAATGAGCGCAGGACAGGGTCAGAAGATTTTACATTGGCTTGTCTAGGAAAAACTTAAAATCTTCTAAAGCCTTGAGGTTATATTTAAATTTTGTGTTCAGTAATGTCTAATGGGCAACTATCAACGTTCAAATCATTCTACTGGGCTCTTTCTGCAAAACCATAAGTCTTAGATATTTAATTTGTAGCGTTTTCCAATTTTCATTTCGGGGTAAAAATTGACCCTGCCGAAGTTAGTCACCTGATACAGTAAAAACTTTAAAAATCTTCTGCAAAACCACATGGTCTAAAGCTTAGATATTTAGTATGTAGCACTGTCTAGTGGTCCTTTACTAAATCTGTTCAAATCATGCCACAGGGGTCACAATTGACCATGCCCTTGTGATCCTATGTCTGTATATCGAGTTGTAGGGAGAACCTAGCTTCCAATAATTCCTATAGCAACCAGTGACTAACCAGAAAAGCACTGTCTTCCTTAGCAACCAGTGACCAGCGTCTTCATAAGCTACCTCTTACTTCTCTAGCAGCCAGTGACTTCCTCTAGGAACAAATGACTTCCTTATCACCCTTAACAACCAGTGACATCCTAGCATCCTCCAGCCACGAGTGACTTCCTTAGCAACAGTTGACTTCTTTGGCAATCACTGATTTCCCCTAGCGAACAGTGATTTCCTTAGCACACAGTGACTTCATTAGCAACAACTGACTCCCTTTAACAAATGACTTCCTTAGGTTAGGGCACTGAAACTCAAACGAGCTATATAGGGACACCATAGCCCTCTTGTTATTAATGAAAGTATGCGGCTTTTGGACATGGCTAATCTGTCTGTCCATTAGAATTATTTCTGTCTAGGACCTTCAAGCTGGTCACATTGCACTTCATGTAGATGATAAAGGTCAAAAGGGTTTTTGGTTAAAAAGACGTTTACTCCGAATCACAAGTGACAGCTCCTGTTTTCTTCTACTTTAAGGGACATACCCTACATCTAGCCGATTACTAGTATATTCTCGAAACATGGATAACGTAAAATGATAAATAAATACAAATTCAAACGAGAGCCACTGGCGAAAAATGCATTATTTTACAATCAATATAGAGGCCTTCTGTAATAAATCGCATCCACCCATTTAACTGTACAACAACAACTCTACATAGATTATTGAATGGTTAACGGTACTGCAGTTTATTTTAAACCGCTTATGTTATCGATAATGACTGGAATGCATAGCTGAAACTTTTACTTCCAAAGATTAAGCTTAGCTGAAATAAAGATTCTATAATTTATGTTTAGGAGGTTATTAAGTTTGGCAGCAGTTATATGGTTGTCCCTTTAATAGTCATATTAGTAGATGACATGACCATCTGATATTGGGGTCGAGGCCACAGAGACATTTGTTGAAATGGCTTTCCGCCCAATAACTTGACTATTTAGGATCATCAAACTCTTAAACTTGCAAGTCATAGATGGTTACTGTCTATGTCCAGGTCACAGGGTCCTTTGGTTGAAACACGACTTCCTTTAGGAAGAAGTGCTGTAGACCAGGATCTGCAAACTTGACACATTTGTATTCACTTTGCTCGTGGTCAGCAGTTGACACCTATTGATTTCGTGATCGAGGTCACTGAGACATTTGGTTAAAAACGATTTCTAATCAATAATTAATTGACCTAATATGTCATATTGCTCCTGGTCAGTAGATGAACCCTATTGATTTAAGGGTCAGTCAAAAAATTATATACTAAAAGTAAACGGTTTCCACACATGAACTTGAGAACTCTTTGGACTAGGATGTCCAAACTTGCTATCTTAAATGGTCTAATTGATGGCCAACTTTGTTGTTTTGGGTCCAATGTCATGATCATGCTGTCCTTTCCTGAAAACCGCCTTTTCCGCTCATTATCAAATGGATGCTTTAACGTATGACTCTAATACTTGCCAGTCAGAAGGTTGTCAACGGGAGTGGGACAAAGATAATTAATTTGTGCACTGACCTGTGCCCATGTAATCATTCAGGTCAATGGTACTTTGGAGAGCAATACGAGGGTCATGATGTTGTAGTTCCACTGAGCATGAAGCGTAAGGGTTGTTGGATGTCTGTTGTCCACATGCCGCTTCAAATAACATCTCTACAGTTCCTTGGGTGTTTCTTTGGCAAATTTCTGTTAAACATATTTTGTTATCAAACTACAAACAAATCAAATGGGTCGTTATATAACTACAAAAGTTTCATCCAGCTCAAAACAATTTTTATCCAAAGACGCCTCGGTTGGGGGTTATTTTCACTATTATGACTGACAGATGAAACTCCAAAAATTTCTTCGTTTATTACTAATCGGAAAATCTCACGACCTTCTCATGCAATTATGTTAGTGGATACTGCTATGAACCAAGACTAAATTACAATGATTGGTTACCTGCCACTGAATATTAACTTGCATAGGATCTAGTGTTTTCATGTATAATGTATTCTAGTAGCGAAATGGCCAACATATTGGCTATAGGCGCATTATTCACGCCTTCGATAAGTGACAACCATGATTGTTCACGGAACTTGGCAAGGCAATGATTAAGTAAACTTTAATGAATTTAGAATATTCTAGAATATTCGCAAAAGAAACTTGTTTTCTCACTGTATAATGAATTCTAGAAGGTGCACGTTTCCTACAGGGGCTTGGCTCCCTGTTATTAAAACAAGAGGGCCATAATGGCCCTATATCGCTCATCTGACTACCTTGGCTATACTACAAGGGGCCATGATTCTAAAATAATTCGTAGAGGTCCACAACACAATGTTAAGTAACATTCCAAATATCTATTCTCTAGCCTTGTCGGCCTTAGTGGTTGCTCAAACTTTTCCCTATATAAGCCTATATGAAATCAACTGACTTCCCCCACTCCCGGGGAGGGTTAATATTGAACAGGGGGTCATGATTTGAACAATCTTAGTAGAGGTCCACTAGGCATTTCTACATGCCAAATATATCTAATCTCTAGACCTTGTGGTTTCAGAGTTTCCTAAAGTTTTTTCCTATGTAAAACCAACTAAGCTCTACAGGGCAGGGTAATTTTTGACCCTTGATACAGGTCATCAAGGTCAACCAAAGTCTCATAACATATAGTCCACTATGCCAATGCCACATGCTAAATATCTACGCTCTAGGCCTTGTGGTTTCAGAGAAGATTTTTTGCACTTTGTGCCAGCTAAAAACTTTGTTGCCATGACTAGGCACCTCTACCAAGAGTTCTGGTCAATATGATTGGACATTTCTTATATAGGAACAACTTTGATAAAGCTTCATGCAAGGTCATCCCTGCTAGTGGACCACTATCAACGTTCAAATCATGCGACTAGGCTCTTTCTGCAAAACCATAGGGCTTAGATATTTATTATGTAGCGTCTTGCAATTTTGTTCATTTCAGGGTAACTATCGACCCTGCCGAAGGTAGTCACCTGATACAGGAAAAACTTTAAAAATGTTCTGCAAACCACATGGTCTAAAGCTTAGATATTAAGTATCTAACACTGTCTAGTGGTCATCTACTAAGATTGTTCAAATCATGCTCCAGGGGTCACAATTGACCATGCCCTCAGACCAGGAACCATCTATAAATACAGGAACCATCTATAAATAGAGTATTCCTGATCTGACTATATCGAGTTTTAGGGAAGTTTGTCGGTCATATATCAAACTGAGTTTCTGGATAGAAATAATCAAAGAACAAAATGTGTAAACATTTTAATTCGCGTTTGTCTTCAGCCATTAAGAATATCTGGAAAAGAAATGTTGAGTCACCATTACAAAGTTGAGTATAAAAGGGGAAGTAACTGCTTCAGATGGTTTGGTATTCCTGTTTCTGTTTTGAAACGAAAGTTGGAAGCGATTAAAAATGGAAAAGTAACCAATTATGACAGAAGAAAATGAAAACATTCATACTCTTCAGGAGTCATCAAATAATGGTAAATATTCTTTTAGTTAATTTGTGTTTTAAACATGTTTGTAGTCGTGACCATACAAAATTTTGCCGAATCGTGGTATTTTTAAGTACAGTTGGGTATTGTTTTAACATGAAATTGTGTCAGTGTCGAAAAGGATATAAGCATAAGATTAAGTCTTTTAAAGAGACTTATCGTCCTTCAAATAATATATATCTATTTATAGTGATAAGAAGAGAAAATAAGCCTAGAGCTTTCTACTCAATCCTAAATATGTGCTGTTGTACATGAGTATATGTATTACATGTGAATTTTCAATAAAATACTGTTTACAGTGATAGCCATCTTGAATATTTACATTGTACTAAATATTAAACTACACACCATGATGTCTATAGATAAGAAGACAGAATTGATAAACAAGTACATTTGTACTTCAACTGGCCGTTCGTTGCAAGTTGAGGAAAACAGGCACAATTTAATGGTAGCCTAACATAACTTATAGGGCTTGTCTTCAAGGCCGCCCTTGGCGGGTTCGACTTCTATGTTGAGTTTGAAAATAGGATCGGTCTGACGATGACATGTAGAACATTTATTTTCATTTAATTCACAACATGCTGTTAACACGTAATAAGTTTGAAACATAATACATATACAGTCAGTGATAAAAATGTATTGTTAATATATAATTATATGTAATCAGTCGATAGTCACCATAATGATTATTATTACATTTGTACTGGTATACCAGCCTGTTTTATTTTTTGTACATCGTAATCTACGTCACATAAAAATATACAATTTTAACTTTTAAACTTTTTTGTAACTGCCTTAAATCGTAGGCCACTAGGTACAATTCTTTGTAACTCCATAAGTACATGTATGTCACTTAATATAGTGTTCATGTAGTATTACTTGTTTTGCTTTTTTTTTTTTTTAAGAAAATCAAGAAGACAGCTTTTTCCTTGGTCAACGAATGCCAATAAATTGTGCCAGAAATTTGGGCTCAGTGCTCTGGCTCACTTAGCAGCAATTGCGTTCTACACGATATAGCCATATAATCGTTGGTTAGCAAAGTTTTCAGGACGAACAATTCGTTTAATGAATTTCATTGTTCATATTTGATCGTTACTTACCTTACCTGGAAGTTTGATGCCTTCGTGTAAAAGCACACCGACATTTAGCTGTAGAGTCCAATGTTAAGACTATAGGCCTCGTTTCATCGTCCTGGTTATATACATGCTCTCGTTTCGGTTGCTCACGTTAATGTACGGGTCGGTTTCGTTCTCCTTTTCTTAGTCTGCATTCGTGTAACCCTCCAGCTTCTTTATTTTGCTCTAGTTGGCCTGTTGTTGTTTGTTTTTCTTCCTTGTCAAAATAATGTCCACTGGTCTTTGTGCTGACGTCTAATATTTCTGCGTGTTGCCATTTTGATTGGACATATCTGCTGGTGTTGTCATTATCAGCTCCTATGGCGCTAATGATTCTTTGCTCTTGCGACTTGTGTCCGAGTGTTGTCGCTACTCTTTTCATGTGTTGCCATGATGCACGTTGTGTTACTGCTCTGGGTTCCACATGTTGCCGTTTCGCCTCGTCTTCCATGTAGCTCTGTCAGCTTTATATGAAGAAACTAAATGAATGTTTGTTTTTACACTGCTCTGCAGACGACAAAACGATTGTGGTTGGAAATTTACCTCCAAATTGCGAGGAGGACTTCATTTGGAACTATTTTGAGAACAGACGGCAGTTTGGTGACGGTATTGAAGTGACACAAGTGGAAATTGCAAATGAAGAAGCACTTGTTACATTCAAGAATCAGTCTGGTAAGATTGCTAACATTATAGATCACGGATTAGACAAACTATTTATTCCATGTATAGGAAACAGGTCAGATAATACCGATAACTTATATTGCGTAATACAGATCAAGAGGGCCTTTATGACATGTCATTCTAATGTGAACTGATTTACAGATTTTATATCGCTATTACACAGCTCATTGTTTGATAAGAAGATGTATTTGTTCATTGTGATCTCAGTTATTATTATCAAGTTGTATTTGATGAATCACCATCTTTTAAGACATGCTCACCTTACTGTAATTCAAAATAAACTACAAACACTTTAATTTATTCGTTATCAGATGTGGAAACAGTGCTACAGAGACATGCTAGGACACCCTGCAGACTGGGTCAGAGCGAGCTTACCATAAAGTCAAGATGCAGTTCTGACACTGATGAAGACTCAATTGTTGTGTTGGATTACCTCTCCTGTGGCACTCCAGGATTGCAACCATTCAGCTTACAGGTAAGGTTAGCTTTCCTGCACACTGTATGTGCTTCTTTGATTTTGATACTTTTTATTTATTTTATTCTATTTTCAAATCGGCTTTGTTCTGTTAATTATTTCTTTACTAAGATGGGGCTTATATTTAGTTACTTATTGATTACATCCCTGTAGTGCATTTTATTTTTTCATAGGGTAAATTATCCCATATGTGAATCGAAAGCCCCCCGTTACCTTAAAGTCCCAGGATCACATTGACAAGTAGCTCTTATTTTACCAAGAACGATTTCTGGCCGTCGGAAATGGCCTTTCAAATTATTTGTACCAAAATCATTTATTACTTAACCTTTTTAGTCGATGTACATGTTAGAAATAAAGAGCAGTATTTTTTTTTCAATGATATTGCAAAAAAAGGCTTCCTGGCAACTCTTTTTCGTGAAAAGGTGACTTGAATACAAGCGAAATGAAAATGTCAGCACTGTTTTAGAGTGAAAAGAACACGGTTCTGTATCATTATCCTATCAGCAAATTTATTTTACAAGATCAGTAAATTCGAAAAGATCCTGGGACTTTAATCTATTATGTACATTGAAAGAATACAGGGTGTCAGTGAAATGTAGGAATGCCCGTATGTCTACGTTATAATGATTGTTATCTAGCGACAAGACAGCACGATGTCCGTATGGAGCATAAACAGTACAACGAACTTTGATGGTGTAGACCTGATGGGATCTAGTTCCTGCATTAGCAAGCAGATTTCAAATTTGAAACTCGTTCTCTGTCCGCCTTCACGGGACAAAGTTGAGGTAGGTACTGTATTTTAGAAGAATGGTTGGGATACTAGTATCTGTACAATAGTGGTTCTTAAACCTGCGAGTTGATCTGTTATTTCGCATGTCAGTACAATGTATTTTAACCTTTTCTTTAAAAATGCTATATCAAATATCAATTACAACCTATACCTAGGTTTATTAATTAGTTCATGTATTCTAGCCATTATATAGACTAAACGTAACCTGTAAATATTTTGTAAGAAAAACAATAACGATAACACAATTTTCACGTTTTAAATCTTTATTTACAATAATGCGATGATTTATATCCACAGCACACCATGGGCCTTAACGAACGGGAGTTGAATCCAGTTACGGTCAGTTACGTGGCAACGACTACCGCATATGGTCTACCAGATAGTCGGGTTAATAAATCAAGCATAACTTCCAAACAAACAACTTTACTTCAACACAAACTTCAAACAGAGTTTGGACGCTCGGTTACATATGAGCTGGACAACAAGATTCTGGTTTTGACCATGTGCGAAGAGCATGAAGGTATTGATACCATAGATGACTTCGAGAAAGCAGTTTTGGCCCTTCTGAGGTCATTCGAAAGTGAGATAAAGGTCATGTCACTTAATTTAAACACTGAGGAGAAATTGAATCTTGCTGTTAAGCACTTTGAATCATTTGTTCATCAAAGGCCACAAATCAAAATGTATCGGACAGACCATGACTTGTCATTATTTATTGTAATGCCCACTGAGGACGACAAGCGGTTAGTCGCCGTGCATGCCGATATTTTAAGACAACAGGGAGTTGAAGAGCGGGTTAAAACACTGTCCGAGAATGATGGTTTCAAAATAGAAGCATGTAAGCAAATGATTGACCGCCAGAAGGCACATGTTCTCCTACAAAATGGAAAAGTTTACATCCGTGGATTTCTGAAGAGGACATATACAGCACGCTTACTGTCATCAATCAAGTTCTTCAAAGGTACATTTGTGAATCAAAAGAACTTGATGACTTTGTAGTTGAGCTTATGAAAGACACAAGTATTTACAAAGAAATCGCACAGGAACTGACAAAAGCTCGTTTAAGGGTTTGGTTCCGGGTTTGCGGCAATTCCGTTTACGTAGTTGGTGACAATAAAAATCACGTTAAGGCAGCGAATGAGCGAATCCATGACTACTTCGGCGAGACTGAGATAAAGTTGGAAGAGTATATGTTTGATTCCAAGCCTTGGGAAATACAGAAACAACGAGTAATGTTGGAGCACCCAGGAAGCTGGTACATGGATGACAAAGCTAAACGACCATTCGTCGTTATTAAGTCAACAGCTACAGTTTGCAGAAAGGTTTCTTGTATGTTAGAGGACTTTAAGCTTAGATATACTCGAATCGAGAAGAAGGTGAAACTGACAGAAGCGAAGTGTTGTTTTGTTTTACAGCATCTGATGAAAGAAATAGAAAAGGATTACGAGGAAGAATTCTTAAAGGTGAAACAAGATGCAGACAAAGTCACGCTGATAATCGAAGGTACAGAAATGGGCGTTGAGAAAGTGGACGAAAAAGATCTGATAAAGAAGTGAAGACAATAAAGTGTTGGATTGCTGATGAAAACTTTGCAGTATGGCTAAAACAGATGTCACAGCAAAGCGACACACAGTGGAACAAAATCGTACATGTTCATGAAAATCCAACGCAAATCATGTATGAAACTGGAAAAATTGAGATAAGAAAGGTATCACTACATTTTCATATTAAATGCAACATACGATTGCAGTTGTAGTAACAGCTTCTATGAAAACATGTTTCTTGTTCTTGTTTAGTCCGTTTCAACCATATTTCGGTCATTTGTACAAGCGGACCATCGTTCCTGCATGGGAAGGACCAGCACTAGAACGCTATCCTTCGTAAGGAACTGCCAACTTTCTCACATAAAGAGCCATGGATGGTAGCAGGGCTCGAACAATGACTCCACAATGCACCCTTAAGCACCCTACCGAGGCGGTGTTATGGAAACATGGGTCCTAAACATTGACCAAAATTATTATGAGTATCAGTTTTCAAACTAATTTTGCCTCTTCTTGTATTTTAACAAACACAAGATTTAAAGTTTACAATGAATACTACTGTGGCCATATGTTTAGTAATCGGACTGTTAGGTCAGATTAGGTGAGATTCCGTAACTAGAGTTCGTAGTACTGTGCAACTCTATGTGTTTCTAACACTTGCATACATGTGCTTCCGAAATTGTTCAAAGCAGTGCGGATATTGAACTAGTATCTATACGAATGAAATAAATGTATGTGCATAAAAAGCGGAAACCAGTTCTTTAATTTTAAATGAATGTTTATGGGGTTTTAATTTCTAAAGAAACTCTGAAACCGCATGGATATGTGTATTAGAAGTAGGGGCACGCACCTTGAATTTACTTTACTTTTTATCATTTATGTTTCTTAGACATTATTGCCTATGCTTTTCAGGTTGATGCTATAGTAAACTCAACGTCAGAGTATTTAACCCTTAACAAGGGCCTAGGTACCGTGACCCAGGCAATATTCAAAGAAGCAGGACCGGAAGCTCAGAGGTGTTTGGAAGGCCTCCACAAACCGCTCCCTCTTGGTTCTGTCGTCCCTGGAGAGCCAGGAAATTTAAAATGCAAGAAGATATTCCATACTGTGTTGGGAGCGTTCAGTGCTGTCGATGAAAATACTTGCAAAGCAGTAATTGTGTTTCCTTATTTCTAATGATGATGATGCTGATAAATTAATCCTGACGGTACTTATTATGATGGTAATGATGGTTTAAATAACCATAGATCTAAACTGTAGTGCATCTATGCAAGTGCCGTTGAGGCAATGTTGTTTTAAAGGGCATTTATGTAAAACAATATATTTGCAAGGTAAAAAGGTGACTTCACATCAAGCCAAGCTCGTTCTAATTTCAGATGACCACTTGCACAGATTTATAAGTTGAAAACCATTGGAAAACGACTTATTTAAAAATTAAATCTTAATTACAAATCTTAATTGCTATTTTTCAGACACTTGGGAAGGTTGTCAAAGAGTGCCTGTGTATAGCCTCGGCAAGAGGATACGCCAGCATCGCCTTTCCTGCTCTCTGTACGGGAGTTCACAAGTATCCAGTGCGTGTCGTTGCAAAAACCATGCTTGATTCTATCATCGACTTCATCAACCAGAATGAGAAAACATCATTGGAACAAATAATAATCGTTTTCTTGAATGAGGACAAAGAAAAGAGAAAAGTAAGAAATGGTGCCAGTATAGAAATGAACTATTTAAAATCCTTCAAATATATCTACCGTTAAAGTAGGCTTTTAAGTTTTAGCAATTGTATTGTCTTATTTTTCTAGTGCCATAAAAGCTGAACATTTCTAATACAATGTATAACAATTGCAAGTTGCTGTATTCACTTATCTGTTCGGGCTTTATTGTAATCACTATGGTTCACAGTCCAAAGGCGAAAAAACAAGTAAAAATTATATTGGAGTCTTTAAACAATACAAATTTGCATTAAAATTTTAAAAACATCCAGAAAGTCATAATCAAGATCTATGCTGAAATTCCTTCTCACATTTTTTCCCAGATTTTTGAAGAGCACGAAAAGCAGCGACAAGAAGAACTAAACAACTTGAAAAAGAAGATTGTTTTGGAAACAACACCTTGGCCGTGCCGCTATTATTGTTACATTACAGCCGCCACAACTGAAGATGCATGCGACTTTACGGAAGAAATAAAAGCCAGACTTTCGAAGCAGACATTAGGGAAGAAGTGACGGGGGTGTGAACCAAAGCATAATTAATTATAGCAAATAAAATCTGAATACTCGCAATACAATGGCGTATTGGTCAATTTCAAATGTCTAGGCAGGCAGTAAACTCGGGCATGTCTTAAATGTTACCAAGCCTCATGATTTACAAAACTCGAACTATTACATCGGGAACTTTATATCCATGCTGCAACCACACTATCGTTTACATTCACGTACACATTTTATATAGTTTGTGAATTTAAGATATTGCAGGGAAACTCAAAGCAAATATACTGATAGCGAAATGCACGATTGACATTCAAGACATGTTTGACGCAAATCCGTTGAGGCATGGCAGAGTTTTATCCCTTCGGATATGGTCTACATGTAACATTGTTTTGCGAGTATCTTCAGTTTTCAAGGGACTGCAAAAAAACAATACATATTTGATAGAAAGACTGATATGTAAGATATAATTTGCATTTTGGTGTTATGCAACTCCGCCAGAGCTTCAGGTAGCATTATGTGAACAACATAAGTATACCATTGACATTATAATCACTGTACAGGGACTATCTTTGTTGCATAATATCATCATAATTATAGGTTTGAGTTTTCTTAAACGTTTATGTTGCAGGTATGTTAGATTGTTACGGGTTGTCTAACATACTACATGTATATTGAACGCGGTCTAAGTAATATCATAACTGCAATTTGATAGCTGATAGAGAAAATGGAAATATCGTACAGTTTACAGTCAAGTTAGAAATATCGGGCTTGCATGCTTCAGAATTATGCTGCAGTCACGTTTGTTCCAATTTGCAGTAGCAATAAAAACAGCTGATCAGCCAAGTTGTACTGCGGGTAATTGTGGTTTCTTGCAAGTCAATGTAACAACATTGACAGAATGGATATCATATGAACGGACTTTGAACAGGGCATTAGAAACATGCTACATACCAAACATGTACGGATGTACTGTCCGGTTAGGATAATTTTACAATGACGCACCAGAAGAGTCTACTTTTATCGGGTAAAACGTTATCTTATCAAAGGGAGAGCACTAGGCGTAATTAATGTCAATATATATTATTTGTACATTAAACAGTCGATGTCACTATAGTGCAGTATATAGGTAACGACTCCGGTTCCTGATTTTTTGGTTTTGTGAACAGGAGTTCATATAGGGACATGTACTAAAATGTTTACTCCCTTTTATCAGTAAGATCGTTTTAATTTTTTCTTCTTTTTTGTTTCATTGATATGTTTACTTCTATAATCGTTTTTATTCAAGTTTTTTTCTGATTGTACTTAGAACAAATTAAACGATAAATGAAGATCTTTTTATTCCTTTACCTGGCATTCTTCAAACACCAAGTTAAAAGGAACAAGGTACCTTTTATTACTTGCTGGAGAGTTGTCTTGGCCACTCATCGTAATGTTTGTAGTACTTGTACTAGTTCAATGTACATATAACACGGATGACGTAAGCACGAAATGCTCGTGCTTGAAATGGTTTAGATCTTTCAGTTTTAGTCTTTTACTTTCATTTACTGTTTATTGTTCGACTAAAACATGTATCTACATAATTAAAATTTTACCTTTAAGTAATACGGAAATAATTCAATGGAAAAAAATATAAAGCTTCGATGAGGACTCGAACCAGTCCTTAAAATCTTTATTTGTAACATCGAGCACTTTAACCGTTCTGTAGTTGGCCTTTTGTATATACATGCTCTACCTTGTACACATTGCTTGAAACTCTCGTGTCATATATCTGTTAGCAGTCACTTTCCAAACCAGGTTATACATTCTGACAAACTTTCGCAATTCGGTACAAAGTCAAATATTACTTCATACTAGCTTATATGTGGAACTTACTGGACTCTTCTGTTACCTACTGAATGAATGTAGATCTCTTTCACTACCAGTCAGGTGTTTGGAGGCAACTAAAGCGCGCAAGTTTTGTTACACTATACGCATTCGACCACAAGGCAACGGATTTGTTCGAACATCCTCTCATACATTCTTTATTAACCTGTTTATTCAGCAATCGTTGTGGAATTAAAATTCTTAAGTATGTGTGGCAGCAACGCTTGTATCTACAATTAATAACAAACACTGGCGTAGTCTTATTATATTGCTTTATTTTTTTCATTAGACATTGTTGTTTTAACATGACAACAATAACATGGCAATTTTATGTACATATATAAATGTATTAAAGTAACATGTAAGTTACTGGTAACAAAATGAATGACATTAAAGTACAATTATACCAATAAATACTTAGTACTTGAAATCCAGACACTTGATGCCTGCAAACATTTAAAAGCTCATCATGAAGCTTTCAAGTCAAATTTAACAACACTACTTACAATCATTCGAGGTCGTTAAATTTTTTTTTCTTGCAAACAAAAAATAAAGTGGAGATGAATGCTGGGCACAAATCCAGTTTACAATTTTAACGTGATGCTGTCAAATCTACATGAATATACCTATTTCTATGAGCAAGTCTTCAACCCTGACACTGCTAAATTGTTCTATTGTTCAATCAGTACAGAAGGGATTACTCAACAGTTTACTGACAATTGCTAACAGTACGGAGACCATACAGCAAACGTAGAATAACCTACATTTTGCGGAGGAAATTCTAATACATGTATACAGCGACTTGCACATGACCTGAAAAATGCCAGTCTCTTGGCATTTGTTTAAGAATTGATTTATCATATGAAAGTACCAGCAAAATTGAAATGTGAAAGACTTATAACATACAAGACAACTCTGTAGAATAATTAAATTATTAGTTTCGCTGTTTATACATTCTCAAAATCCTACTACTTGATAGGTTTCTTTCTATAATTCTTGAATACCATTTATTTCCATCAACATACAGAAAACATCTGAATACACTGAAAATGCCAATCAATTCCACATTGTATTTCTCTTGAACAGTTCTCCTCCATCAACAGGATACTGTAACTAACGACAATAATTGTATTCGAGCAGTAGTACAACAGTGACAATGACCAATAACATTTCTTACATATTGAGCACGTTCAAAACATCAACGAACATGTACTAAAGTACGTCTTCATCCTTGAACAGTTCAAGACGTTTTTTTAATTAGTTAACACACTGCTGAATGAAAAACAAATGCATTACTTTACATGCTATCATTGGTACCGGTTAAAGTTTCACCTTTGAAAATTTATTGTACAGCAACCTGAAAGACATGCTCCAAGCAAATCAATACTGGGACTACGAAGGTCAAGGTACAAAAGTACGGTACTGCAAATATTGCACAACTGAGCTTAACAGCACTTTTTAGCAGAAATTAAAGACTTTATGCAACAGCTTTACTTTAATAACAGGGATGAAGGGACAATTTATATTTGTTACCTTGGCAAGTGTACAAGCTGTATTTTTGGCACAAATCAACGGTATTTTAACTGCATTCTAAGTCAGTTGTTCAAAGGTACTGTTACAAATCCAAAGTAGTTTTACTGTCCGACAAGAAACAGCCGTTCTACAGAAAAGTGTAAATAAAAAATGTTATTCTACATCTGATTTTCCCATCTATAAATTCGACCAGAACTTTTTTCACCAAAATTATCATAATGTAAGAAATACAGGATACAAACTTTCATAAAAAGCAAATTTCTACTCTAAGATCTTGCTAGTATTTCAGGTCAGAAAATAAAAGGCATTTAATAATGTCCACCAACACTAAACTCAAACTGTCAGATTAAGAATTACCCAACATCCAACAGGTTGGACAAGGTACACATCGCAGTAATTTATACCGTATTCACTTACAACCAGTCTACATACAGTCAAAGATTTCCTGCAGTTTTACAATACTATATCAGACTTAGATAAATGTAATCTATTGCACTCTACATACATGTACATGCAAAATGTGGATGATACTGCCTGCACCAACAATGCCATGATATGCCAGATGAAGGAACATTGTGTAGAATGCACCGATTTGCAATTCCTTTAAAGACAATGCATCAGTACAAAACTATAAATCTCACTTAGAGTGACATCGAACCGACCACAAATTTAGTAGTTACATATAGTCTTTCATGCAGACATAAAACTTAACATAAATGCTTTTAAACCACGAATGTTAAAATAATGATGGCATGTTTGGTCACTTAGCAAAAATCAAATAAAACAATAGGAAACTCGAGTGTAGAAAATACATAATAATTCTTCACCATTCAAAAACTGTGCAATGTTCCAAAGAACTAAAAGGACAATCATTATGTTTCTTTTCGCCTAGCAAAGTGCAACTTGAAAAACAACTTGATGGTTCATTTATTGATTCTACAAGAGCAAAATCTCTCTATTATAGATCTGAAGCTGCTAAAATCGTATCAAGTTTCATACTAGCCTGTCAAATTATTTTGCTTGAACATATTAAAGCAAAGAAAATGCAAATCAATGGCATTCCTATACACAGAGTAAGGCTGGGCTGGAATGATGAAAGTATGCAAGAATGATACAAATATACCGATAGCTGTAACTAGAGAACCATGGCAGCACTAACATGCTCACCTGGCGTCTTGTTCTGAAATCTCACAACAGAATTTATGGCAAGAAAAATTTAAATTCTCGGATCATGATCAGTAAACTATTAAGTAATGAAAAGGTCTCTAGACAAAACGAGGCTTATTCTGTCACTCAGCACTGTTGCTTACTGCGAATATATCACGCAGTTGGCTACCACTTTTCAGCTTAGGTGACATACATATTTCAAAATTTTAACACTTGTTTTGGGCAATTTCTTTTTAGATTTTCAGAAAATTCGACAAATAATGAATAAGCATGGCTTACAATCAGTCAAAACAACAACAAAGCTTCCCGTTTGTCAGAACCGATCAAAGATTGCAAAGCAGCCCAGTAGCCATTCTTTTATCTCGGAACAGAACTCTGGGCAAGTTTCTAGACTTTTTAACACTTTTCACTTTCTCACTATATGACCGCATTTCTGATCCTAAATGACATAGTTTCACCAAATTTAGCGCCTAACAACAACAACAAACTTTGTTACGGGAGGTATGTTGTTTGTAAAACGTTCAGGAAATTACTTGCAGACAATATGTGATCACATCTCAACCCAAGCCTGCAGCCGAGGCAAAGATATTCATGTAACAATAAATGACGATTTTGTTGCACCTATTCATATAAATACTGAAGCACTCTACGTGTTTGGTCTCATGTTGATGGTTTACATGCCTAACTATAGGCTATGTCATGTTGATTATATGCATGGTAACTAAATGAGAAATTTGATCAGTAAAAGTGGCCCCTGGTCTGGATATTACATCAATGACCTAAGCCAAGCACCTTCACAATAACAATTAAACCAATGGTCAACATACTTGCATTTTCTCTTTTTATCATATCTGCATAGAACATATTTCTTCATCAACTACCCATAAAATTCTCTTCATTTTGACGACTCGTCAAATACGATCTAACACTTCTCATAGGCATTAAAATTTCAGTTTTACTTCATTACATAATTCCTTGGTCATTGCTGAAATGTGTTCCTCACAAATTCCCTTCCGAGAACATGAAAAAACTAAAAATTCAACAGGAAATAACAACTTTCTTACACTTAACACAACAATTATTTTTGTTTCTTTCATTGATTTTCAGGTACTGCAGACATCAAACAGTGAGACTTCTACTAGATACCAAATAAAACTTGTAACACACCACCTGCCCTTTTCCTATTTTATTTAATTACTTGCCCTTCCAATATATGCCATCTTAGTTTTAGCTTTCCGTGCACAAAAGCTGACATGTCTTGCATTATGAAGACACTGGGTAGATATTTCAGTAACACGAACGGAAGTGTATACCCAGAAGCTTTAAAATTGCAAGACACGGCAGCTTTATAAATGCAAGACAAGATAGCTTTTGTGCACCTAAGGCTAAAATTAACAGGGCATGTAGTTAAAGGATTGATATTCAAATACATAAGGAAAAAGGCAGCTGGTGCATAGAGTTTTGTGTAGTATGGTCAAATTTCACTTTTAAAATCTGGTTTGAAAACAGCCATTTTTGGTGAAAAAAAACTACAAAAATAGGTGGTCACTAGCCATTATCTGGCTCCATTACATACATATATCAATTACAGAATATCTATAACCGACATTGAACTGTCTCAACAAAATGTAGGTAACTAACTGCACCAAATTTTTCTAAAACATTAGCACTTAACAGTAAAATACAGCACTTTGTTAACGCAGCAGCTTTGCGAAACTTCTAAAATATCTCTTGCAATTACATTTCAAACTCTTTCTATTTGTAATTAATATTCACAGTGCCTTAATTTAAAAAGAAACCAATTTTCGCTCTGCCAATTAATTTTATCTTTTCAAACCATCGATCTCAAAATCTGGCAAAGAAAATGCTTTTCGTAAATTACGACCGTACAAACAGTAGAGCACAATGATGCAACATCATGCAAAACTGAAAAAATCCTAGACTTTTACTCTACAACAAAGTTTTAAAACTTAACAGCAAGTATATAGTTTTGTAAAGTGTTTTTGATTGAACAGAATTTGATTCTTTAATTAAATAAGTGGTTGCTATGTGACAGAGGTTAGAGCGACACCTCGCTCCATTGTTATAAATGTCAGCATCAATTTGTAATGAAATCATACCCCAATTAATGTTTAATTAAGTACCAACAGAGCTCTACCTTGTTATTAATCCTCTATATAAACCACTAACTTAGAGATAATTACACCTGTAACCTTTTGATTTTTTTCAAGGGAGCTTGGAATTTCTACTTTACCGAGGCATATTTTGAGATCTTCATAAAGTTTCTGTATACCAAATACTGAAATCTTCATCTGCATTGCAAAACCAAAAATACACCTGACATTGGTTAGGACTACGATCAGCACTATTATAACATTCAACCTGTTTCCACACATCTGTGAAAAAAATACGCACAATATTGTAAACCCTTCTGGCTTCTACAAGGAATAAAGAACTACTGGAATATCAATGTATGATATGATTTGCTCCACTCTTTCACCTACAGTAAATGTATGCATTGTTTTCAGGACTACAATAAGCCTAGTTCTCCCGCTTCATATTTCTACTTCAAACAATACGTTAACATTTCTCAAACTCTCCTGATTTTGACCTGACAAAGCACCTATCTAAACATGATCTATCCTTTCAACCTGACACCCAACAACAGGTGGCTATACTCCCACAGTTACTCTCAAGTACTGAACACAATATTTCCTCCCACCTGACAGGCAACCACTTCTATACAAACTTAGACCAGGTATACACTCAAGATGAACCTCATCTTCAAAAGTACAATTCAAATATCCTAATTGTGAACAATGAATGCGCCTATTCTTTAGAAGAGAATATATACAGGTTATTTGTTGCCGCTACAGCCAAAATATTCTCCTCTGGATGCCAAGCCGAGTGAAGAATTTTTCTATTGAAGTCTAGACAATCAACGCTAATCTCTTCTTTCTTACGTTTTCCACCACTACAAACTTTTCGAGGTTTTAGGACTGTTTTTGGTTTCACGTTTTCACGACTGGCTTCTAATGTAACATCACGCTTTGAATCACGATCGAACATCCGGAAGAAGTTATTGTATGATCCAGTCATTATATGCCTGTAAAAAGGAGATCAAATGTTAATGCACACGGAAATGTATTGGCCAATTTTTTCCCCCTCAACATACATTTAACCTTTACACTGCTAACAAATGATTCTACTCTTGTGATCAGTGCAAATCATGACTAGCCGTGGCTGCATATTATGTGCAGTCTCGGGGCTTTTCATCCTTATATAACAGAGGCCGATATTCAGCCACTTCCCAATCCAAAAATATAGTATTTTTTCCCAACTGTGGCAGAGCAAATTCCCAAGTTTGTTTACATTTTAGTATTTGTCTGGTATCCATTTTTGTCATACTATAACACAACAGCGCACAGTACCGCGTGTTATGCATTACCACTCTAATCCGTTATGTTCTGGGCCTGAATTTTAGCGTGTCTCGAGGGGGGTAAATTAATTTTGACTTTGACAATGTCGCATAATGGAAAATATTATTGTAAATCTTTTCCCAAATTGGACTTCTATCTCGCATAAATTTCCAAAATCGAAAGGCCAAGGCCTCTTCCCAATTTCCTGATGAAAAGCCCCGAGTCTTGTGACGATAGATCGGCACTGTTCGCTATTCAGGCAGTAAGTTTTCAGTGAGCACCATTTTAAGCAAATAACGGTACTGTCAAAATTGAAAAGTTAGTGAGCACATTTTAGAAATTCAGGAGAGCAAAGCTTTTCTACGCTTTAATGCTTTTTACGACAGGTGTACCAAAATTTTGCCATAGCCATTAAACTTCGTAGCTTTGCAATAGTCAAACCTTTGTGAAGCTGAAAACTTACAAATGTTGATTCTTGAATTTTTAGTGCAAAGGGAAACTTTTAAGTTATGTTAAAAATCGTAATACTTGAAACAAATCTTCATTTAAAGATGATTTTGCACAAGCTTTTCATTTGCATGTGGAGAATTACATTACTTTCATGTCAATTAACATACACCTGATTTCCGAGACCTTGGCAAAACTTCTTCACAAATGAATGGCAAGCAAAGAGATATAATAGCAGCTATCTAAAATGTCCTTGTGACTTGGATGTACACTAAACCAGGAATATAGATGTAGGCCATATATACCAGTGGTATACCTTAATTGTGCATGAAATATGATCAATAGGAAATGTAATTAAATATAGTGATTTTGTATGTTAATTTGCCTGTTACATGCACAAAACACAGCAAACTTCCTTGTCAAGAACCCGTTTTAAAAAAGAATCAAGTTTAGTAACAAGACTGTCTTACCTATCATTTCCACTCCAAGCACATTCAAACTTGTCAAATATACAGTCATTCTCATATAATGAACACAATTTACTCCTAAGATATTCATGAACTTGAAAGGTCTCAATAGGTTTAGAATCCATCTGTAGGTCCCAGACCTTTACAGATAGGTAGTCACGTGTAACCATATAACGACCATTATGACTAAATTTCACATCTGATATACTAGAAATAATCTCCGAGAAAAAGCTGCGATTGGTAGGGTCCTCGGGTTCCTCAAACACTGAAAACAGAAACACAGAATTCACAGACAAATAAAACTACTTGGTTTGCACAAAGCACAGCAACTTCCAAGCACTTCTTTAGTACAATATTTAACCTATTTTCATCATGCACGGTGCTCCTGCATCTTTCTGTACAGAATGTTTGCAGTTAACGGGGCAAAATGATGTATGAATGAACAGGACCGCAGCTCTGCTTATGCATATTTATTTACATGTTTGCAGTTAACGGGGCAAAATGGCGTAACCTGTCCATCTTGCACGAGACCTACACTTTTCTATCCCTGCTTTTATCATTGCACATTGATTAAATACATCAATGTACACAAATGTCAGAACAGGACAGCAGCTCTGCTTATGCATATATATTTAAATGTTTGCAGTTAACGGGGCAAAATGACGTAACCTGTCCATCTTGCACGAGACCTACACTTTTCTATCCCTGCTTTTATCATTGCACATTGACTAAATACATCAACATACACAAATGTCTGAACAGGACAGCAGCTCTGCTTATGCATGTCTATTTACATGTTTGCAGTTAACGGGGCAAAATGACGAAACCTGTCCATCTTGCACGAGACCTACACTTTCCTATCCCTGCTTTTATCATTGCACATTGACTAAATACACCAACGTACACAAATGTCTGAACAGGACAGCAGCTCTACTTATGCATATATATTTACATGTTTGCAGTTAACGGGGCAAAATGACGTAACCTGTCCATCTTGCACGAGACCTACACTTTTCTATCCCTGCTTTTATCATTGCACATTGACTAAATACATCAATGTACACAAATGTCTGAACAGGACAGCAGCTCTGCTTATGCATATATATTTAAATGTTTGCAGTTAACGGGGCAAAATGACGTAACCTGTCCATCTTGCACGAGACCTACACTTTTCTATCCCTGCTTTTATCATTGCACATTGACTAAATACATCAACATACACAAATGTCTGAACAGGATGGACAGCTCTGCTTATGCATGTCTATTTACATGTTTGCAGTTAAGGGGGCAAAATGACGTAACATGTCCATCTTGCACGAGACCTACACTTTTCTATCACTGCTTTTATCATTGCACATCGACTTAAAACAAATCAATGTACACAAATGTCTGAACACTGTCTGCTGCTTCTGCATACCACTTTACACACACATTAAGGGGTGTAATGATGCATCAAAACACAATGCATAATAGGAGACGTATACGACTGGCATAGCATGAGTGACATTACACATAATCACAATATTGTCACATGCAAAGCAGATATCATCGCATGACATAGATTTATATCATCACTTCATCTTGCATCCTGTATATATAAGGACATTTCAGTACCATCCTCTATCATCACATATCATAATTATGCAATCATATCACTAAAGTATTATCACAAAGATTTCAACGCACCACATATGCCACATCGCACATCACATTACAGCATAGCACATCAGCATGTGGCATGGATTTTTTTAATTACATCTCATATAGGGATGTAATGATACATTCGAATATTAGATTTAGTCGAATACAATTTTATCCGCATTGTATTCGTTGTTTGCCATGTGCCCAACCGCATACAGATAAAAATTGCATGATTTAAACTAAAGTCATTTGAATTTACCTAAAACAGAAGAAATCTACTAAAAACGCTTCCGTTTCGTAGCACATTTTGCACTATTTTGTCATAAAACCCCACTCATAACGGTTGGCGGATGTTTTCATGACATTTATTAAACTAGAACTGTCACAAGAGTGACGAATTATACCCCCACAATACAGCTTTGTCACAGAAGTATGGCAACCATAAGAAAGGAATGGCCACAAGGACATAGAGTTGAGTTATTATACAATAACTTGTGTAAAGGTATTGTTTTAATAGCATACAAAATGTGTAAGGTTGACTTTGACCCTTGTGACCTTGACCCCCAATTTTGTTTTGCTACAATTTAATAACAATTTTTTTTCTTTTTTGTTTAGTAACAGTGAACTTGACCTTGACCCTAGTGACCTTGACCCCGAAAATTTTTTTTTGCTTTAAACAATCTAAAAACCAAAAATAAATAAAAATCTATTATTAGTAACAGTGACCTTGTCCTTGACCCTAGTGACCTTGACCCCGAAATTAATTTTTTTTTGCTTAAAACAATCAAAAAACTAAAAATAGATAAAAATCTATTTTTAGTTATACTGACCTTGACCCTAGTGACCTTGACCCCCAATTTTTTTTGCTTCAAACAATCTAAAAATTTAAATTAAATAAAAATCTATTTATAGTAACAGTGACCTTGACCCTAGTGACCTTGACCCCCCAATTTTTTTTTTTGCTTGAAACAATCTAAAAACTAAAAATAAATAAAAATCTATTTTTAGTAACACTGACCTTGACCCTAGTGACCTTGACCCTTGTGACCCAAAGCTTCCTCTCCAACCAAGCTACCTTCACACCAAGTTTCATTACAATTGGTCACTCCTAACTAAAGTTATTGAGCAAAAACCATTTTTCTATTTTTAGTAACAGTGCCCTTGACCTTGAACCTAGTGACCCCAAATGCAATCCCAAGCTTCCTCTCTACACAAGCTACCTACACACAGAGTTTGATTGCAATAAGTCACTCCTAACTTGAATTATTGAGCGGAAACGATTTTTCTATTTTTAGTAACAGTGACCTTGACCCTAGTGACCCCAAATGCAATCCCAAGCTTCCTCTCTACACAAGCTACGTACATACAGAGTTTGATTGCAATAAGTCACTCCTAACTTGAATTATTGAGCGGAAACCATTTTTCTTTTTTTAGTAACAGTGACCTTGACCTTGACCCTAGTGACCCCAAATGCAATCCCAAGCTTCCTCTCCACACAAGCTACCTACACACAAAGTTTCAGTGTAATTGATCACTCCTAACTTGAGTTATCATCTGGAAACCATGAAAACCAACAGACCGACCGACCGACAAGCTCACTCCTATATACCCCCCCAAACTTCGTTTTGCGGGGGTATAATAAGTCGTCGAAATCGTAGATCCACTTTACTCTATAGTTGTGTCTAGTCAATTTTTACGAAACAGTTCAAATCATTTGAATCAAGAGCTCTTTAAGCGAACATGTTAAATACTTATTTTTACGTTTGAACAGTATTATTTCACATTGTTTTGAGTACCAAGAAAGTCAGCAGACTGTAATATAATGTTGGCAAAAGCTATATATTGTTCACTTGTTCAATGATTTTAGTATAGTATTCATATTCATGAATAAATATTCGTATTCGTAACCCTGTATTCAGGATATGTATCATATTCGCCCCTTAGTGTATTCGTTACAGCCCTAATCTCGTAATATCATCAAATGACATAGATTTTTGTAACATTCCTTGGCTTCTATAACTTTACAATACTTTAATTTGCGTTCCAATAGAATGCATAAATAGCAGAAGACTGCATTGTAAAGTTATTTTGTGTTGGTTTGGGTTCGAAATCCATTTTATTTTTGTATTTATTTTTCAAAAACCCAAATAATGTTTGTTTCCTCTTTTGTCTCATATTTTCAAGCCCTTGTTTCAAAACACATCAATTACACAAAATGTCAGAATAGCGTGGGCAGCTCTGCTTCTGCATATCTATGTTACTATGTACATGTTTGCAGTTAACGGGGCAAAATGACATAACCTGTCCATCTTGCACGTGACCTACACTTTTCTATCCCTGCTTTCATCATTGCACATTGACTTAAACACATCAATGTACACAAATGTCTGAACAGGTTTTTTACCAACAAACTACTTGACTGTCCAGTTTCCAAATCTGCATTTTGCTTAGAATACCTGGTTAGCACTTGCCAAACAACTGAGTAACAAAATTTTAACTAGATCTTGTCTTGATGGACTCTGTTGCGGTACATATCATTGGTTAAACTTGTCCGAACTAAAAATCTCTAGATCTAAGTGGGCACGGGCTACATAAGGGAATTGTCCAGACAGCAGACCTTTGCGGGCAATTTGCCCTAGGATCAAAAAGCCTGGACATCTGACTTATTTTCATGGATGGACCTCAACATGATTGCTTCTACACTGAATGTAGAATTCTACTTACATTTGGCATGTTTGTCACACAATGCTTGTTCACGCATATCACAGAGACGTATAGTGCCTTTACTGCTACTGTACACAAACAGATTACACTCGGTGGGATGGAACTCAGCCGCTGTTATTACTTCAGTCAGTTCTTCCATATTTGCTGGCTTTATATCTACTATATCTGAGAACTTGTTAAGGATCATCTAGTGATCACCTTGGTACACATTCTTATAAATTCATACAAGCTGCATTCAATATGCACGCAGTCAATGAACCATAGAGTTACTCAGTACTAAATATCCTGATCAGGTCTTCTTTTTTTGTTTGGGTTACATTTTAATCCTACCATCAGAGCGAATTTCAGCCATCTAAAATAAAGACATGAAACAAAGGGATTTTCCCCGTAAAGTTAACCTTAAAATTCTAAGCTAAAGAGAAAACTTTTGTCTCATTGTAAGTTTTCCTTACAAAATTCTTAATTTACTTACAGTATCATTAAATTATGCCAGGTGTTTTAGATTTGGCGACCACAGATGGACAGACAGATAAACAAGCTGAAACAACCGCTTACACCTTGCGTGCTGGGGGTTTAATAAACTGACTAAAGGTACCTTTTAAGATTGTCTTGCACAGCGCACAATACAATTTACCTTGTGATAAAAGCAAAGGATACTGAAGCTCTGATTTGTAACTTCTAAATGCCAGAGATTTATTCGAAGATCGTCAGCTGACAAATACGTTTCTTGGTCACTATTCACAGAGATGGAGTTGATGTGATAGGTATGAGCATTAGCAAAGATACGCCTAGGACTTGCTTCAACAAGCAACTCCATTGGCTTGAAACTGGGTACCCGTAAGGAAGTGATAGAGGTTGGATCACGGAGTAGACCTGCGTCATCCTTCAAGTTGTAACCTTCTGCTCTCTTGTCTCGCTCTGTTACCTTCCACAACTTAACTGTCTTATCTAGAAAATAGAAGATCTTGTTTTAAAGTTGCATAAAACAGACCTAAACAATACACGGCTTTCCAGTTTCAAACGGGGCTATTCCCGTCTATTTTTATCACTATATGTAACTTTTACTTAAAATTCCCCATATATGGTCCATTTAACTACTGATTTTTGTGGTTAAACAAAATGTATCAAATTGCATATCTTTAGAAAACTAAGATCGTAAGCTTTCCCATGATGTATTTATTGTATCAATATCACAAGCAACCATGTCAGACGGATAGTTTAAAAGTATGCCCCCCTCCGCCCAAATAGAGCCTAAATCCCGACTGCCATGTTAATAAGCTGTGAACTAGTCGGCCATTCATATGTGCGGATTGGTCATTTTCGGCAGTGAATACATGTACCTTTTTACGTAATTTGAAACGGATTGCTTTATTTATTCTTGCGTATGCAACTTACTAATTGATACACAGGATTTACCTTCTTTATTGTATGCATGCGATTTTTGTTATAAAATTTTTAATTGGTGGAAGTTTTGCAGAGGTACCACTTCAGTTTCAAAGGAACAGGCCTTAAAAATGTACAGTCTCCCTTCTAAAAAGTCTGGCTGTGGCAATTACATAGCTAAAAGGGAAGAAAGCCTTCATTTTTCAATCAATGTTTGTTTACCATTTTGGAGAAAAAATTACGTAGCGTGCAAGATGCATTTAACTTCATAAAAATAAGTTCATTGGAGGAAAAAGTCACATAGATAAAATATCCATACATGCAAAATTCACAGGAGTTTTCTTATTATAAAAAGAAAATGAACAAACCATTAGTTGAGAGGAGAAAGTTAGCTGGGTTAGATCTTTTTAACCATCTGATCTTATTGATCTTCTCTTCTATTTCTAAGCTCTTCAGATAATCAAACTCTGGTTCATGACTTTGGAATGTGCTGTAGACGTTATATTCCCCGCGATTACTGGCAAACTGTGGATTATTCTGAAAAACGAGATGTTTGTAAAACATGTATGCCAACTGACTGCAACCGAAAAGCCAATCAGTTGTTTTGCTACAAAGGTCACCATTAACTGTTCAACTCAAATTTAATACAAATTCTGAGGACATAGGCAAAGGCATTCTCTAGCTATTGATTGGACAAAAAGTTTCTGTTGAAGGTCACATGACTTCGACATGTTGACCTCAAAATCAATAGGGTATCTACTGGTGCTGACCTACATACCTACAAAGTTTGTGGACACTGCTAGAGCGGTTTCTTGTCACTGATCAGATATGTTTTCATGTTAAAAGCGGTCACACGATTAACCGAAATACTACCGAAATACCGGAATACCGGAGAAAAAAGTAATATCTTACAATCTATGTATTTACGTTTATTATTTGATCATGACATGTATTAGGAAGAAATTTTGTAAATCATTAAACTATCATGCAGGTTGTAGTTAGTGTATTTCCCCGAGAATATTGGGGTTGTATATTGAAGCGATCCGCTATTTTCAAAGCAAGACCCCTCCCCCCCCTCCCCCCCCCGCCAACATCAAAGGAGCGACACAGAATTCATGAAGACAAATATTTTTATCAAACGATTAATGGACTAATTCATCTGGCATAAAAGTGTTACTCGACGTTTCTGAAATATTTATCAATCGTTTTTTTTCTTACTTGAATCGCCGACGGAGAATTGCAAACATCTAGATACTTATTTTGCGGGAATCGAAACATATCGTCAATTGAAACAAATTCTTACAATTGACGTGTTCTATCCTTAATAGAGACATGCGCATCATACTTTGTGTTTTCACAGCCGATATGGTATATTCGCCGAACCCCCGCGACGCTGCTTTGAAGTCGACCAGTAAGATGAATCACGCAAATTCTCGATACGAAATTAGATCATTCGTCAAATTATTAGAAAGACTTTACTGACATACAATCCATAAACATTTTAATCAAAATAATCATGTTTTTAAAACAATACCGTAGCTGGAAGACATCATTTCATGTTGTATTCTTGTGGTTAAGGACGTCAGAAAAATAAGCGCCTATGAAACAGAACACATAGGTCTACATAAGCGAACATGTTGCAGATCTCTAACGTTCACTTGACAAGTGCCACATTAATTAAAAAGGTCCTACAGAGGAAATTATTATCAAGAATCTCAATTTCTCATTAAGTTTCCCATACGAGTATACATGCCGAAGCTTTAATATTTTCCCAATGTTATTACCGCCGATCGAATATGACAGATAGCTTCTGTCAAAGGTTTATCAAAATTAATTTTCAAATAGTGACTACGCAATGGCATAATTATTTTTTCAATGTCTTGTCTCTGTATGTGGACTGTATGTTATAAACATTATAATAATGTTTGATGCAATAAAGATATTGGTATTATTTTATTTTGCTATATATTTTACCACCTTTAAATAATTATTGTATCATAATTCAGATATACCGTTCATACATTTTTGTGTACATGCGTCCGTTATAAAACTACAGATGAAACTATTTAAAGCTCTTATTAGTAGCAATTACGTTTTAGTATCATATCAAGTGTACTGAACATAAAAAATGATAAAAAAAACTACTTGTTTATTGCTAGCCAGCATCGCTAAACGACTTTTAAAAATCTTGATATTTCATTTACCCCTAAGGCAAACACATTTACCAAATTAATCTGTTTATCGTTTGGTTATTTCCAATCAACACTTGTTTATTGCTAATTGGGGCATCATCATATCAGACTGCCACGTTGATTATCTGTCATTAACTTGACTCTTTAAAAAAGCTATTTCGTAATTCAGTTTTCAAAACGGGTCGTACAAGGATGGTGGACCCAAAAAGCACATATACAAACAAATCAGTTTTTAAAAGCCTGTTTGAGGTGCATGTATAGTAGGTCTAAATGTAAGTCAAGCTAATGATTAAAACACGCGGTTAATTTGTTGTTACGACTTATTTTAGACTTATTTTAATTTTAAAATTGTGTCATTAATATAAAGAAGCAAGTTTATCTTTAAAAAAAATATTTAAATTCTGCGGCGAGCTAAATGAAAAGTTATGCAGCAACGAACACTCGGCTTTTAATGACGTAATTACTTTGGCATATACATATGACATTGTTGTGTCGGAACATTTGATTGTCGGATTTCGATTTCCCGCATAAAATATTCCCGCCAAATACGAGAAAGCCACGTGCTTTCAAGATACGCCGCAGTGCAGGTCTAATAGCAAGCATGTTAAAAATTGATAAATATTAAATAATTTATTGTTCTCATTCTTTTCAACTTATGAGGAAAACAGATATGCCTTACAAACCAGTTTTGTGTTTGAAGATCAGTATATTCAATAAATGTACATGTATTTAAAACTCTCCTGTCCGATTACACCTGACTTTCAACAGAATCCACGAACATTATGCTGGTTTGTACTCACTTTTAATTTCATATGAATGGAAGAAGCAGCCCTTAATTTCATTTCAAAAATATAAACTTTTGTATAAATCTACATAATTATTTTTATGATCAAGCGAGAAAAGTTTATAGAATGACGTCACCAAGTTAGAAAGTGAAAGTACAAACTCGCGATTTAATTACGACATGAACGGGAAAAAGCACGAAGTAAAGACTGTATATTTTATCTTTCATGACATATTTTCGAAAAATATAATAGATACAGCATACAGGTGTTTCTTAATTAAAACTTATGTACAATCCTGATTTTTGCGGGTATTCCGGTATTTCGGTAGTATTCCGGTATTTCGGTTAATCGTGTGACCCTGTTAAAAGTCTTCATAACATTGACCTGCTAACCTCAAAATCGATAGGGGCCATCTATCTTCAATTTTGAGGATACCAGGTCAATGCATTCTCTAATGATCAAGACAATTTTTTTTGACGGTCAAAGGTTGTCAATAGGAGTCGTCTTTTTGTCATGACCAACCAACTTAACAAGTTTGAGTACAGTACACGCAAGGTGTTTTTCCAAAATCACCCGGTCACCGCCACAAAAATCATTTAAGGTGACCAGACACGGTGACGTGGTCACTCTTACAAAGTTTTGGTCACCTAAATAGTCAACGTGACCACTTACAATGCGCTGAAATAAACGACGCGGTGCTTCGCAGTGACAAACTTGACTGAAATAAAGTATTTGACAACTATTTTATTATGTTTATTGAAGTACAAAATGTAGAATACAACAATTTCTAGAAATACTTTGTAATTTTTATCAATGGTAGACAGTAGTTCTGCGTCTCATTATTAGCACACATCACTGTCGCGGTATTTCCGTTGTGAATTGCTGCTAGAGTATCATCATTTTTCAAATATAATTGTTTCAAAACATATTCTTTCCTACCTGAACTAAATATTTATCACGTTCATGTAGATTTTAAATAATTATCCACGTAAACAATGTGCTATAATTGGTTGATCTTTTTTTCTCAACTAGCCTTTTGTCACTCGCGGTGAGTGTGAAAAATATTACCTGTAATAAAGGATATAGAGTTACCATGCCAACAGTATTCCATTACTTTTAAACTCTAAGTGTGACCTTGATCTTTGAGGTAGGGATGTGGTTCTTGCACGTGACATGTTGTCTTGATGTGCTGAACATTTGTGCAGTTATTTTAAAATCAATCAATGCATGACAAAGTTACATCCCGTCACAAATGTATGCATACATACAGGATTCCATTACCTATAAACTGTAAGTGTGACCTTGACCTTTGAGGTAGGGACGTGGGTCTTGCATGCGACACATCGGCTTAATGTGCTGAACATTTGTGCCAAGCTATTTTAAAATCAATAAGTGCATGACAAAGTTTCAGTCCGGACATGAATGTGTGCATATATAGAGGATTCCATAACCTTCAAACTCCAAGTGTGACCTTGACCTTTGAGGTAGGGACATGGGTCTTGCACACAACACACCAGCTTGATGTGCTGAACATTTGTGCCAAGTTATTTCAAAAGCCTTCAATGCATGACAAGTTACAGCCCGGACACGAAAAAATGCAAGGGCGGATGCACAGACGGATGGTGCGAATTTCATATGCCACCATTCGGGTGCATGAAAAAAATAATCTCAATTTATATTAAACAAGTGACAGGAAATTGTCACAAAACCAGGTTTTCATTTTCCAGTCTGCTGGCCGAGCGCAAATGTATTCTTCTATATATAACATATGTGGAAAAAAAGCAAAGGGCCATAATTCAGGCAAAAATTAAAAAAAAAAAAAAAAAGAAAAAAAAAAAAAACTTGCTCTGTGTGGGGTTTCAACCGCTGGTCTCATGAGAAATTTTGTCATCTTACTGTAACAGAATACTCCAAAGTATACAGGACTGGTAATCTTTTCTAAAAATAGACAGTAATAACAGAGTATTCTCCCTTTTATAATAACAGAGTATTCTCCCTTTTATATATACTTAAATAAGGAGACACAAAATTGCAACACTGGACGGACGACCAGGGGCAGAACATTATATATTCAAAATTCTTTAGTTCACAATTATAGTTCTGTGAAAGTTTGGTTGAAATCCCTTGAGAAATGTAGGAGTTGCACACAGAAGAGTATTTCTCTATATATATTACATTATGTGGAAAAAAAACAAAGGCCCATAATTCTGTCAAAAATGATCAAATCACAAAACCCCGACAATATGCGCCAGGGCACTTGGTGACAACAATTCTGTGAAAGTTTGGTTGAAATCCCTTGAGAAGTGAAGAAGGAGTTGCGCACAGAAGAATTACATGTGAAAAAAAACAAAGGGCCATAATTCTGTCAAAAATGACCAAATCACAAAACCCGGAATATATGCGCCAGGGCACTTCATGACAATACTTCTGTGAAAGTTTGGTTGAAATCCGTTGAGAAATGTGGAGGAGTTGCGCACAGAAGAATTACATGTGAAAAAAAAACAAAGGGCCATAACTCTGTCAAAAATGACCAAATCACAAAACCCCGACAATATGCGCCAGGGCACTTCATGACAATACTTCTGTGAAAGTTTGGTTGAAATCCGTTGAGACTTGTAGGAGGAATTGCGCACAGAAGAAATTGTTTACGCCCGCCGACATACCCCAATCTAATAACCAGGATTTTTCCTTCGGAAAACCTGGTTAAAAAGTTCCGGATGTTGTTTTTTCAAAACAAAACTACTGTCTGCTATATTTGGTGTCCTGCAAGGTTAAGTTGTTAGACCTATCTTTGTTGCAAATTATGCTTTTATATTTAATTTTATTATTTCGAATGCATCACACTTACAACAGGAATACACATCATAAATAAATGAATGTACGATATCAAAAAAGAGTTGTTTGTTTGCAGCGTACTTTTTTGTTTTGTCATTTACGATCGCCAGTAACTGCCAAAGCCGATCATTTCCCAGTAATATTTTCTTTTATTTCATTTTGCCCAATAAAGTAATTATTACTGCAAACTATTTTTAATCAGAGATAAAGCTGCAGGTGTCATGAAATCAAAGAATGCCGACGTGATTGACCTGTTTTGTTTAATCTCTGTGAAAAGAGACAGTTTGAGACTTTGACATAAGATTGATATTTTGGATTATTAAATTGTAAGTTTTGAGAAGATAAAGTTAGTTTGATTTTTTTATATCGATTGTGTTGCTGGGGTTGTTTTATTCGATCCTACAGTATGTTAGGTTTTATAGCAGCATCGTAATTAAAACATTTTGGGCATCAGGAAGTTTAGAAAAACATCAAAATACAAATATATTTTTGTTATTGATAAATTAAAAGTTCATTGATCAGTAAAAAACAACAAAAATTCAAGTCGCAACCCAAAAGTGGACACCATGAAATACTGTGACAGGTGACTCCGAGAGGCTTTTGGGTGACCCAATTTCGAATAGACACGCTGGCTGGACATTGCGGTGATGGGTGACAATTGGAAAAAACACCTTGTGTGTACTGTAGCCTAGCCCAAACGACTGTCCAGTTATTAACTGGGCATGGTTTGGTCAGACAGACATGTGCATCTCCGATGAAACTTTATTTCAGGTCACTAGCAACGTGACATAAATTCGAAAAACTGATCATGCAAAATTTCTACAAATCTATACTTTTGCTTACAGGAAATACTTTGCCATCCCGCTGAAATATCACAACACGTCCTCCTTTATCACCTGTGGCTAACAACTGTCCATTGCTGTTGAACTCCACACATGATATAATATCAGCTGGAAAGAAAACAGTCGATTTATTATATTCATATCTGCTACAAATTTCTTAAAAACAGCTTGGAAAACAATCTACATTGCCTGGAACTATAAAATGGCTAAGGGCCATAACTCTGCTAAAATTTTGTGGATTGAGACAACATTAGGCCTGCATTATTCTCCCCATAACTAAAGAATATGTACATTCCTGTCAAATCTCACCAAACAGTACCAAGATATGGCTTCGGATGAAAACGTTCCCTATACGAAATTGCTTTCAACTTTAAAAGTAACTAAGGGCCAAAACTCTGCTACAAATAGGTTGAATGTAACGGCATTTAGCATGCACCTTTCACCTACTTAAATATACACTCCTACCATGATACTGGTTGGGAGTAATGTGACTCAACAACCACATTTGTGAAGTAGTGCTGCGTTTTTGCCTTTTATGTAAAAATCACATTATGATCAAGGTCATGTTTAATAAAGATGTTATTTCACCTCTGTTGAATCCCCCTTTGATGTTGCCAATATAAATAAATGAAATACTTAAGAAAACAATACAATTTAAAATTACACATTTGATCAGTATCTCGATTTGTGTATTACCACATACACCGATTGGTGTATGACACTTAGATCTGTATACAATACAAATTAGGCTATGTAATAGACCTGACTATGGGGCAGCAACTCCAAAAATAATGAAACCCGAGTTGCATGTACATTTCTTGAGCACTATTGATTGTTCTCAAACTATGAAGCATCAATTTGTTACCATTTATGCTCTGCACAGAAACCCTTCAGATGACTTGGCTATGTGATCAGAATATGCAGCTTTTCAGCAGTGGGATAGACACTGGAATTTAGGCAAATTGATTTGAGACGCCCCCACCCCTTCCATCCGCAATCTTGCACGTAAATTTTGGAATAACTTGCAATTTAATTGCAAGCGTTTCATATTAATTTGAATAATTTCTGTAATATGTGTTTTGTCTTTTGCTAAAATGCCCCTCTTAAGTGCTTCATCAGTAGGGAAATTAGGTTCGCGAAAGTCACTTCCGTCGCGCCGAAATTCGCTCTGCGAAAGATTTAACTACAATGCATACCTTCGGTTATATCTTCTTCAATCGTTCCCTTGACCTGTGAGAAACACCACTGAATTTCTCCGCCATTGGCTGAAAAACAGAAGACAAACAATTAATCCAGACCTATGGAACCTATTTCTGAAGCGACAAAGTGAAAATTTAACCGGCTTGAGTTTACTGGGTTCATCACACATTCTTACCCGCCATTTTGGAAACTTAATCGTGTCTTTCAAAAGTTGACAAGCTGAGCTACAGTTTATTCCCCTGTACTCGACTGTTACATCTTCAAGATGGGCGATGCAAGTGGATTTTGATGACCCGTTTAGCTTTCTTGGATTCAAAATGGCGCACAGTGGATATGAGAATTCGCAATGACGTAATCGATAGTTGGTTCCCCTATTCCCACCAAATCACTAATACGAGTTGCGGATACATTGCTTATTCGGACCGATCCTGATTTAATCATTGGTATTATAGGTTATAGAGTACTAAAATATGTTTCCGTACGATATAGGGTTCTAAATGCAATGAAAAGAGCTAGCTGAACCACATTGGACTGTTATCCCTGAGGTTTCTTGGCTCATATCCAGGTCCGGGCGCTTAACTGATCTCAAGTGTCTCTCGCCAAACTGTCAGGTAAAGGGGTTCTGCCTACATGAATAAGTGCATCGAACACTGGTTTTGATACTAGCACAAACAGCAACTGGATCTCTTTGAAACTCGTATACACGCTGCGTACATACGCAATTCTATAAAGTAGTCAGTTATGAACTTATGACTGGTTGCCATCATCATAGAACTAAGAAAAGGAATTTAAATGTTCATGTAGTATTTTTTTGAGTAACAATAGGCACATCCATGTTTATTGCCAGTTAGTTTGATTTGATTATGATGTTTATAATGTCAGGCCCAAGACTCATTTTTTGAGAAATGATCAACCGACCCCAGCATTTCTCATATAATGCTGTTAATTAGTGTTTCTTATGTCTAAAGGGAGAATTTTTTGTAGGAGATGCCACCCTCCTGCTTTGCCACCCAGATATTGGGTATAGCAGCGGCAAATTCTGCCAAGGCAGCTGGTCCCCGGAAAGTTAAGTGTAGCTGGACCCTGTGAAGTCCTGTTAATTGCAGAAATCACCGTGGGTTTGAAACGGAACGGAACATGAAGCAGAACAAAACTTGGAGTAGTGAAATTGTAAGTTGGAATGGAACAAGCTTGGATTGCAATACATTTGTAGTACTAAAAATATCTTCAATTCGGAACTAAAGTTGGGTTGGAACAAACCATTTTTGATACTCAAATTTTGCTGAAGCAGTCGATTTTATTTTGTTACTCGGAATATATATGTTGTGTATTTTGCATATTTAGAACAAACAGTATTTCGATATTGTATTTGAAAAATGCAGCTTAATTTCTATGTCAAGTAGGTTAAACGTTTACATCCAGTCCCATTCATGCATGTAGCCTAAATTGCAAACCGCACGCCATGTATCCCAACGGATATTCGGAAGCTACCCCAATATGTATGAAGGGTAAGTTCGCAGAGTACGCATTTTCTTTTATCATCATGTAAATTTGATTGCAAAATTTTATACATTTTCAACATCTTTAAAGTTTAGTTAATAACTTAATGCAAATTCTAGACATATTGCTTCATTTATAAAAAGCATCACTAATGTTCAACCAAAATTTGTTTGAATGCTGGGAAATTGTCGTCTGATATTTTGAAACCAAATGATAATTAGTTTAGGGAAAAAAGGTTTGTTTCGGGTCTCCTTCCCGAAAAATTGAGATAGGTCGGCAGGTTTTTTATTTTGCCTTTTTCATACTCGAAAACACTTTTGATAATTTTCTTTGAAAAAAGTTTGAGGTCAGCAGAAAAAAAGTTAAGGTCTGTAGGGAGACTGACACACATCTATTTCCCCCTAATATGTGTGCATGGAAAGACATGCAGATTAACAATTTTAACATAAGGTAGTTGTATTGTCATTATAGAGCATGTGTTACATGGGGTTTATGTACCGTGACAGCGTTGTAAGTTATGTTCAGCGACAACTGGACGTTCGTGATAGGGCCAGAGAGTCCGGCATTTTGTCAGTGAACATTACAGCCCTGCTAGAGGCCATCGTATTAGATATGGAATAGAGTCATTTATGTAACGGGATGATATCACCATGACTGGTAAAATGGACTTATGCGTATCAAAGTAGAGTTGCATGACTGTTCTATTGCGGCAACGTGTTGGTTCCTCGCCTTATCCCGTTTGCTCGACGTTACAATCGTGTATGAATCTTTCAGGGCGAAACGCTAGGACTCATCGGACAACAGTTGCTATATCTGGTCGTACTGATAAGCTCTGACTCCTCAACTATCGAAGACATGATCGTAGATGAGCTTGGTGCAGCGTTACAGGAAAAGTGGCAAAGAATTCCCCCGGTCATGTCTTTACATTGCGTGGCGGTCTTGCAAGCTACTGAGCACGTGCCAAATTTGAAGAGATATTGCCTGACGTGTATCTAGAAAATGATTCCACCACGGAAACTTACTTTTTAAAAAGAATATGGAAGTCTGTTTGCTAATTGGATGAAATAGAAAATTTCAAATGGTGATGTTTTACATCTATTTAATATTATACAGTTAATACGGACTCGTGAGGCATTGAATATGATGTTATATTTACCAGAAGAGACCAATATTTACCGAAGCGCAGCCGAGTCCACAAATGTTTTATGCTCGAAATACAGTAATTTGGATATTTAGCTGATATCCAGGATGTCGTCAGCGTTTTGAAGACCACATGGTACCAACAGGGGTCGGCCCATAACAGTACTAGTATTGATGTATCTGGGGCCTCTAGAACAAAAAAAATCCATATCACTACTACTTTATATACATATATATATTATAATAATAATAATAATAATAATAATAATAATAATAATAAAAAAAATCTTTATTTCATGAAGGTTACATATCAGACATACAAGGATTTACATGTAAATCAAAATACATCTTATTTTCATATGGCCTTCAACAATGTAAAAGAAGAATATAATGCAACAACGTTTAGTAGTAGTGATATGGACTTTTTGTTCTAGAGGCCCAGATACATTAACACCTTTGTGGGCCGATTCCCTGTGATTAAGACGGGGTAAAGGTCATATAACAATGTAGTTTCTAAATATGGCGATCATATTTGCTCGGGAAAACCCCATTTTTGCTTCGCTGATAAAGGTCTGTGCCAATGAGATATAGTTTATTAATAGTTCATATAATATTTTTTCTGTTTTAGATATTCCTTTTATTGTACGTTTTGTCGATTTCCGCCAAATATTGACGGAAATTCCCGATGACTCCCACGCCATTTCGCGAATACATGAATATGAAATTGCAAATGATTCATGTATAATTAAGCAGTTTCGCAAAAAAAAAAAAATGGTGACAACAAAAATCACCCAATTTACACTATTTAAACCTATTTATTAATGTTTATTTATTAATGTTTTGTGTTATATATTCAAAGTTAGTACCATTATGCAACTTATTCACGAATAAGCAAGAGTAACAAAATCAAGTAACCCCTCACCCTCCCAACGAAATTTCGCTACCACGATACCCATTTTTTGTTTTAACCGTGACCAGCTTAACCCACTTACATAAAAGTACATGTCCTTTGGGTGTATTCAGAAGTGTCAAACTAGGTTACTCAAATTTCTACTTGAACATTGATAACACATGTTTGTCTTCGTATTATAAATACGTATATGCATAGTAAAACATACCTCATGCCAGGGTGAATATGTTTATCATAATTATGTTTTTGATAATGACACAACTCAGGTATTTTGTCTTGGTCACACATCTTCAGACGTACGGATTCCGACCTAAAAGGACCGCCTCTGTACGTGATTTAGACTTACAAAGTCTGCAGAAATTAATATGTAGGCCCATAGGAGGAGGGAGAAATATTTCGTTCAAAGCTCATCATAGTTTACAAAGAGTCAGAGGCAGGAGGACATGTAGTGAACATTCTATGAAAACGCTACCAAAAGACTGAAGGGGATATGACTGATGCGTGAACACTTTGAATCAATATAACGATTTTAAAAACGTCTCATTGATAGAGGGTCATGGGTTCAAGTCCCGCCCCCAGTCATGGCTATGATGAGGAAAAGTTGTCAGATTCTTACGAAGGATAGGTGTGTATAGTGCTGGTCTTTCCAACGAATGATGCTCAAGAAAAATTTTCATCTGTAAACAACTGCAATACAGTTGTAACGGGTATAACCGCCCTTGTCCCGGCCCCCTCCCTCGATAACAGTTCAGGAATACAGCAGCAGCAACAATAACAGAAAGCCTGGAAGAACCTTTTTTAGCATGATAGATAACTGCTTCAACATGCGTAAACAGTTGACATTTTTTCTTGAGAATCACGTTATTTTTTAAAATCATATCATTGGATGTGCTCAGTCTTCTATCTAAACAGTTAACGTGCGACTATTCTTAAATTGAATCATTTCTGACTAAAAGTCATAACTAACCCATGTAAGAAAAAACGGTGTATTTTGTGTACGATCGAGAGTCTTTAACCCTTATCCAGTTGGCTTCAAGTGGTTTTGCCCTTGCGACCCGTGCAGATCATGATCAGCCGTGCAAAATTCGTCGGTAAATTTAGAAATTCAGCGGAAGAAAAGCCACAATTAAGGGTGTAGGATGTTTTATTTCTAAATAAGAAATGAAAAATTTCCGATATACACTTAACTGATTTAGAAACGCAAAGATTTCCCCCGTTGAACATTTTATTTGAATGACGCCGTATTGTTTTTATTTCTATTTAAGTTTTTTGCGATGATTATGAAACTTTTACAAGTCATTTTATTTTTTTGTTTGAATAAATTTGAAACACGATAACACTGATAAATATTTTGCCACTTATCCGCAAACCGGTTGATATATATCTGAACGTCAAAACAGCTAGGTAAGTCGTGAATGTACATGTCGTAATCTCAGCCCTGCATGTAGTATTAAATAAAACATGTTTAACCCTTCGTTTGATTATAGAAATAGCAGCGCATGATTTATAATTAATATCGGAATACAGTGACTGCTTGAATTTTGCATCACCATAAAATATCCTGTCTCCGGGGATATGCCTTTAATGGTATTGTTTTTACATTTTATAACGTGAAAATACTAACCAGGAAAATATTTCTGCAGTAGATTATAACGGTGATATTGTAATAACCTTTATCTTTAATGTTAAAACGGTATTTTGTAAATGTGTACTGTGAGAAATTTAGATTAAAAAAAAAAACTTTGAACAAAATTCGTCATTGTCTTTATTATCTGTACGGAAAGACAAGGCATATCTCACGCAAATCCACTACAGACGTTATCCGTAGTTACAATCTATATATTCTATTTACAATATCAACATGTACATATTCTATACAATCTATGTAATTAACACAAGTTTCAGTATATATACGTTCAATATATCATGTCTATTTTCATGTAACAACGATCTACATGACATGTCAATATGTATAATTACTGTGTATATTGATTGTTCTGCATGTCAGTACATTCATTTTAAATAGTGTTTAGTCATCATTATCCTCCTCCTCCTCCTCCTCCTCATCATCATCATCATCATCCTCGGCATCATCATCAAAAACAACACCAACAACAACAACCGCATCACAATAATGATTACGATTATCATAATCATCATCATCATCATCATCACCAACAGCAGCAGCAGTTTGCAGGGTTCCAGTAGTAGTCACATCACAATTTCATAAAAATTAAGTGAATCACGAAAGTCGAAAAGATTAATACAGACGTAAATGTCTTACCGGGTACGTGTTCCGGTTTATCCTTTTTCCCTAGGGATGCAGAACGGGGCCGATGGTGAAGCATGTTCTGAATCTTGTGAAGCTGCTTGCTCCCGAACCCCGGCCCCTTGTGTTCCTTCGTGGGTGATATCATTCCTGTAGAGTCAGACATGTTTGGATTAATTACGAGTCGCAATACAATCGACCAACTATTGACACAGTTTCACATGGTAGTGTTTTTATCAAACATGAAATATACTTAATGCTTGTGGTGTACACTTCCCGACAAATGTTCTTCACAGTTTAATGTATGTAAAACGATATGTTGACTTACTAGAGTGGTAAGAGATAAAAAAATTTAATACTAAATACCATAAGCAGTTACGCAACTAACTATGAAAGACTGAAGTTGGACAGATGCGATGTTATCTAAAAAATACATAAGAAACGTAAACCAGCATCGTTACGGGTGTTGGGACAATAAAGGCAGGAAGTACAGATGTACGGATGAAATTAGGAAAGAGCAGATATAATACTCTACCTGTAAAATATGTTCTCTTAGGTGACAAGATATTATAGTATTCGATTATTTAGTTTGTTAGTTAGTTGATGGTTGGCTGACCGACTGACCGACGTCCATCGGTCAATCGATCGATGGATTGAAGATACTGAACAAAGATGATGAAAACCGGTAAGTAAACATAAGTCAACTCACAGTGCTCAGAAAGGGAAACTTAAAGTTATGCAGTACACTTCATGAGATTGAGAGTTAGTATGACAAACCGACAATATTATACAAGTGTGTTTATTTTTATAGTACTGTATCGAAAGTACGGAAGAAAATATCAGGCCGAAAACAATCGGTTCTTTCCATGTGATCGATTTGTTTATGAGAGATGGTTTTTGTTACTTTGTATAAAAGGGCCTAGTATTTACTATTCTCTTTTTTGTTTTGATGTTTGTTCTTTTTCAGTTTAGGTTTATAGTGTCTATATGATAGCACGTAAGAATCTGTACCTAAGATATTTTGAACGTTAGTATACATTATTTAATGTTATGTTCAAAATATAGATAAGGTCGGTGTACTTTGATTTGTTGACCCAAAAGGAAATAGAGTGCAAAATTTTAGGGTCGGGTAAACTAAATCATGTGACATGTCACATGTTTTAAATGTAAATAAACAATGCGGTCAATGTACGATTATAAACAGTGATAGACAAGGATGTTTTTTATCAGCCGAGACATTATTTTAGCAGTAATGTACATGTATAACCATGTACTTGAACAGACAGCCCTTTAAAGGGACTCTGGTTGATTTCTAGGGACCGGAAGTACTACTTGGTGAAATTAGCTTTTTGCCCTCAATGTACTTATCATTGTCTTTCCCGTTGAGGCTTTGATACATTGATTATATTAACGGTTCATTTGTATATAAAATGAGAGAATAAGCGGATTTTGATTTGATCTGATTTGGGATGGTTAGCCGGTTAATTATGTGACCCCTCTTATAGATCGGACATTCCATAACTGTCACACCTTCACGACGTAGAAGGCAAACAGTCTGTATAAAGCCAGAAAGCACAATGAAACCAAAATAAAACTTAACTACATCATTTCATATTACGGTAATCTAGTAATGAAAACATTACAGTAATCTTTCAAGTAACATTGACAGACGAGAATATTTGAACCGTTAATAGAATACAAAATCGTTGTGAAGAGGAACAAACGCGACGTCATCAAAAGACGTCAGTATTGGCTATAGCCCGGTGATTAATAAGACTGAAACTTTTATGGAAATCGAACTAAATTGACTAGCCTAACCTACATTGTAAGTTTCTTGTTTGACACCGTATCTCCGTTATCAGTATACATTTATATTGTCAAGGACTAAATCAATTCTCTGGCGACAGAAGTTTTTTTTTAAATGAAGGTACTGGTAGTTTAGAAATTCGTTTGACGAATCTTTGATGTTTTCTAATTCCAAAGGAATTACACATTAGTTTTCAATTTATAAATTAACGATTCTTCGGTTACTATACAGTTTCGAGTTAAAAGGCAATTAAATTTGATTCGATTCATAAGAAAAAAAATCATTCACTAACCTTTTCTAAGACATTTTACTTACTTCCAACATGTTATCAGCACATTTATCTGTTTTATTACATCCAAATTACGATTTATAAAACATAAAGCCGATCACGAAATAATTTCATTTTTCCCACATCTGATAACTTTTTATATTGAGTGTAAAGGTGTTGTGTTATTCATGTTAACAGGTTAATTTCATGACGGTTTTCATGTTACAACAATGTCAGTATGGTAACAAATACGGCTTTGAAAAGATCAGTATTTTTTTAAAAAGACATTATTTTAACCCACCTGTGGTTTAGGTCATCTTGTATTACATATGCGTTTGTGTTTTCTCATATTGAGCCTTCCGAGGTTTTTTTTTATAATAACTAGTAAAATTGTGGCATCAGAAGAAATTTAAATACAAAAAAGCCTTACAGATAAAAGCCTTATTTAGCGTCGAAAACACGAGAGCTACAATGTTGCCTGCGACAATCTGGGTACCCATCAACACTGAAGTTTTGTATTCACTATTGTTCAGAAACGGGTGGCGCCTGACAATCTGTGCCAAGCAAGGAAACTAAAAGTTAATTATTTACGTCTCTGATATGATGTGGCCAGGGTTTCGGCCCACGACCCGTGGACTATCTACCACTGGGCGTTATATATAGGCAATACATGAAGTATGTATTCATTAGTAAAAGGTGCAATGGTTATTTCGGTCGGGGCTAATTATAGGCATATAATGATAGAAGGTATCGGGTGATAAGATTTACCACACAGTATAATTAATCTTCAAACCCGAACGATTTGATTGCCGCATACTGTGAAACTTTGAAGGAAATTTAAACCATATACTTTGTGAAATTGATCAATCAGTGACTTAAAAAAATGTCTTTTTTTAAAGTGATTTTATGCCCTCTTTTTTGAAGGAAACATTTATACATTTTATCGAAACTATACAAGAATTAAAGCACGCGTGTTAACGAAGTAAATAAATTTAAGGGGCTTTTACCCCGTGCCTGCTGATAAAAAGGAAGCTAAAGTACATTTATAGAAAGCACAGCGTATTGTCAGAAGCACAGTGTGAGTCACTGAGAGGAGATTGGTCTGTGCTTGTATTAAAAACCCACACGACGTTATTCGATATATCTTATAGTTTTGTGTCAACAGAAAATTACCCATTGTCACTTTACCTCAAGCCATATCAAAGCAAAGTTTATTTGCCAAGTTTACAAATTAAAAGCAGGAAATATTTGTTCGGATTTTATATAGATCATTTAACCTGCTGTTACCCCAGGGTTCAAACCTATAAACAGCTTGATGTGCGACCTAATCTAATGACCATCGACGGGGTTTACAACAGGTGGTCAGTGTGACACGGCGAATGCTTTAGGACAACGAAGATCTGAACAGAAATATCTACGATATATTTTGGTATACACATACATGTATATAAATTCATGTCCATTTCAAATTGTGTTCATGAGGACGTAAACCGCTATTAAAGTCCCAGGAGCATTTTGGATGTTAATTACAAGTAGAGAAAGATCTTATCGGCGAAACTGACCTTTATTTGCCCCAGAAACATTCTTAACGTTGGTTTAACAGTCGATCAAATGGTGCAATATTATTTTTTAATGATAATTATGTAAAAAGTAAGAAACACTTTCTGGCAACTCTTTTTCATGAAGAATTGACCTGAATACGAAACAAAAGCGTATACGTCAGTATTGCTTTAGAGTGCACAGATTTACAGTTCTATCAATATCCTATCAGTCAATTTTAGTGCTCCTGGGTTTTTAAATTCTTGATTAGATTTTAGTTGTATTTTATTCCAATGTATTTTCACGATACAAAAACCAAGCACCAACTAGAAGAGTCGAAAGCAAAGTAAAATTCATGTAACTTGCTTGTACCCTGTATGAGTTTGCAGAATATCAAGGATGAATCTCAATCAGCTCAGCCTCTGCCACACAGACGGATGGACGGACAGACAGATATTCTATGATCATCCCACTTTCATGCCACAATGCAATAGAAAATACATATATATGTATATAAAATACATAAAAGCACTCGTTGAGTCTTGAGATACGCGTTTCGGAGTGCTGTCGTCATTTAGATTGTTTATAGCTGCAGCCGACCCTGGGATTTCTTCCCAGGTGAACTTACCAAGATCCCGATTCAGAGTGCACCCAACTTTGTGCTATACAGAAGGTAGAACTACGTAACTTTAAAGATTACGGTTAAACAACTGATGTCAGTTATTAAAACCTTAGAAACATTTGAAAATAATGTATCCATGCATGCACTTGTCGTATATACATTACACTAGACTCCAATATAACGAACACTTTGGGCCCTTCTCAATTTGTTCTTTATATCTAGAGTATGTTATATCCATATTACACGTTCATTTTAAATAAAGATAGAAAACAACATCGGGCTCAGAAACACTATTCCTTATATCCAGAATTTCGCTATATCCGGAGTCGTTATATACGGAGTTGACTGTAGTTAGTTGTACCGTAAGTTCGTGTTTTTTCTGCACTTCTAAAACGAACGAATCACACGGGCACATTAATCAATTGTTTTTGTGATATGAAGCAATAACGAAGGCACTGTAAGTAATATATCAACAGTAGGGAAGAGTGAACTGAAAGTTTTTTTTACATGCGGACGAACGAATGAACGAGTTAAAATGAGTGAGGTAGGGGAATGAATGAGTGAACGAAAGAATTGACGAGATTCAGATTTGAGGTTTAGTTAGAATAAGAATTAGAATAAATGAATGAATGAATGGACGAACGACGGAACGAACGAATGAATATTTACCCCACATCCGATTTTACGGAACGAACGAATGAATATTTACCACACATCAGATTTTATACCTTGGTTAACTGTATCGTATTCCACATATTTTAAGTTATATTCGAATTTTCAGATAAGATCCCGTACGTGTTCACTTCTATATACATACACAAGTAATGAAAACACTGTATCTCACTGTTCAAAGTAAATGCAACTTACAAATTCTCCTGATAATATTTATGTACATGTAAAAACGCGCATTTAGATTAAAAATATCTACATACAGATTTCGTAACAAAGTTTCCCCAGACACTTTTGTATGCATATCGCTGCCACTCCTGATGCTATATCATATCACGGAATTTAAAATAAATTCTTACATATCCCGCAGGCTGATCTGATCTATATAGAATACAGGAACACTGTTATAGTTGAGAATGAACTTTGACTTTTTTTGCGTAAATGAGTATGTACATGTATATGTATGTACTTGTTATTTCTATATTTAGTCTCACCTGCATGCAGCATTCTAAATATATAATCGTCATTCTGTTCGCGTCATCTTCGAGAGAACTTCTCGCAAAAAAGAGCCACGCATGTATCCAAATATGTCGAATCAAACTGTACAGAAGTGACCATGAAAATGTCGGTCTGTGTGTCTGTCTGTCCGTCTGCATGAATACCTACACTTGAAATGAATTGTATGTTACATACGTGGAATTTGCAAGAATAAACAAGAGAGCCAAGATGGCCCTATATCGCTCACCTGAGTACATAACCTACTTACGACCAAATGTGAACGACATTCAACCTAAAAACTATATACCTTTATCATAAACACAAGCATTCTGTTTGACCTTGACAAGACAAACATTCCGGGCAAGTTATACGATGATTGGCTATAAAAAGGATTTTCTTGGATTTGACCTAGTGACCTAGTTTTTAATCCCAGAGTTAATCCACATTCAATTTTGACCTAAATATCATCAATACAAGCACTCTGACCAAATTTCATGACAATATGGTATTAAAGTGGCCTCCAGTATTGACAAGGTTTTGATTTGATTTGTTCTAGTAACCTAGTTTTTGACACCAAGTGACCTAGTTTCAAACTTGACCTAGAAATTATCGAGACAAACATTCTGACCAATTTTCATGAAACTTTGATATTAAACATGGCCTAGAGTGTTAACAAGGTTTTTCTTTGATTTGACCGTGAGACCTAGTTTTTGACCCCAGGTGACCCAGATTCGAACTTCACTTAGAAATTATTAAAACAGACATTCAGACCAATTTTCATGATGATTAAATAACAAATGTGGCCTTTTAGAGTGTTTACAAGATTGTTCTTTGATAAAGACTCTCCCGACAGTGTTTGACCCAGGTAACCCAGATTCGATTGATTGATTAATAAACGGGCTTCTAAAGAGTTAACAAGATTGTTCTTTGATTTGACTAGCGTTTGACCCCATGTGACACAGATTCGAACATGGCTTCTATCGTTGCGACTAACATTCTGACCAATTTTCACCAGGATTGATTAATAAATATGGCCTCTAGAGAGTGTTAACAGGGTTTTCTTTGATTTGACCCTCTAACATAGTTTTTGATTCTAGGTAACCCATATTCGAATTTGACCTAGAAATCATCGAGACACACATTCTGTGTCACATTTTCTTTGATTTAGTTTAGTTTATACTAATTTATTTTAGCTAGATTGTGAAGAAAGCTTTAGCTTATTGAGTCACTCTCGAGTCCGCTTCCTGGAAAAACCAGTACTGGTGTCATATGAGGAAGTACGGTCGTGACCCCAGTGGGGCTCGAACCCGCAACCTCCGGGATGAGCGGCCGACACATTAACCTCTACACCACCGCTCCCCTTTCTTTGATTTGACAGTGTGACCTAGTTTTTGACCCCAGCTGACCCAGATTCACAATAATTTAGATAAACATTCTGACCAATGTTCATGAAGATTGGATGTCAGATGTGACCTCTAGTCTGTTAACAAGTCAAGTGTGAACAGACAGACACAATGGATGATCACAATAGCTCACCTTTGAGCACTTCATGCTCAGGTGAGCTAAAAAGGAAACATGAGTATGAGGATACCAGTAGTTCAGCTTCTGCAGCATAAATTTAATCTGTTTTAGAACATGAAAACTCTGATGAGACAAAAAGGTTATATTTAGAACTGCCAATCATATATGGATAACCATCAATGTTTATTAAACAGTACAACATATAAAATGTCATAACAGACATGGACCTAGACACTCCATACAGCAGTATTTTTTGCCCAGTTACATAATAATGTGCGTGTTGGTATCAAAACGTCAATTCTGAAGATCCATCTTTAGAGATAATCAGATTGAAAGTGTAAGGCGTAGCCAGAAATCTACTTCAGCTCCGGTAAGTTTACCAGTATTTTAAGCAGGTCTGTTTGGATTACAATCGTGACCATTGCATTTTATGTTGGTAATTTAGGTGTTGACCCAACTTAGTACATTTCAGTGCAAGAATTCATCACATTCACACGAGAGAGGCAGCTCTTTTTTTCATGATCAAAATTATTATTATTATATAAATTATTCATGGATCTCTCGTGATGCAATGAACGCTTATTATCAGTGACTTCCTTATCATCACACTGCCTCTCTGGTGCAAATGTGATAGAATAAAGACAAGAGGGCCAATATGGCCAAGATGGCCCTATATTGCTTACCTTGGTACAAGTCCACTTGCCTGGTGGAAGATCACTAGATAATGTTATATACAATAGTTTTCCTATATACGTCTTTGCAAAACAAGTGACCCCCCCCCCCTCCCCGCCCCCTGGTCAAGGTCAATTTTGACCCCAGGGGCATAATTTGAACAAACTTTGAAGAGATCTACCAAGCAATGCTACATGCCAAATATCTAAGCTCTAAGCCTTGTGGTTTAAGAGAAGAAGATTTTTAAAGTTTTTCCTATATAAGCCTATGTAAAACGAAGTGACACCCTGTGTGAGGTCAATTTTGATCCAGGGGTCATAATTTGAACAATCTTGGTAGAGGTCCACTAGACAATGCTACATACCAAATATCTAAGCTCAAGGCCTTGTGGTTTCAGAGAAGTAGATTTTTAACGTTTTTCCTATATAAAGCCTCTGCAAAACTAAGTGACCAGCCCCGCAGGGTCAATTTTGACCCTGGGGCCATAATTTGAACAATCTTGGTAGAGGTCCACTAGACAATGCTACATGCCAAATATCTAAGCTCTAGGCCTTGTCGTTTCAGAGAAGAAGATTTTTAAAGATTTTCCTATATTATATTTTTAAAGCCTATGCAAAACTAAGTGACCACCAGCACGGGGTCAATTTTGACCCTGGGGTCATAATTTGAACAATCTTGGTAGAGGTCCACTAGCCAATGCTACATGCCAAATATCTAAGCTCTAGGCCTTGTGGTTTCAGAGAAGAAGATTTTTAAAGTTTTTTCCTATATAAGCCTATACAAAACTAAGTGACCACACCCATGGAGTCAATTTTGACCCGGGAGTCATAATTTGAACAATCTTGGTAGAGGTCCACTAGACAATGCTACATGCCAAATATCTAAGCTCTAGGCCTTGTGGTTTCAGAGAAGAAGATTTTTAAAGTTTTCCCTATATAAAGCCTATGCAAAACTAAGTGACCACCCGTGCGGGGTCAATTTTGACCTGGGGGTCATAATTTGAACAATCTTGGTAGAGGTCCACTAGACAATGCTACATGCCAAATATCTAAGCTCTAGGCCTTGTGGTTTCAGAGAAGAAGATTTTTAAAGTTTTTCCTATTTGTTGCCATAGCTACCAGAGTTCTGCATGGAATGGAATTCTTTGAACAATTTTGGTAGAGCTTCATGCAAGGAACATTCCTGCATAGTTTTATCAACATTGGCCTAGTGGTTTCAGAGGAGATGTCATTTGAATCAAAATGTTGACAGACGACGGACGACGGACAATCATCAATTAGAAAAGCTCACCCTGAGCTAAAAATGATTTTATTTTTGCTGTACCTTAACATTTGAATTTTACCACCAAAGTGCCTGGTAAGTGTTCTTTCATATAAGGGCTCTGACTTCAGTATTTCAAATGCTGTAATATAGGGCATACAAAAATCTTCAGTTACATGTATGTTTAACTACAGCCAGATACAGAAGTGTAAATAAACAACAAAACATTAAGGTACATGTTTTTATTCAGCATTGTGTAAGAACATAAACCATTGCGAACACATTCTGTCAAAAATACATTAACTTAGAAGATTGTCAACTTTTAGAACTATTTATTACAACTTTTCAATGTTTATAACACTGGCTTTAAAAATTAATAATTTTTGGCTCCGATTTTGAATTTTTGTCATAAATAGTGCTTTTTCTTTTTGTATTTTTTCTTCTTTTAAATTATAATATGACCAAAGTCATGGTCACTCGTCTTATATACTAATATTAGAACTGAATTAATTCTATGTCAAAATATCACAGGTTTATAATGGGGCTTGAACCTGCAGACCCCAGATCCATTGTTCAAAACTGTAACCGAATTAACCCATAACTGAAAGAGCTAGCCCAACTGCAAATCTGTTCCTTTAAACAGGCATAGAAGTATGACCCGGTGACCTACATATATCAAAATACTGAGTTGCTGAATTTTATCTAATTACAAAATAACTTAATTCTGAACCTAGCCATGAGACCGATCTTCTGGAGTGTTAACATGTTTTTTCTGCTACTTGACCTAGTTTTTGTGACTTTTGTGGTCACTGGTTGGAACAGAAGTTTATTAAAGCAGTACTTCCACCAAGTTTGAACACATCTGTTTTAAAACAAAACAAAAAATTATTGATTTTGCTAGTTTTTTTCAACATGACACCTTGTTATTGAAGGAAACTAACATTTCTTTTGAAACAAAACTTCTTAGCAAGTGTGAAAATTCAGGTACTGTAAATCATGAACCATTTGTGAGAACTTTATGTCCACGTTCTTTCGCGAGAGCACTCTTTCGCAAATTCATCATTTCGCTAATTCAAAGTTCTAAGGAAATTATTGATATTGTTACAACAGTGTGAACCAGCTGGATCACTTGTTCGTGAATTCATGGTCTCGTGAATTGACCCTGAGATCAAAATATGGTAAACTTTTTGTCTCGCGAGTTCAAAGTGATTTACAGTACTAGAATATTCACAAGGTTTTCCTATTTTCTGACTGTGTGATGCTTTTTGCCTCATCTTACTAATGAATAAAAACGCTAGGAATATTATTTTAGATGAAGGTTATCACAACAGCTCATTTGAACCATTTGGTTCGTGTAAATCAGCACAGGTGAAGCACTTTTACAGTCACAGTACATGTGCTGTTTCGATGTCAAAAAAAAATAAAAAATATCATTGTGACAAAATTAAAATAAACTTTATCAGCACTTGCCAATGAAATATCAGGGATGCAGAAGAGCTGCGAAGAGTCTGTAAAAGCTTTTGGTACGCATATAGCAGTTTTGAACAAACATTGCACATTAACATACAGTATCACAGAGACTAAACATGCGGTTATTTTCTCTACAACCTAAACAAAAGTAGACAATTAACTATTTCCATTGGAGGCAAAATTTATATACAACAAGAGCTGTCCCTCCCAAGTGACGAATGCCCCCGAAAGAGGTGCCTCACAGTCTGTGTCCTCTCCATGTGCTCAATAAATGTGCTATGTATTTTAAAATCCTTCCTGCTGACAGGTAATCATGCATACAGTATTCCATTACTTTAAACCTAAGTGTGACCTTGACCTTTGAGGTAGGGACTTGGGTCTTGCAGCGACACATCCGCTTGATGTGCTAGACATTTGTGCACAGTTATTTTAAAATCCTTCAAAGCATAATAAAGTTATAGTCCCGGACACAAATGTATGCATATATACAGGATTCCATTACCTATAAACTCTAAGTGTGACCTTGACCTTTTGTGGTAGGGATGTGGGTCATGCCGCGACACGTCATCTTGATGTGCTAGACTTTGTGCCAAATTATTTTAAAATCCTTCAAGGCATGACAAAGTTACGTCCGGACACGAATGTGTGCATATATGCTTATATAGGGAATCCACTACCTTCAAACTCTAAGTATGACCTTGACCTTTGAGGTAGGGACGTGGGTCTTGCACCGACACGTCGTCTTGATGTGCTAGACTTTGTGCCAAGTTATTTTAAATCCTTCAATGCATGACAAAGTTACAGTCCGGACACGAATTTGTGCATATATGCTTATATGGAGGAATCCATTACCTTCAAACTCTAAGTATGACCTTGACCTTTGAGCTAGGGACGTGGGTCTTGCACGCGACACGTCTCTTGATGTGCTAGACATGTGTGCCTAGTTTTTTAAAATCCTTCATGCATGACAAAGTTACGTCCGGACACGAATGTGTGCTATTAGAGGATTCCATACCTTCATCTCCAAGTGTGACCTTCACCTTTGAGGTAGGGATGTGGGTCTTGCACGCGACACGTCGTCTTGATGTGCTAGACAGTGGCCAAGTTATTTTAAAATCCTTCAATGCATGCCCCCCCCAACCAAAACATTCATCCCACCCCCCATTTTTTGGACGGACGGACGGACGACAGACGGACGGACGGTCAGACGGTGCGATTTTAATATGCCACCCTTCGGGGGCATAAAAACAAATTAATACTGAAACAAAATTACACCTTGGGTGGTCCAATGTGGCTCACCTGAAGTTAACAGATCTACTGAATCTGTATTTGAAAATCCTGTGGTGATGAAATCTTACTCTTGCAGTAGTCTTGCTTTGACAGACTGAATTTAGTTTCCTGCCACCTGTCACAGACTGCTGAACTCTTGATAGAAAGGAATAGAAGGTAGCTTCATCAAGCATGTTACGAGTAAGTTTTATGAAAATTAATCCGACTGGAGATATCACTGGAAGTGATTTATACCCCCACTTATGCGCTGGTCACTATGGCACTAAAGTTCTCTATGGTACGTGTACTGTAAAATATTCTAGCACTCTATACTACTGATTAGTACTGTAGTACTCCACAATATGTCGAGTAATGTAGTATTCTAAATTATTGTAATGCAGTATACAGTACTATATTTAAAGGTTTTTCTATTTTTAGTAACAGCAGCCCCTGTGTCTAATGGACCAGAACCATTTCCTGCAGCTTGAAAGGGGACAATGCAAGGATGCTACAGAGCAAGTTTGTCAACATTCCATCTATTAGTTCATGAGAAGAAGATGTTTTAAGGTTTTTCAATTTTTAGTAACAGTGGCCCCTGTGTTAACTGGACCAGAACCATTTCGGGGACAATGCAAGGATGCTACAGAGCAAGTTTGGTGACATTCCATCCATCTATTGGTTCATAAGAAGAAGACATTTAAAGGTAATTCCATTTTCTATTTTTAGTAACAGCGGTCCCTGATGGATGAAACAACTTGCATGATTCCTATATCGCCCCCACTTTATATGGCTTTGACCTTAGCAAGCAAGAACAAAGTTTTTCTATAACTGGCCTAAAAATTCCATATCTGTTTTAACCTACATATGGTCATAAAAATCCATTACTGGGTAATCAACCTTACTTGCCCTTTATTGATCATGCTGCTTTGACAATTTTTGTTTCTATTACAAGTTATGAAATAAACTATATGTAGGGCCAACTGCTATAAATGTATTGGTTTCACGAAGAGCCAATACCTCACCATGTAACAATATCTGGCCATGGCTGAACACACTGGGCTAGTACAAAGGGAAGGAACAAGACTTTCTTATTATAAGTAGAGTCACAGGCAACATCGGGAAGGAAGGAAGGAAAATCTTATTGACTTGTATTATGCAGTTGTACAAGTTTAACCCCTGTTCCAACCGTATTTTGGTCATTTAAATAGGCGGGACATGCATTTGGTTACCAGAGGGCACATAAATTCCATTAAAAATACAAAAATCTGTGGGAGTATCAGTAAAAATTAATGTTGATACTGGTAGGTTGCAAGACCTAGAGTTTTGCAAGACGTGGTATGCAAGACCTAGAATTTTTGCAAGATGTGGTATGTAAAACATAGTTTTTGCAAGATGTGGTATGTAAACCATAGTTTTTGCAAGATGTGGCATGCAAGACCTAGAGTTTTTGCAAGATGTGGTTGCAAGACCTAGAGTTTTGCAAGACGTGGTATTCAAGACCTAGAGTTTTGCAAGATGTGGTATTCAAGACCTAGAATTTTTGCAAGATGTGGTATTCAAGACCTAGAGTTTTGCAAGACGTGGTATTCAAGACCTAGAGTTTTGCAAGATGTGGTATTCAAGACCTAGAGTTTTTGCAAGATGTGGTATTCAAGACCTAGAGTTTTGCAAGATGTGGTATGCAAGACCTAGAGTTTTTGCAAGACATGGTATTCAAGACCTAGAGTTTTGCAAGATGTGGTATTCAAGACCTGGAGTTTTGCAAGACGTGGTATTCAAGACCTAGAGTTTTGCAAGACGTGGTATTCAAGACCTAGAGTTTTTGCAAGATGTGGTATGCAAGACCTAGAGTTTTGCAAGACGTGGTATGCAAGACCTAGAGTTTTGCAAGATGTTGTATGCAAGACCTAGAGTTTTTGCAAGATGTGGTATGTAAGGTATTTTTTTTTTGAAGATGTGGTTTGCAAAACATAAAGCTTTTGCAAGATGTGGTATGCAAGACAAAAGTGATCACAATATTTCACCACAGCATAAAACTAAGATGAATTAATAAAGGAAACAAAACTAGTCAAATTAAGCTACTAGAACATAGGAAAGATAAATCAATCTATCCTATCAACAAAACACATCTACAAAGAATTAATAATAATTGTTCATGACATCTAAAAATATACATCAATGATCATCTATGAGTGCAGCAGTCAGAATGAAAAGGCGTGTACAATACAGGTATGTAGAACAAATGATACACATATGATATATGCATATGTTACTAACACGATAATATCAACGCTGCTACCCTACTGTGAAAGATACAAGATTGTACATGTGTTACTTACAACAAAAAGCATCATCCAAATCTGACCCTTACCCTGCTTTATTTTTAAAAAAATTGGTGTGTCCGTCTTTTGACAGGACCATTAATTGTTCAGAAGGGTTACCATGGAAAATTTAGTGAAAAATAGCTATCAGTGCATATCACGATAAGACTACACGGATAATTTTTACCATGTCTTAATTTGAAATTTCTGAAACTATCTAGAATAGACTGTGGAAAGGAGACAGGAAAACTACACGGACACAACACATCACGATCAGACATGCATGCATGGATGTGCAGGCTGTTCATGATCACCTTATTCTGCAGCATGTGTCTAGAATCACAACATAATTTTTAACGTGTCCTAATTTGATATTTCTGAAACTATCTAGAATACTGAAGAAAGGAGACAGGAAAATTACCAATACATCATATGACTAGCATCATGTGTCTTCTGAAACAATTAATGGTAACGATAAGCAATGATTACTAAATACGATCAATTACTTCCAATGTTAACATGCTATTTGGAGCGCATGAACTCAATTTTCATTTTATGAAGAGAAGCCTACAAAAAACGTCTGACAGAATTTGCCGTACCATTGTAGTTAATTGACAGTTACTTTACAATATTGCATACACGTATGTTGAAGAAGAATATATAATACATGTATCACTTCCTCTGCGAACTAGATCTTTCTAGAAAACAGGTAGGTTACTGTTTCCATTTTAAAAAAGCTTATGCCAAAAACAAACTTCTGTACTCCAGACCATTGGCAGGATAATTTTAGACAAAATAATAGCAGGTCGAAATAATTCCATTTTGGAGTTTGGCAGTACCTTACGAATCAAGCTTATCTTGAAAAGAGGACATACCATTTTTGATATGATATACAGTCAACCCTGCTCTTGTGACCACCTTAATTAAGCAACAACCTGATTTGTGCAACCACTTAATATTCCTGCCTTGCAATATAAGATGATAGCAATTTATCCTGAGTTAAGAGACCACCTGTCTTACAAGACCACAATTACAGCTTCCCCTGTGTGGTCACTTAAGGTAGATTTGACTGTACGTTGCAAGAATATATAATTGTACTGTCAAATATGTATGATGAAATTAGAAAATTCTTAATATTATAAAATACTGCCAATGTATTCTGAATAGAGTTTTGATGGAAAATATGGTATGTGACGTCAGTTTTTAGACTAGGCAATGACTCCTTAGGTACATTTGTATACAAATTCAGAATAATGTTATTCTGTATCTACTGGACATAGGAAACTGAAATTTTAGCATATCAATATTGAAAAATTTACTATTCAAAGTAAGCCAAAAATCTAATTTCCAAGTATTTTGTCCAAATGTCCTTTGTATTGATGGTCATATATCAATTGTAATATGTATGCTTATACTCTTAATAAAACTAAGACCCTTTTTTTATCTTGTTATCAATATGAGGAGTGATTATGCAATTCCTTTGAGATATAAAATATTTCTGTACATTAAAGCAGAGAAATGAACAGGGAAAAATTGTTTCCCGTAACTCAGGCATGCACTGATGATGAAACAATACATATACACATATGTAATTTCGAGTTTTTTCTTGGTTTTATCACCTGTTTCAACAGTATTTCGGTAATTCATAGGTGGATAATTTACCTAAGCATCGTTCCTTTATAGGACCATACTAGACAAGTTGGCAGCTGGGCTCAAACCCATGACCGTTAATAAATGACAGGTTTGAGTGAATTCTGATCAGCGGCTCTAAGGGAATCGGACACTGGGGCTGTCAATGTCTTTTACTGAGGATTGCTTACTTGCTTGAAAATACAGGTAGCCAAATTGACAAAGTATCTTGTCAACGAATGCTAGAAATATATTCAGTAAATAAAACATCAGCATGATAACAACATAATGGATTGTCTTAAAGTACTGCATATTAAATATACACATACACATAAGACAGTATGAGATAGTAATGGTCTACTGGTAATGACTGCCAAAAGCAAGACAATTCAGGGCCAATCAGATGTAAAACAACATATACACTACTAAAACACCATATGTTCAATCTGTTCTATTTACAGATATCAATTATATACACATGTATAAACCTAACTTACTTATCACAATATTTATGGTTTGTTTGCTGTCTAATGACTATGTCAAATAATCTCCTTTTTTTTGCATTTTTTCCTTTTTTTCATAATTGTTTTTTCTTCTATTTCCCCATTTTTAATTTTTTTTTCTTCTATTTCCCCATTTTTTGTGCATCATTTTAATTTTTTTTTTTTTTTTTTTTTTTTTTACTGTGTTGAGTGGCAAAAATGGCATCACTACAGAACTTTAAAAACTCTTTTTTTTTACATCCAGGCCACAACAAAAAAATGCTAAGATTTTCAGGCATGCCTTTTCCCTTTATCATTTGGTGTGCACTACTAAATTATTTTGAATACAGTACAACAAGAAAGTCTTTGGATATCATAGATGCCCTGTGAAGTAACCCATAATATGGAGGCAGGAATCATGTTTCATGAGCAGTGAACTTTCTTATCAGTTATGTCAATGCCAAAAGTTACGTATATTATCCAAATGACGCAGATCATGTGTACCAATTTTCCCTTAGTACCTTTCAATATCAGATACTGAAATTATTCTATGTGGGACATAGTTAAGCTAGTCAACATAATAAACAAACACATCCGCTTGTTTTACACAATATTTTGATGCAAAATAATAACCAAACACATCTGTTTGTTTTAAACAAACAATTTGAATGAAAATCTAGCAACTTATTGCAGTGGCCTTTAGAAACATTTAATTTTTTTTTTGGTATTTGTGTATATACATATTTTTTTCTTTTTTTTTTTACATGTTTTTTTACCATTTCTTCAATGTCAAGTGATTATATTGATAAAGGAATAACTACAGTATGAAACTCACACCAAGTCAGTTCTATTTTATTTTTTTTTAAATATTTTTTTTTTTTTTTTTTTATATAAATTTTAGTGTTTAAAAAAAAAATGTTTTCCCCCTACTTTTTCCCTTATACCTCTAGATTTCAAGTGAACAAAAAAAAATGAGACAATGATGGTAACTACATCATGCATAATCAGTGACAATACCTCCCATTTGCAATGATACATCACAACAAAGTATTTTATATACAGAAAAAAATGTCATAGGACAGCAAGCGAACTGTGTTTCTCATTTACTTATGAAAGCACACTTACATCTAAAAAATTTCAGTTCATACATTATCAAGTCTAATATCAATAAATGAATGAATAATACAGAATTTGAGAGTTGAATGCGATACTGTTGTAACAGATGTTATCAAGATAGAAGCAAATAGGACAGTTTTGCGTTCAATATACTCTATAGAGCAGTTTTACACAATACCTGAATAACCGCAAGTCCTTAAGTTTTTTTTATCCATCAAAAGTGTTTGTCTTGCACTCTGCCAAAAACTCACCATCCATATTGAAAAGATATATAAAATTTTCTTAAATCTTGTATTTCAAAACAGATTGCTTTGTGCATTTAATATTTCATAATAACGGTTTCTATGTATATGTTACATTGAGAAAGGTCAGGAAAAACTGACACTTGCAACCAAGATCCTTCAAAAGTGACCTTTTCCACAACTCAATCAAGACATCTAAGCTACAAAACAGACTAAAATCTAAAGACATAATAATTCGAGGGTTGACCTAAAAACTATCACATGCCCTTTTTTTTTTATTTCATATCAGTTCTGACAGTTTTAAGGGTCAACCCTCTATATACATGTACATTCTCTGAGACAGTGCAATATAGTTGATTTCATTAGGTCTTTATACATTGCAATAAAATATCTAAAGCAGTTTCACTTTGTCTGCTACCACCCTGATATACTTAACAAAATTTGCAAGTACCATATTTATCCAAATAAATGCCCCTTTGATATATAAATGCATACAGTCAAACCTGTGAACAAAGACCACACTCGGGAAGAAGCCGTCTTTGTTGACAGATGGTTTTTACCGACAGGTGTCTACACAACATTTTGATAGTTTAATAGGTTTGGCCCCCCGACTGTCTTTATTTTCAGGGTGGTCTTTATTAGAAGGTGGTCCTTAGCACGGGTTTAACCCTTTTTCTACTGTAGTCTACTTGTATGCTATGAATACATTTCAAATTTTTTTTCAATGCTGCTACATGTATGCTGTAGTTTTAATAGTCATCTGCTATGACAAACACATGCACAGTTTAGGATAGTAAGAAAGTAAGTCTAAATGGGCCGCTATTTGGATAAAGAAGGTATTTGCTTTTTTCCCCAAAACAAGATCCCCAGCTCTTGCACCTTTCAACACAGCTTCCAAATGCATAGATACAGAGATAATGCACCTCCCTTTCTGTCATGCATGCTCAAGGATATTACATCATAAAGCATTTCATTCCTAGCAAAACATCTAAAATTACCTCAAAACGACAGCTTTAAAGCCTTTTTTCTTTTTTTCGAAATAAAAGGCGAGAGGAGGGACTATGCTACACCATGTACTACAACAGGAAATGTAAATATTCTTAGCGCAGAAACATACACCATCTCAACTAAGAACCAGTACATACAGTACAGCTTTCAGCTATAACACTACACTGTTAAATACACATCACTCGGAGTACAACAGAACTATTTATACATTCAAGGTACAGCTTTGAGCTGCTGTGTACTCAAACCCAAGTCGGAAAAATCATGTAAGAATTCTGTTTCAGATGTTAGAATGGTCTAGAATTGCTTAAGTAGGCCATAACAGAAACTTAATTTGATATAACTGATTTGCGGTGGCCAGTTGCGTAGATACTGTAAATTGTGTAAATTTTGCATGATGAAAATTTCACACTTTGTGTGCCGACCGACTTTTTTGTGAATTTTTAAATTTCGCAAAAGGGTAATTCTGTGACAATAAATGTATGTGAAATGAATCTTTGACAAGATATGTAAATAAGTGAAGAAAATTAAACCATTTAATGAAACTATGATGATAATTATAGGTAACATGATCTTAAACTGAATTTTTTTTCCATTGCAAACTTTATAATTTCATAAAGACAGCTTTCTTCAAAATAAAATATTGCAAACTTTGGTACTTCAATGAAACCAGTTGTCCTTATTCAATAAGCAAGACATTAACAGATGAGAAGCACAAAACAGAACAGAACAGATAAAACAATGTAAAGAAGACATTCCAACAGTTTGGATTGAATGTCGTTTTCATCCTTTCGGCACTTTGGGAGAACCCACAGCTTGCCAAAGGGCATTCATCAAATTTGATTGAGATAAAAAAAAACAGCTGTCCCACATGAAAAAAGAACAAAACCAAACATTGATGCCAAAGGCTATAAGCCCATAATTTCTTCCTACTGGCCAAGATATGGTTTGATACTGTAAAGTGGGTAATCTTTGTGATGATTTAATTTTCGTTTTTTCCCCGCAAATTTCCTACTTCACTAATTTGAAAATCTCATGAAAGATTAATTTCACATAGATTTACTATTAGAGAATTCTCCTTGAAATTCGCGAATAAGTCTGTCTGCTCACAAATCGCAAAATTTTCATTACGTGAAAATTATCTAATTTACAGTAGGCAGAAGGAAAGAAGCATTTCAGTCACAGACTATCTACATAAGACTTGGTTTGGGGGAAGACACACGTGCATCTTTAACGTTACTAGTGTTGCAAATTCTATCGCCCAATCAAAACTTTGGAAAACAAGCAAGTGCTATTGTGAATCACTAAGCCGTAATATCAGCATCAAAAGCTGTCCCTAAGTAACTTTAGCAGGAATGGTTCAAAGTTTTACAAATTTCTATCATACAGCTTTAAAAACAACAGTAGCAGTTCTATGGTTCAACCGCATCGAACGATGACTCTTCTACGACGACCTTGCTGCGCCGACAGAAACACAAGCAGCTTGCAGCGTTGGTGCATTGATCCAACCTCGAAAACTGTTGCTTCTGCTGTATATTTCTCTTTGACTTTTTCGACTTCAGTGACTGGGCTTGCATGTGGTCAAAGTAGCTGAGCTCCTTTATATACCTGAAATCAAATTCAATTTTCATACATGGGTATACATGTACAGTGCACATTTTATCTTAGCATCCTTATGTACCGGACATGAGACAACAGATTTTCATGAGTGGGTAAGCGTATAGCTATAATAATCTTATTTATAACACTTCTTAGACACTGGTCAATGGAGGCGTGTACAAACAACATAAACTAACGAGTTTGCTATATAACTGATATTTTTCCCAAAAGCTTTCATGTGAACAGTTAAATGATCTGACACTATCAAGAGTTAAAAGATGTACTGTACATATCCATTTTAAGTATTTTACAGTTCCTTCATCATACACTAAACCTGAATACCAGAAAGTCTCACATCTTTGATGAACAACAAAAAAAGATTTTCATCCTCACCATTCAGGCGGCCATTTGTTTTTCTCAATGAACTTGATGTTTTCCGGAGTGAGTTTATGGAAGATCTTCAGGTATTTCTGTCTGATCACAAGGAAGTGATTACACAGGTACTTCATACACCAGTCACTCAGTATTTCTGCATTGTGTAACTGCAAACACGAACAAGAGGGCCATAATGGCCTTATATTGCTCACCTTAGTACCATTGTTCCATCCTCCAAAAGAAAAGAACGGCAGTTCAAAGGTCATGAACCAGGTCATCCAAGGACAATTTTGAAATCTGCTTGATATCTGCTTGAAAAAATGTGCATACAGTGCAAATTTCAATACTGTAAAATAATCTGACTTAGTTTTTGACCCGACACGACCATGTTTCTCAACCTAGAGTTCATCAAGAAAAACATTCTGATCAAGTTTCATGATGAGTCATGACAACTCCAGTTTTTATTGCTTACACAACCTAACAGTTTCGAACTTAACCAAGACAATAATTTTGACCAATTTTCAAAATGACTGAATTGATAATGAAGTTTCTATGACCTGACTAGTCCTGTTGACCTAGTTTTTGACCCCATGTGACCTAGTTTCAATTCCAATCTAGAGTTGATCAACACAAACATTCTGACCAACTTTCATGATGATTGGATACAAAATGAAGTCTCTACTGCAGGTTCAAGAATCTGTTATGATCTGACCTGGTGACCCAGTGTTTAATAAGATGTGACCCTGTTTCCATCTCAACCTAGAGTTCATCAAGACAAACATTCTAACCATTTTTTATGATGATTGGGTACAAAATGCAGTCTCTACTGTGTGCACAAGGTTTTTCTATGATCTGACCTGGTGACCTAGTTTTTCACCCTACTTGGTCCAGTTTCAATCCTCACCTAAATTTCATCAAGGCAAACATATTTTGATAAGTTTCGTGATGATTCCATGAAAACTGCAGTTTCTATTGCTTGCACAACTGCATTGCTGACGACACATGATGCACAACTCACGGCAGATCTCGGACAGAGACTGATCACAATAGCACACCTTCAGCACTTTGTGCTCAGGTGAGCTAAAAAGACAAAATATACAATTTAAAACAGTCTTTTACACTTACAAGTACATAAGGGTGGTACTTCCCACCATATTGGTTACATATAATTTATGCAAACAATTTGTTAAACAACCAATGTCAAAGGTTCAATTCAGGCAAATTAGTATACTTTTTACTTCTGTTAATATTAATAAAATTTTATCTCAGAAAAAGCATATATGGAAGTTTGATTCTGTTTTATTGTTACAAGTAAAAAAAAGCCTGTTATTCTGTTTTGATTTGTTAGGTACTGACCACAGTTTACATCACATGTATGTCAATTAAAGCAGACCAGTGCTGTAGCAAAACTTTTCCACTTAAAAATCCATCCCTATAATGATTGATACAGTAATGTGATTCAGATACTGGATTTGATCTCCATTACAAGAGTGCAAAGCACATGTATAATCCAATGCACGCCTTGACCACATCTGGCATTCCGGATCACATTACTATATTAATAACCCTATTGTATGGACTGAAAAAAACAGAGACTGATAAAGAAGATGGGGTCATTTTGATTGTATCGCCTTTGCCCAAATAAACAACAGCAACACTTTCACAGAATATTATTTCATCAAACGCTTTAATTTGTGGAAAGACTGCCAATACACAAACCTGTGCGGGTTCAAGCAATCTGACAACATCTTCGATAATATCTTCCCCGTCTTTGTCAGCATCAGTGAGATCTTCACAGACTCTTGCCTCCACCAACCGGACCAGTCTTGGCAGGCAGAACCTGTTGGCAGCTTCAATTATACCGAGACAGTTGAGAGTGGCCCCAGCAGAACACTCGCCAGTGTACAGAAATTCTCGTATAGCAAAGAACACATCTCGGGAAATTCCAGGTAACACAATCTAAAATATAAATGACACACCTCCCTTAAACTAATGTCAACGTTATAGAAACTTACTGTAACTTGGAAAATATTCGCAAATTTCCCACTTCTCTAATTTATGTTCTCATAGATTAACTGTTAGAGAATTCTTCTTTCTCCAATTTAAAATTCGCAAATATGTCTGTCTGCTGACAAATCACAAAGTTTTTGTCATGTGAAAATTAAACAATTTACAGTACCTGTCTCAAAACTCAACAAAAATTCTTCCACTTGTATCAATATTTATTACTGCTCAAAAGAAAGCAGGCACCTGTTGGAGACGTCAAATTAAATTACATGTATATTTGTATTGTAAACTCTCCCGTATTTTCAATTTATTAGTAACTACTAAACTTAGTACCATATAAATGTGTAAGTTTTGTATTTTGCAATACCATACAAAGTTAAATTATTTGTTTATTTCTTTAAAAAAGAAAGAGAAGTATTTACCATTCAACATGGTTTGAATAATCTTGATAGATTGTCATCTATGAAATGTTTCTGTGAAATTATTCTGAATTCAGCTGTTGATTTCTGAGGTTAAGTTTCTTTAAAGTTTCTCCTAAACAAGTCTTTGTATAACAAGGATCCAATGGCCAGGCCAATTTTGACCCCAGGGGCATGACTTAAACAAATCTGGCCGAGAAAATTTGCCCAGAGAATTTAACTATATCAGGAGTTGTTATATACAGAGTTTACTGTATGCTCAGCTGTGCTAAAACATTGCTATTCAGAACTAGTATTCCTTCCACATAACTGACACAAGTTCAAAATCGAGAGTATAATGTCATAAGTGAGTCTAGTTTACCTGTGACCACTGGTCAGGAGACAGACTTGCTATAACAAATAAGATACAAACTTTAGACAGGTTTCCTTGTCTCTCTACTGATCTTAAACACAGACAGCTTTTCAAACATAGCAATTGATCTACTCACAGAATCTGCTGAAGACTCCATAAAGTTGTCATTGAACATGGCATACATCATCTCACACCGTCCCATCATCAATGGTTTATGCGCACGTATCGCACCATCGTCAACCAAGAACCGTACATCTAAAGGGATATAAACATAATCATCAACCAAAAAGGCCATACATCTAAAGGGATATAATCATCAACCAAAAATGGATATAACATAATCGCCAATCTAGAACCGTACATCTAAAGGAATATAATATATCATCTATTACATTTAAAGTTAGAGTAAGCAATTAGAAACGTAAGAATTTGCATAAATTTGTTAATCTTCACCATGCTAGAACCATACAGTTATGCCATTGTGACTGATGTAGACCATGATCACACCCTGTGCTTCCTTTTAGTCTCATCATGGTCTACACTAATCATACATTTAATTTTCGTTGACCACTTGTATTTTTAGTTAATGGAACCATCCAAATAGAAAGGAAAACGGATCAAAACCAGCAAACAGCATGGTTAGGGATGAAGTATTAATACTGTAGTTCGTAATTCCATCTTAATATATCTACAGATTTATCTTTTTTTTAAAATTGCATATCTCAACTATACATAAATGAACAATGTGCATGTACTAACCAGAATTTCAGCTGAATATGACATTTTGCCTGACTGATGTCATAAACATACGACTTCATCTATGACATCATCTTAACCATGACAGGACTAAAGTGTTCGTTAAATTTATAAAAATGAGAGAATACTGAAATCAAAGTTTAGCATGTAATATAAAAGGGCCTGAAAAACTTCTTGCACAAGTGTTTTAAAATAGATATTATAGATACCTACTATTTTACCCTGATATCATACTATATACACATTTTTAAGATATTTTATGGCTATCATCTGGATATGCTCAAATATGGTAATATCATTGATGACAACTAACTTGTTAAAAATTGGGGGAAAAAAAACCATGAACTGTCCACTTTTTCTAACTGTCAATATACATGTATGTGTATCAGTTACTGAACAGAAAATATCAAAATAAGGCAGAAAAAGTGGACATAGTACAATTTACACTGTACATAATCTGTATATTGCATGACTAAATATTTTGAAACTGGCAGGTGCTACCCTTGCTATAAATCAAGATCTTAATTATAAATACCTGTCAACTTCTCCCCTTTCAGAGCAATTTCACGCAATTTGTTTTTCCTATTTTCTTTAAATTGCTTTTCTAACTCCACATTTAAATACTCTTCATTTCCTCGCAAGTTCGAAATCATTAATGCGAGGTCAGTCAACTGTAACAACCTACATGCCACCATCACCTCCTCAAATGCGTCAAAATCTTCTTTTATTGACCCTGTATACAGATATTCCAAAATAAACTGGAACGCCCGCGGAGTAATCTCATTTCTAACAGTAACAACTGTCTGGTAAGTTACCTCCCCTGGTTTGTATGGATTGTCACAAGCTTTGTTTTCTTCAACAGTTAAAAAAGCCGAATGCATTAATATTGAGTAGTCCTGCCTGCTATTTACCAGTGTATCGGGGCCAACCGTGTCTGAACTTCTGCGACATTTAGAGTCGCTAACAGACTTTGTGTTAATGTTCGTGTTGCCGTGTGACGACAAAGAACGTTTTAAAGCCTTATTTGCGTTTTCTGGTACGATTCTGTCACTGCCTAAGAACAGATTTTCAAACACGATGTCACTGACCGCCAGGCATATCTTATGTGCTCTGAAACACTGGCCTCGCACAACAAACACCACGTCTCCTTCTGATTGGTTATGAAGCAGATCGCACAAGTCGTCATGTAACGTCTCCTCCGGTATTTCTATTTTTGGCAGTAACAGCGGTGGCAATTTCATAGGAGACTGAATCTGTGGGTACTGAATACGTCTTAGGAATGAGCTCCAGAAGCGTATTTTCCGTTTTTCTACAACCGCAGCACGTATAACATTCAGAAAAACGTCCTCTATGCCATACTTGGTATAAACACTGCATTCATAATATGGGGCTCCGATTTCTTTCGCAACATTTCTCCCCTGTTCTGGAGTGATAATGTCCTTTTCCTGAACAACTCTGAAACGTCATTTAAAACCAATTGAAAACCACAAAACTGTCACAGAAATATTAACAGTGTAAATTAAACAACTGTTCATAGTGACCATCAAAATTTTAAAAACAACAGGGCCATTTATGGCCCTGATATGTACCTGTATACCATTGGCAAAAATAAAAAGGTTAAATCAATAGCATGAAAGGACTACACTGTTTTATCCTTTGCCTACATGAGACAACTTAAATCGCTTTTGTAAACTATCAAAAATCCACCCAGAGGGTTAATTTTGACATTGCTATCTGTATATGAGACAAGTCTTCGGTAAGAGGGGTCAATTGCATTGGCACTTGCTGAATCTTGATCTGCTAGTGCCTAATTATTTTAATGTCCTTGATCATGATGCACAGTTAAGACTAGGAATGTGTGAATATTGGCAGGTCCATGATTTGAACTCGTCAGCTTGTGATTTTGCCTCTAAATATGTAGACTGACACTCTGATGAATGGCCATTCTTTACTTTCTGATCCTTAGGTCTGTACTTTTCCACTTTATTTTCGGTCTGATCCATGTTACCACTAAAATTATTTTGCAAACTAGATAAATGACCACTGTACTGACCCTAAATTTAAGGCTATCTGGGACTGAAAATGAACATCTGGAGTGTTCGAATCAAGGTTTTCCCGAATATGGTTGACGCTATTACCCACTTTTTGAGCCATAAACATGACTGATCCCAGGGTATTCGGAGCATTTTCTTATGAAGAGAACAACTCCTACCTAAAGCATTTTAAAACTCCAGGATATTTGGGCTGAAAAAGTTACCACTAGGGAGATTGATTAAAATTTTTTATCCATATTTGCAGTTTAGACCTAATTTTGACCCCAGGTGACCCATATTATAACTTGAGCGTAGAAAGTCACTGATACAACCTTTCTGCCAAATCTGCCTGGACATATTTGTACTGAAACAGTATGGTTCTGGTCTATAATATATATCAACCTTGGTGATGAAATTTTTTGCCTATAAGACCACATTTCATTAAATCACCATTCATTAGAAAAACTCGGAACTCTGGGTAGAGTAATTGTTCAAACATCCGGACCAGTTTTGATGAAATTTGACAATTGAGGAATGTAAATCATGACACACTAAAGCATTATTCGAACTAAATGTTTCAAAACGGATCGAATCGAATCGAAAATGTTTGATCGTTGATATTCATCGATATCCTTTGAATCGATTACATCCCTAAAGCTAACTGTAAGATGAGCTAATAACAACTTTTATCACTGGAGTATGGACTAAAGCTCTAACACTGAATGGTGCATAATTTACAAAAGTTACAATCAGTGTAGTTGGGAGATCTCTACATTTGTTTTTGTGAATTCCGCATTTGTCATACAACTTGAACAAACAACAAAATGGACGCATTAATTTCTTGAATTTGTTGATAAGCCGCTCAATTGTTCACATTTATTAATTTCTGATCAGTAGTATAAGTAACTCATATCAATAATAGGTATGTGTGTCTTACAATGATTGTCAAAACCACAAACTAAATGCCGACTTATGCTTTAAAATGTTTAGTGTATTGAGACAATTTTCTGTACAACCTGGTCTTGTTTGTGTTGAATTTGTAAAGAAATGTTTCACTGCGATGCTAAGAAGTCTTTGTACTTTTCCTATAGAATATACCACTAATTATCTTCAAGTCAAATCATATTTTGTGCATCAATGCCCAACCCTACATCATTCATAGGCCTAAAGGTTACTGTACTTCTTATACATCAATCCTTTATGTATTTCCTGTTAATGTTAATCCCTGTAAAGAAATCTTAGAGTCAGTATGAACCTACTATACACCACTAACTATAAGCTTGGCTGAATAAATGACCAGGGATCCATATTTCGAGATTATTTAGAGCCCGGCATGGACAAACGTGCATGGTGCACAACAATATCTTTTTAGGGCATAAAAACACTAAATGTTCAAGTTTACTCAGGCAAAGATATTTCTGACTTAGTGCGATGGTCATATTTCTGTTGCTACATATCTTTTAAGCATGGTCATTTAAGAATGAAAGTTTTGCAATAAGTGGGCTAACTATTAAAAGGGGCTTGATACACCTCTTTCGCTAACACTGGAGTAAAGAACTGCAGATCAGTCTGCTGATTCTCGATAATAATGGTGCACTAATTTACTGAAAGTAGTTTTGTGGTAGGTGGTAGGGAACGTCACAACCTTGTTTAGTCTGGTTGAAACTGCCCATTTGTAAGGAGAGCACTTGAACAAACAACAAAAGGACAGCATAATTTCCATTTGCTCAAGACTGAGCCGCATTCATTTTTGCAACTAATGACAGAATGAACTTGTAGCTAATGGCCATGTCAATCAAGCGATCTACAAGGCTACACTGCAAATAGCACAAACTAATCTAGGTCTTTTAGTTTAAGATTTTATTTTGTAACTAGGCATCAAATGTGTTAACCCAACCACATACACTCTTTATAGACTTAGGAAGTTTGGACGTAACGAATACCTTGCAAACACTAAGTGATATTGTTCTTGGCAATTACTCTTAATCCTTGTCAAGATAGAGTCTATAGGTCTTGTACACTGCAACCTACTATAAGTCCTTGATTGTATTGAAGGTGTAGTGAATCTCCAATCCAATATTTTTCGAGATTATGCTCCGGACAAGTAAAATGTAGCAAAGGGCAACAACTATGAAATCAGCCCTCAAGATGAGAGTTATTGTTCTTTTACCAACACTTCCGCTTATTTTTGACCATTGTATGAAATTGTGTTGAATTCCAACCAGTTTTTAAAATAATGCCTACAATAACAAGGGAATGTAATCTTTGTAATTTGTCAGACATGGAGTTATTGTTCCTAAGACTGCACTTCCTCCATTGTACTTGACCATTGCATTCGCTAACTTGTATTGAATTCAAACTGATCAGTTTTGAATGATTGCTTTGGATAAGGAAGAGTAATAATGGGCAATTGTAATGAGTCAAGATAGAGTTATGGTTCCTTTGTACTGCACTCCTCTAAATGAACTTAACCTTGTAAGGTTGTAGTTCAAATTGGCCCAGTAGTGTTCAAGTATGTGCAGGACAAGGCAAAGTGACAAAGGACAATAACCTGTAATTAGTCACGATAGTTATATTCTTGTACATCTTCATTTCCTCTCAAAATGCTTGACCATTGTATGAACCTGTATTGAATTCCAATTCAGCAGTTTCACTCAAGTTCTGCTCCAGATCCAAGGAAAATGCAACTGCTATCATGGACCAACCACCGGTAGCTCTTGTACCCCTTAAGACTTGTTTGGGTGTAATTAACAGACTTTTTAAAAATTTCTGAGTCAAAGATTTCAATGTTACACTTCAGTTTTGAAGATTGAAAATTTAACAATTTAAAATAAAAGAATTATACCCCTTGTAGGCAAATCCTCGGTCTTTGTCATGGTAACCGAAAGTATCCCATAACCTCAACGCTACATACCCGCCATCGATAGCTACTACTGACTTCTCAAGTATCTGAAGAACAAATCATAGCACAATGAATTACTGGGGATAAATAAAGTTCGTATAGGCATAAAAACTTCAAGGAGTTTCAAGAAATGCAATTTTGTGTCATTTTAAACAAAATTCATACCTTTTGTAGTTGGAAAATCTTACACTGGGATCTTAAAAACATGGATTTACCTGCCCTTGATATCAACAAGAATTAGTGCCCCATAACAATAAACAATTTCGTTGTACAATGTAACTGCTTTAGACTGTGCCCTTAACTTAGAATGATGTTTCATTTTTCCCTTACAGCTTAAGAAAGTGAACGTCAACATTATATTAGTAGCTAAATGATTATTCTCCCTAGACACTTCACTTGAAAATGAGCTGCAGGGATGGCTTCTTAGCATCTGTTACTGCATTTAAGAAACACAAGAGCAAATATAGTGAATAAAACTGACAAAATATCTTAAAATGATGATTTCATTCACTGACCTCAGGATCTTTTCTGTAGTGGTCATGTGCCCATACTGTGGATACATGCGTTTTCACCAGCTGGTCTAGAATGTAGTGTGTATTACATGCCCAGGCTGTAATCAAACACGTCTTCCCAACACCACTGTCGCCGATGACCACGCATTTTATGAATTCATTGAGCACCGTTGGCGCATATAGCATACCAGGGACTTGTTCCCGCCTCCTTTCTGGGATGGGTGATTCTTCCACATCAAACATTGGATGTGGTCATTATTTACAGATTTCACGAAAAGCTGAAATAGAAGAAATAGAGGATTATTGTTGGTTTCAATGTATTGTAACATTATAATTTAGGCGAAGGCACACCAAAGTGATCTTTTCCCCGAGTCGTAGAGTCACAAGTAAAAATAACTACATGTACATTAAATTTTGGTTTTTACAAGTGAAATCAAAGTGATGTAACATATATAAAAAATTCAGTTTATTTTATTCAATAAAATGTTGGAACGTCATTTTAATAACATCATAATCATATGGTTCCCAGCATTCAGTACCACTCCATCCATCTTTTGTTAACTGTATTGAGTCATCTTGTACAAGTTACCTTCTTCTATTGAACAATATTAAATTTTGATGATAATCGAGAACGAACTGCAGACTTTACAGTTTATCAGTAAAACATTGAACTGAGGGCATTACGTTTCTAAAAGAGTAGCATTTAATCTTCAGTTAACGAATTTCGAGAAAAACGCTTGGTATGCTTTTCCACATTAATTGGTATAAATTTTTTTGATAATTTCTCTGAGTGAACAGTGAGTTTATTAGGTAATAATCCAATGTTAGATTTCGATAAGCCACTGAAAAACATAAAATAATAAATCACTATTTTGTGTAATGCAGAGAATGTAGAATTTAATCTCTGGAAGGTAATTTATACTTAAAGTAGAGGTTTTTCAATGCAAAACAAAGTGAAAAGATAAAATCACTACAGGCTACTTTTCTATTACTCAAAGTGCATAATCACTGTAGAAATACTTCAAATACAGTGGAGTTGCTGTAACGCAGTGATATAGTGTGTTTGCCTCAGGATAGCACAGTCTGTGGTTAAATCCCCACCTGTGACACACAGTAGTGTCCTCAGGCAATACAGTTTATTCCACATTGCCTCTCTCTCTCTTTGATTCTGATATGGAGTGAGTCTAAATGAGAGTGGTTAATCCAAAATGTAAAAAAATTGCAATGAAGAACAAATCAATCCATTTAGAATAAACACCTAATTTGCTATCCATCCACTTTAAACGTTTTGTAAAATTCTGTCTTTTGTGTTGAATAAAAAGAGATTGCACAAACTCTAGATCTTAAAATTTGTAATAAAGCTTTCTGTATTGAATCTAACAGGGTGGAACTAATTCGATAGTATTAAAATAACATCGCATGCAAAATATAGGTATAGCAAAAATCAACCTGACCATGAAACTGCAATTTCAATAATAAAATCTTATGTATTAATATATACACTACTGGCCTACATAACAGACATAAATATTAATAAAACATCGAACGTGACATTAGTCACAAGTGTGTATTTTATTATTACAGGCAAGGGAAAAGGCATGTACAGTTTATTTAGGATAAAGTGATAGTGACACCATAAGAAGAGTCCAATATTACTGTGAACAATTCATCCGATAATATACGGATTAAATCTTTCTTGCACCCATGATCTAACTTTTATGCAATGAGTGTAAACTTTTGTGTACACAAATATCTATTTTGTCACTGTCATATTATCCTAAATGAACAGTATCTCTACTTACTGATATACTTTTAAATAGAACTGTATACATTATCACTTTTTCAGTCTCTGAAACTTCTATTTCTGAAGTGTTTTAGATGTTTTATGGCTTAATTAATATAATAGACCATAAAAAAATGATATTAAACTGAGTTGGTAAAATTGCATTATGTTGATTTATAAAAATAACAATGAAAAAATAAAACAAACACTATAAATTATTTAAAATAAAGCTCTCAATTCAACATCTTGGACAGACTTTAAGTTTATATTTTTAAAACTCTAACTTAATTCTGCCTCTACCACCAGTGTAGATCATGATCTGCCTGCTCACCTTTAAATTCTGAGCTTTCTCAGGCATTTAAGTCCCAGTTGCAGTGAGGTATTTTTTTCAATGTCAGATGTTGCAAAAAATATGAAACAGGCTGGCTTTCTGTCAACTTTTTTTCGTGTAGAAACAACTTGAATACCAAGGAAAGGCATATGACAATATTGTTTTAGAGTAAATAGCACATAGTTTTATCGTTATCCTATCAGTAAATTAATTTTACTACGCTATATCAGTTAATTCAAAGTGATCCTGGGACTTTAAATTTCTTCATTAACTCTTGTACTGTCCAGTACTCATTATCCCAACCTGAAACATTTGGGAAATCAAGCGAGGAAATATTTAAAATTTTACAAAGCAAACAAAATAAAACTGAAATTAACGTACTTAACCTTTGCTTTTCATATGGTACTGTCTCCAAGCAAATTTGCTTTTTATATGTTACCGCCTCCAAGCAAATTTGCTTTTTACATATAACTGTCTCCAAGCAAATTTGCTTTTAATATGCAAAAGAGTGTCAAATCCAATAAACAAAAGAATTTCACATAATCTGTCTTGTAACGAAAACTACATGTATTTCATAACCTTTATAGTTTGATAAATTTCCTTGTTTTGTATATACTGCGCTTTTAATAATAAATGCCTTAAATACTTACAAATCTTTATGACCTAGTACGTTTTTATGAAAGTATACCTATTAAATATTCTATTTTCTGTCATTCATTTTCAAGAAGTAATTAATTACAGTTCTTTTGACATACTGGAATGTTACACGCTATCTTTCTTTGTAAACAAATTTGTACAGGTTGCGCTTAAATTTATAATGTTTGCACACATGCATGCACTTTCTCATTACAGAATCACAAAACAGATGTTGCGCAATTTTCAAAATTGTGCAATAACTTGAAAGTGAGGAATTAAATTTATAAAATGCATTTCATTCATCTTTTTTTCCCAAGTTTTTATAGAAACATATTTCACACATACTAAATTGAAAGCCCTTTGTTTTTCATTAATATTGAAAGCTGATACGGCAGTCAGCTAAGTAAGTCTTATTCAACTGAGGATGGAAATAATCCCTCATTGGAGAGCCATTAATTAAAGGTCCATTTAAAAATAAGACCAAATCAATTTTCTTTAAAATCCGTAATCGTAACGGCGTCTTCTCAGAAGGAAAAATATGACATACTGCATCGAATGTGACCATATTGTGTTGAAAATTTGAGTTTAACAAAAGAATTAATAAATTATATTTTGCCTTTCTATTTCTGGTAGTACCGGTACCCACTTACAGCTGGATGGCATGAAGCATAATTATTATGACATCATGTGCCTTGCCAAAGGACATACCTTGTATGGCCTGACTATGGATTAAACCCAGGTCCTCAAGATTAACCACCTTGCTTACATACATCCCAGTGTTGGTATAATTAAGGTACTGTAAAAGTCTTTATATTCGCGATTTGGTTATTTCGCAATTTTTTTATTATTCGGGAGTTTTTGATTTCGTGAGTCACAGAGCACTAATTTATATATAGTCATGGTTTGTTTGTTATTTTAGCAAAGTTTGATGAATTTTAGAAGTACTTCATTCGTAAAACTTAGCAAAAATAAAAACCTCTTGTCATTTAAAGATCAATTCCACAAACACTAATCATATAGGCACTTCAGTCTATGTGTGTGTCAAAATAAATCTTAAAGCTCGCAATGATTGCAAGTTGGACAGTACCATGACATTTTATTTCCAAAGGTCATCGTCCAACTGGTCATCTACGTAATTTGTTTTTAAATCTAAATCATGTCACCCAGTTTTATTGCCACCATAAATAAGCTTTCAAAGATTTTGTAAAGGGGTATATCATCTCCGGTCAAGTATTTGATAAGTACTGATTATCTAATGTAATTTGGCAATTTTCACATACTGATGTCATTTTTGGAGTGACCACACAAATATTTATTTTAATTGCAATACAGACCTTGCTATAGAAACAGACTGTTCTATCCTTTAAAATTACTACAGCCATTTTAACATTTTTGGTAAGAAGGTCAATGTTTCTTATAATTTGGAAACTTCAGCATATCTAGGAACTACAGTAACTGTCTCTTAAGTGTTTTACCAAGATAAATTTCTGAAATGGACTTTTCCGATCTTTCAATTTGGTCAGTACCACTACTTGTTACTTCAAAACAAGGCGTTCTACAAATCTACTCGCTGACTAGTGAACAGTGCAGATCATGATCATCATGTGTGGACTGATCGTGGTCTGCATCAGTCACAAATGTAGAATCATTTGCCAACAGAAATCTTCAGTCTACTTTCGGAGATCTGTATAATATTTAAACGCACATTTCTGTGGAATATTTTTCAACCTTTTTTTGCTAAAAAAAAGATATTTTTAAGAAGATTTTACCCTTATATTTAAATAAAAGTAGAACGATATTTTTACAATGGGTTGAAGTTTCTTCTTATTATAAGACACAGCCCTAAATTCACATGGACTGGCAACTTTCAAAATTCCATAATATTATTAACATTATCAAATTTTGACAGTTGCCAATCCCTGTCAAATGCACACAACTTTTTTACTTGACAATTTTCAGTTTGTGTAAATGAGCATTTTTTCCCCTGCCTGATCTCGAATTAGTACAATGCAACGATTATTTTTTTTTACACAGGGGAAAAATAAAAAGATTCAATCCACCATTAATAACAAGTGCATTGTATAGTTACTGCACTACAGTACAGGAGTGTAACTATGCTCAGCAAAATTAGAAACGTCCTCTTTTATCGCTTCCATAAACTTGTCTGTGTATGTGTTACCAGTATAATATACATGTTTATCTAATCTCTGTATTGTTAACTTTACCATGGTGTAGGGTTTACCAACTGTACACCTCTACATCGTGGTCAGTGACTGAAACAGTCATTTTCATGATTTCCACGTGCACTTTATGCACGTGGCCGAAAAATTTATTCAGTCCATGTCGTACTATTTATGCGAAAATCAAAAAATGTAAGGTTTTCTTAAATTTTTCACTGCTTTCAAAATGCCACGTCTTTCTGAAAATGAGCGAAATCAAGCAATTGGGATGTTAATGGGAGGAATGACAGCAAGAGCGGTCGCGCGTCATTTCGGATGCTGCCGTAAAACGATTGAGCGCCTTTCAGCTCGTTACTGACAAACCGGTGCTGTTCAGGATCGTCCGAGACCTGGAAGACCCTGTGTGACAATGGCTAGAACCGACCGCTACATAATACTGACGCACTTACGTCGGCTGGCAGCCACTGTCACGGCTTGACGGTATGGCGTCTCAGCACAGACAATTTGTAATCGGTTGCATCGCAACGCCCAACCAATCAGAGCACGGCGCCCTTACACCGGTCAAATAATGACCCGACGTCACCGGGCTGCAAGGCTTTTATGGGCGCGATGTCATTTGAATTGGAGAAGGGCAGACTGGAATCAAGTACTGTTTACTGACGAATCTCGATTCACCGTCAGTCACGCAGACGGTAGGTTACGCATCTACAGGCGCAAAAATGAGCGTTTTGCAGACTGCTGCGTCACAGAGAGGAAAGGTTTGGAGGAGGGTTGATGGTCTGGGGTGGGATTATGGGTGACCGCAAGACAGACTTGGTTTTTATACAGGGAAACCTTAATGCACAACGCTATGTTGCTGAGGTATTAAACGCATATGCCTAATACCATTTATTCGTCGCCATGGCCCTGGTGTAATACTACAGCAAGATAATGCTTGCCCTCATGTAGCAAGGTTCACCACTCAGTTTCTGGCAAGGAACAACGTTAACATTCTCCAATGGCCAATTTCTCCTGATCTCAACCCAATTGAGCACATTTGGGATGAGTTGGGTCAAAGAGCAAGAGCCAACCACCAAATTGATAATATTCATGACCTGACTCATGCGTTGCAGCATGAATGGAGAAATTTGCCTAATGCACTCATTTTAAATTTCGTTGCGTCAATGCGCCGTAGAATAGTGGCGTGCATTCGTGCGAATGGTGGTAAGATACTGACAAAAATTAATGCAGAATATTAAACTTGAAATTAATTCAATGTCCTAAAACATAATCTAACATGGATCCGATAATCTAGTGATTTTTCATTTGGACCCCTACCGTGTTTTCAAGGGCAACAGTCTTTACGTTTACTTTCCAGCCATATGTTTTGAACAGAAATCTTCGCACCAGTGAATACAATTTAAGTTTGGTTGTTATTTATGAGTGTTACATCCTGAGTTTCCTTGAAAACTTTATCTAAACAATGAGGGACGTTTCTAATTTTGCTGAGTATAGATCACTATGAACTTTATTGTTTGTCCTTCTGGGACATCTATACATACAATAAAAGTTTACATGTACAAAAGGTTACGACATGAAACAGGAAAATTTAAAATTTCGATATCAGTATTCTTAACAAAACGCTGCTTAATTTCTAAAATGGACCTGTTCAGCTTAAACTTTGACAGTAACATTAGGCGTTCGAAAGGAGTTGAGACCAGTGCAGTTTCATGATCATGATCTGCACTGGTCACAAAGGCATGATCACTTGCGGCCAGCACTCAGTTTAATGGACTAATGGTTAACATAGACTGGGAAATAATAAATAGTATAATAATATCATTTGGGCAGAAAATGCAAGGACAGGGTCCTTGCCATAGGTTCCTAAAATTACAAAAGCACCTGAAGAGAGCCTTGTATGCTCTGTCCTTTCAGCAAAGCCTGATCTTACAATCCTTTAAAGCCCCTTGATCACTATTAAACTGTCTAACTGTTCTATCTACTCTAAAACAATGTTGATGTATGCATTTTCTTTTGCTGTGTTGTTTCTTCATGGAAAATTGTCAGAACTAATTTCTTTTTTTTTGCAATATCATTTGAACAAGTCACTGCGCTATATATAAAATGTGCTTTTGATATAGAAAGCAATGTAAGGAATGCTTTTTGTACAAATAACAGTCAATTTTACCAGTGCGACTTAATAATAAATTTTTTTTTTAATATTAAAACTTCAGCAAAAAATACATCTAGAGCATGCCTCTGGTTTATAATACATACTGCTTCGAGATTTTTCTGCCTAAACATCACAGTTACTGTTTCCAAAACTGTTCAGGCAGGGCATTTTTTCCAAGTTTAGGGAAGGTGCCCTACTGGTATGAGGCCAATTTCCGACAAAAAATTGAGGTTTTCTATATATTTTTTCTTATATGTGTCTTGTAAACAAAAGTCATCTACAAATTTACAAACGTCAGTTTATCCCCTTTTCAATGATGTAAACAAGACCAGTGTCTTTTGCGCATGCGTACAAAATTTGGGGCCCTGAAAGGACAGCCTAATTAATGTTAATAACTTAAGGTAGAGGACCAGTTTCCGACATAATTTTATCCTGAAAAGTTTTGGCATCATAAATTATTTAAATATATGAGAATTTTTATTCTCTAAATTGTAAATTCCTTTCCCTATTTTTCCGACGCTCGTAATGAGTGTCTGTCTATAATCCGTTCCGTGCCGCTCCATTTCGTACATCACTGTATTATCATTTCACAACACTTGAACTGTGCCATATTATGCAAGCAATTTCAGTGACAGATGTATAATGTTGAATTTCTTTTAAAGTACTTATCTTTAGAAAATGAAATTTTGTTCACTGCTTTTTTTGGATGATGTTTTTTGAAACTATATAGTACTCCCATTCTAAAGAGTTACGCAAAAGCTATGATAACGAGTAGTCGGAAACTGGTATGATTCGGAACTGGTCTCATGCCAGTAGTCCCTCAATTTGAGGGAAATTTAAGTCATAATTAGCTGAATTCCTGGTGTAAAGTCACAGTTTCGGGAAAACTTTATGACTTTTAGTCAGGGAAGACGCCCTTATGATACTGGCCTCTGATATAGAAGGCAAAAATGCCCTGGTTCAGGTAATATCTTAATTGTACCGACTAACTACCTATACAAAAAAGAAATGGCAGGGCGGTAATTTTAGGCCCGAAATTCGGCCACAAAAACGGCTGATTGATAGCCCTGATCAAGGGCCTTTAAAAATCCTGAAACTAATAATACGTGATATATTGATAATGGAAAATGAGTAATTCATGAAATCAAGACTATTTCAAAATGTCACTGTCTAAGTGTACACCATCCGTTCAATACTAAATCAGAAAGATTTTTCTTCAATATTAAAATTTTATAAAAATTACTCTTGTGGATCTTTAATATAACATGCCGCATTGACTCTATTTATTGAGAAATAAGACAAAAACATTACAGTAAAAAATCAGTTGCCATGGAGAATCAAATACCCAGTGGCAGCACAGCAATTTACTAAAACTAATAAAGTAGTATTACAAATATTAAATACCTTTGTTTTTATTTCCACAGACTGTCAGAATATGAGCCTGAATAAACTGCAAAAATGCAAGTACCTACCTGAATCTACAAGCCCTATATACATGTTTACACCAAGCTAACATTTATCACTGCCTTAGTCATTCAGTTACAACATTGTATTTGTAATGCATACACCTTAATCTGCTATATGATACCATTTATTTAATTAAGCAATTTAAGCTAGTGAATTAATTTCCTGGTGTGTATGAAATGCTTTTATTTTTGTACCTAGTATCAACTTTAACCTTTAACCTGCGGGCAGCAAATGTTTCTGTCTTTGTGACCAGTGCAGATCATGATCAGCCTGCAAGTTCCTTGATTGCCTGTAATTAATCATTCCACACCAAAGCCAAGTTTGAACAAAAATGGTGAGAAAATTAACAAACTGTAAGGAAATTGTGAACAGAGTTATTTTTAAATATTTTAAAATGTGACTTACCTTTTACTATCAAAAACCCTTGTAATTTTACCAAAAAACAAAACAAAAACAAAAACAACTCTAGTTTATAGAAATTTGTGTTAGACATACATTTTGCTTGACTAAGCAGAATTAATGTATTCCCAATAAATTATGTAGTGACCTCCCAGCTTGTTATATAAAGTAGATAATAGTACAGTTAAATAATTATACAGAAATTGCAGGGTATCAAATAACACCGTCTGGATGGTCATGACTGAACATATTTTGTGGTGAATGTAGCAATTTTGCTATTGCACTCATAATTCTTTTAAATCAAAAGTACAAATTTAAAAATAGCCTGATTTCGTCATAATAACCGAGTGACTAAGGCTTACTGTCTATAAAAGTGACTTGTGTGTGTGTAGGGTTTACAAAGATAGATAGCAGTAAAATCATTAAAATAGATCTATCTTTTACAATGATACTGCAAAGATACAATTATGTAATATCGCACTTTTAAAGGTCCATTACTAACACCAAATTGAATTTTCTTTTAAATCTGGAACCGTAACAGACTTTTCTCAGAAGGAAAAATTTGACATACTGCATCAAATGTGACCATATTGTGTTGAAAATTTGACTTTATCAAAAGAATTAATAAATTATATTTTGCCTTTTCAAAAATGAAAGTAGGTTTTCCAGTTTTCAAATATATTAATTTCGTAATTTTCCAGAAGTCTCTCAGAGAGAGGCTATAAATAGTTGTACATAAATAAGCATGCCTATTTTGAAATATAACTGAAGAACTTTACATCCAATGATGTGCAAAGTATATCTCTGACTGTTTACAACATTCAGTAAAGCGAAGTCGGACAAAAAGACCACCCAGGTTAATCTAAGGAAATACACAAATATTCACTGTTATTCTGCAGCAGTATTTCAAACAGGGAAAACGCCACGGCTATTGTAAAGTTTTAGAAGCCAGTTTCAAACTGTATTTCCCTGTTACAATTCCAGATTAAAACAAAAATTTGATTTGGTGTTAGTAATGGACCTTTAAACACAATTTTTTCCTAAAGAGAAAACATCAACACCTTTGAAAGCATAAAGAACCCAGTTTTATCAGTAAAAGTCAATGTGGTCCCGAGCCTTTGTACTTGCGTTTTCATATTACATGTTCTGTACATACAGTCACGAGTTTTGAGACTGAGACAGCGGGCTTCAGAAAATAAGTCAGATCTTGTAAATGTGCACGCTGTGAACAGGGAAGGAGCCCTAAAAACTTGCACTGAACAAAAGTGATTACAAGGTTCCTGGGCTTTTCAACACTGCTGTAACAAGAGATGTTTGTAATATGTTTGCTCCCCTGACGGCAACAAACTAGCCATTTAGTTGTTTGCAATATATGTAACAGTGACCTAGACCTGTTGACCTCAAAATCATTAGGGGTCATCTACTTGTTATGACCAACCTACATACCATGTTTGAGGACACTAAGCCAAAGTGTTCTCTAGTTTTGATTGGACCAGTTTCTTGTGTTAAAGGTCGACGTCACCTTCACCTTTGACCTCAAAATCAATAGAGCTCATCTGCTTGTCATGATCAACCTACCTACCAAGTTTGAGGACAATAGACCAAAGTGTTATCTAGCTGTATTAATTGGACACGTTTTTTATCTGTTGAAGGTCTGTGTCCTTGACCTTTGACCTCAAAATCAATTGGGATCATCTACTGGTCATCACTTACCTACCTATTATGTTTGTAGACACTGAGGCCAAAACATTTTCTAATTATTGCTCAGAAAGTTTTTTGTGTTAAAGGTCTCTGTGACATTGACCTTTGACCTGCTGACTGCAAATACAGGTCTTATTTTTATAATGGTCATGACCAACATACCTACAAAGTTTGAGGAGATTAGGCCGAAGCATTCTCTAGTAGTGATTGGACAAGTACTTTCTGTTGAAGGTCACTGTGACCCGAGTTTTCCTTTGATTTGAACATTTGACTTATCAGATTAGACATTAAATGTGGTCCCAAGTGTGTTAACAAGGAATATTTTGATTTGATAGTGTGACCTACATGTAGTTTTTGATGCCAGTTGGCCAAGATTCGAACTTGACCTAGAAATCTTTGAGACATACATGCATACAAGTTAAACATCTTACCACTAAGCCACTGTCTATGTGGAGAGAACTCCAGTATTTGTTGGATTCAATACAACGCGTTGCAGTTGGGTTTGCCCGCACGCTATCTTGGCAATCATTACAGTTATAATCTTACGTCACTCATAGCGCGAATTTGAAACTATTATTAGAGCTAGTTTATAGGTTAACTCCTCCCCATTCAAGGACATTTAGGTACGAGCGTTCACGTCGTCAATTTGCTCCGCCCAAAAACTTGCACGGTAAGCTACTGAGCGATCTTCACTTAAGTATTTTTAATGCAAGTGGCAATCAGTATTTAGTAAGGTTGAATATAGGGTTCTTTGCGTATTTTGGAGTGACTTTGAGAGAAATTATATAGATCTAGACTATTTTATTTAAAATGTTGATTAATACTCCTTTAAACGAGATCTCTTTTTAATCACAGCGATTGAGCTACGGTATCATTCATTGCATTTAATTTAAGTGTACTACAAAGGAAGACACCGAAATAGGGGTGTACCCGTCGTTAGTACAGGTCCGTCGTAAGTTTATGAATTATAATACAGGTAAATTATGTTTTGCGGAACTTTTACATAATTCATAATGACGCCTGGTGAACAAAAATATATTGTAATGCTTTTTTTCATAAAATGCGTTTTCAGTCTGTTTCTCATACAAAATGTCAACGAAACCAGCTAAATTTACGAAATTATCAATATTTGAGTACACCGATAATTGATATAGGAGCACCTATCTGTAAACGTGAAAAATAGGTTTGTCTCCGGCAGTACTGGAACTCTGAACCTTTATTTCGCAAAGCGCCACCACAAAAGCAAGGTCTGGACAAGAGTAGAAGTGTCGATTCTACTGACATACTTGTATCTAGTGCCGTATTCTACCAACATACTAGTATCTAGTGTCGTATTCTACTGACATATCACATGCATCTGAAAATGCTTGCCTGCCAAAATCTTAACTTGTATACAAGTGAATTTACGGTCATTTTCTGTTGTGTTATCACAACCAAGTTTCCTTTTCTATACTGCAGACAGTGAACACAGATATTTTCGCATATGAACTGTGTTTTTATTTTCAAAGTCAATGGTTTCTCCCTTCCTTCAATCTTCGGAGTGGGGTCGGGTTGTTGAGTCTGAGAAAAATTCCAAAGCAATGAACAGAGACGTAGTTACTTCGGACATAAAAATGAAATGGCAGGCATGACAGTCGGACCGGTAGTTTATTGACGATTATCTAATTGATTGTACTTTATCTCATACATTTACATGTATTTCCATTCTTTTATATGCCAACCCATAAAGTGTATGTTGGATGTCTAACAGTAAACTGTTACAGTTCGCAAGATGAGTGTAGGATACTGCACTCTGACCAATGCAATTTACAACCAGGTGTCGCGCATGAGCCGAAATGTTGGACACATGACTTCAGAGTTACACGATTACTCAAAACATTGTTTAACTCTTTTGACTAACTACAATTTTTTCGACTATTGTTCACTTTTTTGGTGCAGAAACATTCGACCAATGATAAAGAAAACATTTAAAGAATCTGCGGGAGTCAAACATTTTGTTTTGCACTGACCGCTGTGTCGCCAGTGTCACTGAAGTAAAATGTACACACTAATCTCAGACTAATAAATCCTTGATATACTTATGCACACTAATTTATTTCCAGTGTCAATGGCTATCCACATATCCATAATTATGATAATCATTAGTAAAGTTCTAGGACATATGATTAACTCACGCATGCACGCGAGACGGTGAACTCACAAGAAGTTTTCGGAAAGACATTTAATGTACACATGTAGCAATGCATAGTAATGCATATGGTAAATTGTACGTATACGAGAACTTGTGCATATTACTTATACTTAAAATAAACAAAAACAAGTTATATGTGACGATTATGTTGGTGGAGTGCTGCTGTATATGTCCAACCGATAGTACAGCAGGGGTGTGGAATTCCTATGTCCGACTTGTGTGACACGGGATTTTCTGCCGTCGAACAGGCGGATTTTTCTGTCCCGGTTGTCCGCTTTGAGGGGAAAATGAGAAACGAATAAATAATGTACGAAAGTCATGTTTACGCCGAGACCCTCTAGATATATTTGCACTAGATTCTATTGGGAAAACCTTTTAATTTTGAGAGCGCGCTGGTTGTGTTTTTCTGTTTTTTGTATGTACATGTATTCCCTCGTGGATTAGCCTCAATATTTCGACTGCAAGACAGACCCATTTTACAACTGACGTTACATCTAGTCTGTCTTTGCTAAGGGCGGCCATCGTATATAGCAAAAAGCTCTTGCGCACAATTAGTTGGGCTACTCGTGGAGGTACGCAATAAAACTTTCATAGTCCATTTCGTATGTTCCATCTAGCTACTCCATTGTAATTAAAGTGCACATTCATATCTACAATATCCGATATTGATTCTGTCATGACTTTAATATTTTCTTTCCACGTTTTTGGATCAAATGAGTGCATGAATGCGGTTTAGGCAGAACGTGACGTCAGAATCAAATAAAGACTGATCGCATGCGCCCCTATTTGGCCTTGTCATTGAAAGTACGGAGGGGAGGAGTTAACCGATATATACATGCTCTATTAATAGTTTCAGATTCGCCGTTGTGTGACGTAAGATTGTAACTCTATTGATTGCTAAAACAGCGTAAGGGCAAACCCAACTGCAACGCGTTGTAATCAGTTGTAAGGAAGACACACCCGAACATATCTGAAGATACTGGCGAAGATTTATAAGTGCCAGGTAAATAATGTCACATAATACCACTTTGCATATTAACAGATAATTTGTTTTTAAAGTATGTAGCCACTTAGTTTGCAGTTAATGTATCTCTTTAAGGAAATTTATTGCAGTTTCGTTTCTTCCCAGTAAACAATAGACGTCAACTTCACATATCCTGACATTGGATTAACGTTAGATTTTTCTTGGATTTGCAAACCGGTTAGACATCAGAATCTCAACGTCTACCCACTGTCAGAATATGACTATTCACGACAAATATCCAACCATTGTCCGACAACAATAAATACCCAAATTCAAATTCCCATTTTCAGTTTTAGAAAATGTGATTTTCCTAAACTTTCAGGTTTATTTTGAAACATATAATTATGTTTGTAGAATATCAATTCCGTGGAACACTTCAAATTGAAGATGATTTCAAGAGTAACTGTCAATACAAGCATGAAATAGCGTTGAAACTACGTATTTGTATCTACTGATTAAAATCAGCTTTCTAGCTAAATGAAAACACACCTAAGTGTACGGACGTCGGCTAGATGCTGGATAGTGGTTGCCGATGTCACGACCAAAATTCAACGATGATCTGATGTTGATCTAACGTTCAAACCTAAAGTTGCATTGATGTAAGGGATCCAACGTCAGATAGACGTTGGTTCATGGTCACCAACGTCGCAACCTGAATCCAACTTTGACCCAACGTTGGTATAACATCAGGTGTTTACTGGGTTAGACTTCTGTAAAATTTTATACAACATTTCTCGGTTTGACTTTGCGTTATCTACAAATACTGCTGTCTTGGTGAGTGAAGATCAATTGATATAGATATAAAAAATGTCCGCTATGTGGATCCGTTATAATAGGACCAATTATTGCTCAGGTGAGCCTTTAAAAAAAAAAAAAAAAAATGAATGCAAATATTTAATGAATAAATGAACCCGATATTCCCCATTTTCATCTTTTTGTATGTGGTGCAATGATTAATCAGTAAACCAGAATGTAGCTTTGTGTGTTACAAATTGCCTCCAGATAATGTCAACAATAACAATTTGAATGAGAAACTGTGTCATTGAAATGTCAACAATACTGGGAAGGATAAAAAGTTTTGTTTACGAAAATCTAACATAAAATCGTAATATTTACATGAAATATACGTTCTGTTAATCGTATGCAACTGTCACATTACCTGTCATCTCCAAATATTCGTTTAAAACACAAAAAATTGCAGACTGACAGCTATTTGTGCTCTTTGTGTATTGCAGTTTTGTGTACACAATCTTTGATGACGTAGTAGACAAGCGGCTTCATTCAAGGCAATGGCGATCGACTTACGGAAGAATAAAGATTCGCTTTTAAAAGCGTACAACGAGGTTGTTGCAGACAATAATGACACAGACTGGTAGGCATCGATTTAATTTAACAAATTTGTGAATATTTATTTAATTTCATCTCCGTTTTTTTCTGAAATCGTCAAATGAATGAAGATGAGCACAACAAATTTCAGCAACATTCACTTCCGCCTTCCTTGTCCGTGTGGAAATTAGTCATATTATTTGCCACATTCAATTAATTTCTGTATTCATTGAA
>JAFMSR010000014.1:28359330-28574330 GCA_022818135.1 Saxidomus purpurata
AAAAAAAAAAAAAAAAAAAAAAAAAAAAAAAAAAAAAAAAAAAAAAAAAAAAAAAAAAAAAAAAAAAAAAAAAAAAAAAAAAAAATAAAAATAAAAAAAAAAAAAAAAAAAAAAAAAAAAAAAAAAAAAAAAAAAAAAAAAAAAAAAAAAAAAAAAAAAAAAAAAAAAAAAAAAAAAAAAAAAAAAAAAAAAAAAAAAAAAAAAAAAAAAAAAAAAAAAAAAAAAAAAAAAAAAAAAAAAAAAAAAAAAAAAAAAAAAAAAATAAAAAAATAAAAAAAAAAAAAAAAAAAAAAAAAAAAAAAAAAAAAAAAAAAAAAAAAAAAAAAAAAAAAAAAAAAAAAAAAAAAAAAAAAAAAAAAAAAAAAAAAAAAAAAAAAATTAAAAAAAAAAAAAAAAAAAAAAAAATTAAATAATTTTATAATATTAAAAAAAAAAAAAAAAATTAAAAAAATAAAAAAAACAGGGGGGGGGGGGGGGGTAATTTAACTTGGCACAAATGTTCACCATCATGAGACCGAGTGTCATGCGCAAGAACCAGGTCCCTAGGTCTAAGGTCAAGGTCACACTTGGAGGTTAAAGGTCAAATTCAAGAATGACTTTGTCCGGAGCATATCTTTTTCATTTATGGAAGGATTTTAATTTAACTTGGCACAAATGTTCACGATCATGAGACGGAGTGTCATGCGCAAGAACCTGGTCCCTAGGTCTAAGGTCAAGGTTACACTTGGAGGTTAAAGTTCAAAGTCAAGAATATCTTTGTCTGGAGCATTTCTTCTTCATGCATGGAGGGATTTTGATGTTACTTTGTACAAATGTTCACCACCATGGGCTGCCCTTGTTTTTAGAATTACTTCCCTTTGTTGTTACTATAAATAGCTTATATTGTAACTTTTTTATTACTGGCTGTAGAGAAAAATCGAGACCAATTTTCTGTGGTACAACATGCATGTTACAACCAATATTTTGGTGTATTTTGACCCATCTCTACTTGGTAAGGAGTTAGCCCTTTTGACATATGGCGGGCTCGACATGTTGCACGTGGGCATCTAGGCTAATTTAGCTTGCTTCACACGGACAATGTTTTAGGATCAGCATTCTGTCATGTTTGCCATATATTTCCCTGACCTTGCAGAAACGACCTCGGGCTTGTATACAGCTAGTGTATTACAGGCAAGAAATAATAGAGAACATTACAAGGAAAGATACGCATACAGCGTACCAACGTATCCTGTACGTCCACTGTAGGAAGTGTAAATAAAAACCTGGTCCCTATTTGTTTAACTTAATGTTGAAATGTGGACAATGGACATGTAAACTGTAGCCACAGACAAGTAAATTTTTACATCTAATTTGTCTGTAGACAAGAGGAAATTAGTAGGATTTCCACACCCTAGATGTGATTGGTTTAATCATAAGTCATATCACAGGTACTTGACAAATGTTAATACTTTTTACCCCACCTTTTTAAAAAAAGGGTAGCTATCCTACTCGCCCCGGCATCGGCGTTGGTGTCACACCTTGGTTAAGTTTTTCGTACCACCCCACTTTATTTCAAAATCTATTAGAGGTATGGCTTTGAAACTTACCATACTTGTTTACCATCATAACCTCCATCTACAGACAAGAGTACATAACTCTGTCAAGGTTTTTGACAGAATTATGGCCCTTTTTTGACTTAGAAAGTGTATTGAGCTTGGTTAAGTTTTTCATACCACCTCACTTTATTTCAAAACCATTAGTGGTATTGCTTTGAAACTAATCATACTTGTTTACCATCATGACCTACATCAACAGACAAGAGTACATAACTCTGTCAAGGTTTTTGACAGAATTATGCCCCTTTTTTACTTTGAAAATACATTGAATATGGGTAAAATCCACTTATTGTCTTAACCCTTTGAGATGTTGCTTTGAAACTTTGAGTGCTTGCTTAAATCATTACCCCCATCTGTAGACAAGAGAAGGTAACTCTGTCAGGGATTTGTTTTAAAAATTAAGGCCCTTTATCGACTTAGAATCTTGGTTAAGTTTTTCGTACCAGTCCACTTTTTGACTAAACTGTTTGAGATATTAATTTGAAAGTTGGAGTACTTGTTTACCATCATGATCCCCAAACATTGGCAGGAGAAGGTAATTCTGTCAAGGATTTTATTTGAATTATGGCCCTTTTGACTTAGAAACTCAGTTAAAATTTTCATTCTTGTCCACTTGTTGACTTAACTATTTGAGATATTACTTTGAAAGTTGTAGAACCATCATGAGACCTATCGGTAAGCAAGAGAAGATAATTCTGTGAAAATGTTTATTGATTTGTACTTAGAAATTCCTAGTTAAAGTCTTGTGTGCCCTTAACTGTCAAAGTTTTGTTTATTGGCAAGCACTAAAAAGTCGAGCGCGCTGTCCTACTGACAGCTCTTGTTGTACTTATAATTTGCCTATTACCTTATAAAATAAGGAATATATAAGGTCATAGGCTTATATAAGTACAAACTGTACGTCATGTGTCAAGTATATACCTGTGAGTAGAATGTGAAGAGCAATAGATATATGAGGAACGGCCTTTAGGAAGATTTAAAGTTTATGCACCATTCATTTGAAGATAAGTTGGCACCAGTCTGTGGTTTAATAGAAAATGGAAAATAGATACACACAGACCAAGTAATTTTGGAGATATTTACAATTTAACTAAATGCAAATTATATCAGTGGTTTTACAAAATATAAATACAACATCTGTGATTTCATTTTCAGGGCAGTTTTCACGTATGAAGGTCAGACTTCGGTCCTAAAACTTGCAGAAACAGGGGGTTAGTTATTTCTGATTCTTTATTTATTATTATTTGTTTAGTATTATACTCAATGTCTAAAGACTGACTTCACTGAAAATGATAAAAAAAGTATGTGTTCACCTCATAACCAGTAGTTTACCTAACCATCATTCCTGGGAAGAACCAGTACTAGAACCCTTTCCTCCATAAGAAACTGCCAACTTTCCCACATAAAGAGACATGGTCGGTTCGAACCCACGATCCCCAATCGATAAGAGACTACATTGATATCAAGTCAGCAACTTGGAGGCTGTATTTGAGTCACTGAAGACAGTGCAGCCACATTCTGAGAAAACCAATACTGCCACTTGCAGGGAAAGCTTAGTCTTAACTTCAGGCAGGTTTGAACCAAGAACCTACTGCAACAAAGCATGTGACCTCTGCATCAGTGCAAATTAGAAGATGTTTTTACTGGAAATTGATAGCAAATACATGTACACTGTAGTTTGGTGGTCTGTAAAAGAAAGGTCAGTTAAAGGTGTTCAATTCAAAACTTTTATTTTGAAAAAAAAGTGTAAGAAGTGCAAAAAGTGCAGAATTCTTTTTGGAAGAATTTCATGAAAAAGCATTTAGACCCCCACCTCCAAATATGTGTGTTTCCGATCCTAACTTTTTACTGCCGACCATCATGAGTAAATGACAAAAAAAAAATAAAAGTGTTTCACAGCAAAAAAGGCAAAATCTGAAAAATAAATTTGAAAAACCTGCCGACCTACCAACCTTAAATATTTTGGCAAAGGGTCTGGAAATACACACATATTTTTGTTTGGCCTTAACGTGTAACCCAGGTCAAATGTATGATTATTATTATTCTTTGATGTAGATGGTGGTATCAGTGAACTGGCAGACGAACTGAACAGCTCAAAAGTCATGTATGCATACTGCAAGGTCATGGACCCAAATACTAATCTTCCAAAATATGTACTTATTAATTGGGTAAGTTCTACAAAGTTTGCTATATAGATATGTAATCGAAAAATAGTTCCTTAATTTTTGAAAATGTGAAACAACATGTATTTATGTTTATACTAATTTATTGTAGCTTGATTGTGAAGAAAGCTTTTAGCTTATCGAGTCATTCTCCCGAGTCCGCTCCCTGAAACCAGAGGTGCCTTATAGGAAGCTCCAACCCCCCCCCCCCCCCCAACCTCTACCCCCTGCCCCAAAATATGTATTTAGTTATGATATCTTGCATACCTTTTAATATGACATGGATTGTTCTGATTACTATATTTAAACTGAGATTCCAATGAAAATATAAATTTGAAAAAAAAGAGAAGAAATGTTTGCTGTGTTTAAATTGCAAAATGAAATTAAATATTTTTTTCATTTAAAATTGTTTTTACAGCAAGGGGAAGCAGCTACTGAAACCATGAAATTTAAGTGTGCCAGTCATTTGAGAGATGTGGCACATTTCTTCAGGGTAAGTAACTCCTTTAGACCTACTAAGGTATAGATAACTCTGCGATAAAGTTTGATTAAAATTGAAGAAGTATACCACACATTTCAGCTGTGATAACTAGAGTAGACTCAAATAACATAATTTTATGTTTTGGGTAGTGCTCATTTAATCAATGCAACAATTAATTGTTTTACACAAGGTGCTCTTGAAAAAAATATGATTTTTTTTATGTTTATGTATATGTGTACAATGTATGTGTTGTTTTTACACAGGGTGTTCATGTTACAGTCAATGCTAGGACAGAAGATGATCTGGATGAAGATGATATTTTACAGAAAGTGGCCAAGTCCTCCGGCTCACAGTACAGTATACATCATGAGAAATCCAAACCTCAGGAACCTATAGGCCCAGTGGTATGTATAAGTTCAACATTTTACTTATAGCACCAGTGGTAAATATTAGGGGTGCGCGATAAAACCGGTATAACAATATATAGCCCAGGTGGTAATGACAAGTGCAACATTTTCTTATAGCGCCATTGGTAGATAGAGGTGCGCGATAAAACCAGTATACAGTGGTATTAAAGTATAAGCACAACATTTTCTTATAGCGCATGTGGTAAATACAAGTGACCACTTTTGCATAGCACTAGCAACACTCTGCTATCTACACATATATGTACTTTTATCGGTAGATGTTCATTCTGGCCTCTTCTGTGATCAATTTCATAAATAAGGGGAAGATTTGATAGGCTATCTTGGAATTTTCTTTTAACTGTGAAATTGCCATGGGGTTTGTAAGATCAGAAAAGTTCGGTAGTTAAGGGATGCAGTAATTATTCAGTTATTTTAGACTGGGTCTTGAGAAAAGTACATTGTATAAACCAATACATTTTAGGCGATTGACTTTCATGACTCTTTAAAAATGCTTTATCTTACAGTAACTTAATTTAAATATCTGTTACCAGAAATGAAAAACCTGTGTAAAAGTAGCTGGCTTAAATATAATGAAACTTGATTGTATACAAATTGCTGTAAGGCCAAACAAAAAAAGTATGTGTGTTTCCAGTCTCTTTGTCAAAAAAGTTAAGGTCGGTCGGTTGGCAGGTTTTTAAAAAAAATAATTTAATTTTGCATTTTTGCTCTGAAACACTTGAAAATTGTTCTTTTTGTTAAATTTTTCGTAAGCAAGTTTGATGTCGGCAGTAAAAAGTGTCGGTCAGGAGACCGTAAATGCAGATTTTTTTTCTAAGTGAATGGTTCTAAATTCTGTTGTATTTCCAGGGCTCAGTCTATCAGAAGACACAGGCAGCTAAAGACATTAGTATGAAGAAAAGAGATCAGTTCTGGGCTAAAACTGAGGTAAGTGATCTCAGTCTGTTAGGTATCATTATGAACGAGTTTAAAAAACCTAAAATACAGTATTGAAAAGACACACTTTAAAGCCCACGTACTTCCTGTAAACGCCCTTCAAACAAGTCATAATTCCTTTGTTGAGAGTTGGAAATTCTGTGATTCTCTTGTAAGGGCTTTTACTGAACTCAAGATAGATACAGAAATGTTGAATTTAAATTGGGTAATATTTGCGATGTTTTGCTGTTTTTGCGAATTTCCCACTTTGCTAACTTAAAAATCTCACGAAAGATTCATTTTACGTAGATTTACTATAAGAGAATTATCTTCTTGCAGATTTAGATTTTTTGCGAATAAGTCTGTCTGCTCTCAAATTACAAAATGTTGGTAACCCGAAATTTACCCAATTTACAGTACTCTTTTTAGGGCCTTTACTGACCTCAAGATAGATACAGAAATGTTTATTTTAGTTACTGTTATTCAGTTTTGGTGACCAGAACTTGCCTGCCCATCTAGTGCAAGTTACTTGACCGTCCAGAATCTTTGTAATGACTGTGCTGTAGTTCCTATTTTAAATATAAGAATTGTACCCGTTTATTTGACAAGACCTTACAATGATAGCCTCCAAGTGATTGAAATATGGTTTTTAACAGAGAATGAGTGTCTAGTACTGGTCCTTTCCAGGAACGACAGAAAGGTAAACTTCCATACTGTAGATAACTGAAATAGTGGTTAAATGGGTATTAAACCTTGAGAAAATAACACCAATTATTGTTTACCTACGTGTAAACAAATGGTTTTACATTATGTGTAAAGAAGCGTAAACAGCATTATTGTTAACAATATTGTAAACAATAGACAGAGGAGAAGCAGAGAATAGCGGAGGAAAAACGTGCAGTGTTCGAACGTCAGCAATCTGAAGACGTTGAACGTAAAGAAAGAGAGGTATCAAAGTGTGTGTAGGACTAACATAGTGCTTCTAGTTTCTTACTTATGGAATGCTATAGCGGTTTCTTATATTCAATGACACGTACTTTGGATATTTAGCTTCACTTCAACAACAATTGCAGTACAGCTCTTATAGTCTTTTAGCACTAACTACAGTACGGTTGAAACTTAATATCAACGCAAAACTATTCTAAGTGTATACAGCAATAGAAGCAGATAGGATAGTTTTCGCGTTGACCCAGCTATATGAGATGCTTCTCCCAAGGATTTAGAATGATTTCTTTACCTTTTAATCACTGGGCTACAACAAAAGGGCAAGGGATGGTGGTGGGGGAGGGGAGGGACAGGGTGCTGCACCCTGCTTAACTGCTCTAGAAAAAGTCCCTGTTAGTCCTAACGATCATTGACCTAAACTGAAAAATTATTATCTTAACATTAATTAATCAGGTCATACAATGTATAATTAGATGTGCTGCAGTTGCTGAATGTTCTGTTTTTACTTCAATGTGAATATATATATAATTATTGTGCACATATTGTAGCATGCATGCTAACTATCTAATACTTCTGTTGTGTGATTGTATAACTTCTTTCACTTTCAGTCTAACATTTTAGTATAGTTTTAGTGTGCTCTGTCTTTTTTATGTTTTAAGTTTTGCTGGGTCAGAAAAACATGTAGTTTTGTTTATGTTTCTAAATATACCGACAAAAGAGTTAAGTGTTACGACTGTCTGAAAGACAGTTCTTTTTGCAAACAGTTGATTGTTTCTAATTTGCACTTGAGTAACATTCCAGTCTCTTATACAGTTTATTGTTTGTTGCAGTAGTAATTTTTTATTTGAGTGACACTTGAGCCTTTCTGTAATGAGCAGAGCTGATTTTTGTCCCGATAATTGTAGTTTTTTATTATAAAAGTCCCATGAGCACTTCAAATATAAACTTACTTGAACAATATTTGTACGAAAAACATTCCTTATGTTATTTTGTAATTTGAGAGAACTTGTATACATACATGTTTTGCACTTTCCGACAACGCTTTTTAGTGAAAAATCAACATCAAAAGTATGAAAGAACGGTATAAGTCAACATTGTTTTAGAGTAATTGTTTTATTCAGTCCATAACAATTTTTTTTCTCAATAAATGTATCTTTTTTTTTCCCTCAAAAAATTTATCATTTTTTTCTTCCCTCAATAAATTTATCATTCTATTTATGAGTATTTAGATTTCTTTGGAAATGGGACTTTAAGACTCCAGTCTCTATAAACAGGCTGCTGCTAGTGGTGATGGTAATTTTCTGTAACCAAGTAACATATAAATCTATAATAGCAGATTGTTGTAAGTGGTTGTGGTTATTTTTATACTTGAGCAAGATTTTAATCTATAGTTACAAATGAAAACTTTCCTTATTGTGTACATAGAACATTCATATTCAATGCTTGTATAGGATACTGTAGGTTGTTTGTCAATTAAGAAAAGTGCTGTCCAGCTTCATAGATATCACTGAAGTGAATCTTTAAAAACTCAAAGTCCCACAGGTTTGAGTAAAATGCTTGAGTTATCGAAGGTTTCGAGTTATCTGAATTCAGGACATTTACAAGGGAAAATATCTATTTTATTATTATGAATAATTGACAAATAAATTTTTCTTGGGGAAACTCCAGTTCTATACTGATAGATCCAACAAGGGCTGGAGTCTAGTATCTTACTTTATTGTGAAAAGGGAAAATTGAGATGAGTATCAGGCCTGTAGCTACACTGAGGCACAGGGAGTTTGGTGCCTCCCTGTTTTTCTGCCAAGATTATGAAGAAAAGGATATATTTTGAGGCTCCAGCTTTTCAGCATAGCCGAGCTGAGGCACTATTATTTAATTAATGAGGGGGCGAGGGGCATGCCCTTGGACCCCCCTAGAAAGTGCCTCTCTGTTTTTAAACTTTTGGCTACGGCCCTGAGTATGTTTTAGGACTCACAGCAGCTGTTAATTATTAATTTTTAGCAGTTTCTGAGAGCAGTATGATGCTTCATAATCAGATGTTTTTGGTGTAACTCTGTCGTGCTTTCAAGTATTATGAAATAACTGAGCACAGATGTTAAGTGTGTGGAGGCAACATGATACACGCTTTCTCTCTGTCTGTGTGGTAAAATATTCATAGGCTAGGGGGAACATGGAAATTATCTGCATCTGTTGCATTTGACTTGCATCCGTCACTGAATGACCTGCATTCTTTTAAACACTTACCATATTGATGAACAGTGATTCTGCCTTCGGGACCACTGCAGATCATGCAGTCTGATCATGATCTGCACTGTTTGCTACTCAGTCAATTTTCAGTGAGTGCCCCTTTGAACAAGTGATGGCTCTGTTTATGTAAGATAGACAAACCCTTTTTAGAAATTGAGCAAGGAAATGATTAACTGTCAGTGAATGTCCTGCATCCATCAGCTGAGGGGCTTTTTATTTTTGTCAGTAAATGGCCTTTGTTATTTAATTGACTGCGGCTGTTCATCATTGTATATGCTGTATTGCCATTGTTTCTGAAAACTTACATGATCTATATTTTACTGGTATTCTTGTTTTACCTTCAAAAATCTTTAATGTGAAATATGTTGCCAAGTGAAAAAAAAATGCTGACATATAGCTGCAAGCCATTCAAGGTAGCAGATGGAGTGTAACATGTGCAAACAACAATGCTGGTTAAATACATGTACATGACATTGAACAGTCAAATCTGTGAATAAAGACCATAGGCTAGAAGAAGCTAGTTTTTGGTGACCACTAGTCTTTAATTACAGGTGTTTCTGCTATAGATGAATAGTGCTCTGTGTTCGTTCTGCTGGTCTATATGAAAGGTTGTCTTTATTTGAAACGCTCTTTTACACATGTTTGACTGTATTTTGATATAAACATGGCATGTGGATTCCTGTTTTAAAACACTGATGTGTTTATCTTAATAATACATGTATACAGTTTTCAACGATGGATAGAGAGATTATTGCTTGTCCTTATTTAGTAAGATATTATTTATAAAAAGAAAATCGGATTGTAACAATGTACAACATTTTCAAATCAGGCTTGTCTTTTGTTTTTAGCATTTAGCAATATAAATAGATATGCCATGGGTCATTATTGGATGACTTATAGGCAACCCCGGGGCCAGGTATACAATTAAAGATAGCATCTCATAAATGTCTATTTAACAACAGAAGTATACATTCTTACATATTGAGTATAGAGCTGTTCTATGAACAATTTTAATCGTTTGACAAATTACTTACCGGGGTACATTATATAATATACTCATAAGTTCATACACATAGAGTTTGTTTGGATAGCTTTTAAAACATATTTAACTGGATAAAATCCGAAACAAAATTTCCTGTCCAAAGTACTAGGATCACTGTTCACAAGTTATTTCTTTATCTCTCTCGTTCTTTAAAGGCTCGGGAACAAGAGGTGCGTGACAAACAGGTGCAGGAGAGAATGAGAGCAGTCACTCAACAAAAGGCAGCAGAAAGAAGAGCTAGTCAATCGGACGAACAGGCAGTGAAGAAACAATGGGTGAGATATTAGGCTTACATACTTGGCTGTAAGCTGGTGGCAGCAATAACAGTCTTGTAGCCTCTTTTTCGAGAGTATGATAACATCTGGATTGAGAGTTAATTAGGGATTCAATAAGCTAAGAAAGCTTTATTTATGATCCAATAAAAACAAATTACATGAAATATAAACTAAATGAAAGTTCAAATACATGTAGTTCTTAAAGTGATATTGCCTTTCAAAGTGACCATGGTAATTTTCATCCATGGTAACCCAGGCTATTACATGTAATTACGCATTGAAAAATGACTGGCGAAAAGTGGTAGAAAGTAACCTTGGGTGCTGACCATAAGTTTAAAGTGGCATTATGCACATTTTTTTAAAGTAAAATTCCAGCTGAAATAGGTGTGTGTGAAAAGGGTAGAGGAAATAATAACTTTTGACCCAATACAACAAACTTTTCCTGCTACCAGTACGAAATAATAACTTTCCAAATATTACTTTTCCTATTTTGACTGGGAGGGTCAATTTAAGAAATAAACAAATGCATGCAGGAGTTGCTTCCATTCCACTGCCGAGCAACACTAATAACACAAAGTTATAAAAATAGTTTATTCTGTAGGAAAATGAACAAGACCAAGCTATTAAGGATGAAGAAGAGAGGAGAAGACAGTCGGAGCATGCACGGAAGGAACGTGCTGCAGAAGCTGAAAGATTATCAGCAAGTCAGACAGCAAGTGCACGGAATTACTTCAAACGAAAAGAAACACATAGTGAGGACCAGGAACCAGTTGACAGAGCACCGCCACTGGGGCCAGGGTAAGAATGAATTACTTTTAACGTTGTAAACACCAATTTGTGTTAAGGTACAAAGTTCTGGAGGTTAGAGTTAGTGTTAGGTTTAAGGTTATTTCAGATCATTTATACGTAGTAGATCATTTGAACCTTGTTTCATTTCATTTCTCAGGGTTTTAAAGCCTGTTTCAACGTATTTCAATTATTTTTACAGGCAGGTAGTTTCCACTTCTAAAGTCCTATTCTCTGTAAGAAACTGCCAATTTTCTCACATAAAGAGACACTACAAAGGGGAGCAGGGCTCAAACCCATAAGTTTTAAGCTTGAGAGGTTTCAGTGATTTCAAGTGGATGAGTCTAAGACTCTAACTACTTGGCCATACAGGCAGATCATTAGAACATTGTTAATGAATACATGTTTCTCACCTTGTAAATTGTGATAATGTGTATTTTTAGAACTCTGAAAAGTAAATGTAGTTTATTTTTTTCCCTTTCACTGTTCTGTCAAAATCCATTAAGTTAACAGCTATAACATAATGTAAAGCTTTCAGAAAATATTTTAATGGGGCCATTTTGATCACCTGCTGCCTTGGACAAGAATTCTTCACAAGAAAATTCTCTATTTGAAATTCAATATATTTCAACATTTTCTAGGAAACTGAAGCACAACTTTGGATCAGTAGAACTGCCTGAACAGCCAGCGAGAAAAGCACCAATCCAGTTACCACGGGAACAATCCTCACCACCTCCCTCACAACCAGCCAGACAGCCTTCACCCCCGCCCCAGAGAGTGCCATCACCACCTGCCAGGGAACCATCACCCCCGCCCAGAGAGCCCAGTCCACCCCCTCGAAGACAGCCATCACCCCCGCCCAGAGAGCCCAGTCCACCACCTCAAAGACAGTCATCACCCCCACCTGTCTCAGCGGTTCCTACACAGCAACCAATGACGAGAAACCTTCTGGCTGAGGGGCTTCCAGCAAGACAAGCAGACTCGGATGAGGAGGAAAATGAAGACGATGATTGGGGAGAAGATGGTTAGTAGATTAAGCAGATATGTCTGACATCACTCCTAGTGCTGCAGCTGTCATATTAAACTAACCAAATAAGTTTACGGCCAAGGGCTATGTAGCAGTCAATTGTCCTCATCTCGGCCAAAATCATAAATCAGTGTCTTTGCAAAGGTGTCTGCTGGATAACTTTCAAATTTTTACATACTTGTATGTAATTGTATCACTATTTAGTTTATCAAGGGGCATAAGTTAGCCGAGGTTAATAGCAAATGATGTCCCCCTCATACACTGCAATACATTTTCCAGTGAGATAAAGGGCATTGATTGGGGTATGAATTATCGTCTAGTCATTCTGAGGCACTTGTTCAACATGTTGCTAGTAGGAGATCAGGACTTTTATTCACTTGGACTATGGGAGAAGTTTAGCTAAACACTGGTGAGGTCACATAAATGATTACCACCACTTTCAAATCATACTTTGGTATTGTCTTTATTGTCATTTTGTGTAAGTGCATTTATGGCTATTTCCAAGCTTGTCTGTAGACAAACATGCAAAGGTAACACAAGCATGCAAACAAACATACAAAGATAACACAAAGATGCAGACAAACATGTATAGATAACACAAACATTCAGACAAACATGCATAGATAACACAAACATGCAGACAAAGATAACACAAACATGCAAAGATAACACAAACATGCAGACAAACATGCATAGATAGCACAAACATGCAGACAAAGATAACACAAACATGCAAAGATAACACAAAGATGCAGACAAACATGTATAGATAACACAAACATGCGAAGACATGCATAGATAACACAAACATGCAGACAAACATGCAAAGATAACACAAACATGCAGACAAACATGCATAGATAACACAAACATGCAGACAAAGATAACACAAACATGCAAAGATAACACAAAGATGCAGACAAACATGTATAGATAACACAAACATGCAGACAAACATGCATAGATAACACAAACATGCAGACAAAGATAACACAAACATGCAAAGATAACACAAAGATGCAGACAAACATGTATAGATAACACAAACATGCAGACTAACATGCATAGATAACACAAACATGCAGACAAACATGCAAAGATAACACAAACATGCAGACAAACATGCATAGATAACACAAACATGCAGACAAAGATAACACAAACATGCAAAGATAACACAAACATGCAGACGAACATACAAAGATAACACAAGCATGCAAAGCCAACACAAACAAACATAATAAATACACAGGAAACTGTTGTGTTCTGAATTCATGATTCTACATCAGTTCCAGTTTATAGAATTTTAAATATATGTCGAGGTAATAAAATGTATTTGATGTTGTTTTGAATATAGGCCAAAAGAAGAAGCATCCAGAAAATGGTAAAGAAAATAATAGCTCCTGTACCTATTGAATGCAATATAGTCTTCTTTCTGCCTTCAATAATATAAGTCTCCTAGCAAAGCCTGCATAAACATGAATTTCTTCATCTAGTTACAATAACCTTTTTGTACTAAGAATCTGAATTAATCACATATAAAATAAATCTTATGCACTATAAATATAAAATTTAGTATAATTCAGCTTCCATCAAACATATATGTGCTATGTATTAAGTAACATTATGATATTTATGCAACCCCCCCCCCCCCCAAGCCCTTCCAAAACTTAAAATGCAGTAAACTTACCCTTACCAGTAGTTAACTTAGGAGTTAATTTAATAACTAGTAGAAGTTTTATTGAACTATCTTGTGGGCAGTTCACTATGGCTGTTCATTGTTGCAAAAATGTAGGCCTGCCTACCTGTACTTTGATTCTTCCACCTGATCTCTTTGAGAGTTATAACTTGGTTTCCTTTTGAGGGTTTTTGAAACCTTTTATACAGATGTTCGTTGCAACTTGTTGATGTATGACACAGAACAACAAGGTCCTTAGCACAAAAGTGAAAGGATGTCATCCCTAGTAGTGCATGATATTGTGTGTTCTATATAAATTAGCAGTATTTCATGCATGGGCTGCAATTCTTTTATTTATGGAGGCATCATGAAATGTTCTTTGTTACCAGATAATGTATGTAACATTAAAGTTCCAACCTTCAAATGTCAAGGCACATTTAAGACTTGAGGTTCAAGCATGTAACATTCCTAATTTCCTTATACATTTGTCATATCATGTGTTACTATTGCATTAGGAATACTACACAGTTTGCAATGTACCTGGTGTAATAACAACACTCTACAAAGAACCTGCATTTCACCTGCTCTTATGATGTATTTACCTTTACCTTGCTTGCAGCAAAGGACTCTACCTATGTGACCAGTGCAGGTCATGATACAGGTCAGCTTGTGCATTGGTGCAGTTAAGTCATGATCTGCACTGTTTAGTAAATTTTTCCTTGGTCACACATTTGAACAAATAATTGTACTGTCCATTTTGAAAGCCGGTCATGTCAGGTTTAAGATAACGAACTTTACATATAAGTTTTTTTAGCATGTACTGAACTTATATACTGATGTTTAGTAAGATTATGTTTCTTGTTTCAGAAAATGCTAATATTCCAGCTGTACATGCACAGCACATTCCAGAGCAACCACTGGAAGAGCCTGTATCACCACGGCAACCTGAAACGCATCCCGGTCCAGAAAAAGGCTTGTGTGCTAGAGCCCTGTATGACTATCAAGCTGGTAAATATACATTACCCTGAAAAACGAGGGGTTAAAGCAAAAGGGTACCATGTGCATGTAAATAAAGAAGGTCCATGGTACCTTTTTGCTTTAACCCATCTAAAATTTTATTATTTTTATAGTTCTTAATCTTTCAAATATTTACAGTTGCCTTAAAAGGTCTTCTGGGTAATGTAATGCTGTGAAATGTAGTCAGAGCTGTTTTCAAGTCTCTGCAGTCATGATTACTGATTAGTGACTTCTTAGCATCACTTTATGAAGAGTATCCTGGTCAAAGCAAAATACCAAAGATCCGCAAGGAAGATTGGTATTATATCAATTGCGTTTTCTCGCTAAAAATAAAGTCATTATTATTACATGTATTATTATTCTTGCATTCAAGGGGGTCCATAAACTTCAAAAAGATGCTAGCTATTTTGTGTTAATACTGTCAGATTTAATACTTGGAAATACAGCATTCTCATATTGATATGTTGCAGAAAATATGCATGTGTAACTGTTAGGCAAGTTCCTCTGAAAGTAAAGTTTACAGTTGATACAGTTTTTGTGACTTTTTTGGAATGTGTCAGTGCAGTTGGAAAGTTGATCTATAATCTTGAGGACTGCTTAAGAAGTGCAAGAAAACCAAATAATGTACAAAATTAGTGTATATCGACAGTCAGTGTGCAGATAAAACATTACACAAAACAACCATTGAATGAAATAATTCCAAAAACCTATATGAACCAAACTTATTGGTAGATAGGCAGTATAAATAGGTCATCGGTAGCTGATTTAAACTGGCCAATTGCAATCAGGTAAATCTCTCCTCTTTTCGGATTCAAAATTCTACTTTTCTAGGCATGAAGGGAGACATGCCGGGGTCTCATCCAAAACATGAGCTAAAAATTTAGCTTTTGGACGGACCTTAATAAACTCTCTTTCAAATCAAATCAAATCAAAAAGATTTAAACTCTTTAAACCTCTCACTGATTGTTGGTCATGGGTTTGAGCCACATTACTGGCCAAACTCTTATTGAACAACTTCCGAAACGGGCCTTAAAGCAAAAAAAAATCAGTTACACCATACTTTTTTGTTTTGATAATTAGGGTTACCCCTTATATTTGCCTCATAGAAGGCATGAAAATGGTTGGAGTGCATCCCCTATGTGATACTTAGATATTTACATATGTGATAATTTTTGTAGCTGATGACACAGAGGTTACCTTTGACCCAGATGACCTCATCACCCAGATTGAACAAATCGATGAAGGTTGGTGGCTCGGCAATGCTCCAGATGGTAGCCGCGGAATGTTTCCAGCAAATTACGTAGAGATTATCGAGAGCTGATCATTGCCAATCAGTTGTGGTATAAAAGAGAGAACTTGATTGTTGATATTGCTACATGTAGGGTGTATGTTTATAAATCATCTGTGTCATTTTAAAAATCCATGAATTTTTATTTGTCAGTTTAAAAGCTGAGGTCATCTTTAACCAATCAAGTCTCAGAAAAGTTTTATGATCTGTGCACTTGGTGATACTGTCATGAAAAAAACAGTTCAATAATTTTCGCCATATTACAATAAGTGTCAATATATAATTTTTACAAAAAGCTGTAGGCATTAATTCATTCATAAATTTACAAGCTAGTATCTGTTTTGTCCTTTTATTATGATTGTGTTGATTCTAATAATCACAAATTTGATTCTTTATTGAAGTCTGCAAGACCTGTGTTTTCAACTATTTATTTAGTTTTTGTACTTCACTTCTCTTGTTGTCAGATACAATATACTGAACTGAAAGAGGTAATTAGGTCAACCACCAGTTAGTGACAGTATACGGAGCTGAAAGAGGTAATGAGACCGGCCATCAGTTAGTGACAGTATACTGAACTGAAAGAGGTAATCAGGCCAACCACCAGTAAGTGACAGTATACTGAACTGAAAGAGGTAATTAGGCCAACCACCAGTTAGTGACAGTATACTGAACTGAAAGAGGTTATTAGGCCAACCACCAGTGACAGTTTACTGAACTGACTATCACCAAGACTCACCATCAGTTAGTTACAGTATACTGAACTGAAAGAGGTCATTAGGCCAACCACCAGTTAGTGACAGTATACTGACTGAAAGAGGTTAGTAGGCCAACCACCAGTTAGTGACAGTTTACTGAACTGAGAGATGTTATTAGGCCAACCATCAGTTAGTGACAGTTTACTGAACTGAAAGAGGTTATTAGGCCAACCATTAGTGACAGTTTACTGAACTGAAAGAGGTAATTAGACTCACCGTATACTGAACTGAAAGGGGTAGAAAAAGGTTAACAACCAGTTGCTTACAGTATACTGAATGCAAAGAGATAATTAGGCCAACCATCAGTTAGTGACAGTATACTGAACTGAAAGAGATATTTAGGTCAACCACCAGTTAAATTTCCATGGTTTTATCTTGTTCCACAAGTATGGACTAGTAAACATGTTTGTTTTGTTTATAATAAACGCTTTGCATTATTCCTTAAAAAACCAGACACCTTAATTATTTTTTATCAAATGCATTATATATTATTTCGAATTTGAAAAAAAAAAATTACCACTATCCTTTTCGTTGATAGCAGTTTCAAACAACTTGGATTCTGGGTGATACAGTTCACATATTTTGTGATTTAGTAAATCTTGTTTCATCCAGGTAACTGTCCACTGTATTTGGTAACTTTCCTTGAAGTTCAGAAGAAGTATAGTTGACATTATGTATTACATTAGAAATGCTGTTCCAGATTCACCTTATTTGGTAAATTATCTCTTTAAGCATGTCTTTTCCATAAGTCTAAGACATGTGAAACAAGTGTATGGTACAATCATGTTTTGTGTAGAGATATATTACAGTGAGGAAACACATTAAATGTGGTATTAACTTTTTTAGCTCACCTGATAGCATCAGGTATCAGGTGAGCTATTGTGAGCACCTGATGTCGGTCGTTTGTTTTCTGTCCATTAACACTTGCCTTGTTTACACTATAGAAGTCAAATTTAACATCTAATCTTCATGAAAATTGGTCAGAATGTTTGTCTCAATGATTTCTAGACTAAGTTTGAATCTGCGTCACCTGGGGTCAAAAACTAGGCCATGTGGTCAGGTGAGGGATATGGGGCAATCTTGGCCCTCTTGTATGAAAACATAAATCTTCCCATAGTTGAAAAATGGTTAAAACATTCTGAGTGAATGGCAAATATTTGTGTTAAATGGCTAGCTACTTAATGGCTTAGTTTGTAATAGTCATGAAATAGCACTGCTTGTTTAAAAAACATGTAGATATATATATTCTTGCCAGTATAACAGTTGTCATAATTCTTGTGTATTTGCATATATTTCTCATGGCAACAAAGATTCCTGTAGAGCTGTCACCTGTTAAAATATGTTAGCACATGATTTTATGACGATCATCTATGGTTCTGAATTTATGAAGATAATCTGCAGTTCTGAATTTATGACGATCATCTTCAGTTCTGAATTTATGGCGTTCATCCATTAAAAAAACCAAAAAAAAAAAAAACCCCCCCCCCCCCAAAAAAAAAAAACCCCCCCCCCCAAAAAAAAAAACCCCCCCCCCCCCCCCCCAAAAAAAAACCCCCCCCCCCCCCAAAAAAAAAAAACGCCCCGCCCGCCCCAAAAAAAAAACCAAAAAAAACCCCAAAAAAAAAAAAAAAAAAAAAAAAACCCCAAAAAAAAAAAAAAAAACCACAAACCCCACAAAAAAACTATGTGAGAAAACTAGTGAAAAACTCTTGTCACATTCCAGAAACTTTTGACCATTAAATACACTGTATACACTGTGGCCAGAAAGCTCCAAAATTACAAAAACAATTAATCCAATATGATTTACCATAAGTATGTCAGTTTTAACATGAAAGTTGCAGATAAAACATATCACGCTAATGAATGTACTTCTGTTTAGCATATTCTAACAGCACTTTTATTTGTTTCAGTGCTAAAACTTATGTGTTCAATTTAAACTGTTGTTTAATTTTTCTAGGCCCTTTTCACTTTTATTTTGTTAAGTCTGTTTTGTGTTTAATTGTGAAATCCTGAAAGTTTTACAGGAGTTATTTTTGTTTGACATCAACTTTGTCATGGAAATTTACGCCATATTTTTGTATGCAAATATTATGAGCTGCAAAGTATATATTTCTGGATTATTGGCATGACAATAATATGATGTATAATTGTTATCAAAAGTGGATGAGTAACGAGAGTTAATTGTAAAATACACGTCACAAGAGGGTATATGATATATGACTTGAGCAAGAAGTGACATTTATACAGATTAAATACTTCATGATCGTCAATTATTGGTGCTTACTTGTCTTTTTGGTGATTATTTTGCTTGTTGGTCTTTCTACTGATTATTTTCCTGTTTCTTTATTTGTTAACTTTATCAAACTGAAAATATTAAAGGGTTTGCCTTCATTCATGTTCATGTATTCGAAGAAAGTACTGGTATTTATTAGTTTCCCTGAAATTCGTTATTGTGATAATGTAGCTAATGATCTGTGATCGGCCAAGGTTTAAACACAATTTCGTCTTTTCAAAAGTGTTTAGTGCAGTTTGCAATAGAACATATAATGTTAGGAATCTAATTTTCTTGATGGTACTGTACTGAAAACAAGAAAGATAACTCATAAATACATGTATTTTTAATTTAACACACCTAAATTCCCTCAGTTTTTGATGGACATATTTGAAGTATTTTGTAATGGATATTTTCTGTATGCACCATTTAGGATACCATTTTCCTGCTGTATTCATGATACAATTTACATTAAGATTTATATGTGTTTATACTCTGTGCTTACCATTTTAAGAAGTTTTGTTGTTTCTATTTCCTGTTTGATGCTGGTAGGAACTTGCAACTAGAATTAACATGGTGAAAATTGCATGTTTTGTGTTATAATGAAGAAGTTGATACATTAGTTATTCATTTGCCGCCATTTGCTTTTGTTACATTTGAAATAATGTGAATCGGTGTGTTAGTTTAAAAGTGCTAACATTTTTATAAAATTTATGTAATATAAAAGTTCTTCTTGTCATAATGTGAGCAGTTGTATGTTGTTTTAAAGAAACTGTAAGGCAAACATGTAAAATTGCTATAGCATATGGAGAAACTAGCCTGTACATATTGATTAAATTCACATTATTTGTTATTTTTATACACATGGCTTTTAGAAGAATACTGGAATATGCATAAAATTGTGATGGAACAAATTGTCGTAAATTTACAACTAATAAAACAATAAACAACAATTAGATGTCTGTTTGTATATGAAGGGATTACTGCAATGGATGGAGTCCACTTCTGTTGTCTTTGACTTTTGGGACATCCTAAGTGTTTCGTGGCTTGAAGAGTCAGTTACTGAGTACTTCCTGAGTATTCAAAAATGCCAGTGCATTCCCAGAACGCTCAATGACGTCACTCAGTCTTCAGGGCCACCTGTATTCTTCAGCGTCACATACAGCATTGAGGATCAAATATATTTAGTCTGATCATCACCAAACATTGTAAAATCGTTTATGGACATAGTTCGGTAAACAGCCACATTGCTCCAGAGCCAAAAGTAATGTCTACTCTAACTCTATCGAATCATTACTTAGTTTATAGCAAATTAGTTATTCTCGATTGCGAAACAAGTTCTTACGATGAGAGTGTGAGGCAATGTGGAAATGTTTGTGTCTTGCCTAAGTACATTACCGACATGGCGATGGTAGTGATCGATCCCCGGGGCCCTTCGACTGCTACCATTGCGCCACGGTGGATCCAATCATTACTTAACCATGGATCTTGTATAACAGTAAATTAATATATCCTGACTTAACCTAGTCTTAATTAAGATATTAACGGGCACAACATTTTGTCGATCTTTTTTCAACCCAGTCACTCCATAGTGTCAAGGTCTTATTATTATAATTTTTTCTTTGAGCGAACGCGCTACCATTGCACTGTAGATAATGTTTTTATTCTTCAAGCCATTGTAAGTAAATATTAATGTATGAAAAAGAAAACATTGTACGTAGCATTTATTGATTTTCAAAAAGCGTTTGATTCTGTGGATCACAACATATTGTATGAAGTTCTAAGAAAAGGTGGCATAAAAGGTAACTTATATAATGCAATACAGTCTATATATGTTTCTGTAAAAGCGTGTGTTAGAACTAACAATGGTATAACAAAAAGTTTCGAATGTCCCATCGGATTGCGTCAGGGCTGTAATTTGAGTCCAATTCTGTTTGCATTGTTTATCGATGAACTGTACTCACTGTTATGTAAAAATAGAATAAGAGGTATACAATTATTTCCGCATATTGTAGAAATATTTTTGCTTATGTTTGCAGATGACATAGCCTTTATATCCGACACGGTTGTCGGACTGCAAAAGCAATTGAATATATTGAAACATTTTTGTATAGATAGTAAACTTGTTGTAAATACAGCTAAATCAAAAGTTCTTGTTTTTAAACGAGGAGGTAGATTAAGTGTAAGGGAACGATGGAATTACAATGAATTGGACATAGAAGTAGTTAATGGTTTTACTTACGTTGGAATATATTTTTCAAATAAGCTTTCTATGTACAAAATGGCAGAGGCCATGTCGCTTAAGGCAAAGAAAGTACTAATGCATTTGTTTAGTTCATTGTACAATTATCCATGTCTTCCATATACAACGTTTTTTAAAATATTTGATTTAAAGGTTGCATCTATTGCATTGTACGGTTCTGAAATTTGGGGTCTTAAGCAACCAAAATGTCTTGAAAATGTGCACATTTTTGCTTGTAAAAGGTTTATGAAAGTGAACAAAGGTGCATGCAATGATGCAATTTTAGGTGACTTAGGCAGATTCCCGTTGTATATTTTTGCTGCTAAGCGTACAGTTAAATATTGGATACGTTTGTTGAACTTACCTGAAGACAGATACGTACGAATGTGTTACAATATGCAAATGTATTATGATAGTATTGGTTATAATAACTGGGTAACTGATTTACGAATTCACTTGTATGTAAATGGCTACGGATATGTCTGGCAAGCACAGAATGTTGACAATCCCAATCTGTTTCTATTGCAATATGTACAGCGATTAAAGGACCAGTATATCCAGGAATGGAGGGATAGATGTTATCATAACGCAAGACTTTTTTATTATGCAAAGTACAAAACAGTATATAAGGTTGAAAAGTATGTAAATGTTGTTGATATCAACACATTCAGAAAGTGTATTGCAGCATTTAGAAGTTCTTGTCATTCACTCATGATCGAAAAGGGTAGACATTTTGGTATTGAAAGGGTGTTAAGAGACTGTCCCTACTGTGAATGTTATGTTGAAGACGAATACCATTTTTATATTTTTGTGTCCGTTATATAGCAGCATTCGCTGTAAATATATTCCTAATACATATATTGAGAATACGTCAATTTACAAGTTAAGTAACTTAATGTCATCTGAAAATGAACATATCATACGCAATGTTGCCATGTATATATATTATGCATTACAAAAAAGGGAAGAGTACTTATCAGTTTTTCAATAATCTGATCAATACTGAGATTTACAAAATAAGTACTATGTCGATACATGAATCTCTGTATGATAGTCAATTTTGTTGTATTTACGTACCTGTATGTTAATGCACTCTATGAAAATCTTTTGGATAATATTATACTTGTGTATGGGCCGGAGGCCTTATTATACAATAAACTATTGAATTGAATTGAATTGAATTGACGAGATAGACATTGAATTGTCGAAATTAGGGTTCGTATGTAATCTAATATATATTGTCGAAATTCAGCAAAGTATGTGTGTCCGCTCGCTAAGTCATAGTTCAATGCCAAATCTGGTCAAAATGGTTGTTGGCATACTATCTCGACCAAGTTGAATAATCGGGTAGGTCGCTTCTGGTACCTGAAGTTGTTGAAATTTAGCCAAACTGCCACTGTTAACTCGAGACAACAATAAATTTTTTATAAGAATCAGATTAAAGCCGCGCCAAACCAGGTCAGTATGTTTGTCTGAGGCACTCTGAGCTAAACTTTCAGCAAATCAGCACTGTCCTTTGTCATCTTTGAAACCATATACCACATTTCCACTCGGTCGTAGATTTATGAATTGCCATCTACTTGGCTGAACGAGGTTTATGATTACCATTTACAGTATGAATTACCGCAAACGTGACTGTCGTTTGGTTTTCTTGTTCCTCTTTTATTTCAGTTTAGCATAACCATTGTAATGATTTCAAATTTATGTTATGCTGCCATAAAATAATATAGTGTTCTGAATTATATTAGATATTTTACTCTCGTAAATAATACCTGTCTGTTTTCACATTGGGCCCCAATATCTTTTTTTAGTGACACATTGCAATCCGCAGATTACTCTATATGGTATATATAAAGTAGAACGATGCAGCAACTTTACTCGTTGGAAATCACTTCGCAGTTGTCTTCACTACAAATAGGCAAATTTGATATTTTCCGTTGACACCAGTCATGGATATTTTGATACTTGTTTATCTTTCTAATCTGAAACTATAAATAGGTCCATTTTTTGTTTTTCACTTAATGATAAAAGTATAAGTTACTGTGTCGTTATAGTTAATCACGTCGTCTATTACACTTGTATTCAAACTATATAACATTATCAATACCTGGGAGAACATGTGTATCAGCAGAGGCATAGAAAAGGTCCTTGGTATCAGCTATATTGTATTGACTTATCCATGCGAGTTTGTGATCTTAATGCTAGACGAAAATCTTAACAGGAAACACAGCAGGAAATGCACTGCACATAATTATTTTATACTGGGCCAAACCAATGTAAAAAGCAGTTGTCAAATGATATTCTTTTGACGAAACTTGGTTGTAGCAAACCGTTGACTAATATATACTCTATATGTTCGAATGTAAAGCATAAAACACGCTCTAACTATGTCACCTGGCTCTGTTCTTCTAATTAATACAGTTGTTATCTTAAATTACAATAATTAACTTAAAAGAACGCAATCATTGCCATACAAACCAATTTATTTTACAATTTTCTTATCCGCTAGGTGCTTAGCATTAAAAGATCTTGATTAGTAACAAATACATCTCGTCAGACGCAGTCACGCACCAGATTACAAAATGCACAGAGACGTTATCTTTTAAATTCTTTTCAACTGGTCATTGGGTAACTTTAATACGTGATTGATAACATATATTTGACCTTCAAGACATTTCACGGTAAGTTTAAGTATTTTATCATCAACACAATGATTTAGTAATTAGTAATGTTAGCATTTCAACTGGATCTTAAACTCAGCTGTAGAAATACTTCTGTAGTTGTATTAGTCTTGTTATAAACAAGTCCAACTGCACGAAACATATTTCGAATGTACTTTTCTAATCGCATTTACTGATTTCCTTCTACAAGAGCAAAGCCTTTATGACACCTTTTAAGCTTTCAACTGCTCTTTTAGCATAAATTGACAACATGCAATCCGATAACCTTTTTAAGCTTTCAACTGCTAGCATAACTTGACAACATGCAATCCGATAGTTTTTTATTTTTCAACCGCTAGCATAACTTGACAACATGCAACCGATAGCCTTTTTAGTTTTCAACTGTTAGCATAACTTGACAACATGCATTCCGATACCTTTTTAAGCTTTTAAGCTAGATAACTTGACAACGTGCATTCCGATAGCTTTTAAGTTTCAATGTTAATAACTTGACAACATGCAATCCGATAGCCTTTTTAAGCTTTTAACTGCTAGCATAACATGACAACGTGCATTCCGATAGTCTAACTTGTCAACGTGCATTCCGATAGCCTTTTTAAGTTTTCAACTGTTAGCATAACTTGACAACATGCATTATGATAGCCTTTTTAAGCTTTCAACTGCTTGCATAACTTGACAACATGCAATCTGATAGCCTTTTTAAGTTTTCAACTGTTAGCATAACTTGACAACATGCAATCCGATAGCCTTTTTAAGCTTTTAACTGCTAGCATAACTTGACAACGTGCATTCCGATAGTCTAACTTGTCAACGTGCATTCCGATACTACATGCATACTTATTACAGAACGTTATTCCGAGCCTAACTACATGTACTTGCAATCTGATAGCATCATTTGATAATGTGCAATCTCTTAACGTCCAGAACATGGATCCGCGAATCTTTGACCGTGGTGATAAACAATTTATCCTCAGCCTCATTAAGTGTAGCAAATTTAAGTCTCTTCAAAGCCAGTCTCTGGATACTTGTAATTAAACTCCCCTCTGGCGTTAAGACTTGAACTTCTCCAGGGTACCGTACAACAAATATATGCCCATTCGAATCTGTTTCCAATGACGTTGTGTCATCAACTTCGTACTGAAATAGAGCCGAACCGCCATCTTGATGGAAACATTGTAGTCTGCCTGGTTCATCGGAGCTCTGGATAATATGAAATTTGCCTTGAGTACCCGGCAAATGTTGAATTGCATAAACGTATCCGTCGTAAATTCCGGTCAGTTTTATATTCAATTTCGTCCGTTTCCATTTTTGACCTTGTGATGTAATGAGCTCAAAATGCCAAGTGCCTTTCCTGCTTTTAGATGAAACAAGTAATCTGTCTTCATCAACGATTTTCACGCATTTCGGATGTTGTTCTATTTGCAAATACTTGTGTTCTTTGAGGTTATTCTCTTCTATTTTCAGAAGAAGTAACTGATTTATTTCCTTCAGGCAAACCACTAAGAACCCTTTAAAAAGTGTTATTTTTCCAGGTCTGTATTCAATACCCTTTTCTGTGACATCAGTACGGCTTCTAACTATTACCAGCCGTGAATTGTTGTAATCCGACAATATAAGCCTTTCATCTGGAAGACACACAATGTCATTAAACCACGGAATTTTGTTATCAGAAGTTTGGACATCAAAACTGTCACAATGAGATAATTCAACATCAATATCTTCAATTTGTCTTCCGAAATCGGGTTTCTTTGATTGCAATCGGGGTACATCTGATTTTGCATGCCCTGTCTCTAGTTCTACATCGCTACTTGATTTTGCTAACTCATGAGCAGTTTTCATCGGTTTAACCGAGCCGTGCCTGTCACCTGTATCCCTAGAATCACTTGTTTCTGCATCGCCGCTTTCGCCTTTCTCAGCTCTGCCTTTTGTAATTGCACTTGGTATCAGGTGAACTTTTTTGACAGAAATGCGGCTATTAAAATCAAATTTCAGCTGATCTGAAAACATGGAAGGTATATCGAATGCTTTTTTATTCACGCTGCAGGAGAGCAAAGGACTTTGACTTGTTTCTAACATCTTTACCACATCTGACTTTTCCACAGCAACATTAAGCTGAGAGCACTGACTTTTCGTTTGTTCTAACTCTTTTTGAAATTCTTCACACTGTCCAAGAATCGATAATACGCATCGAAATACATCCTTTGGCGATCCAGTTTCAATTACTAATTGAAATAAATTTTCGCTTCCCGTGGCTATTTCAACAAGATTTTCGAGATCCTGACATGCTTTTTCACATTTGCCACTGTTGTCAGCTAGGTCTTTAGACACTTCGTGGATAATATGGTTTGTTTGACGATCGAACGCCTCCATCATTTTCCTGCGAATGTTCTCTATTTGTTTCATAAGAGTTTCCAAGTTATCCCTAGTACATTTCTTTGCATTTTTCATGTTTGTTATCGTACTTTTAGCTGATTCAGTCATTTTTTGATAGCTGACTTTAACAGTGTCCGTAAAATGGGTTTCGAGTAATGACTTGCCGGCACCATCGATATCAACTACATTAGCACAGTTCCTGTGGTTTTCTGAGTTTAACAAACAAAAACTGCATAATAGAGCCCCATGTCCTTCGCAATAAAATTCTGTTTGTTTGTTCAAGTGTTTCGTACATGTTTGAAACATTTCTAAATCTTGTCTCATTTTCTGAGGTTGATGGTCTTCCGAATGTACCAGTAGATGTTTTCTTGTCGCTTTGAAGGCTTTATGGATTTCCACGCAATCTTTACATAATTGTTCTTGGCATGATGTACAATACTTGACCGCTGATACAGAATATCCTTGACATGTGCAGGGCGCGCACGAAAACGCTTTGTTTGAAGCCATTATGATTCAGTCACTTGCCTATGACACTACTTGTTTTCTCAGCTTCTCTTCTTCTATACAAAAACTGAAATAAAAACAATGTTGATTAGTTATGAAAGGCAATACACAGCTATTTTATGTAAATGCTGTAAACAATCATAAGAGACGAAACTGATTTATTGCCTTGGATGGTTTATTAAAGAAAAACATACCTGTTACGTGTTTCCGAAACATTGCACTGTAATATCTTGTTTTTTTATAACATAGACATAAAAATACTCGTTGTTTTTTCTTCGAAATAATAGCTGAACCTTAGTATTGAAAAATATGTCAGTTACCTTAACCAGAAATGTAAGTTACAGAAAATTAGTCCTTAGATTCTAGCAAACTATACAGCAAGCCACATTTGAATTTTGATTTTACATTTAAAAAACCTTTTCAAATGGCATTTTCGGCATAAAAGTTTCAAAATCATACCTTTCATATCCGACGTTGGTGTATTTTGCCTTTAACTGTTTGCCTGACTTATCATTTAACACAAGGTCGTTAAAATCAATGTCCTGACAAGACCACAAGCTGTACTTTCTCTATTTATAGATCACTACGTGCAAATTATGCATAAAAATACTTTTTTATTACATTGTATTCCTTATCTATGCGATTCAAAAAGCACATGCAAAGATGTCTTATTCTCATAAACACAATCATATATTGATAAAAAGGTGCATGTCCTTCAAAGCGTTTAGCTTTGCAAAACATTAATATTTCAGGTATTGATAAATCAATTTATGAATCAATAGAACAATGTATAAACATGGTATCACATTTCACATTGATCCGTTCATACCAACCCGGGTAACATAATAAAACCCAGCAAAACCCCCCCTTTTTAAAATTTTTTTTTTTTTTTATTTTTTTTTTTTTTAAAAAAAAATTTTTTTTTTTTTTTTTTTTTTTTTATTTTTTTTTTTTTTTTTTTTTTCCAAAGGTGCCATTCCATTCTTTATCGTCTTTTATGCTAACACGGACATTGCTTTATTGTTCAGCGTTCTCTCCTACCTTCCTATGCAAACAAATTTATAAAGGTATTTCGATTATAGTAATAATTGCATGTTAATGTATGCTGCTGATATTATACACCACCCGCTTATCTCTATTGAAATAATTTCTTGCGGAAGCAACAGGAAAGGGTACAGATACAACAACCGAGATTGTTCAGATGTAAAAGTACATGCATGCCAAAAAATAGTTTACTTTTTCTTTAAAGCTCTGATGAGCACCAATTACTCAAATGTGAGCTATTGTGATCACACGATATCCGATGTCTGTCTCTCCACACTTGCCTTGTGAACACTCAAGCTGTAATACTTTAAATTAGTCTAGTCATCATGAAAATTGGTCCGAATGTTTGTCGGGATAGTCTCTAGGCCTGGTTTGAAACTGGGTCACGTGGGATGAAAAACAAGGTCATGCGGCCAATAATAGAAACACCTGATGAACATTCGAGAAATTAGAAATGACCCCGATCATCATGAAAATTGATCAGAATGATTATCTCAATCAACATGTGGGGTAAATCTGTGTCACGTTGCGTAATCATTACCAGTTTGAAACTCTAAAAACATTTTGGAAACCCTGGTAACATTCTAGAACCCCTATTCCCTACCAATCTTTTGAAATTAAATCAAGTTTGAAACTGGGTCAATTTGGTAAAAATAAGGACACTATGCAAATCAATGAATACCATGTGGACATTCTAGAGGCTACATTTGACCCACGATGCAGCGTAAAAATTAGTCAGAATGTTTGTTTTGTTGAACTCTAGGACGAAACTGGAACACATGAAATCAAAACCTGTGTTACGAGGTCAAATCATAGAAAAACTTTGAAGCAACATTTGACACCGAGTCGTTTTGAAAATTAGTCAAAATGATTGTTTTGATGAAATCTAAGTCAAAATCGAACCTCGTTAAAATGCTGTCACATATCAGGTCACTGGGAACATCGATATTGGCTTTTAGACCTATTTTTATTTCTGAAGCTACAGTAACGAAATTTGGACTGTGTGTGCAGCTGAGCAAGCAGATAACAGAACTGTTCTCGGCTGACTTGGATTATAATCATATGTCTTTTGGAACACTGGTACTCAGGTGAGCGATATAGGGCCATCATGGCCCTATTATTATGAAATACACGTAGACTGGAATACTTGGAGCTGGAAATTTTCAGGGCTATTTGTAGTTCACTTTGTTACAGGGTGAGACCTTTTCCCATTACTCCCTCTTCTGACCTATTGTTTCCCCCTTGTCCCTCTTTCTTCTTTTTATCCATATCTTTTGTGTTTTCTATTGATTTAAATGTTACTCTCACCTTCATAGTTGTCAGCAAATATGTTTGCTGCCTGTCTTCCCCATCAGCAGTGTGTCATTCTCTACCAGAGTTGTTGCGTCCCTGTTGCTTTTCCTTCTTCATTATGCTGTTTTTTAGGTTCCACCATTTTTCAGATTATGGCCATTGTTCAGCTTTTTGTCTGGCTGTGTTTTTGTCTGGCTTGAGCCTTAAGTCACGAGAACTTGCATGTTGAACTTGATATTGTTTTTCTCTTTGAAGGGAGTGTTTCGTTCTCTCGTTTGTGTGCTGATAACTGATCCTGATGGTCTCCCAAGTCATTATTCCGGTGTGGCCTGGGGTCCCCCCTCGCCCCCCAAAAAAAAAATTTTTTTTTTTTTCAAAAAAAACCTCTTTAAAAAAAGTGACTTGACTGATGTGTCTGCCTTTCGTGTAGTCCCATCAATGTAAACCTTTTAAAAATATCTCTTTTTAGATATTTGTTTTGAGGTAGGAGAACTATTTCTGTATGATAGAGCGATATCTCTATTACCTTGAGGTATATATCTTATCTCTTTACAGTTGGGAGATATCTTTCAAATCGTGATAGATATCTTATCAAAAGAAAGACATAAACAGGATATATTACTTGGATAGGTATTTTGTTCCGTATTTAAAGAGATATGGCTAAATCAGAAAGACTTTCTATTTGGTGATTAAATGTAAATATGTGACATTATTTTTGAAAGTATTTATTTCCGTATTTTAATTGCGGATATCTCGAATACTTATGTTCAGATATTCTAGAGATATCTTGTTTTGGTAAAAACGTCTTAAACTGAAAGAGATATCTCCTTAACTTTGAGGATATCGTCTCAAATAGATGTTAAACAATCATTTCTTCTATTGGTATATACATAATTAAAATTTAGAAAATATCATTCTTTGATATAGTGATATCCTAGCATGAATAAAATATCTATTAAAACGAAATATCTATTCGCTGAAATAGAAGTATTTTTTTTTGAATAAATAGTAAAATTGATGCGATGTTTATCCCGTATATTCAGTAACGAGTTTGCCCAATATATAACTAAACCGCAGTACTGGCTTTCTTTTGAAAGGGCTTTGCAAATGTTTATTCCAACGTAATTGTACACAGGATCTTTTTTAAATAAAACTATAACTTTTGTACTAAATTAAATCATCGTTCTTTGCGCTAATAAATTTTTAATATCAAGAAGTCATTAATCATTGATGTCAATATCTGTAAAAGATTATTTGTATTTTAACTTTGTGGAGACTACTTTCAATGCTGAAATGAACAAATGAAGGTGCTTTCGTTTAAAACAATTAAAGCGGTAACATTTAATGAATTAAGTTAGCACATTGATTTAAAGAGCATTAGTCCCTAAGGTATTGGTATCTTATCAAATTCGTATGTAATAACATCTAAACATGGCAGGTATATTAAGAACGAAATGTGATGTTCTAATTGTTACGGATGAATATGATTTAATTAAAATGCAAGCACAATTGATTGCTAACAATTTGTCTTTTTTGGAATCAAAACCAAGGGTAATTAAACGCAGTATTTATGATTACGGAAACGAGAAAACCACTATACGGTGTAACAAAGTTGTATTTCTATTATCGGCTAAAACAGAGTCACTAGAGAATATAGTTCCAGCCTGGATAAAAGAATTGCGAGACATAAAAATTTCAAAAAAAAATATTTGCATAATACAAGAAAAGGATCCAGACGCTGACCGCAAAATTTTTACTCTTTTTATGAAAATTGGCTAACGAAGGATTGTGGTCGAGAAGAAATATTGACAGAAATTAACAGTTTTAAAGATCTTCCTTCTTGGTGGACAAGTGCTATGAAATTCCTACTGGATATGAAGACAGTTAACAGTAGACATGACTCTGACCCAAATGCTTTTTACACAGTGACGCAGGAAAACTCAAGACATAGGAGAAGTGTTTATATCGCTGACACAATAAAACCAGTGTTAAACGACTTTGGATGCAGAGAGTGAAAACATACACCTTCGCCGCCAGCATGTACACTATTGATATTTCAGAACAATCGGCACATCAAGACATCAGCATCAGTCTTAATTCGATTATTAACTTTGACTTTACGATGGATAATGAGGAAATTATGAATGGTTTATTGGGAATATTACTGGACATGAAACAGAAAAATTCCGTATCCGGCAAACTTTACAACACGTTTTTCACAATTATGATGTTAATTAAAGCTTGCTTGAGGAATGTTTTTTATATGATCTTAATGTCGATTGTAAGCATATTGAATATACCTTTCTTCGTAATGCATTTGCCATTCATAAGTTTGCCGGGAACTTTGTTGGTCCAATATATTCCTTTTTTGATTGCTTTTGTTTGTGAATATTCTCATGGCAAATACAATACTTGTGCTATGGTTACACACAGTATATTGGTGGTGATAGTAACAAGCATTGTCTGTGGCATCTTGTCAATGTTTCCGGATCTTCTTTGGCTTAATTTATCATTAGCAATATACGCTCTCGCCTGGCCCATCATATTTCACAATATACTATGTGCATGTGGTATTAAATATGGGGTACTTACTATTCCAGGAAAGCTATAGAAAAAGATTGATCTGGGTTTACTTAACAGTTTACGCCGAAAAGTGGAGTACATTTCAGGAAAATGCGATGATACATTTACCTGTTGTATAAAATTCGTAGTCTGCATTATATGTATAATATTGCATTTGCCTTTATTTTTAGCTGTATTTAATTCTGTCTTTCAACTTATGGATATTTAATGACGATTATAGGAAGCTGGTGATTACATGTACATTTTATATAAACATTTGTGTAGCTTTAAGTATGTTCATAACAGGACAACTTCTACAAGATCATTGGAATATGGATTCACAAGATAGCTACATGTCTTTTGTAATTAATGTTCTAATTTTGCAAATTATCCTACCCGCTTACATAATTTTTATTTGGTGTATAGTAAATTATTATTGCCAGAAAGATGTAGGTTTAAAATATGGCATTTTTTCAGTATTTCATAAAGGTATTAAACCTGTGCTAGACCGTCTGTAAAATGTTTATCTTATCAATCTGACTTTTGCAACGCTTATTCAAACCACGCTTAGTTACCGAGACTATAATTAATATCCTATACTCAATGAAAGATTTTTCTTGAGACCTGGAACAAAGGTTCATCTTCTGACATCCAGTTCACACATAGGGGTCAGCAGACATTAGAATGTATTTGTTGCAATTCTTAGTCTTAAAAATGTATACAATAATTTTACCATAATAATGTCTAGAAATGCATAACTCTGCTGAAACTTATTAACAATTTATATCACAGTCTACACTACGACTCATCATTCATTGAATCAAAGCGCATTGGTAGGGATATGTGTCACCTTCTAAAGGAAAACCACAAAAAAAAAAAAAAAAAAAAAAACAAAAAAAATTTTATTTTTTTTTTTTTTTTTTTTTTTTTTTGCATTGAGTTTGGCCTTTGTACAGAAATGATGAAGGAAAATGTGGAGAGACTTACGGCTATTTTCAGAGCCGTTCCTCGACTCAAACACAAGCATAAAATTAACCTTTATCGGATAATGGTCACTAAAATTCCTCCATTGAGGAACGATTGGTATTCAAATAATGTAAGGAACAGTCGAGTATTATCGTGTAAGGACATATTTTTCTAGGAGTGAAAGCGGACCCTTTCCCTAAATGATAAAAATATCCCTGTAATTTAAGTAAATTGTTCATTAATAGGAGATATGAATCGCCTTCAGTTAAAAGTTTAGTTAAAAGTAGGGCCGAAAACGTGCAAAACATAATAAATTCAATATTACTCCAAAACCAAACTAGCATATATCAAACATACAAAACATAATAAATTCAATGTAACTTCAAAACCAAATTTGCATAATGAAAATAACGATATTCAAAGAGTTATGATGCATACGTTATGGACGGATGAATGGCGGAGTTAGGCGGTGATGTAGACGAAAGTACACAGTATTGACATTTAAAGAAAAAGTTCATTTTATTTCAAACATATTCGGATTAATATTGATAACCGCATTCGTCTTCAGTGTGACAAATGCTTCTTTTTGCATATCAATAAGATATCGTTGAAAGCAATTTCGATTTTTATGTTCTCTTACAAAAAGGAAGTTTAATTCCTTTTAGTCAAAAGGCTCTCACACGAACAACCCTTGTTAGCAGGTTTTATACATCGACGACTGCCTCTTTGTTAAAAAAGTACATGCCCTGCTATCAACTATGACTATGTGAAAAACTTAGCAGACAACAAAACAATTCATTTTCCGCAGGTCAACAGTATTTTGTAAACTCATAGTCTGCACTTCTTTTAAAAAATTACCAAGCATATTCGCTTGTTTATTTTGAGTGTTCCACAAGTAATAATAACGGCAAATACGATAAATTACTTATCTGATTCACAAAAGTTCTTTGTCAAATGAATACAAAAACTATTGCCAAACATTTTTTCGATTAAGTTGAATCGCGTCGTGAAGCATGTTTTGTTAATTTTATAAAAAAATAAATTATTTTGACTACGAAGATACTATCCGTAGCTTAGTGAGGGGCTTTTAAACAGTATTTTGAAATGTAAGTCAAAATTGTGTCACCTTCGTAGAGATGTGTATCCGCCACTGCTACCCACTTCAGGTTGGTGGACCGAGGCATAAGTCAGGATTCAAACCCTAGAACTATCGTTCCGGAAGTGAACCTCAGAGCTATCGAAGCCCAAAACATTTTCGGCGTTAGGATTTATATCGAATGTAAATGATTTAATCAAGACAAATATTCAATGCAATTAAATTATTCAAAATCGACTCAAAGTTGACAAACTTTGAAATTCACTGATGCAAGTTTTAAGTACACGTGTATATGAATCTTTTTGTTATAGACTTTTAAATAAATAAAACATTCAGTATCCATTTTTTTATCTAAAGACAATTCGTGCTTTTGTATTCATTTCAAAATACATTTAGCTACAATTTGTTTTTCACTTCCGTGTAAAGCATATCAAGAGCATTCTAACTAGACGTTTTTCAAAATTATCGTTGCAATATTTTTTATTTCATACTAAAGTGACACATATACAATGTAATATTAGGCAAAAAACAAACATGGTCGTTGTTACTGGAATTATTAGAGATACAGATCAAAATGCAAAATAGTTTTAATTGATCATTTTTATAATCGAAATTTGGTTCCCATAATTGTGGTCGCCGATCATCAAGGTAATGTGCAAATGGTAAGTTAAATTATATCTCATGAAGATATGGCGCGCGGACTTCATTACGTTTGCGTAAACATGTTTAAACAGTGATCGTCTGTTTGAAGTCATTACAGTGTGAAAACATATCATAATTACCCCCTCACCAGCCCCTCCCCACAAACACACACAAAATAATGTCGACTCAAAATGTAGGATTATGACGACCATTTCAATAGCGGTGGAAAAAATAACATTGACGTAGTTATGCGCAAATTCGACGTCGGAAATGGTTTGCAGTGCCCCTATTGTAAATGCCGTTGTACGTAGCTAATATTGTTTACGTCAAAAAGATCCCAAGAATCAGAAAAGATACAGATATTGTCGTTTTGATTTGTTTCCAAATAGCGATGAAAATAGTCACAGTTTCCTATTCTATATATTTCTTTATTTCCACTATATATGAAACAAAGAAATATATATCAGTTTTGCCAGAGGGTATACATGTAACTACGCTGAAATACACACTTTTATGTTGCATATTAATAAAAGCAATTTAGTTTAAATTTGAATTTTGTTTGAAAATTAAAAAAAAATGTTGGATGTAAACTTGTGAACAAAATGCAATCGTCATTCATCGCCGACGGAAATCATTTTTCATGTAAAATACTGTCAGTTAAGTAAATATATGAAAACATCTGAAACCCCATGTAAAGCTTCTATTGAAGACAATGGGAAATGCTGTAAATGCTGATGTTCAATAACGATGAACGAATGCAGATCACTTCAATAACTTGATAATATTGTCAGATAATAATTGTCCTACCTTGTATTAAGTTAAAGATGTTCTCATATAAATTTCAATGGATAACACTTCATCGATAAACCAAATCAAGTGAGACAATTTCGCAGATAAGCCAAGACATCTTAAGAGACTTTTGAGGATGATAAAAATCAAAGCGCTGAAGGCACTGAATTTGTTTGGGTACACAAATAAATTCCTGTGCATCTTATCTCACTGCTCTTCTACTAAACAAACACTTAGAAAGAATACCTGGATAAAGTCATAAAGGGTAGATAATGCATGAAATAATTTCAGTAAAGTGATGGTTCGATACTCTATTGCAAGAAGTTTTCGATATAATTGTGAAATTGTGATTGGTAATTCAAGTAAATGCGTTGATAAAACAATGGTCTTGAACTTACTATCCCTACCACATGATTCTAGACCAGACCATTACCGAGAGGAAATCATTATAATGTCAAAGTAGTATGATAAAGTGTAACTTATGGTGCTCAACAAAGTCATTCATTTTAAGTCATTCTGCTTTAAGTTGAAGGCAATAAATCATTGATCAGTTTGAACAAAGGGCAAATATGGCCCCTTAATCACTACCCTAGCTTCAGAGAAAATTGTTAGTTATTACAACAATAGCCTATGTAAAACCAAGTGACCCCCGGACTGGGTCAATATTTTGAGCCAGGTGTCATAATTTGAGCAGTCTTGGTAGAGGTCCCCTAGTCAATGCTGCATACCAAGTATCTACGCCCTAGGCCTTCCGTATCTTGAGAAAGTGTTTCCTTGCTATTGCTATGGCAACCAGAGGTATTCATACATGGAATGATCTGAACAACTTTGATAGAGCTTCAACATTGGCTTAGTGGTTTTAAAGGAGCTGGTGTTTCAAGAAATAGTTAAAGGTCATACGACAAATGGTGAGTATTCTCATAGTTTCTGGTCTAGCGACATACACCTTAACCTCTACTCCACCACTTTGTGGCAGATGAGCTAAAAAGGGAAGTATGCAAGAGACAAATAATATTAAATCAATAGTTGTTTTTTAGTCGCGTTTTCCATCCTCGGAAAGATACAAGGTTCAGCCAAATATAGTTACCAGAGGCATGATTTGAACAAAGTAGGTGGAAGATCACTAGACAATGTTACATACACAATATCTAAGCTGTAGGCCTTGTAGATTTCAAAAATCAGATTTTAAAAGTTTTTTCTATACCAAACGACCCCCTGGGCAGGGTAATTTTGATCCAAAAATGCTATTTTGGCAGACAGAAACATGTAGTTATGTTTTTGGAAACAGAAAATAACAAGGAATAATTTATTATGTACATGTATACATAATTACATATGAAGCAAATTTAATAAACAAGTAACAAGAACAAACCCCCAGGTCAAATATTAGCATTATCTTAAGGATCATGAATAAACTAGGACATCCACTGAATTAGAAAAATACCCTGGCAACTCCACATTAACACAGAAATACATAAATCGCTCACCTGGCTAGCATTGGCTATAATACAAGGTCAACTATAGCATACAGGGTAAAAATTGACCTGGGGGACATGATTTGTCTATACTAAGCCTATGTAAAATCACCCCCGGGAGGGATAAATTTTGACCCTGGGTTCATAATTTTAACGATCTTGGTAGAAGACCGCTAGGTTATCTCACATGCTAAATGTCTAAGCTTCACGCTTTGTGGTTTCAGAGAAGAAATTGTTTAGAGTTTTTCCTACATAAATATAATCCTACTTAAAAACAAATGACCCCCAGTGCAGGTCAATTTTGAATTGGTGGTCATAATTTGAACAATCTTGGTAGATGTCCGCTAGGTTACGAAACGTGCTAGATACCTAAGTTGAAGGCCTTGTAGTTTCAGAAAAGAAGATTTATAAAGTTTTTCCTATATAAGCTATGTAAAAACAAGTGACCCCCACGCCGGGTCAATTTTAAATCGGGGGTCATAATTTGAGTAATCGTGGTTGAGGTCAACGAGGTTATGCAACATGCCAGATATCTAAGCTCTTTGCCTCCCTTTCTTGAGAATAAGATTTATAAAGTTATCCCTTTCTGATTCCATGGCGACCAGAGCTCTGTATGGAATACAATAATATACAACCTTAAAAGGCTTTGTGCAAGGAACATCCATGCCACGTTATATCATTATTGGCCAGGTGGCTTCAGAGGATATGTCGTTTGATGGACAAGGTTGGCGGACGTGCAACGTAGGACGTATTTAATGCTATCCATCTTTCATATTTTGGACACAATTCCCAGTTTGATGAAATATACATACATTCATCATGATTTTGTACAGATGGAGGCACATAAGCACAAGTTTTTCCAGTATCACTATCTTTCATAATTTCGAAGAAGACAGTTCTTACATTGTAATTTCCAAAAGCCAGATACGTCTTGCAGGTTATGTTAACCGGCTCGCTCCCTCTTGTAATTTCCAGTCTAAATGTTCCTGTCATTATGGCCATTTATACATCCTCATTAATTTCTTTAGAGCCTATTTCAACAGTGCGAGGGTCCTGAAAGGCTATCACAACTCTAAAGGAACAGTTCTGATTGCTATTCTCTATTCCAGTTGCCTCAACTTCTTCCGCCTTCACATTCAAGGGCGAATCACATTTCTGCAAGAACAGATTGGAAAATTCAAATGTCAAATATATATTTTATTACATTGTAGCAAGTAGCAATTTCACAAATTTTTATTTTATTCAAAGATTTCAGACAATTTTTGTTTTGATGCAATAGACAACCAGCAACCTTTAAAGCACACAATAGACAGTATGACTAGTTCTCTTGCGAGGTTATAGGAATAAACAAGTCCTTCAAGAAAATAGCACTAAGCTGACTGTAACATGCATTTAATTAATATGTAATGTGCATATTACGAACATTTGATCAAAGTTAATACAAAATTTCAGACTTTTCATGACAGACATGCAATACAAAAGAATAACAGTTTTTCTCCATTTGTATAAATTTGCAGAAATATATTATACTGGTTACTGTCCTTTAAATCAGAGAACCTTTATTTCGGACACAGTGTTAAAAGACTTGATTTTGTTATTGTTGTGGATTGTCTGTTGTCAAGTATTTTGACCAATCCACCACCAACAACAGCTCAATAAAATAGAAGTATTTACCTTTAATAGAAAAGGAAAGAAACGGCATGCTTGTTTTATGTTTTTCATTCTTTCATCAACACAGTTTTCGTTTTAGCAGCCATTGAACCCAGATTGTTTAATGGTTTTTACTCGGCAAATTACAGAATACGTGCTGTTTTCATTTTTAGTTTAGAATAAAAAGTCAACAGATAAAGAAGAGAAAACAAGCGGATAACTCATATATAAGCTAAATCTTATTTTAGAAGTAAACTAAAACTCTCCAGTTGCATCAGAAAATTGCTTGAGATATTTTGTTATAAAGATTTTGTAACTAGCTTGTTGGCATGATCAGAAAATGTGCAGAACCAGTGGTGAAGTAAGATGAAATTTGATGTTTACTACATATAGTCTGAAAATGTTAAGACTTAACATATTCAGACTATATGTGGTAAAATCCAATTTCGAAGGCACGAAATCTTCTTTGAATATATGCTTAGATTTCGACATAGATAAACAGAAAATAATGAACAGACTGATAATAATCTAAGTGGGGAAAAACATCAAAAACCATTTGTAGAAACCAATGTAAAGATGTGTGTACAAAACCATGTACATATCCGTGTAAAACTTTTTTTAGAGTCGTAGTATGTATAATTGTGTATGCCTAACCTACTATGATAATAGTTTATACTCAATCTGCATACTATAAAGTAATTGACAAAACACCATCGAAAGTCCAAGTAATTCATTTTTGGCACAAACTGGCTTGATACACCGTGACTTGAATAACATGGGCTATTAAACATGATTTCATAGTAACAATCACTATGCTAAAATGATAACAAGTGACATACAATTAGTAAAACAAATATCAAGTCTGGTGTAATCGAACCTCCGACATTGCCTCCAGTAGTAGATGTAGTTGGAGGTACCAAGAGCGGAGGTTCATCCCCAAGAAATGATGCAGCTCCTGCTATTAATGTGGCCATTTCGAAACCATAATGTGACGGTAATTCCCAAAGGCAACACGAAACGGTTCAATTGAAAGCCTTTTCTTAAATGTCCATTTCTAAGACCAAATCGAATTTTCTTTCAACTCTGGAATTGTAATGAGCGTCTTCTCAGAGGGAAAACATGACATGTATACTGCATCGAATGTGACCATATTGTGTTGAAATTTGAGTTTAACAACATAATTGATAAACTGTATTTTGCATTTTCAAAAACGAAAGTACATGTAGGTAATCCAGTTTTCAAATATCTTTGTAATTTTCCAACAGTCTCACAGAAAGAGGTTGTAAATAGGGTCTATATAAATAAGCATGCCTATCTTTAATTATTGTTGAAAGAATTTCGCTTCCAATGAGGTGCAGTGTATATTTCTGACTGTTTGCAACATGCAATAAAGTGAAAGTAGGACAAAAAGACCACCCAGGTCAATCTAAGGAAATACAAAAACATTCACTCGTTTTTCTGCAACAGTATTTCTAACAGGGAAATACTCCATGGCTATTGTAAAGTTTTAGAAACAATTTTTAAACTGTATTTCCCTGTTACAATTCCAGAAAATTCAATTTGGTCTTAGTAATGGACCTTTAACTCTATGCCTCATACACATTAAGCCTTATCAGTGTTACTTTCCTTATGCAGATAATAGCATTATCTGTACACTATCCCCATACAGGTTATTGGTAAAAATACAAAAAAGGTACCGGTGTTATTCAAGCTATTTGTTTTCTATTAACACTTCATTTAATCATTTAGTGACCAATACAAAAGTTTTTCATGATAAAATTTTCTATCTAATGGTATAAATTTCAAAATTGTGTGATGAATATTTCTTGAATTGTGAGTCTTAGAAACAGTCATGTCACATTTTTAAACCTATTTAGGCATTTTCAATCTAAATGTTTTTCCTTTCTGGGTGTTTTTAAAAGTAAATGAAAGAAGACAGAATAATTTAGAATCTAACTCTCATGGTGTTCGAACACAAACACAAACTGAAGGGTTATAAATTACAGGAAAAGGGATATAAACAATGGGCGTGTTCTATTCATATTTAATTTTCATTGGATTATCATGTTGACAATCCATTGTATTTTTTGGGGTTATGAAATCAAGATATTCATGGGTCATAAAATTTGATTAATATTTAATGTTTTGATAAGAAACATAATCAAAAGAAATTTAATCAGCTTATAAAAACACTTTGATTGGAGATCATTGAAAGTGATGCCAAGGGTAATCTAATTGTTTTCATTTGACAGCTGTGGTCAATATACACACCTGATTATGTAATCATTTATCCCATATTGTGCTGACACATGCTTTATGGAATTCAGCAATTTAATTGGTTGTCACATATTCCCTAAGGAAAAATTGTAAAATCAAGTCATGTAGAAAATTATATCTGCTATCATTTTTTTCCCCCATAAAACTCTGTTATTATCCTATTAGAACTAATCCTTGACAATTAGAAAAATTCTACCTGTCTTTAGCTGTAAATTACCAATAACTTTCTAATAGTAACTACATTGTACATACTTTTTTGAAAGAAATTTATTGCACTAGGATTAAACTTCACCAAAATGCTTTTGTAAGAAAAATTGTTTTTATACTTTATTGATTTTTTTTTTGCATTTAAACCTGACCATGTTGAAAGGAGTTAAAAGGAGTATCTATGAGGTAGTCAGTAGAGGCGTTAAAAGGAGTATGTATGAGGCAATCAGGATCGTCAGATTTTGGCAATTACTATTAGAGATGAGCCAGCGACTTCTCTTTACTTTTTGGGAATAGGGGAAGGAATTATTTAGGGTATTATGTAATGATCATATAAAGGTTTAATTATTTCGTTTTCATTTTTTTTTTCTGTATGTATTTATTCGCATGTCTATAAACATGTGTTCACTTTTCTTTTTTCTTTATATTTTGATAGTTAATTTGTTCGCCAATTTGGTGAAAAAAAAATTCAAAGAAAGAAATCTTCATATAAAAATCTTTCTTTCGGGATTGATATAAGTTGTAAATCCGATATGATATATGTATGATATATATCTTGATATATGAATACAATATGTATGCCTTTTAAAAAGAGGTTATACAACTGAACTCGTCTATCAAATGAAAGTGTGTACAATGTATATCACACTATCCGCTTTCAAAAATGAAAATAAAATCTTTATTAATTTTGTTTGTAAGGTATTTCATCTCATTTTAGTGATAATTGGTTTGTTGTAAGAGTACTTATTTGAGTATTCAAAACATAACTCTGTCTATCTTAGGTAATTGATCAAATAAAAGTATCATATCTCATAAATATCTTTACATTTATGTAGAACTAACATCCTTTTTCTACATTATATTAACATAATGTAAGGGAGTTATACAGTAGCTGAATATGATAAACAGAAGCTAGTCTACCAGTGACCAGTCATGTTCACTGATCCCTGCTGTGAAAACGCTTGGCTGGCTGGACCCCTGTGGTGAATATCTCACATTCATGTTCAATTGTCTTTAAAAGACTTTCAATTAAGTTTACTGATTTGACGCAGATATTTTCCCCGTACATTCTGTACATTTCATATTTGTTCGGATTAGTGTGGTGCAATTCGTTTGGTAGCTTCCGGTTATTAAGCTAGCAAAGGCGAATAAGCTGCCGGTTTGTGTTAGAAAATATTCGTTAAAAACCGCGATGCATCGTGTATTTGTTCCGGCAGTTCAGGGGTATCGATCTCGTAAAGGTCACACTTCGTCGTAGTTAACAATTGTAAGCATCATGAGCAAGAAACTTACCAATATGGAAATGAACCGTAAAATACTTTTTTATTTTGAAAGGGACCACTGAAAACATGTTCACCGACGTAATCGTTACACGTAACTTTCGAGTTACAATTTAAAGCACAATTTGTATTCATCATTCAACATCAACGTTTACAAGATAATATAACATAGCAAACGACATATTGCGACTACGTGTGCTCTAAAGTAAAAACATAAATGTAAGAAGCATTATCTTTAATCATTAATAAATTTCCATGCAGTCACAGACAATCATTGATATGATTGATCAGATTATCAAAATACCCTACATTGGTTTGTAACTTGTAATGATTACTTAACATTTGATATTGATATCTGAGACTATCTAGATACAATTCAATGCAGTATTGAACTGAATGTTTAGTTTCAAAATAATTATCAGTAAATTGTTAAACTGTAACCTATTGATTTTAGGCATTCAGTCGGCTCAATCAGCTGAACATTATCCGGCGTTGGTATATTATCAAATTCTCATGTTATACTACCAAAAATGGCAGGATCATTAAAAAAGAAATGTGATGTTGTAATTGTAACGGATGAATATGATTTAATCAAAATACAAGCGCATTTGATTCAAAAAAATTTGTATTCACTGGAATCTAAACCAAGGGTAATTAAACGAAGTATTTATGATTACGGAAACGAGAAAAGCACAATACAGTGTAAAAAAGTTGTATTTTTATTATCGGCTAAAACAGAGTCACTAGAGAAGATAGTTCCATCCTGGATAACAGAATTGCGAGACATAAAAATTTCAAAGAAATATATTTGCATAATACAAGAAAAGGATCCGGACGCTGATCGCAAAACTTTTACTCTTTCTAAAAACTGGCTAACGAAGGATTGTGGTCGGGAGGAAATTTTGAAAGAAATAACCAGTTTTAAAGATCTTCCTTCTTGGTGGACAAGTGCTATACAATTCCTACTGGATATGAAAACAGTTAACAGTAGAAATGACTCTGAACCAAACGCATTTTACCAAGTGACGCAGGAAAACTCAAGCCATAGGAGAAGTGAATATATTGCTGACACAACAAAGGCAGTGTTACACAAATTTGGATGCAGAGAGTCGAAACATAAACCTTCGTCGCCAGTCTACACTATTGTTATTTCAGAACACCCGCACGAAGACACCACCACGAGTCCTAATTCGAATATTAACTTTGACTTTACGATGGATAATGAGGAAATTATGAATGGTTTATTGGGAATATTACTGAACATGAAACAGAAAAATTCCATATCCGGCAAACTTTACAACACGTTTTTTACAATTATGATGTTAATGAAAGCTTTCTTGAGAAATGTATTTTATATGATGTTAATGATAGTCATTTTTTTATTGAATGTACCTTTCTTCGTACTTCATTTGCCATTTATAAGTTTGACAGGATTTTTTACAGGTATAGCATATATTTTGTTCTGTTGTTTTGATGAATATTCTAAAATCTGGGCATGGATTGTACACCTTATTTTAGTGTCGATAGTAATTACTGCAGTTAGGGTAAGCTTAGCACAAGTTGCGGATCTTTTATGGCTTGATACATTACTATTAATATACTCTTTCGTTTGGCTCCCTGTGTTCCACAGTCCACTTCTTTTCAGTGGTTGCAAGTATGGTGTTATCTCCATTCAAGGCACAATATGGAAGAAAATTGATTTTGGCTTACTCAATTATTTACACAGAAAAGTGAAGTACATTATTGACAACTGTTTACCCTCCTGGTTACACTTGTTAGCAACATTTCTGTTTGTAATTATTCATTTCCCATTATTTTTAGTGTACGCAATACTTCTATCTGCCATCATTATGATGCCCTTTTCTTATTACAAGTGGCCAAGTACGAGAGAAAGAATGGCCAAATGGTTGACGTTCAGTACATTGTATATCAACATTTTAGTAGCTTTATTTTTTTTCGTAACAGGAATATATCTACAGAACAACCAGAATACGAATTCACAAAATATCCATATGTCTTTTGTAACTATTGTATTATTTTTCCAGGTTATTCTTCCAGTTTATATTGTTTTTATTTTATGTATAGTGCATTATTTTTGCTGGGAGGATTTAAATTTAAGATATGGCATATTTTCAGTATTTTTTAAAAGGTGTCAATTTTTATGAATCATTTAGCACTTATTGAAGGTAATTCAATGCATTCTTTTAGACCGTATGGGACAAAATCATCAAACGTGTATATATAAGATGAAGAAACAACATCTGTATCTTGAGAAAGGTTATTTACATCTTTTTCCCTTTAGAATACCGTGTCACAGCTTTTGAAAGATTTACCTTTGTTTCAATTTATACATATTTTCGTGTAATGAGGTAAACATTCTTTCACAGCATATATAAAGCCATAAAATAAAGTCACTTATCAAAAACAAAATGTAATCCATGTTATCAGTGTGATAAACCATTTCATTACTGGCGACGACCTTTTTCAAAATCTGATCACTTTTTAATAATCTTACGCATAAAACCCCTAAAATGACTCCACAAGTAATACATATTTCTTGATATAAATAATTGTGAATGCTAGGCATGGACCCGGTTGGTAATAAGCTCTTCTATTTGCATAGTACACTCAACAGGTTTAGAAACGCAAAAGTGGCAAAATATTTATTTTAACAGTGTTATCGTGTTTCAAATTTATTCAAATTTCATACACAACAAAAACAATACAAAATTGAATTTTTGTAAAAGTTTCAATAATTCATCACAAAAAATGACTAAAATAGAAATAAAAACAATAGCGTCATTCAAATAAAAATGTTCAACAGGGGAAATCTTTGCGTTTCTAATATCGGTTAAGTGTAAGCTTATCTGGTAATACGGTACATATATCTCTTCATTGTTCTCTACAATGAGTTTATCATTACATAAGTAATATGTATTAATTCTTAAAACTTGATAATTATGTGATATAAAATAAAAATTAACATGTAAACTTAAATATCTATTATAACATGTTTCAAGCAAAGTATGTGTTCAAGCTTAATATGTGATTAGAAGGAAACAATTGTTTTGTGTTCTGTAATTTTGTATTGATGTATATTATGTTATTTGTAATATATAAAGAAAGTTAAAACAAATATTTAAAGTCCCGGCCAACCGTTGTATTTCTCCCTGGGTGAAATGCCATTGCACAAATAAATCTGTCTCAATGGTTTATACTTGTTTATTATGTATATGAATTATAGAGGAAGAACATAAATTATGACACTGCACAATAAAATCTTTCTCTCAGGGTGAGCTTTTAAGGATCGATAAATATCGTCCGTCCGTCAACATTTTGCTTCAAACGACATCTCCTCTAAAACCACTGGGCCGATGTTAATGAAACCTGATAGGGATACTTCAATAGCAACCAGCGACTTTCCAAGTCAACAACCGTGGGTGTCCGACGATGAGCAACCACTGACGTTCTAAAGAACCAGTGACTTACCCTTCGAACTAGTTACTTCCTTAGCAACCAATGACTTCCCCTAGCAACCAGAGATTCAGGCTTAGAACAAGTGACATCCTTATCCACCAATGACTTCCTTAGCAACCATTGACTTCTCATAGGAATAAGTAACTTCACGAGCAATCATTGACTTCCTGAGCTATAACTTAGTCTTCTAGCAAGTTTCTTCCTGAGGTAAGTGCACTGGTATTAAAGTGAGCGAAAAAAAGTCATATTGATCCTCTTATAGCCAATAGTAACGAGGTGAGCAAATCAAAATAATAAAGATACCTGCTAAAACTAGGTCACATGATGTAATAAACAATATATAGATAAAAAATCGCATCAATGTCGAATATGACACACATATTTATATATAAGGGTAACCACCTACACCATAAACATTTAGTCATTTAATACTGTGTAACAGTGTTTTACATAGAAGTGAACCGTGTAAAATATATTTGAAGAACGCATTTGTTCGAATTTATATCTATTTAAGGCAGAAAATATTTGAAAATATAAAAACAATGACCCTTAATTAGGGAATAATGTATAAAATGCGATAAAACTTTTCGATGTTTGTCCTAGAAGAGTAAGACTATTTAATACACTGGTCGGCTCAATTCATTATATGGGCTTAGCACAGGGGATCTGTTCTTTGATTGTTTATCTCCCTTGGTGAACTTGCCATGACTCCTGACAGGCGCAGGTTAAAGACAGACAGATGTAGATACAAGAGAGTCCGAGTATCAGACCCTAGCTCTTTTACGAATAGACCTCATGGTTTTTTTACATGCCTGTTCATTGTATAGCACCGATACACGTAAAATACCTCCTGGTTTCTAACCAGTTCATCTCTAGATAAGTGGGAACCACTGAAAAGCGTTTCTAATTTTTTCAGTGCCCCGGTTGGGAACCTAACCGGGACCTCCGGATTGGCAGTCCAGAACGTTAACCGCTCGACCACCGTGATCTGTGTTATTTATTTAATGCTTTAATAGTCCTTCCAATGGTGTACAGTTCTACGTGGGTCATTGACTTACCTAAAAAACAAAGCTTTTCTTTCAAGAATTTCATGATTAACTGCTTAGAAACTTAAACTAAATAATAATTATAATATTCAAATTGTCGGACACAAGATCTAATAACTGTACTAAGAAATAAAATTAATCACAACGCTGTTGAGCACAACATGTTTCGACTTTATTGTACGTCTTCTTCAGGTGCAGTAACTTACAATGTATATAATAAAAACATGGTTTAATGTATATAATAACAAACAAGTAACGTCACGTCCGCTAAACGTAGAACGTAACGGAAAGTGACATACGGCGGCAAATTATCTATTAAAGTATAACAATCAAAGCACTGAAAGTGCTAACAACAAGGAGTCCTCTACAAAATTGGACACAAGGGGATTTTTCTAAGAGACAATGAGTGATCATTTTTGTCAATACTTCGCTAACAGTACTTGATTTTGGTTACTATTCGTTTATTTTAATCACAGACCTGCAGTTCATTGATAACACATCATGTTGCTGTTGTTTTATTATTTCAAAAACATAGTTTTGCTTGAGACTTTTTGACGAAGTAAAATACAGTGCTTTTAAATTGTATGTAACCAGCTTTGTTTATGACACATCCTTCAGGAATACATGACACGACCTACTCGTTTATTATTTCACGAAACTTTCTCATGGAAACTAAAATTTAAGTGGTGGTGCATTATGTTTCCGTAAGGGACATATGCTAACATCATAAAACATATAATACAGGTCAATATTTTCATAATGGTGTCCGACCAGATCCGCCTCCGTGGTCTAGTTGTTAGAGAAGCTGGCTTGAAATCACTGCAACCTCCGACTTTGTCTTTTTAAGTAGGAAAGTTGGCAGTGGCTTGCGAAGATTCGGAGCCTAGTACTGGAACTTTCTAGGACGATGTTAGGGAAACTAGCTGCCTATAAAACTGACCAAATACATGTACTTTTGAAGTGAACTCCTACAACAGCGATATCCGATCAGAAATATTAAAAGGAAGCAAATGCAGCATTTATCCTGAAAGGGACATACCCTATAACTGATGCCAAAAGAAATAACCTCCAAAAATAATGAATAGATTCTGTGGAAGTATATGTATTATCTTAACCCAAAAATTTCAGTCGATTTTTGAAAGTATTTCATTAAACTTTTTTTTTAAAGAATTCAAACTCATATTTTTGTTGATTTTTCACAACCGCACCACATCGACAGTTCGCACCCAACAGTTTCATTTCATCACATTTTGCGTTGGTAAGGAGAGATAACCACCCGTGTAAGTAGTCTATTAGCCTTATACTTTCATTTACTTTAAGAAGCCTATGGCTGTTCAAATTGTCAGGGGCAAACGCTGAGTCGCTTTGACAAACAACTACGGTATTTATAACATTATTCTGATTAAGAGCACAATTGTTTACAGAAAATGATATAAATAGTTGTTTGTCAATACAACTTAATTTTTCTATTATCTCCCTTTCTTTTTGCATTGTTTAACAGAAAAGTGGGTTTTCAATGTACTGTATATCAGTATACCTTTGTTACAAAATTTAATAGAAATTTAAGATACTGTTCATCTCTTCCACAGTGCATAGTCTAAAAAACGTAGATTTCTCCTACTGTCTGGTTACCGAGATCACATCTATAAGATAAATTGTCTGGCACATCTCTCAGATACACATTCCTCTATTCTATGATGAACAAGTCTTACATTTGACGTTAGATATGAGGCCTATGGGATTAGACATACCTGTTAGCTCACAGACAACTAAACAGACTGGTTACTGGTGACGGGTCTACTGTATAGCTCCATTATAGACCGACCAGGATAATGTTTTGTTGATAACATTAATTGGGTTAGTAATATGCATACAGTATTGTGATTGTGGACCCTTCTGACAGTATCTATTTGTTTATAAATCAATGCGACCGAACACTTCTTCTAATTGTAAAATAATCCAATGTGTAAATAGTTTTCATCTTAAATGATTAAACAGATCCTATTTCTTGTGAAGCATATCAAATATGAAACAATTTTATTATTTTTTAAAGACAGATACCGGTACAGAACATTTACACCCGTTCAGCTGAATATAATAAGTTTCCTTTTAAACCTTAAATTTAATCAAGCGTTCACAACTGAAAAATAGAAGTGAAAATGGGTTTTCTGTCAGTGTTATTCGTATAATGAGAAATCATTGTCCTGAAGCTATTGTAAGATGTGTAGGTTCTGTGCCTGATAGACATAAATACCAGTTCAGTCGCCTTTGTGTTCTTTAATAATTTACTTTATGATATATTCTGTATAGTCAAACCGAATACAAACACCGTGCTGATTAAGATCAGCAAGGCAAAACCCTATACTATTCAGCAATAGTGGAAACACCTGTTAAAGAAAAATAAACACGTGCAATCAAACACTATTTTAACTCCTTCCTGTCAGTGGTTTCGTTCGCAGGTTTGACTTTATAGTCATCTCCATTTTATTATTCTAGGGTAATCTTGTTGAAAACTAATAATCATTATTTCATAAATCGAATACTTGTACAGAGTAACATTAAAAGGTATTTTCGGTTTGTCCCGTCTCCGCCTTCGGTCTCCCCTCCTAATTCCTGACTGAGGGTTGGAGCCCGATCTAAGACATCACTAAAAAAATAATTATGTAAAAAAGTTACTAGCGACAATCTACTAGCCCGTCCTCAAAAAGTGTATATAAACGAGAAAAGCTGTTGTGTGTTACTAAGAAAAAAGCGAGACAAAAAAAAGAGACAGTTTTTTTCACAAAAAAATCATATGTCTCCCACGACTTAGCATTGTAGGATAGACAGGAATGTGTGTCATGAATTACAAATTATTCGAAATATGAGTTATTTTCATATGACCTTCAAAATATACTGATTTCTTATTTTTCATATGGTCTTAATAAAAACAATTTCATATGGCCTTAACAACAAAAAGTAAATCATATGGTCTCAATAAAACATCATTTAGAGTAAGGATTGACGAAAACTGACAATAACTCCCATAAAATCCGCTGAACCGGAATATTCCGACAACATAAACAACTAAGCTGGGCACTGATCATTCATGTGAAGTTTGGTTAAAATCCGCCTAGCGGTATAAGAGGAGTTGCGCGCAAACATATGGCTAGGGTTTACGAAAAAAATGCAAATAACTCCGCTAAGAATCACCGAACAGGAAATACCCACCATATGCACAACTATACTTGGTACCAAACATTTCTACCAAGTTTCAGTAAAATCAATTCAGGAGTGTAGGAGGAGTTGCGCAGACAAACTTTTGTGGCAAACTGACAGACAGATAGACAGCACCAAATCAATATGTCTCCCACCACTATTTGGGAAACATAATAAGCCACAGCCATAAACATGTATGCAATCTTCTTCTATTAAAGTAACATTATGCACATTTTTTCGACGTAGTCGTATACTTTTGATTTGAACTTCCGTTGGTATGGACGCGTTGCTAACCAACTTCGTTATAATGTGACCAATCAGAATCTGCAAATTATTGGCTAGCGTTTCGGTACCGGAATAAGCAGTGTACTGCCCGGGAGCCTTCTGAAACACAAAATGTGTATATTTTTTATATTATAGTTATTTATAATAAATCATGTTGCAAAAAAAGAAAAAACAGAACACGTTATGTCAAGGTTTCTGGACAGTACGAAGATCAACTTTTGTATTCAACGAGGTGTTGTCCGGGGCCGGACATCTAGCGTCATTGATTATTGGCTAGCGTTTCGGTACCGGAATAAGCAGTGTACTGCCCGGGAGCCTTCTGAAACACAAAATGTGTTTATTACGTCACCTACGTCGACCATCTTTTTTTTTTAAAGATATTACTTGTTTAAAGTAAAATTCCAGCTGAAACAGGTGTGTGTGAAAAGGGTAGAGGAAATAATAACTTTTGACCCAGTCCAACAAACTTTTCCTGCTACCAGTACGAAATAATAACTTTCCAAATATTACTCTTCCTATTTTGACTGGGAGAGTCAATTTAAGAAATAAACAAATGCATGTCGGAGTTGCTTCCCTTCCACTGCCGAGCAACACTAATAACACAAGGGAGATCACTGCCAAGGAAGGAATTATTATTTTATTAGTCCATTTCTTTAATTTCTAAAGCACCAACTTCAAATATTAATGCGGCATTATCATTAGTTTAACACATTTAAATGCACAGCTACCGAAAATTGCTTTTATAAAACTGTCACCAAAAATACACTATGTGCAGTAAGATGAGCATAATGTCACTTTAAGTGTTTAATATCGTTTAAAGTATATTTCTGTACAATGCGGTATATGGAATCAGAGACGTTCAACGACTCAAACTTAAGTATATAACAAACATATACTTACCCTTAGTCGGATAAAAGTCACTAACATTCCTCCGCTGAAGAAGGATTGGTATTCAGAAACATAAGGAAAAGTCGAGTAACCTCTGGTAAGGACAGATTTTTCCAGGAGCGAAACGGTTCCTTGAGCGAAATTAAAGAGGTCACCGAGGTATACGAAGGCAAGTTATAAGGGACAGGGACAATCTACGTGATGAATTTAGTGATGTAAGTTAAGTGTCGTTTAAAATATACGTCTGTAAGATGCGGGATATAGAATCAAGCTTTCTGTCAAACAATCAAGATCTTTCTGTCATATTTTCAATTTACATTCCAAGGCGCAATAGTACAATGAATATAATTTTAAAGTGCACAGTATACAGTAATACCTCGTTTACCACCATTTAATTTATTTAGAAAGACTTGTTATATTTACGCCTCAAACCTTCCTCGGGAAAGTCGAAAATGTGGAACAATTTCTTTGATTAACTGTTTTCAATATTTTAAATTTGAATACCAATACATCACTCGAATTCACCTTACTTGCGGCGTCCTTGGTCAATATAATGTTCATGTGACTCTTAAATTTATGGAGTTTTCTCTCAATCTTTTTGTAATGTACTATGGAAATATTGTTTGAAACCTGATGATGTTAGGGTGAAAAAAGGCAGTTTCTACGTCGATATCTGTAAAAATGTTGTCCCTTTTCGAGGAACAACGACAATTTCCTGCCAGTTGCACCGCATAAGCGTCTATTTTGCTTTACTACATGTATAAGCGTAATGTCCCAGCTACAGCTCATTCTCACTTATGTTAATATGATAAAAGATTTTGGTCCAAGATATAACTCACAGGATTCCCGTTCCTTGGGTTTACCTTCCCTACCATACAATTTAAATACTGATATAATTGTAAATTTACTTTTATGGTTATGATGATTTATTCTAAAACAATGTTGACATATACTTTTCTTTCATATATATGATGCTTCTTCTTAACTAAAGGTGGTGTCAGAGAGATATTTTTTTTTTTTGCAATATCATTGAACAAAAATCACGGCGCTATATATTCATTATTTTCTATTTGACGTTTTAGCTCTAAAACACTTTGAAATTTTGATCATTTAATTACAAAAATAGAAAGTAAGGTCGGCAATAAATTGTTACGGTCGTTCGGGAGAGAGAGCGGAAACACACATTTTATTTGACCTTAGCTTCAGCTTATTCATAGGCTTTTGTTTAATTAACATCACTCAAGGTAGCATCCGTTTCTAGTTTTGGTGTCGCCCTTTCGGAGAAAAGGCGATACATAGGGATCCCTTTGTCCGTCGGTCCGTCACAAAAACTAGACGTTGGCTATAACTTTGCCATTTCTTTAGATGTCTTCATCAAACTTTCAAATTGTATTGCTTGTGACAAAAGGGTCGTGATGCCACCAAATATTGTAGGTCAAGGTCATATTTGAGAGAGTTATGCCCCTTCTTGTACTTGGATATTGTCACGAAATTATTGGATATTCTGACAAAGTGTAAGTTTTCTACTGAACACACATCTAGTGTATGACTGTGATTTATCATAGTAGTCGCTAAAATGTCCCTGTACTTTCAAACGAACAACTCTCAAAGGATGACGAAAAAGTCTTTGTCCTTATCTGAAATTGATCATGTTGTAAATGGAACACTTTCTTATCATTTGACTGAAATCAACGGATGTTATGGTGATAATATATCTAAGTGTCCATGTATGTTTAATCTTAATTTTATTGAAAGTTTGAAATATAGAAAGTTTGAAATATATAGAATCAATTCAAATTGGTCAAATTTAACAATTTTAACGTTTTTTACTTAAACAAGATCTACTTAAGGGCCAAAAGATATATTCGACTGAGTATGAATAAAATTGTATAACGAAAAAGACAGTTAAATTGACTGTGTTTAAAGTCAAAGTAATTTTCCTAATCTCACTAAAATATTTGCAGAGTATATATATCTAGTGTTCCTTGCATAATTTGATTGAATCGCTTTCATTTGTTGTTTCAGTTTCAAACGTTTTAATTTGCTGTTATACTTTTCATATTAGAATATAAGTTCCCAAGAGACAAAATATCAAACTTCTTATATGCTTTTTTAGTAATCATCTTATATTGAAATTAAATGCAATATGATGTGTGACATTGTCAGAATCGTCTGACAAATATAACAACTCCTATTGTGAAAGCCATACATTTTTATCAGCCTTCAAAAGGCGGTATAGCCCACTCATTTCTCATTTCAAGTTAGTTCCCTACTTCTTACTTTACATCTAATAAAGTATGTACTACAAGTAATTGAAAAGATCGGTTTTTTATACACAGGAGCAATGAGCATTGAACATTACATTAATGTTTTAATTAAGGGACTTCTTTGATATGACCATAGACAGATATTGACATAGTGTTCACAGTATCTTTGGCATATTAAACTTGATTTATATGCGCTTGACACACAGAACAAGAGGTCATATGTTGTACGTTTTTGTTGCTTTCTAAATTTTGTAGTTCCTTTTTTTCAAATTTTAATTTGTGTTCTCACTTTTGTTTGGAGTTGTGTTTTGCTGGTTACTTTAACTGTTAACATAATTTCTATTTCACGCATTGTTACATGTAACGAAACAATATCCCAAGTTTTTAAAAATATATGCTACATATTGGTCTTTTGCGTCTATACCCCGTTAAATTTATTTCTGTTTTATACTAATCTATTTATTTTTGATTGTGAAACAAAATTTATTTCTGTTTAATACTAATTTATTCACTTTCGATTGCGAAACAAGTTCATATAACCTACATCAATCGCTCTCAAGACTAATTTCAGACGGAACCAAACTCGAAGAGAGAGACAGGAGAGAAACAGAGAGAGAGAGAGAGAGAGAGAGAGAGAGAGAGAGAGAGAGACGGAAAAACGGAAAGAAATACATCGGTTATCAATTATATGTATTTTTCATTTGATTATACCATTTTTCAAAAGTGGTGTCCACCGATGTTTAAAACTGAAATGGTTCTGATAATACACGGGTAATATCAAGAAGGTGCTTGAACACAGTATGTAACATTTTTTTATTAAAATACTATGACTTTTGTGACGCGTTGCGGTCCGTTTTATTTCCTTTTCTTTTGGTTATTGAATTCTTATTTCAGAATGGACGCTATTTATGTGAGACTGTCCATTGCGTTTCTTTGAGTATATTGCGTTATCAAGGGATTAACAACCTCACAATTCTTAATCATAAATTAATTTCAGTTCATCGTATTTTAGATAACCTTTAGCAATATTGTAAATGACTTAAATTAATTTTTGTGACTTGACCGATTTTTAAACAATTTAAACTTTGTGATATTGATCAATAACCTCAAATAATAAGATCTGAATTAGTATATTTGAGTGTTTATATATGCATATATACATCAGTTTGCAATTTCAACATATATTGACTTTATGTAAAATGCATATACAGATGATATTTTTAACAAAAATATAAATATGAACAAAGAAAAACAAGTGCAAAGGAGAAAGGAGTTATACTGTAGAGAACAAAAAATAGCCAAATTATGTATAAAGAATCATTTAGAAAGGAAGATTTTGAAGTAAATTGAAAGTATGGTAATTTAGAAATATTATTTACGTATGTTTTATGTACATATATTCAAAAGTAGCAGTTTTCTGAGATGTTGTTTAATTATATTTTGCATTTAGGCAATTTCTTGCTCAATTGATATTTTGACTGTAAGACATTTTTTTGAAATGATCAAACACTGGTATTTCTTTTCTATTTTTCATTTGCTAAATATAATATTTCGTAACTATTATCATAAAGTTAATTGCGCTGGTAAATATATTATTGATGTCTATACCAAAGCATATATCCTGAAAATTCAAATTGATATTTTGTTTCTTTTCCTTCAATAGATTTTTTAATCCATTCCACAAGACTTCAACTTGATCGCATTGCAAAAAAGTATGCTCTAATGTTTCCTAGTGTCGGTTACAAAACTCACAGAGATTTGAGTTCACTAATTTGAATTTATATAAAAAGTGTTTGTTAAAATGATATGCATTATAATTTTGTACTGAAACTTTCTCATTTTTTTGTATCAATAGTATTTTTAAAAACTGAGTATAAGTCTTCTTCATTCAATTTGGTTGTTGCCCAGTAAGCTTTCACACTTTTTCCAGCTTAAACATCAATCTGTTTAGTGAAGTTAACACCACACAGGTTAACACGACGCACGACAATGCGAGACGTCATAGCTGTTTTTCAAAGCAACATACGATCATCCGAAGTTCAAATTAAAACTCGATGCACGAAAATCCAAAAGCGACATTGTGATTGTATTAAGTAAGATATGATCGCAATTGCATTGTTGTGATGTATCGCGTTGTTGTGAAAAGAAGATCTCGTCGCTGTGATGTATTGCGTAAATGTGATAAGAGGATCGCGTCGCTGTGATGTATTGCGTTGTTGTGATAAGAGGATCGCGTCGCTGTGACGTTTTACATTGTTGTGAAAAGCGAATCACGTCGCTGTGATGAATTGTGTTGTGATATGGAATCGCGTCGCTGTGATGTATTGCGTTGTTGTGAAAAGAGGATCGAGTCGCTGTGATGTATGGAGTTGTTGTGATAAGAGGATAGCGTCACTGTGATGTATTTTGTTGTTGTGATAAGAGGATCGCGTCGCTGTGATGTAAATCGTTGTTGTGAAAAGAGGATCGCGTAGCTGTGATGTATTGCGCTGTGATAAAGGATCGCGTCGCTGTGATGTGTTTCGTTGTTGTGAAAAGAGGATCGCGTCGCTGTGATGTATTGCGTTGTTATGATATGAGGAATGCGTCGCTATGATGTAGTGAGTTGTTGTGATAAGAGGATGGCGTCGCTGTGATGTAGTTTGTTACATGTGCCACAATTAATCTGTTTCTTTTTAAACCATCTGTCAACAGGTCTCAACAAGTTTTAAAATGCTTACAAGCATGTCTTTATTCCGTTGAAAATTTTGAAGTAGGAAATGTTTCGGTGTTTATGGAATATGCAATTCCATTATATACCTAACATTGATGCATAAAAAAAATATGTAAAGTCCGCAAAATATCACTGACAGAACCACCATCAAGAATCAAGTACATCCAAACATTTGATTCAGTATCGCAACAGTACCAACATTTTTGTAAGGGTGTTTCCCGTTGGTCTATAAAAAGATTCTATAACTATGATTAAAGCACTCGGAAAAGTAAGAAGGGTTTCTGATATCGAAGTAGCTCTTTCCGGCTTTTTATAGTTACTCCCACACAGAATGTCAATGCACCGTTGCAAAAAACATAGACATAGAAGTCACATCAATACAAATCCTGTCGCATAAAACAGTTGTGATTATGTTACTAAAAACTGTTTTTGATTGTGACTGTAAATCCTAAGCATAGTCTATACCCTGTTTTCCTTTTAAAAGGCCCAGAAATTTCAGATTTGATTACCAGTGACAAACAATGAATGAAGGCTTACGTCATCCCACTGACGTCATTACTGCACATATACGTTGAACTGCTTATCGCTACGCTTTTAAGGTAGTGGATGTGTAATGAGTACTTCCTGTTTAAGGATCAGTTGGAATACTTTGGATTTTATAGCTGTGCCTATTTTGTACTGTGGCGCAGTGGTTAGAGCGTCTGCTTTGAGATCAAGAGGTCCTGAGTTCAATCCCCGAAGGAGCCAAATTTTTTTTTTCGTTATTTTTTCTTTTTTAGTTATCAAATTGAATAACATGAGAGATTATGCCATTTTACAAGATTTGAAAACTGTATCTTAATTTTGCCTTGATTTTATCAAGCTGGACTGTTACTTGAAAATATAAAAATTGACCGTGCTCATTTTTAAAAGTTGAATATCTCAAAAAGTAGACGGTAAACCATTTTCATTTTTTCTTATAATTCAATTCATTTACTACTTATAAAAGTTTTATAATCAATAGTGATGGCCCTACTCCGAATCTTTTGCTACAGTCGTGTATATGTACATGTGTGATATGTCTCGTGGCAAAATTAGGCAAATTGTTTACCCTAGTTTTTGGCATTATTGCATATTTTTTGTTACACATGTTAAGCTTGTAGAATTATAATACATGTTTTGTTATTCTACATTGCTTGTAATACTTTTTGAACCTAGAAAAAAATTAATGTAAATAAATACTTGCAAACATACCGATTTTAACTTTTAGGGTACTTTTTAATATGGTCAGTATTTCTTAAGTGGGGGTAGGGCAACAAAAAACGAAATTAATTTTTAATTAAACGGTGAAATGTTTTTAAATTTTGCACACTAGTCGGTTAACAGATGTAGATTATATAAATATTAAGTTTAATGTGTTTTGGAATAGTGTCCATTAGACCCCACTACTTTAAGTCTAAACTTAAACCAAGTTTGTATTAGTAAAAGACAGAACTCACTTTTATTTACTTTTTTGAGCACATGAAACAATTATTATCATGATTTTCCTCAATATATTTACCTATTGAAAAACAACCCTTTTTGAGGACATACCTGGGACAACACTCTCAAGTTTAAAATGGCCGACAAGATGGCGGACATTTTTTATTGAAAATTACCTTTTTAAGTTATTTGTGGCAATAACAGGAATCAAAAACTTTATATGTTTCTACACTTTCGAGTTTGGTATTAAAAAGAAACAAAATATCAGTTTTTGGGGTGAACATAATATATATTTTGTACAATTTTAGTTGTTTTTACTAAAACTGGTAAAATAGGGCCACTTTTTCACTTCGTAAGGTTTCAAAAAAACAAAAATAATATCAAACAGGGAATGCCACGTACCAAAAACGCAGCCTCCCCAAAACGACTTGTAGAACTCTTGTAGAACTTTTGTTTTGAAGTAAATTTCTCGATTTGTATGACCATTCAGTAAGAAACACATTATAAGCAATTTTGTCCAGTAAATATTTCAGATTTAAAACGACACGCATGTAATTCGAACCCCATCTACCAATGAAAATACGATTCTCAACACGCTAACAGGCACAGAAACAGAGCTCAAATCTTTTTTGTTTAATTACATTTAATTTAATTGATTTCTATGTTTCAAATAAAAATACACTAAACTATAGTATCTAATGATTTAACATTCATGAAATTGTTGCCATGGCATCAACTATATATAATAAAACGGATGATAAAATAGCAAAATGGTGTCATATTTCCTGCAGACTGCACTAGCAGATTTCTCCTCTAAGGTATTTAATACTAAGTAACATGCATACATACCCAATGCATGTAAACCAAGCTCAAAAGAAATTACTTTGAAATTCTTAAAACAAATATATGACTTTAACTGTTCTGCAGACATGTAAATTACTTGTCAATGGACAAATGTATGCTATATTGTTAATATATTTTTTATGTAATAGCTTGAATTGCGGTACAAACATGGGGAGTGAATTCCAACAGCCATTAGTTGTGCCCGATTACACATTCCCTCCGAACTTAAAAATGCCCGTTGTAGTAACGCTAGTTAATGTTACTTCGGTTAATAATAATCGAAATCAAATTTTGTATCAAGGACTATGGTTCCAAAAGTAAAATAAGAATCAGGCATCTTACATATTGAATATTACAACTGAGATCTATCTAGCTCTGGATACTGCCAACCCCTGTCGCGAGTGTTATAAGCAGGACTAAAGTGCACGTCGGAAATGTAAGTATATAGTGTAATAATGAAAAACCTGGCAGTAAGTTTTGTCAGGTTAAAGTGAGACTTAGAAGAAAATATCCAGTAAAAGGTTAAAATGTGAGCATTATTTAGAACAGAAATAAAATAAAAGACAAAAATATTGACCATCTGACTAATACTGAACATTTACCACAGCCTGCTTGAACTGGCCTAGGTCAGGTAGAGTAGTAATGTTATATGGATGCTGGTTCCAAATGGTGTGGGAAAAATGAGTACTTGTGGTAATCAGAGGTAACCTGTATCTGCCTTAGGGACAGTGGATGCATGTGCCTGGTGAATCTGATAGGTCTTTGTACGTAGGTTGGAAGTCTGATTGCTACAATGTTGTGATATATTTTGTAGAACATAATGTGCCTGGAGTCGAATCTCCTGTGCTGAAGGGACCGCCATCCCAGATCACCCATGATGGCTGTAACACTCGAGAGAGAGGAATAGTTACGTTTTACCCACCGTATTGCACGCCTCTGGACCATCTCTATCTTATTGAAATTGGTTTTTGGCCTGGGGACTGAAAGTCCCCAAGGCCTAAGTTAGTATACCACATTTCAAACCCTGCAAGAATTTTAGCCGTGCTATGTGCGAATAACAACTGTAAACATGCGCTATGCGAAAGTAGTGCAAGACAGACCAGATCAATCTTCTGTTTGAATGCCGCATATGATAAGAACATGTTACAAATAAAAATAGTACATAAAACTTCAAACGACTGCAGGAAGGTATATAGCTTACGGGCTGCATTACACATTTTTTTCTGTTTTAGAAATTAATGCGCTGTTAGCTGATTACGGAAGATAATCATATGCATATCACGGAAAAGTACGGATATTTACGGAAATTTACGAAAACGTACGAAGCTCGATATAAGAGTTTGTAGTTTGATTTTCAAATTTCCGATGTAACTTTGTTATTTACGAACGATAACATATATATTTACCTAAAAATAAAATGTCTCCTCTAAAAAAAAGATATAATTTACGTACATTCCCGAGAAGGAACTAACGTGATCAAATTCACCCGCCATTTATCGAGGACGCTGCATGTCGAGGCCCAGTGAACGGTTTCACTGATTACAACTACAAGTTAACCCAGAATCATTTTTGGTTTTCTCTGTTATACACATTGTACAGTACTGTATTTATATTTCATTGCTGGTATTGCTTTCAAGGTCTTGTCATTGGTATACAATAATTTTCGATCCACATCATCAGATCATATCGCTTGAAGTTGTACAAAGCGCAGATCGAATTATTTGTACTGGCTTAAACATTTTATAATGTTGACTATGTGATTATTTTTCATTTAACGTACATTTCATAATAAAACAAACTTCCCTGTCACCCATATATTTGTGAATCATTCATTCTGTGTCATATATTGAATTTCGTCCTCTGCACATTTCGACCCGCGCTTTAGGTAAGATTCAACGCAGAACACGTAGGTGAAAAGTTGTTTTTCGGGGAGTTAACCTATAGCCCCCAGGCCTTCAGCGCTCACAGCGCTTTGATTGTATAAGGGCTCCAGATGGTAGAAGCATGTTCTACCTGTTGGCGGACAAGGGACTTGTATGCCAGTTCTTTTACATTTTCATTGTTTGAAAGTATATTTCGTTTGATAAATCCCAGAGTTCTGTTGGCATTGGTTGTTTTCCTTGAGATGTGAGTATTATAGTTAAGACCTGAGGCTAGATTTAGACCAAGACAGTTAGCATTAGGGACAGGTTCTAAGGCTTGGCCATGAAGATACATGTAGTATTCATTGTAATGACATTTTTATTTTTAGTGATGTTTAGCACTTGACATTTTGACGGGTTAAACTCCATGTCCCACTGCCTCTCCCAGACCTGCATATGGGCAAGATCTTGTTGCAGGGATTGAGAACATACGTGGCCTATGGTCACATTTCTTGTTTATGTTCATAAGACTCTATGGAAACAACCTCGCTAGCATAGTCGGAGAACCTCCACTTTGTTTGCCGTAAGCCTTGCATTCAAATCCCGGCCGCGTCATACCATAGACGTGACAACTATCTCGCTTCATTAAAGAATTAAACGGGAAGTGTTAGGAAGACTTCAGGGAAACAAAGGTATAGTACTTGATATTGTTGCGAAAGAGCTTTGAAGCTCGCGTTACCTGTTGAATTGTATATGCGACGTCAAGTTATGCATTTTTTCTTCAAACCTTTTATATTGGTCTGTTCAGTTGTGACAAAATACTCTAACTTTAAATATTTTACTCTGTTTTATTTCGCTCATTTCTATCTTTATTTTTCACTCGTTTGTCCCAAAGTTTCTTTAAAAGTCAAAAAAACAAGACATTTACTTGGCATGACATTTGCAGCAAAGTCAGATACAACAGTTTTGAAAGTTTTGTTTTCGTTTGTATTATTACAAAATACGTTTTGTATAAATTTAAAACCTCTGTACATATCTATGAATAGTTTTTCTTTTGACGAAGCCAAAGCTGCACTATTAATTTTGTTTTCTACACAGCTGGTGTTAGGAGCTGTAGTAAATCCAGCAAAAATCACAATTTAGACAATTTTTGTCACTTTTCAGTTTCTTTAGATTCGTTTTACGTTCACAACATGAATCAGTGTGTCTCTACACGTAGTTATGAATAGCTTATCCATTGACGGAAAGTAGAAACGTTGCTCTGTATATTTTTGTCTGTGAAGTTTTGGTAAAAAGTCACCGTTTGGACCCGAATCTCACTTGTGTGCCGGATAACAAATACATATCCATGTAATTCAGTGACTACGCCGGTTCCTTTCTAAAATTATAATCGTAAACAAAGATCCATCATACTTGAAGCACTATAACTTGTTTATTACTTCGCAATATTGAAGGATTCATAAAGTCCTATGCGTTTAATCCGGCGAAAAAGCTCGCCTTGTGTTGTCATTAGATCCAAGTACCAACCACCGTCTCTATCCTGACACGAAACTTACATCTTATCTTTAACTAACTGCACACATTTTAGACGATGAGCCATTTGTACACATTTCTTTTCTCTCAGTTCATCATCTTGCGCATCAATTACTAGGAGAATCTTAATTGTCTTCAAGAGACAATCAGCAAAGCAGCTTGCTTATAAAAATGACTTGTCTACGTTTATTACCGAGAGACTGAACTACCAACACTTGACTGTCATCACTCAATAAAATGAGTCGCGAATAAAACAAGACTTTCGTTTTCAAGAACTGCTATTCCATTAAACAACGGCTCTCTTTTGTCCGGAATAGAAACACATGAGGTATAAATGTGGTTTAATTCAATTATATCATTTGCTTTGGGAGGGGGGGGGGGGGGGGGAAAGGGGGAGTAACGCTAAGGTTTAAGTTTAAGTCTAGCATTTTCGTGACATTTACTGTCTGCCTCATATCTTCTTTACTTCATGAAGGTTTTTAATTTTACTCAGATCAGATGTTCACCTAATCAACACATGAGCCGGTCAAGGTCAAGATCACAAAAGGTAAAGTCAAAGGTTTGAGTCTTAAATTTGCTGTTGGCCCTATATTTCCTTAACCCCTTGAAAGATGTTGATGATACACATGCCAAATGTTAACCTGATTAAAACGATGTGCAGAACGTATAAGCCGGTCATGCTGGCTCAAAGTCGAGGTCACAACTTAAGGTCAAAGGTTTGAATCTTTAATTTCAGTAACATTTCCTGTCAACTCCATATCTCCTTAATCCCTTAAATGATTTTGATGAAACGCAGGTCAAATGTTCACCTCATAAAAACAATATGCACAACCAATGAACCGGTCATGCTGGCTTAAGGTCAATGTCACAACATAAGGTCAAATTTTGAAACATTTCCTGTCCGCTCCATATTTCCTTAACCCCTTGAAGGTTTTTGATGAAACTCAGGTCAAATATTTTCCTCATCAAGACGTTGTGCAGAACCTATAAGCCGGTCATGCTGGCTCAAGATAAAGATCACAAGTAAAGTTGAAAGGTTTGAGTCTTGAATTTCCTGTCCGCTCCATATCTCTCTAACCAGTTTAAGGATTTTGATAAAAACTGTGGTCAAATGTTGACCTCATCAAGTTAATGTGCCGAACCTATGATCTTGCTACGCCAACTCAAGGACAAGGTCAAAATTTAAGGTCATAGATTTGAGCCTGTACGCTCAGTATCTCCTAAACTCTTTGAAAGATTTTGATGAAACTCCAGTCAAATGGATCACCTCATCTAGTCAATGTGAAGAACCAATGTTCCTATCACACCAGCTCAAGCTCATCGACACAACAAAAGGTAAAAGGTTTGAATCTTGTATTTGTGTCCGCTCGATATTTTCTATACCGCTTGATGGATTTGAATAAAACTCTGGCCAAATGTTCACCGTACTGAAATTATGTGCAACAGCTCAACTACTTTATTTGCATTTAGAAATCAGAGAGAAAAGTACACTCAGTAACATTAATTACTTCAATGATCCTATTTGCGGCGGGGTGCATGTTTTTCAGACTGCTTTTTTGTATAGTCGGTTGCTATATATTAAAAAAGATAAGATAGATACACATGTACGCAATAATTGTGAGATACAATTCAATAAATTATGCATGTTTACGTATTCAAGAGGCTCATATATCTAGTTATGTTTGCAATTGATCATTTACAGCTGTAGTTTAATGACTGTAACTACCAACGAAGATGAATATTTCATTAAAAAATAAGAATGAAATTCATATTGTTACGGATGAATTTGATTTAATGAAGTTGCAAGCAGACTTGGTTGTGAACAATCTGTGTTCTTTGAAATCTAAACGAAGGATAATAAAACGCAGTATTTATGATCAAGAGAATGAGAAAAGCAATATTCGATGTAAAAAAGTTTTATTCCTATTATCGGCTGAAACAAAATCGTTAGAGAATATCGTCCCAATCTGGATAAAAGAACTGGGAGATATAAAACTGTCAAAGAAAAATGTTTGTATCATACAGGAAAACAGTTCAGGTTCTGATACCGGAACTTCAACTGACCCCAAGGACTTACCAAAGAGGTGCCATTACTCTGCAGATATTATGATGGAGATTAATAGTTTTAAGGATATTCCTTCATGGTGGCCTCGTGTGATGAAGTTCCTCTTAAGTTTGAACAGAACTACTAGAAGACATGAGTCTGAACAAATGACATATAAACTAGTCCAGGAAAATACTACACAAAGGAGAAGTGTTTATATTGCCAATACAATCAATACAGTCCTAAAAGATTTTGGATTGAAAGAGTCGGAATCGGCCGAATATACAATAAACATATTGGAATCTCCAAACGTAAACATACATGAGGACACGAATTCTAGTTTGAATATATGCTTTGATTACACCATGGAAAATCAGGAAATAATGAATAGGCTGATAGGAATCTTAATGGGAAAAAGACCACGACAATTCTTCTGTAGAAACCGATGCAAAGGTGTGTGTACAAATCCTTGTGAAGGTGTGTGTACAAATCCGTGTGACAATTTACATGAAGATTGTTTACTCGCTTTTGCCCGAATCGCTGTTATCGTAGTACGTTTCGTTGAGTGTGTCCAGCCTATTATTATGTTATTATAATTTTGAAATCAAATGGGTAGCACTCTATGGCAATTGATGCTCCTTCATAATTAAGGAACGAAACCATATTACGTGTATTGTGCAAGTAGGCTTCGTGCAGTTAAGCTTGTAACATTACTTTGTGTGTAGAGTGTAAAACGTTTTGAACTTACAAGAATGATAAATAAACTTGACTTATAAAGATATATAGATAATAGATATTTATTCAAGAAAATGCTCAACACATTGCATCATATCTGACAATATCTCTCTTAAAACTAGTATTGCGTTAAGCATCGGTCTGTATGAAGTGTTTGAATAATGTTATGGAATATTATCAATTGCAAACCAGTTTATTTTACCATCGTATGCATTTGCAAGCCTCGTTATATTCCGATGAAGTTATGGTCAATATTAGCTATCCTAAATACAACGGTTATGTATCGAAGAACGATAAAAATATGGGTAAATGTACGGACTGCGAGTCCGTTTAGGTTATGTATATATAGGGTTATGACCATGACACTATATTGGACGTTGCGGCACCTGCATTTTGTAGCAAACACGCATATGCTGCAATTTGTCTACAGTGCTTATGGCACTTTGACTATCCTTAGAAGATGATGGCTGTATTATAAAGGTTGTTCTTTCTACTTGAGTATAAAAAGTAATCAACTAACAACATGGTCGTGTTACCATTTTATGGATTCTAAAAAGTACAAACGATTTTAGCGTGATTTTATTGTCTAAACTAAAATAAAAATGTTTCGTGTAACTGTCTATCAGCAAACTGATAGAAATTGCGCTTAAACATTGCTTTTAGTTACACAGCAATTATTTTAAGAGAACAACCGTCAAAGCATGACAAGTACATACGCTGTCGTGAAATATCGTTTCAAAATATATTCTGTCACTTCGCACTGTTGTGATGTGTTATCGCATTTTCGCTCGCCGTTTCACGTTGTCGTGCAACGTGCTACAGTATTCATGCATAGACGACACAAGACTATGCGATTAGATATCATATTAGTGCAGTGTCGCATTGCAGTGATCGCTTCGCATGATCATGCATCACTTGACTTTTCGTAATTTATCACGTCTACGTGCTTTACCTTCATTAACATGACACACGACAATGCGAGACGACATAGCTGCTGCACAAAACAACACACGATTGAACGAAACGACATTAAATGCTTCCAATTCAAACACGATGCACGATAACGCAAAAGCGACATCGTTAATTTTTACGTAATATCAGATCGCAATGGCGTTGTTGAGATGTGTCGCGTTTTTGTGATATAGTAACGCGTCGTTGTGATGTTTCGCGTTGTTGTGATACATTATCGCGTTGTTGTGATACATCGCGTTGTTGTCAGTCGCTTCCTGGAACGACATCGATATTTTAAATTCGCTTAAAGAATTCCGCAATTCTAAGCATTTGTATACACGTTTGTTACGTCTTCTTGTCTTGATATAACTACAATAAATATATAATGTCTATTATCTCGCTTGACAGGAGGCACAACAAAATGAATAAATCATTTGTTTATTGACGTAATAAATTGCATGTTTTAGTAAAATTGTTATATGAAATATTGTTATTGTTCCTACTCAGCAAAATAAACAGGTAGCACAGACATATTCAAAGGATATATTGATATTTTCCAATACGTTATGTCAACTTATCTGTGACAGTCTTCCGGGTTTCGTTCTAGTACGTATTTACCGGTCTAAATATCAACAGGTCTCAACAAGTTTTAAAATGCTTTTAAACATGCCTTTATTCCGTTGAAAAGTTTGATGAAATGGTTAAAGTGTTTATAGAATATGCACTTTTGTTATTTACCTAACATTGATAAATACATGTAATGTATGTATTTTACGCAAAATATCGCCGACAAACCCGCCATGACGAACCTAGTTCATGTAACAATTTTCTGAAAGGTAGTTTGTTTCCCTATGGTCTATAAAAATTCTAATATGCCTATGACGTTATTCTATAGTAAATCGAAGTGATTAAATATGATTAAGACACTCGGAAAAGTAGGCGGTGTTTCTTATAATGAAACTCCTTCCAACTTTTCCAAGTTACTCTCGCGCAAATGTACTGTTGCAAAAAAACTTAGATATAGAAGTCGTATCCATAAAAAACCGTCCCATAAAACAGTCATGATTATTTTTATTTCTTATTTATTATTAGTTCTTTTTATTTTATGTTTTTTTGACAAAATAATCAGGAAAATCATAGTATTTCTTATTCCCAACGGAGAATCCCATAACAATAAACGCATTACTATCATCTGTACTGATACAGCAACTGAAATAGTTAAAGTTTATTTCAGATAAAAGTCAACAGTAGCTGCAATTGTTATGGAAGCGGGTAAAGCTGACGTGGTACGTGTGCAACATAGACATGGCTGAGATACCGTAGTTGTTACCATTAACACGCCCAAATAGGTGGTCTACCACTGTGCTACTTTATCATTCACTTTTTCTATCTTTATCATCATATGAAAACCGAAACATCAAATTGAAAATGTTAAACAAAAACGTCTGCACTCCGTCACACTCAACCGGCTGTTCATTCGTTTCAAAAGCCAGCCATTTTTATAAACCGTAAAATAAACAGAGAACAGATATTTGATGTAGATATTTAATTCAGCCTATTTAATCACTGTCACTGCCAATCATGTGTCTGATTTTTTTGAATGGAGGATCAGCTGGACATCATTAGACCTTTTTTTTAAATTTGCGATAACTGATGTTTCATTTCTTATAGTAATGGATTTAATCAAGAGGGCTCTATATCGCTCACCTGAGACATACTTATGACCATATGTGTACAAACTTCAACCCTTATTTATATCAAATATACCAAAATTTCATTAAGACAATCATACTGACAAAGTTTCATGAAGATCTAAAGAAAAATGCAACCTTTATTGCGTACAGGATTTCCTAGGATTTGACCCCGTGACCTAGTTTTATCACACGATGATCAATATTCAAAGTCGTTCTCGATTTTATCAAGATTATCAAAGTTTCATGAAGATTCAATGAAAAATACAACCTTTATTACGAACACAAGGGTTTTATGATTTGACCCAGTGACCAAGTTTGTGACCCAAGATGACCTATATTCGATTTCGATTTTGATTTTATCAAGACTGTCATTCTCACCAAGTTTCATGAAGATCCATGAAAAATGCAACCTATGTTGCATACACAAGGTTTTTCTATGATTTGGCCAATTGACTTAGTTTTTGACCCAAGATGACCCATATTCAAACTCGATCTAGATTTTATCACGGCTATCATAATGACATAATTTTTGAAGATCAAACGAAAAGTGCAGCCTCTATTGCGTACACGAGGTTTTTTTATGATTTGACCGAGTGGCCTCAATTTTGACCCCAGAAGACCCAGATTCAAACTGGATTCAAACTAGATTTTTCTAAGGCAATCATACTGACCAAGTTCCATGAAAATCCAATGAAAAATGCAGCCTTTATTGCATACACAAGGTTAATTGTGGACAGACAGACAGACAAACAAGTTTCAAAACTGTGGATCATCACTTTTATTTCACTGAAAATCATAAAATAAAATAACCGTTAACCATACAATGTTGTCAGTCGCATCGCTTTCGGGTCGAGGCGTCGATATTTTAAGTTTGTTAAACGAATTCCGTAACTCTAAGCATTTATTTTTCTACGCGTTTGTTATTTATTCTTGTCTTACTTTAATTACAAGAAACGTCTAAGAACTGTTTGCGATTATCAAAAACCGAAAATACGGTCGGAAATGTCAAAATCACTAATTTAAAATAGTTAACTCAAATCAAGATCAGACATTTTACAAATGGTGAAACAACTATTGGATATTACAACTAAGATGATTTTCGTTCAAACCGATTGCGGCATGTTAAATAAAATTGAATCCTTTATTTAAAAGCCTTTTCACAAGTAAGGCATTTACATTACGATACAACGCCTTTTCCGTCCGTATGTTATATATTGTATTCACATTGACTTCCTTTATTTGGTTATCTGCACCATTAACTACTTTATCAATCGCGCTGTGTCTATTCATAGAACATTTTCGTTTGTACATGTATCATTGAGAGAAATTATAAAACGCTCATAAATTTGAAATTGTGTTTGAATATGTAAAGGGTTAAAAAATCACAACTGAAAACGGGTGCGATTTGGTAGTTCTGAATTGGGAATTGATTCCTAAAAGCACTTCTGAAGTGTTCGATTAAGCTTTTTTAGTTTTAGGAATTAATGCCAACAATTCCAGAAGACAGGTGCGAATTTGTAGTTGTGAATAGAGATTTGATTCCTTGAAGCACTTCTGAAGCGCGCGATTAAGCCTTTTTACATTTCGGAATTAGTTTCTCAAAGTCCAGATTTCAAGCAGAATTGTTTGTTACGTGATCAAAAGCTTGATGTCCAGCAGCGTGATTCCCCGCATGTGGAAACGGAACTGGGTGTATATTTTAATATTATTTCATTTTATCACTGGTGCTTTAATCTTTAAAAACAGTCCTTTTTCCCTTTTTATTATGATCTCCTTAGTGAAGAGCTTTGCTTATTGCTAAAAAGGAATACAAATGTAGTTCTATTCAGAATCAGTTCTGTCACATGGCATTCTGATTCTAGAAGCACCAAATCACATTTGTCTTGAGTGGGATAGTTAACATTACATTAGTCATGTACGCATAAAAACTCGATGATATCAAGGACTTATAAAACAGCGTTATAAAGATAAACGGTTTGTATATATTGAGGTGATTATTGAATTAACTGTTTGCAAACAATACCACAAACAATTAATATGTACATGATATATACCCCGGTGTTACACACTTTAGTGTATGTGCACACCTGGATTAAGATAGTTGGGGATAGATCCCCTGTGGTCTAGTTTCATCGGGTCGTTTTCACTTTTATGGCCGAAAAGATGACACTTGAAAAAATAGATGAGGGCAAAACAAATAATGTAATACGTCTTAAAACTGAACGAAAAGTCTTCATACCTCTTCAATAGGAGGTTTAAACAACATACTTGATAGTACGAATTTTATTACATTTGACTTCAAAAATACTTGTTCGTTATATATTTTAGTTCGATATATATATACATCGCGTATGAGGAATTTGTTCGAAATTCGGATCTAATGAACTCCGAACATAAGTAACTTTTTGTTTCATTATACTAAAAACATTTAACATCACAATATCACCACATACATGGAATATCATCGCATGAAATAGATTTATATTATCACATCATCCAGCACATTTCAGTACTTCTCATATTCCCACATCGCTTTGTAAACAATCGTATAAAAAATGATGTCAATAATATATAAATGATATGATGTTATATGATGTAATGCAATTACTTGATGCAGTGCTGTGACATGATAAAACTTTTTAAAATATGACGTGATATTATTTAATAGATTATTAGTGACAAAAATCTATGCCATGTGAGTATATGTCATGTGATGATAATAAGATATTTGATGTGATAAAAAAGCCATGCCACGTGATTATATGCCATGTATATAACGTGATATGATTGAATGATATGTGAAAGAACAAACTTGAGTTTATAAATTCCTGTATATTTCGGAATTTTGATTTCCTTTATCCGATAAAACATGTCATATTAGTTCAACTGGACTTAACTTAGATGTTTCTGTACATCAATATATATATTCTAGTAAGCCTGCTTTTCTTTATAGTTCTTAAGTTTTTGCTTCCTTATGTGGCTGCTTAAATCACACGATCTCCGAGAACTGTAATAAGCGCAAATTATGACCATTTTGCTTATTTCTAAATAGTGATAACGGCTTTGACTCGCATTATATTAAAAATAATGTACATGTATCTTAATTTATACAATAAGATAACAGTTACTATGGCAACCACCTAAATTCAACTCAGATTAAATAGCAGAGCTGTTACCTTTTGAGCACAAGTAAGCATTATTATTAAAGTAATGTGACACGTATCCCTGTAACTGATGTTAAGAAATACACTCACAACAAACAACCAATTAATTTTATTTAATGTGTAAAATTTAGAGAAGTAGATATTTCTATTCATCGCTAAAGGTAACAATCATATCACAACTGAGAGTAACATCATTGTCAATATTTTGAATGGCTTATACTGTGAAATAGTTAATTTTCGCGTGACGAAATTTTCGCGATTTGTGATTTCGCATTATTCGCGAATTTAAATTAGCGAAAGGAGAATTCTGTAACAGTAAATCTATGTGAAATGAATCTTTCGCGATATTTTTAAATCAACGAAGTGGGAAATTCGCAAAAATAGCGAAAGTTAAATAATCGCGAATATTATCCGGATATACAGTATATTTTATACATATCTTAACATTTTAAAATCGATATTTAAACTTAATCAACAAAAGTGTGCTTCCTTCAGTGCCCAGTTCTTTTATAAAGACTATCACAATATTTTTACATTCACATTTTCTTTTCATTTTCAGGATATTAAAGTTAAGCTTTTGATAGTTATCATGAATTACGTTAAGGACCGGTATTTTATGATAAATGACGACGAATCTCGTTTTGAGTATAAAATCAGACCAGTGAACAAGGACCGCTTGTAAGGAAGAAGCTAAAGTTGTTTTTACTGAGAGATGGTCTATATTAGCATGTGTTCCTAACATAAATTAATAGTTTGCTTTTTTCCTGCTTTTTTTTATTCACAAATAGTCATTGTTAAGTGGTCTTGGAGACGAGTTTGACAGTTAGTCTATTCTTTTGGCTAAACTTTTTGATTCGTGCTTTATGCAATGGCAGAGCGTGGGGAAAAGTTTGCAAAGGCCTATGACTCGGAATGCCGTTGATTTTTTCACGAATTATCTTGCAATTTATTAGATTTGTAATAATTTATTTACTCTCGATTGCGATCTATCTATATCTAGCAATAAATGCATAAATAAACTTTAAATTTAGTATGTCGAGGTTTTGGAGTAATGTGGATTTAATGCAAAGTGAAAATAGTTTCAGAAATGATATATTTTATTTATTGGCCTAGGTCTTAGCAAAACACCAATGGTTTGGTGCATGCGTCCCTATGGACATATGTCTTGTTTATGTTCATATGATACTGGAAACCGCCCCGATAGCCTAGTCGAAGAACCTCCACTTTGTGTGCCGGGAGCCGTGCTTTCAAATCCCGGCCGCGTCATACCAAAGACGTGACAACACCCTTGCTTCATGAAAGCATAAAAAGGGTAGTGTCAGGAAGCATTCCGCTTCAGGGGTATAGCAGGTATAAAACTTGTAACTGTTGCAAAAGAGCTTTGAAGCTCGCGTTGCCTGTTAAAAACGCTGTAATACGTATATGCAACGTCAAGTTAGGCTTTCTTCTTTAAAGCTTTTGTGTTGGTCTTAATGAACTGTAAGAATTACAAAATATATCTTGATGAATAGGAAGCTTTGTTTGTTTTCTGAGTCTCGTATCTGTATGAAATATACAATCAAATCACAACTGAGTTTTAATATTGAAAATTCATACTTCGTTATAGGTTTCTGTTCAGTTGTGACTTTAACAAAATACTCTGACTTAGATTTTAAATATTTTACTCCGTTTTATTTTGCTCGCTTCTATCTTTTATTTTTCACTCGTTCGCTCCAAAATGTTCCTTAAAGTTGTCAAAAGAACAAAATATTTATTTAGCGTGACCTTTGCATTTGCAATTTTTTATTGTTTTTCGTTTGTATTTTTATACAGTTAAAACCTCTGTATGTATCTATGAATAGTTTTTCCTTTGACGAAGTAAAAGCTGTAATTTGTCTTTTGTACACAGCTCATCTGAGGAGCTAATAGCAGTTCCAACAAAAAACACCATTTCGAAATGTTTTGCCACCTATTAGTTTCTTTTGATTCGTTTCACATTCACAACATGAATCCGTGGGTTTTTGTACGTAGTTATGAATAGCTTATCCATTGACGGACTAAAAGTTAGAAACTTTGCTGTGTACATTGCTTGTCTGTGGAATTTTAGTAAAAGGTCACCGTTTGGACTTAAGACCCAAATCTCACCTGTATGCCGTATAAAAAACATATATCCATATGAATCAGTGACCACGCCGGTTCCTTTCTCAACACTGTAATCGTAAACAAAAGATCCATCAGACTCGAAGCACTGCAACCTGTTTGTTACTTCGCAATATTGAAGGATTCTAAAACTGCCCTTTTCATTTGGTAAAACCTGAACAGCAAATCTATGACCATCATAAAGTCCAATATGATTAATCCGACGAAAAAGCTCGCCTTGTGTTGTCATTAGATCCAAGTACCAACCACCGTCTCTATCCTGACACGAAACTAACATCTTATCGTCAACTGCCTGAACACATTTGGGATGATGTACTGTTTGTACATATTTCTTTTCTCTCAATTCATCATCTTTCACATCAATTAAGAGAATCTGATTTGTCTTTAAGAGACACACAGCAAGGCAACTTGCTCTTAAAAGAGTAATTTGTCCTGGTTTATAACTGAGGGACTTAACTGCCAATACTTGACTGTCGTCATTCAATAAAATGAGTCGCGAATTACCGAAGTCCGATAAAGCAAGACTTTCGTTCTCAAGAACTGCTATTCCATTAAACCAAGGTTCTCTTTTGTCCGGGGTAGAAACACTAAAGGTATAGCCGTGGTTTAATTCAATTTCATAATTTGCTTGGTGCTCCTTACCTCCTTTTAGCTTTGTCGTGTCTTTCCTTGGTGTTGTTAGTGTTTCTTTGACATTTTCTCTTTCAACACTGATACCATCACTCGAATTTCTAAATACGTCAGGCACGGTGCTTGTTTGATTATCCTTCCCAGTCGATGAGTTATCAGTCTCTGGTCTGATCTCGGCCTTTTCTTCTATAAGTGAAGACTCTTGATGTATATACTCAGGAGGAACAGTATCGTCACTGTCTTTGGAAGGACTCATATCTCGATCTATGACACAATGTTTTTTTCCGAATGTTGATGAATGTAGGGCCATGACATGGTTTTTAAATTCCTGCTTTATAAAACTTATTTGTAGGGGAGTAAACCATCTGACATTTGTTCTTTTCATATGATAGTCAAGCAGTGGTTTATCATTTTTGTCCAACAATTCTAACATATCTGATTTAACGATCACAAGCTCTTGTTTTTGACTTTCGCTGTTAAGCTGTTCTATCTTTGTCTGAAAATCTTCCAAATGTTCTAAAATTGATATTGTATATAAAAATAGGTCGTCTGGACTACCAGTCTCAATAATGGTTTCTAGCACGTTTATGTCCCCCTCGGCTGATTTGACAAGTTTCTCGCTGTTTTGAATTGTCTTTGCACCTTCATTTTCAGCATCTAGATGGATTTGGGTTGCATCTTCAACAATGTGCTTGGTTTGACGATCAAACGATTCGATCATTTTATTGCGAAGTGTTTCTATTTGGCATTCAGTGGTTTCGGCTGTCTTCCTAGCCTCCTCAGTTGCCTTTTTAATTTCTTTAACTGCAAGACAAGAACTGGAAATCACGTGTACAAATGTTGTCCATATCAAGGCATAGTTTCAGAGAATCTTGGTCGTCAGAACTGAGAAGAATGTGAGTTCTTGTTGCCTTAAATGATTTGTGGAAATCTACACAGTCTTGACACAAATATTCCTGGCACGATTTACAATATTTCACAGCTGCTGAGTTTATTCCACGGTATTCACAGGGCTCGCATGGTCGTATTACAGGCGAGGACATTTTATCAAATTGAATGTAGTGTAGTACACACTCACCTGGAATTTCTGGTACACAGTCCAATGTTTCTAAAATGTTATATGATTTGATTATTTAACACCATAGTTTTTAGACTACTAGTCCTATAAACGATAACATGCAAATCAACTTTCAACCTGGCAAAACCCATAATGCATTAAGCAATAATTATTTCTATCAGGAAAGTGTAAAGAGATTGAATCAGAAGCTGTTCTACGCTCAGATCGATTTTAAATGAAATACAAATAAGAGAATAGGCGAGGATTTACATCTTCATGTTTTAAATAGAAAAAAAAATTGTAATGCAGCATTAATATTAAGACAAAGTATTTCATTAAAAGCACTACCTTATTGGGAAACAATCAGTCTTAAATGACAAAAACGGAAAGTCCGAAATCTTGAAAATATTAAACAAAGCATAGAAAACTGGCATTAAATAGTTGCATGCTGAAAAAGTCACATGCAAGCTTGATTTTTATCAACTATTCCCTAAATTAAATGTCTTCATGAATAACTACTTACTTTCAAAACATAAATAATCTCATGTTTGTAAATTCAGTCAAATACAATTTTATTTAGCAAAAATATAGCAATATGATCATTGATTACAAAGACCCGTATAACATAACCAGATATTCACTGTATTTGGTCGATACGCGATATAGTTTTTCATGTAATGTGTCCCGTTCAATAACGCTCTTTGTTAGATTAAACGGTGTAACACTCAACCTCAAAAAGATTTTTTATAATTAGGACAATTAAACTCATGCACATGCGGCTTGATAAGATTAGTGGATAAGTAGGATTCGACTCCGGCTATTGAGGTGAGTTCCTTTATCAAGAAATAATTTCACAAGATACATTTGTTAAGTTCTCCAACAAATACAATGAGGTTCATTGTGTTTTCAAACATTCGTTGTCAAGAGATTCTAGAACGAGCTTTATTTTTGGTATCACTTCCAATAACGGTGCAAGAGTTTCGCACTTTTTCAAGCTTTTATCTTTCTCATATATCAAACATACCGGTAGAATCTATCGCAGATTCTATGTAAAATGTCTACGTCCCTGTAAAGAGTTTGACATAACGGGATGAAAGAAAGAAAGAAAGAAAGAAAGAAAGAAAGAAAGAAAGAAAGAAAGAAAGATGGATGGATGGATGGATGGATGGATGGATGGATGGTAAGGTAGGGGTGGTAGGCAGGTAGGTAAATAGGTAATCTGCAATAAAAAGCCTAGGAAGAGAATAAAACAGTATGTCTACGGGAAAGTCTTCGTATGTCAATGTACTAGATAGAGTACTATTTGCGAAAATAATAAGTTTAAACGTTATTTCGAGGTGGCGTATCCTCCTGGAAATGACGTAATTATTCGAGTCAACTGTACTTTATATCTTTTTTGTATTATGGCACATTTGTTATGTCGCGCTGTTGTTACTGTTCTGTTGTTATATTATAGATAGATTATTTTAAATGTAGACAGATCACAATGTAACATGTAATCTCCGCCCCATACACAGTGCAAGTTATTAGAAATCAAGTACATTGGTTTCCTGTAGATATACGCAGTTAACATTTTGATATGCGGTCACTGCGTACAGACTTAATTCATATTACATTAACCGTTTTTCAAAAATGACAATGTTTTGTGTTTTTATGTGTCTATATGTATTTGATTATCTGCTACAAGTATATGCATTGATTTTTAATCGAGATGAGGCTTTTTGTTGAAAGGGTATTTGAAAAGCTTATAAAATATTTTGAAATCTGGTTTCGTCTAGGTAACAAGTCACATTGACATTTTCAAATCCTATTTACTGTCCATGTTTGGGGGGTTGTCTGAGAGACAAAGAATAAACACCGTTTTTTAAACAAATGTATGGTACATATCGATTTTGTATAATTCGATATATATCATTTTACAGACCGTTAACACTATTTGTAAACACTTTATAGAGAGAGAACTAAATTTGTTCATAATATAATCAATACTAAAAGAAAAGGGAAGAACGAATGTTCAAGCATAGAATAAATTCATTGAATAATTAAACACTACACACATATTTTCATAGAGTACGCATGGAAAATGGCCGCTGAACCTTACTGGTATTTACCTTTAATAATATCAAATAGTTTTGAATATGCGGTAAGTTGGTTACAAACACGTGCTCTATTGTTTTGTTTATTATAAGAGCATGCATTTAAATTGGTACTACAATAAATTCTTTCAAATATTCCTCAGGGAATAATAAGTATAACTTTTTTCTGTTTAAAACAACTCTGTAATACTTATTATTTCCTAGGGAATATTTCATTTGAAAGGATTTATTGTTGAAATAAAACTCCTTGAACAAGATGTTTGCACAAGATCCTGAATTAAAGAGTTGCTTTAAACAGAAAAATAATTAGGCTATAGTTTGGAAAAAAATACTTACATACTGCTAGAGTTACAGCTAGAGTTACAGTAATTCCAGCACCTCGGATTCTCATGGGCAAAATTATTATACGAAGACAATTAGTATACCATAAATTGTGTAATTTTAGCGTGATGATAATTTCGCGATTTGTGAGAAGACAGACTTATTCATGAATTCTGAATTCGCGAAGAGAATTCTTTTATAGCAAATATATGTGAAATTTTTCGCGAAATGTTTTAACTAGCAAAGTGAGAAATTCGCGAAAAAAAAAGAAAATTAATTCATTGCAAATAATTCTTAATTTACAGTAATCACACTCTGTTACACTATGGACAACTATGTTAAAATAGAGAGTGAGTGTAAGGAACGGTAACCCTGTAAATAATATGAACCGCTATGGTTTATAGAGCCACAGAGAATGTATATTGAACGATTTACTGTTTTAATGTTTTATCAGGCTTCCTAAGTCGGTGCATCGAAATACGTTTCACAAAATTTATAGGATACTGACCGACAAAACAAACGTAACTGTACCAGTTGACTTAATTATTATACCCGGTGCATTTTAAAAAGAATTCTCCTAGAACAGAGGCACAAAAGAAAACACTGACACGTCAAAAGTGTCTATTTCGGCAATGTTTCTCCATATTTGGAAGTTATGTTTTCTTTCGTTAAATGTTGGTTATTTGAAGCTGTGCCTTCGAAATATGATCGTCCGGCTGATTTTGATCGTTGTAACAGATTTTGTTTGATTTGCTTATTTCTCATCTCGACCGTCACGGTGCTTATTTTTGTACGGTCTTCGACTCGGTGGCGTCGTTTATATCATGAAGTGTTGAAGTGGAGTAAGGTTCAATATCCTGACATTCTATAGGGGTTTTGGTATTGTTGATGTGCAAGTATTTTTGTCCTGTCTTTCAATGGCATTTATTTCTTTCCTGCTTCACAAAATTCGTTCGTGAATATCGTGTATACTCGTCATATTCTGCGGAGTACCTGTTATGTCCTCAAATTTTCAATTCATGATTTGTGCATTTTCAGCTATTGCTTGCATCAAAGTACACTTCTCAATTTTGATTCTGCATACGTTTCGACATGTCTTCAGTCGTATTCTTATATTCTTCCATATGATGTAATATCAACATGATAGATTGAAGATTTAATAACTTTGCGTAGAAATTTATCAGACTCTACTGCGGATACATTGAGATTGTCTGCGCTTTCAAACATTCGCACACATCTTTCACTTTGTTGAGAAAAACTTTTAAAATATTTTAGATTGTTTGATTATTTTCTAGTATTCAAACACTGACGATCTGTAACGAGTTCTACTCCTTACCTTGAATTATCATATGTTTCCTTTAATTGCTATCTTCACAGCACCATTTATCAACTATGTCTTCACTTTTTTTGTGACCGTCACTTGCCAAAAAACACGAGCCACATATCAACTCCTTATGTTGCCACAATAAAACTCTACTTGTTTATTTGTATGCTTGATACACGATTAAGAAGCTTAATGTTGGCAAATAATTTTCAATATAGATAATTCGGTGTTTTCTTGTAGCAGTACTTTTATGAACTTCTGCACAATCCTTACATTGTTCGTCTTGGCATGTTGAACAGTATTAAGTTGCCTCAGTTTGAATATTTTTCTATGTAATTAACAAAGCTCATATGTATGTGATTCATGTCCATAGCTCTAAAAAAGTAATGATCGTAAAGCGAACATTTTAACGAGATCGTTTTGTCAAAATTCCTCAACTGAAGATTAAATGATACAACTTTGAAAATTTGATGACCTAAGTTCAATATTTTACTGATGAGCTATAAATAGTTCAATTCGCCCATGATTATCAAATACTGTTCAATACAAGAAGGTGACATGTACAAGATGACTCAATACCTTTAACACAAGATGGATGGAGTTTATGAAAGGAAATTGCTCTGTTGTACTTGTCATTTATGTAAGTAGGAATATAAATTTATCATTAACAACATAGATTCTAAATAAAAGTATATAAAGCAGTTTAAAAGTAGAAAGAAATCGGCCCTTTATCACAGGTATATGCGTTCTCATCATGTAAAGTGTGTCTGTGAATTTGAAAATATATTTCAAGATGAAAAAACATACTACGTTACTCGTTTATTTACGATATCAAATATAGAGCATATAAAATATGCATAGCTTTTGCAGACTAGCGAAAATCATTTTATACTATAATCTTTTCAGCTATTAGTTTGCTTTCAGTTGATAATACAGTATCGCATTTGTTATTATCACAGATTGATTTACAGATTGTGTAAATGTTTGTATACGCTTTTTGTATACGCTTTATATGCCTTAGCGTATATGCAGTCCGTACGTTTTACAAATTTTGTATTTACATGTTACTTCCTTGTACATGTACACTATATGCTATGTAATGATTTCATCTGTACATATATATAAGTGCATTTGTAGGTGATGATACACAGATGAGATAAAATGGACGAATGTGGCCCTTGCAAGTATCGTAATGAAAACTCAAGAGCCGTTAAATATTGCATCACCTGCCAGGAGCTACAGTGTAAGATATGTGCCGAAATACATAAAAGCAGTAAAGCAACAAGAAACCATTTTCTTGTGCATACAGCGGATCTTAATGAAGATTCTCAGACAACCAGAGATCTTGAAAGTTTTCAAATGTGCCATGACCACCCAGAGAAGCAAGCAGAATATTATTGCATAGATCATAAGCATATGCTATGCAGCACTTGTTTATTGAACATACAAGAACTGGGTTGTAAAGCCATAGTTGAAGTAGAAACTGTCGGGGAACAGCTGATAAAACGTAAGTTACACGAACAAATAAAGACGGAATTAGAAATCACTATTGGTCGCTGCAAGAACGAAGTCAGAAAAATCCAAAATATAAAAGAAACTAGCAGGAATGAAAGAAAAAAGATCGAACAATTCATTGAAAACCAAAGACAAAAAATAATTTCTGCACTTGATAAGTGTGAGAAAGAAATATTAGAGCAAATAGATTCAAATGTCAAAGCACAGAATATATCATTAAATGCTGCAGAAGGAACCTTGTCGGAAACGCTTAACACAGCTGAAGAAAATAAAAATATTTTGCAAACAATTACAAGCAGTTTTTCAAAAGCTGATGTTTTCCGTTGTATACTATCCGTTTCTCAACAGTTAAATGATCTTCAAAAAGACGATAACACTATAAGTGCCAAGTTATTTATACATTCCTTGGAGTTACTTCCTGAAATGGACACACTATTTAGATCCGTTGATAGTATAGCTGTTTTGCAGATCACTACAAATGTCATTACTAATGCATTTGTGCATTGTGATAATCGCAAAATGGACACGGAAAGCTTTTTGGAGATTGCATTGCAAGATACTCTCAATAGGCACATGTGTCATTTCAACTCTTGTGCAGACGATGAAAATGGAGAAAACAATCTTAAAAGTGTAAATAAGGTATCCACCGGATCGAGTCAACATCATGCAGTTCATGACATAAAATTAGCTTCATTGGCAAAACTTGTCACCAAGACCAAAACAACTGAAAGCAAACTTCAAATTGTGCACATTTCAGATGTAACTGTATCTACATTTGATGGAAAAAAGCCAGTGATAGATGAAATAGTTACACTAAATGATGGTTGTCTAGTATTATCGGACATTAGGTGGTCGAGACTGATACGCCTAAACAAAGACACATCATACAAAGATACGACAGTTTTTTCGCAAACACCTGGAAAAATGTCAACTCTAGACGAAATATTTCTACTTGTGTGCCTGCCAAATGCTAACCGCATAGCCTTTGTATCCGTTTTAGTTGAGTTTAAATGGATAAGAAACTTTAAAACATATTATACACCAAAAGACGTTCATGCTATTGATAGAAAACGTCTTCTTGTTTCAATGTTTGACAGGAACAATAATAAATGGTATCTACAGGTACTGGCTACAGATGGGGGTCTACTGCAGGACATAGGGAAATCAAGGTCTATGTTAGATGCCGAGCGAATTTCATCATTAAAACTATCCACAACTGCAGCAAGAAGTTACCTCCTATGTTGTAAAAAATCTCATGCGTTGACCTGTATTAAGGCGAATGGAACTAATGTTTTCAAGCACGACATCATGTTCCCAAATGGAACATGTGTCGACAATACTGGGAACATATTTGTGATAGGGCTTTTTGGTGTGCTTCATGTTCTTTCAAAAAATGGTAGTTTTCTTCGGAAAGTAGATATACCATGTGAAGCTAGTGGTATCACATACAATAGAGAGATGGATATACTATTTATTTCAACGCACAATACACCGCTCATCAGCGTATTCAAAATAACACGCTGATCCTTCAGATGAGAATTATGACCTTAATGACAACAGCAGTATATAGTTGAATGACAGATTATCATGTACCAACCTACATTTAGGAAGGGAAAAGTACAATTGACCGTATCAAATCTATTTGAGATGTGCGCTTATTAATCTCACTTTATGTTTTCAAGTTTCTTTTCCATTTCAGTGGGGCTGATATACAGCGTATATTTTAACACACAGAAGTTTCAATGCAAGGCTTTCTTTTGTTTCTGTATAAGCCTCGCAAAACATGCTTCATTTATCTGTTAAATTATTAGTGTAAAAATTAATACCATTTTCGTAGTTTCAGATTATGTCTAACTATTGTACGGCTGGTAGGGGATGCACTCCGACCCTTATTACGCCCATGATGGAGCAAATAAACGGGGTTACCCCAATCACGGGGGCCTAATAAAAGAATGACATTTCATCAGAACTTACTGTTTGGAATTATGAAATTGTCACTATGTATAAACGAATCAGGTGGTATGAAACTGCTCATTCAATCTACATCTTCATTTTGTGAGAGTTTATTGTACGCGTAGAATGGCTGCTTTGTATGTTCCATAATGATAAGACATTTGTATACGCTGATTTAAGAAGTCTTTCTGGTTTTTGAAATTTTATAATATTATTGATGTGGACTTTTGCAGAGTACATCTGATTATGTACACTATTTGCACTTTATGTCGCCCAATCCGCTAGGCGTGGGTCACATACTGCATATCAAGGTGTACATGGCAAAACCCGTAAAAACAAAAATAATATCAAACAGGGAATGCCACGTACCAAAAACGCAGCCTCCCCAAAACGAACCCCACATCACCCAGAAGTGCACACCACCAACACACACACACACGCGCACACGCACACACACACGACACACACACACACAATCATGTACACACACATATATACACTACCAACACACACTAGCATACAAAGCAAACACACGAGGACAAAACGAACAATTAAAGGAACACAGTGGGGCACCGCCTTGGAACGGTCAGTGGCAAAAACACCACTGGGGAGCTTAAACCGGTTTATGGTGCACCCAACCTCACTCTTACCCCCACCATGTTCCAAAGTCACAGGACAGTGTAAATAAAAGTAATCCCTGCTAGGTGAATCTCTAACACACGCAATGGAAACAAAAGGCATGGTATGTAAAACACAAAAATGCTCGTGTATAAATATATAAAAAGCAAACCTTGAGAACCAAAAAACGTATGTACTCAATGCCTTTGCAGAAGGCAGAGCACCAAGAGAAACACCCTTAAGGGCCCGACGAAACAGGCCAGAGGACAGAAATCAAAACAGTTTCGTCCCAGTGGGATTTAAAAACTGCCCATCACAGAGTCCTCCCCCTCTTCCGTCAGACACAATCAAAGAGGGAAGCATAGCGTCCAACTGTAAACGGGTTGAACACCAAACATGCGGTGTGTCTCAAAACAGTTGGGTCGTAACCTCTTTTAACAAAACGTTTTATAATTTTAGCAAATACAGTTGGAAAATTGCCATGACCCAAAAATCTTACGAAGTTTGTAAACCACATCCCCATAAAAATCGGGTTTTGAAATACCTTCTCGCAGAAGAGTCTTTAGATTACTATTGAATTTCAAAACCAAATCAGAATTACGATAGTAAAATTTAGCAAAATATTTACGCAATTTGTAATAACGGTAGCCCTGTTGAAGAAGTTTATTTGTAATATATTGATTACGTTCATTGAAATCCTCAACATAACTAACGCTCTGGCAAACCGAATTAACTGAGAAATGTATACCCCATAAGATGTAGCATGAGGTACATCCCCATCCAAATGGGGGAAATTTACAATACTAAAATTAAAATCATCCCTCTTGTCATAAATTTTGGTATGTATAATACCGCCATAAATAGAGAGATGTAAATCTAAAAATGAAGCACCAGTATCCAAATTGTTAGTTTTAATTAACTGGAGTTCCCGGGGATAAATAGTGTCCACCAATTGACCAAAAAACGGGTTATCCATATTAAGAATATCATCCAGATAGCGTGATGTATTATTAAAAGCAGTGATAATGTCTGCCTGCGTGTCTGGAGAAAGACTCAACATAAAGTCTCTTTCATAACAATATAAAAACAAATCTGCGACAAGGGGTGCACAATTTGTTCCCATGGGAATACCGATTACTTGTCTGAAAACTGCATTCCCAAACGAGCATACACTTGCAATACATCAATTACTAAATTCAAGCCAATATCAACTACATGTATATGTGTTCACATTTTATGTGACCGTCACTTGCCAACTAAAACGAGCCACATATCAACTCTATGATTCCAAAATAAAACTCTACTTGTTTATTTGTATGCTTGATACACGATTTAGAAGATTCTAAAATGTTGCTTAATTTTGACAATGACAAATAAGTTTCAATATCGATAATTCGGTGTTTTTATATAGCTGTACAACTTTTATGAACTTCTGCACAATCCTTACATTGTTCGTCTTCGCATGTTGAACAGTATTAAGTTGCCTCAGTTTGAATCTTTTTCTCTGTAATTATAAGGCTCACATGTATGTGATTCATACAACTTCTAAAACATTTGTGTTCGTAAAGCGAACATTTAACGATATTTTTTTCTCGAAATTCGTTAACTAAAGACTAAATGCTACTCTTTTAGAAACGTAATGCCCTAAGTTCAATGTTTTACTGATAAGCTGTAAAGTCTGCAGTTCGTTCTCGTTTATCATCAAATAGTGTTCAATAGAAGAAGGTGACTTGTACAAGATGACTCAACACAGTTAACAAAAGATGGATGGAGTTTATGAAAGGAAATTGTAATGTTGTACGTGTCATTTCTGTAAGTAAGAATATAATAATACCATTAACAACAAAAGAATAACATAAATAAAAGTATGTTAAGCAGTTAGAAAGAAATCGGCCCTTTCTAACAGGGATATGCGTTGTCACCATGTAAAGTGTGTCTGGGAAAGTGAAAAAATATTTCAAGATGAAAAAAAAACCGATACTACGTTACTCGCATGTAACGATATAAAATATAGAGCACAAAAAATATACATAGCTTTTGCAGCCTAGTGGAAATCATTTTATGCCATAATCTTTTCAGCTATAAGTTTGTTCTCAGTTGACAACGCAGTATCTCTTTTTATTAACACAGCTTGATTTACAGATTGTGTAAATATTTGCATAATCTTTATCTGCTAAGCGCACAATGTAGTTCGTACGTTTAACAAATTTTGTTTTCACATATAACGTCCTTGCTAATATGTCATGTAATGATTCCACGTGTATATATACTCAGTCAAAAAAGAAAGTGTGCATGCCTCTTTCTCGTGAAACTTTGTAACCAGTCGACCAATGGTTGTCAAATTTTCAGCACAGAATAAGTACACTTATATCATTTAGTTGCACTCAGTTGAGGTCATGTTGACATTTCCATTGCTCTTTAATTTGGCGTAAGCTCTTATGCAATATTTTGCACGTGAACATAATGCTGCATTCTTTTCTAGCGATTTCAATGTCGTATCAGTATCTAAGACATTAGTTCTAAAAAGAAAACACATAATATTACAAAGTTTATCCCGAATAGCGATGCCACGCCTAAGCAATCAAGAGAGACTCCATGCGCTAGTACCTCTGGCGTCTGCAACTTCCGTTGATGACGTTGCAAGGCAGTTAAACTGTCATATGAATACAATTTCACGTCTCAATGTTCAATTTAGACAGACTGGAGTCATTTCTGATAGGCCCAGGTCAGGTTGACCGAGGGTAACAACAGCTAGGCAAGAGCGTTACATAACCCTTACCCATTTACGTTAGCGTTTGAAAACGGCGACAATTACGGCAGTTCAGCTTTGTGTCTGTATATATTAGCTAGTTTAGGAGAAAAGCTCTGTGTTAAACCTATCCTACAGTTCACTGATTACTTCCTTTCAAATCTGCGGGTTTTAAAATTGACCCCTACTTTATAAATCATCTATAAAATTCACGTTTTTTCTGCCAAACACATGAAAACATTGATGCCACCATATCAACCATAAATTAACCTTTAATTTGATACCAAATATGCGCATATGTAAAATATCGATTTTCGCACATGTTTGTCTAAACCCTATGCACACTTTCTTTTTTGACTGAGTATATATATATATAAATGCATTTGTAGGTGATGATGCACAGATGAGATAAAATGGACGAATGTGGCCCTTGCAAGTATCGTAATGAAAACACAAGAGCCATTAAATATTGCATCACCTGCCAGGAGCCACAGTGTAAGAAATGTGCCGAAGTACATAAAAGCAGCAAAGCAACAAGAAACCATTTTCTTGTGCATACAGCGGAGTTAAATGAAACGTCTAAGACAACCAGAGATCTGGAAAGTTTTCAAAGGTGCAATAACCACCCAAAAAAGCAAGCAGAATATTATTGCATAGATCATAAGCATTTGCTATGCAGCACCTGTTTGTTGATGAATCAACAACTTGATTGTAAAGCTATAGTTGAAATAGAAACTGTCGGGGAACAGTTGATAAAACGTAAGTTACACGAACAAATAAAGACGGAATTAGATAACACGATTCGTCGCTGCCAGAACGAAGTAGGAAAAATCCAAAATATAAAAGAAACTAGCAGGAATGAAAGACAAAAGATTGAAAAAATATTTGAAAACCGAAGACAAAAAATAATTTCTGCATTTGATAACTGCGAGAAAGAAATATTAGAGCAAATAGATACAAATGTCAAAGCACAGAATTTATCTTTAAATGCTGCAGAAGAAAACTTGAAGAAAACACTAAAAACAGCCGAAGAAAGTAATAATATTCTGCAAGCAATTACAAGCGATGGTTCAAAGGCTGATGTTTTCCGTGGTGCACTCTCAGTTTCTCAACAGTTCAGCGATCTTCAAAAAGACGAAAACACTTTAAGTGCCAAGTTATTTTTACATTCCTTGCAGTCCTCTCCTGAAATGGACACACTATTTAGATCCGTTGATAGTAGATCTGTTTTGGAGATCACTACAAATGTCAGTACAAAAACATTCACGCTTTGTGATGATCGCAGTACGGACATAGAGAGCCTTTTAGAAATTGCTATGCAATCTACTCTCAATAGGGCCGGAAATCTAGCACACGACTATACATGCTCTAGTGCCGACGCTGAAACTGAAGAAAACCGATCTAAAAGTGTTGTTAAGTGGACAAATGGAGGTGATCAACGCTATGTAGTCCAAACAGGTTACGAACTTAAAACAACATCGCAGTCATCAAACGCAATCCAGACTAACAAAAGTGAAGACAAGCTTAAAATTGTGCCTACTGTAGATGTAACTGTAAGTACGCATGATGGTAAACATCCAGTTATAGTTGACATGGTAACATTAAAAGATGGCTGTCTAGTGTTAGCGGACAGGAAATGGTCAAGGCTGATCCGCTTAAACAAAGACTTAACATTCAAAGATGCATCAGCTTTGTCACAAACACCAGGAAACATGACAGTCCTGGATGAAAGATTCTTAGTTGTCTGTTTGCCAACTGCCAACCGCATAGCCTTTGTTTCCGTTTGGTTTGAGTTCAAATGGATTAGAAACGTAAGAACAATGTATAAACCAAAAGGAGTTTATGCCATTGACACCAAACGTCTCCTGGTTTCAATGGTTGATGTTTACACAATGAAATGGTATCTACATGTACTCACTGCAGACGGGGGTCTACTGCAGGACATAGGAAAATCAAGGTCGATACTGGATGCCGGTCGAATTTCATCCTTCAAACTATCAACAACTGCAGCAAGAAATTACCTCCAGTGCTGCAAGACATCTAATAAATTGTTTTGCTTTGAGGCTGATGGAACAGAAAAATTCAAACACAACATCTTGTCCCCAAATGGAATATATATTGACAGTGCCGGAAAAATCTTTGTGCTCAGTTTTATCGGAGTGCTACATGTTCTGTCAAACAACGGCATGCTTCTACATCAGGTAGAAATTCCAAGTAGAGCGAGTGGTATCACGTGCAGTAGAACGATGGACAGTCTATACATTTCAAGACATGACGAACCGTTAATAAGCGTTTTCAAAATAAAACGTTAACGCTCTAGATAGAATGACAGCTTAGATAACGAACGTCACAGATAGCGTAAAGACAGAAATCACAAAATACTGTTTAGAAGCTTGTTGTCAGGATGCACAAAGCAAACAATCAGTTGGTATGAGACTAAACATTGGACTGGCATTTATACTTTTTTGGTGTTTATAAGACTCATAGCTACTTTCTCTGTTTAGTAATGATGAGGCATTTGTGACATATCTTGATATTGCTAGTTCAGTTTAAAAGTGGTTTCGACTCATAAATGTTTGATACATCGATATTTAGTTACTTACATACATGTACACCGGCTGTGCAACATGTACTACTTTTAAAGAACAAAATAGTTCAGTGGTCAATCTGCTAAAAATTTTACGACCACCAACTCTTATTATCTTTACATCAAATTTTCATTTGATTTTATTTCTGCTTTAACTGATACAGAAACAAAAATGTAATTGATCAGTGTGCCTATATGTCTTACAGCATGTTATTAAACATACATTATAAGGTATAGTTACATTGAAATATTTTACAGAAATATATCATTAAACTTAATCAAGCTTTACCAGGAAAGCATAGGAAGCTTTTATTAGTATGCTTGAGATCGTTTTACAGAAATATATTATGAAACATAATCAAGCTTTAACAGGAATTTTACTAAGGAAAGCATAGGATGCTTTTATTAGTGTGTTTGAGATCGTTTATCATCATTGTGATCTTTATAGACAGAGAATACTAGTAAAACTTATGATTATACGGTTATTTTATTTTAATAAAACATCCACGTTTATTTGACAGAAATATAGAAGACGTCTGTAATTAGAAACAATAATAAAAATAGTGATACAGTACAGCACAGGCGAAACCCCACGCATATGCGTCCATGCGACATCTAAATAAGAGTCTGAAAGCATGGATATGCGGCGGGAAATCAAACGCGTGACGCGACATCGCAAATTGTATGCGGCATTCAATTGCCGCATCTGAAAGACAAAATAGCAATCAAGCGCATTCAAGCGCGACAACGAGTCCCGCTGAGTGATGCCGCGTGTCGCGACGTTATGCGGCATGTCATTTTCTATACAGGTAAAAGCGATGAAATAAACAATATGTACTATATTGTATTGTACATATGTATGAAACTGTGTTTTTCAATAATGATGTACAATGTATTCCATATTGTAACCAATAAAATTTCAGTCTTAAATGTTTTTAGTAATTACATGTGTATACCAGTAAGTTTTAGTAACCATAAAACATGTATGTAGAAACGTGTTTTAGAACTTTGAGATGAAAAAGAAATACCTCAACCCATACGATTATTTTGAATGAATTATCTTAATGCAGAGATCGACAAATACTACATTGAATGACAGAGTACGACCAAGAAGACAAATGTTAAGAGTAATATTAAAGCATCGTGATCACTTTAAATGTTGATAATTGAAAAAAAGGATGCTTAAAAGAATCACGACAGAACTAAGTATTTACTGTAAATTAACGCTGAAATAGATAAGAATGGGATTTTCTTATCCACTACTTCATGGACATGGTAGATTTATTTTCAAGCAAGTAAGCAGAAATGAGTGTAAATACAGAATGGGGATGAAAAAATTAATAATCAGCTTTTTCTCGAATTCTACTTCAAAACTGCTATAAATGGATAGAAAATGATCTAACTAAGAAAAAGAATACCCACAACCCTATGTTTATTTTTTTAAATAGTTTTACAGTCATTTTTTCGTATGTATGTGATGTGCTTGCTGCTTTTAATTTACGTAAAAATAGCCCGGCAGCGATGAGAGATCATTGCAGCAGTTAAGTATAAGGTTATCTATCACCGGTATTGGGTGGAAATTTGTATCTCGTAGATGAAAACGTAGTACCGGTATACAGTAAATTTTGCTTATAACGAACTCTCCGGGATCTATCAAATGTGTTCCTGAAATCCTTGAGTTCCTTATATCCATATATCGACGTTCCTTATATATATCGAACTAAAATACATATCGAACAAGTATTTTTATAGTCAAATCCCAACCATCAACTTACAGTTGCTTTTTATTTTTCTTCCACCTTTTATCTATAACTGTTATCCTTTTCTATATCCGTATGTAAAATAATTGCAAATATTAATAAAGCAGAAAAAAGACGGTTCATGTTTTCATTGGCAATACTGAAATAAAATAATTTTGTATTTGATACAATTGAATGAAGCCGATTTTCGCTCATAAGCCAAAACTTGAATATTTAACATGCTTTTTTTTCTCTCAAAATGGGATTTCACCCGGTCTGCATGCTTTTAAAGAAACGCTCATAATTGTTTACGAAAAATATTATCACTTGAACATCGTACTTAGCAATTGTGTTGGTATTCTCTTTAACTAGTTTATCAAAAGGTTATACATGTGAAATGTAGAAGACTATATCCGAAGTTTCCTTATAGACGGAGTACGATATAACCGCATCTTTTTACATTTAACAAAAAAAAAAGAGGAAAAATCGGGCCCAGAAGAACTGTTCGTTATAGCCGAAGTTACGTTATATCCGGAGTCGCTATATACGGATTTCACTGTAATAAGGTAAACTGCCCGTCTGTTAGAACGACCAAAATACGGTTGGAACGGATGTACTTTCCTTTTTGAATTGTAATTCAGTTCAAATCAAATTTAACTGTTTTGAAATCAAACCTTAGCACGAGGTGTTTATGTTACATGTGTGTATCACAATGTTTGATGTTACGTCAGTAAATTTTACTTTCAACAGTGCGATCTTTAAAAAAAAACATCTTTATTATTTCCATAAAACATCAAACACCTATACGTACAAAAGCCGGTTGTGATCCCGGTTCATAGCTCTTAGGTAGTTGGTAAAATCATGACCAGTTCTGCACCGTACGAAATTCACCAAATTGAAAGCTGGAAATGTCAACTTTAGAAACTTAATGTAGTACCGTACATTTAAAAGAGTTGATGCCGATTTGTTGTACATTCAGACGGCAAATAATTGTCAGTTCTTATTTTTTTAACAAACATATTGTTTTTGTCGCAACGTATGACGAAAAAAAGGAACATACGTATACATTGTAATAGTTAATTCAAATGCAGTAAATCGACAGTTTGCGGTTATCATCTGTTTCAGTATTTATTTAAGATTATTGTGTCTTTGTAGCTCAAATCAGAGTCCAAGAACGAATAACTTATTTAGTTTACCTCGATCAGTTTCTACAATAAACTTCTTGATAAAAGAGTTTTAAATACTTGACACTAAAATAATCCTGTCTTAACTACGTCGACAGTAAATTGCCAATGATATCTGTTTTAGCCGATTATCTTACTTTATGGTTCATTAAAATGAAAAACATGCTGACAGTACTGTAGACAATGGCAATCATCACCCTTTGTTAATATTAGCAATAAGTGTCTACTCAATTAAGATGTGACACTAATTATCCCCAACTTCAAGGCAAGCGTCGGAATCAATTTTGTTTAAATACATACATAAAAACGACGACAAATAATTGACTTTTAATTATATACAATAATTATTTTTTTAAACATACTCCAAAGATAGTAAACTGCAGTAACTCATGCAAAAATTCTATAAAATTATATCTTATAAAACCTTTTATAGAATTACATGTACATTTTGTACATTGTGCAAAAGGCATTAATTTTTAAAGGAAAAATTAATCCTTTACGCCGCGTCACGCGGCATGGTACTTGTCGCATATCGCAAATGACACGCGGCATATAGATGCCGCATATACAATCATATGCCGCGTGATGCGACATGGTTTTATTGCTCCCGCGTTGTAAAACCTCCCGCGCTATAGCGCGGCAAAAACGGAATCCGCCTGTGCTGTACTGTACTTGTACCAGTCACAAGAAATTGACTAAGTAAAGGTATCATCATCCATATGTTACCTTGTCGTGGGATTTCAACTGATTATTTGAAACGAATTCAATTTACTCTTATATATGTTTCTTTAAAAACCATTGAAATGGAAAGCGAGATTGGTGGCCTATGGGACTAGACATATCTATATGTATTCACAGTAGAGGTCTTTGCCAAGACTACAACGTGTCGTGTTATTTGGCTTCAGCCTAGGAAAGTTGCCTACAATTTTCTTTTATATAAAAAAGTTGTCCACTTTAGGGATTTTTGCGAAATGTTTTTCGAAATAAATTGAACAAAGTGTCGAGTTATTTTTTACAGTCTGTGAGAGTTGTATCGGGAGAGTTATATACAAAAGACTGCAATGTCAAACAAGTTGTTCACTTTGGTAATAGAATATATACAAAGATGATTGCATATTTCACTTCATTAATCAAATGAGAGTGACTTTTAAAAAGAGTTTTATGGATATATTTAAGTTAGATTTTTTCGCACCAAAATGTTCATTGATGATAAATTATTAATATATTTTTCAAAAACACAAACAACAGGAAACGAACAATAAGCTTACTATCTCTACATCTCAATAAAATCACATATGTTTTTGCACCGAATCTGACACGGTCTTGTCTGATAAGGTGTACTAAAACATTTAGGAGATCAGAACCCCAGGAAGGGGTCATTTATGAGGGAGTTTTAATTCATTTTAAAGAAACTGCATATTTTTTCGACTCACGGTGGTATTTTAAAGTCCCATTATTACTTTGGTACTCAATAATACATAATAAAAACACAGATAGATTAATGAGAGAATTGTGCTTCACTTCGTCTACTGCAATGTTTCATTTGCATATATACGTCGCTTTTCGACGAAAAAAAAGTCAGACAACCAGTCTCATTTCTTTCAAGCTCATTGAAAATTTACTGCGCCCTATTCATAGCATAAACTTGCAATATATAAGCTATGACAAAATGCCAGAATTTTCTTAATAGCTGCACATTTACCACTGGCCTTGTAAAGTGGGAAATTCATTTTGAATTTTGATATCCGTTCAACTCAGTCTGATAGACATGCGATATGAAAATATAGTAGATGACATTTTTACCCTTTCCTTTCCTTACAAAGAATGTTTCTGCACTGGTTGCAAAAACAAAAAAATTCCGCCAGCATGTAAATGTGTATTTACGTTCTCTCTTTTTTTCTTGTTTCAATCCTTGAGCGAACATAATTAGCTTTTTATCGTCCATAGTGTACTGATACAATGCAAGGCCAAACTGATTATGCTGTTAGACTTTGTATTGACACATATCACAGATCTTAAAGTATCTAATTTTAGAAACAGACATATATATATAAACTTTATCAACCTTAATCTTTGTCAATATATTAGGTTTATTGATTGTAAAATAACACAGTCTATAGCAATGTTATCGTAACAAGTCTTACATAATGGGATTATGGGGGAAAGGTATAACAGCTTTACATATTTTAGTAAGAAATACGTTTGAAGTACCGTTCACAGTAACTAGTAACCATATAAAGTACACTTGGTTATTCAAATTAGATGTTCTCCACTAACTTAAGACCTTAATATGCATTCTTATGTCGCTATCACCCGAAATCCCAGAGGTTGGTCGGGAATATAAACAATCTACATGAAAAAAGAGATGTCGCTAATTGCAGTTGATAAATTGCACTGAATTGATACATTCTTTCTTCGTCGTGTTGTTAATGTTGTTCCATGTATATTTCTGTTGTTATCTTAGCATTATTGGTTGGACCATTGGGTGTCTAAATGATAAAGTGTAACACTGAGTTAAAAATGTCACACGACCGAAAGTATCAGTTTGTCAAAATTGTCCTCGAAAACTGTTGATTGTCATTGAAAATATGCAATGAATAATTTATATAAGGAATATGACTGAAACCAACGTTGTTCATTGAAGTCCTTATACATTGTAAATTTCAGACATGCACATCAAACAGGCACATCAGACTTAGAGTCATCAGATTTATAATCATAGTAAGTAATATACGGAGTATGTAGCTAACTGAAATGAAGCAGTGTATGAACTCGAATACCTTAATCACTTTTGGTACATGAACTATATTATTTAAGATTATGTTTCTACAACACCTCTGCATATTTTATCAAACAACAGACCTGATTTTAAGCTAAATGAAGCCAAAGGCTCTAGGCTCTATATTGTAACAATACCACTCTGGCATCAAGCAGATAAGAAATCGGACCATGTCATGGGAAAATCTGTGATATTTGAGTGTGTTCGCTCTCTGAAGCTGCAGTCATAATTAAACCTTGATTGTCGGTGATAATCATTTACTATGTAGCTAGTGTATTGTTATGTAAATTCTGTTAGGTCAAATATATCATCTATTCGCTGATAACTAGTGAATTGTAGAACAGGAAATATGATTTAATATACCAATTGGTTCGAAAGTAACACAGATAACAACTAGTAGTAACATTTGTACATGTTAATATAAATATAAACCTGTATGTACATATTTTTTTACTAGTTGTTATAACTGTTTCTTTAGAACTCAAATTGAACACCATAATAGGAACTATCAGCTCACTGTGTTGGTGGAATGACTGTTAAGGAATACGTATTTACAAATTTAAAAGAATATTGTTAACTCGATGTCTGGTTCCTTTACATTTTATTCATTATTTCGCAATCAACAAAATTTCGTGCTTTGAATGGAATACGTTTCAGTCGTATGTGATTTGAATATTGAAATTGTATAGATAAAGATTTACATTGTAGCCAAAAGGCAGAATAGAACCTCCTGCATTTCATGATCTTCAAATATAACTTAGACTAAACATATATGAACTCAAATATATTTTGAGTCACACAAAGGGCAGCGTTACCCAGTCATTTTTCCCGTTATAATTGTATAAAGAGGGTCTTTGGGCATATAATACTCGCTTAAGATAATATACATCATAAAGAAGCACATGAATACCATGTAAAAATAACGTTCAAACATGTTAATTTTAAGGCAGTTGTTTTCTTTTCAGGCAAAGATTATGTGGATGTAGTATAACATGAATTATAAAGATGGAGTCATGTGACCCATGCAAGGTCAGAGCGGCACACACGAAGGCAGTAAAGTACTGTGTCACATGTCAAGAGCCCCAATGCCAAGTTTGTTGTGAGGTTCATAAAAGTAGTAAAGCAACCAGGACACACCTTCTAATTGATATTGCAGACTTTAATAAAGATTCGAGAATCGATCAGGATTTGGAATCTTATCAGAAGTGCCTCAAACACACAAAGGAAACGAATTTCTTCTGCACGGACCATAATCATTTATTATGTAGCACTTGCTTACTAAGCGCAAACAAATTAGGGTGTAAGTCTATTGTTGACATATCCTCTGTTGGAGAACGTTTAGTCAGCTGCAAGATTGATGATCAAGTAAAACGTGACTTAAATAATGTTATTTGTCAATGCACTCAGGAAGAAAAAGATATCCAGAATTTTATCCAGTCAGGCAAGAGCGAACGAGAACATTTACAAACATTCTTTAAAGATGTCAAGCATAGAATTACATTGCTGTTTGATAAATATGAAAAACAGATTTTAGAAAAAGCAAATGAAAACTTCGAGGTTGAGTTTACAGAGCTAACACAACACTTAAAATATTGCAAAGATACTTTGAAAAAAGCGGAGGGCAATAAAGCAAAACTTCAAACAGTGACAGAAACTGGGTCAAAAGCCGACGTTTTCCGATGTATTCTATCAATTACCGATCAAAATGACAATCTTCGGTTAGCTAGTTCAGGTAAAGAGGCAACCGTCTATAGGCATATGTTAAAACTTTCAACACATGCGTCACTCCTTCTACAAGGCACATATCCTTTATTTCTTTGTAACACCACTCGTTCTGTTAAAGAACCTCCTCATTATCTTTGTATCGTAACTACCAAAGAAAAGCTGTCGAAAACTGCCAAAGACGTCGCCCAGGGAACTGGCAAGGATTCGTCTACAGCTTACAGTAAATCGAGCGCAGAAGCTGACACCGAAATTAGCGAGGAAAAAACAGACGGCATAGATGTTAATTTAGTGTCAGACGATGACAAGAACCAGTTAAATGAGGAAACTGCAAAATCCACACGAGTCAGTTGCAATCAGACTGAAACAAAGATAGTGCGTGTTTCCAACATTCGGATACTCACACCGGATAACAAACAACCTACCATAGAGGGCGTTACAACTTTGTATGATGGACGATTAATAGTGTCAGACAAAACTGGATCAAGACTTATTGCTCTCAATGAAAACTTAACGTACAGTCATGAACTAGCACTAGCTGAAGCACCAGGGCATTTGACAGTCATAACTTCTGTTTCAATAGCTATGTGTTTACCAACTTCAAACAGAATAGCAATAATCTCAGTAAAGGCTGATATGGAATGGAAAAGAGCCTTTAAAACTAAACATTCACCACGAGGAATCTATGGTGTCGATAGAAACCGACTTTTCGTTTCTATGGCTGATGATAAAATGACATGGCATTTCAACGTTTTGTCACCAGAAGGGACAGTTTTGGTAACAATTAGAACGACAGACTCGGTTATGGACGCTTCATATATTTCATCTGTTGAATTAGGAAACAATGTTCAACACTACCTCCTGTGTTGCAGTATATCAGGCTTTCTATACAGTTTACAGTTAAATGGTAAAAAAACATTTCAATATAAAGTGAAGTCTCCGAAAGGTGTGTACGTTGACGATGCCGGGCTGATCTATGTTATTGAGTCCACAGGCACATTACATTTACTTACAACTTACGGAAAGCTGCTTCAAAAAGTACCAATTACGGAGTGTGCAAATGGTATCACGTTCCACAAAAAGAAGGACCGTCTTGTCATAACGAGACAGAACCAGTCAGAAATAACTGTGTATAAGGTTACACGCTAACGTGCTTGTAAACTGCCACTGTACTTTTTAAACGTGTACATAATCTACGTTAACGTATATGAATAAAACTAAAGTAATAAGCTCTAAAGCTGAGGAAAAATGCAGATACTTAGCGTTAACAACAATAAGATATTGTAGTTTAATAGACGCGGAAAAAACATACAACATGAAACATTTGTAGCTTCGGATAAAAGTGAGGTTGACATACAGTTTAGTATAAACGAAATGAAGAGGTTTAAACCTTTTACAGGCATCATTATGAAAAGTGCTTAGTTTACCGTTGCTACGCAAAGGATATTTGTAACTGAACAAGGAACAGAAATATTTCAGTTTATGTTCATATACGAATTTATTTTAGTTCGATTACGAAGAAACTCCGTAGCATATTTAATCGCTCTCGAACACTCATTCCAGATATCTGATTCCATCACGTTCGCGAAATATTTTCTAAGCAATTTGTTGATTTGTTCTAGTCTAATAATGTTTTACCATCTTACTAATTCTATATGACTAGTTTCGAGTATTTTATAAATCTTCTTTAGAATCATTTTAATTCAGTCAGAGACAAGATAAGCCAGGGTCACACAGATTAAAAGTTGCATTTTCTTTTTAAAAAGATAATGGTACATGTTGATTTCGAAAATGATATTCACTTTTAAAATACAGATATATTATTGACATATTCTGACCTAATACAGGTTATCATTTAATTGAATTGTTCTTTCAAATTTAAGTCGTAAATTTGTTTAAAGCAAAGACGCGTCATTGTTAGCCGTATCAAGTTTACGAACTAGTGAAAAGTATGGTGGCCTTATTTTAATTAGACACACTCGTTAAACGAAATTCATATCATATGGACTGTAACTAATAAGGCTTTTGTACCGCGTGACAGTCCAATAAAATTTCACATTGGACTCGCTGAACATGGTCTGATCGAAATCAATATTTGAACGCTATAGGTCACATAAGAATATTGGGACTTACATGGCCCATATCGGGACTCCATATTCGAAACCTGTAAAAATGTAGTTCCTACTGTTTCCTGTATAAAATTACTGAAGTACAACTACTTTTTATCACGATTTACAGTTTTTCATGTGTTGCAAGACTACTCTTATTATGAAGATTTATCTATAAACAAACAAAAAGTAGCGAAAAAGTAGTATGTTAGCCACAATGTAAGTCATGGTCACGTGACTGGAAAATATGCTGTAAACAACACATATCTGCGAGTACCCCACTCACTTTTTATCGTTTATCTGACACTTCAGATTTCATCATAGAAACCTGTAACATGGGTTTAAATCACCCCTGTAGTGGATTCTTATAACGACTGAACACCATATAAAAGAAATCTGGCATGAAAGTGGCTTTCAAACACAGAGGAAAATAGCACAATACCTCACCATATGACAATGGTAACTCTACAGCTTTCTTAGAGAAGGTGTTGTACGTTTTGTCCCCCTTGCTAGCACTATTGTCCTTTTTCTAATATCAAAATTCAATACATTTTTACAAAACTTCAGGCGAACCCATTAAATTTCTTTACATTAACTGTGGCCTAAAATCTCGGGGCACCATGCTGCAACTTGTACCCTCGTACTGCACCTAAATCAGCCTACGGTGACGAAGGCCAGCAATGAATCAACAGACGTAAATTGTGCATTTCTCACCATAGGGAGTGTTTTGAGGGTATGCAATAAAGAAATGTGCGTTTCAGTCAGTTTTAAGAGCTACACAGCAAACGACACAATACATTTCGAACAACCCTCGTACACATACATGCCTTCCTCCAAGATCGAAGAGGGACACTCGGAGAAGGATAAAGGAACTTAAGGATATGTATCTGAGACCAGACAAATGGCTGAGAGAAATCCTTCCGAAGAGTGCAACATGTATCTCCATAAGCTTAAATAGAACATAAATGTTTAAGACAAGATTAAAGTACGAAAAGCAAAGTTGTCAACAGCAAACTGGCAAACGATAGCACAACGTTTTCGATAATCCCCATACAGCTGAAGAAAATGGTTTAAGAAAAAGGTTGAAGAAAACTGTGGGGTAATAAATCTACCATATAATATTGATCATTGACTGTTAGTCGGTAATTGACATTACGAATATACAAAAAACACATCTATTATCATGTCAGTCATCCGTACCAACAGTTAAACAAGACGAGATAAAGAATACAAGCTTTTACTCAGTAGATGAAAAAGTGGTAGAGAAGTGTCATAGACTTACCCTCTAAGACAGTTTCAGTCAGAGTCTCTAAGACAGTTTCAGTCAGATGGTACACATTTATCTTAATCGCAGATGACTCATCACTTGAATTATTATTGTTGACAAGTGTCAAATTTTCATAATACAAACAAGAGCTGTCCCTCACAAGTGACGAATGCCCCCGAAAGAGGTGCCTCACAGTCTGTGTCCTCTCCATGTGCTCAATAAATGTGCTATGTAATTTTAAAATCCTTCCATGCATGACAGAGTAACCATGCATACAGTTTTCCATTACTTTAAACACTAAGTGTGACCTTGACCTTTGAGGTAGGGACTTGGGTCTTGCACGCGACACATCCGCTTGATGTGCTAGACATTTGTGCCAAGTTATTTTAAAATCCTTCAAAGCATGATAAAGTTATAGTCCGGACACAAATGTATGCATATATACAGGAATCCATTACCTTCAAACTCTAAGTGTGACCTTGACCTTTGTGGTAGGGATGTGGGTCTTGCACGCGACACGTCATCTTGGTGTGCTAGACATTTGTGCCAAGTTATTTGAAAATCCTTCAATGCATGACAAAGTTACAGTCCGGACACGAATGTGTGCATATATAGAGGATTCCATAACCTTCATACTCCAAGTGTGACCTTGACCTTTGAGGTAGGGACGTGGGTCTTGCACGCGACACGTCGTCTTGATGTGCTAGACATGTGTGCCAAGTTATTTAAAAATCCTTCAATGCATGACAGAGTTACAGTCCGGACACGAATTGTAAGTGGGGACGCACAGACGGACGGACGGACAGACATACGGACAGACGGACGGACAGACGGACGGTGCGATTTTAATATGCCACCCTTCGGGGGCATAAAAATGTAGCTGCACATTTAACACTGACCTTGTAAAGTGGGAAATGCATTTGGAACTTAATAACAACATAAAATGCTCATATATTGGTATCCGTTCAACTCAAAGTATGATAGACATGCGATATGAAAATATAGCAGATCACTTTTTTACCCCATTCACTTTCTTAGAATTATACTCCTTACAAAGAATCAAAATCTGCACCAGCAGGTAAATATTCAATAAAAAGTGTATTTAGGTTAGTTTCTCCTTTTTTTCTTGTTTCAATGCTTTAGCTAAGATAACTATATATACTGAACAAAATAAATACGTTCCGCTGTGTTTAAGTGCAGATGTACGTAAATATGAAAAGAAGGGTTAAATTATTTTTATATGTATTCCAAGAGTATTTCAATGTTAATTTGTGTATAAAATTTTATCTCTCTACGTTCACGGAAAACTGATGAAATGGTTGGTTAAATGTGGTAGGGGTCGTAGACCAAAATCACACATTAATACCGGGGATGGCCACCTTGAGCATCGAGTACTGCCTCGCATCGTTGGCGCATAGAACCGACAAGTGTGTTGATATCGGCCTCTGGAATGCTGTTCCACCCCTGGATTAAGGCTTGTGTAAGTTCATTGATGTTCGACGGTGGAATAGGGTGACGTCTTACACGCTGGTCCAAATTATACCACAGGTGTTTCGAACCCTGCTATCACTTCGATGATTAGAAAATCTTGACTCGTCAGAAGAGAACGCTATTCCATTGTTGCCTTATCCAGTGATGATGTGTACGTGCCCAATTAACACTATTTACGCGGTGACGTCGCGTCAATACACAGCCAACGTAAGAACGACGTCCACGTAGACCACCCTCGCGCAGACGATTGCGTACAGTTTGGGCAGATATTCGGTTGAAATGTGTGCCAGGGGTATTAGCAGAAGTGGCAGTGACAGTTTGAAAACGATTGCATAGGTGTGTGTTCATGATATAGCGGTCTTGACCAGGCGCTGTGATCCGCGGACGTCCACTACGTGGTAAATCGTCCGTACGCCCTGTTCCTTAAATACGTTGCCTAAGGTTTCTAATATCGCGGCTAGAACTGCCAACAACCCTAGCAACCTAATTCGTCGCCATACCAGCATTTAGCATGCCGATGCCACGTTTAATGAAAAAAAGTTTTTTTCAACGTCTTGTTCTTATTGACAACAAAGTCTATAAAACCAGACTGCAAGGTTTGATTTTATGAACACGTATTATACTGGTCCGTGCATGCACGAGAAAATCGATTTTGAATTTTTATTTTATTGTGTAATGCGAACAATCCAATTAAAATTGGTTTTATTTGACACATAATCGTTCGTCCGAACAGATGTAGGGCATTGGACATGTATATTTCCTTTTATAACATTAAAAACATATGTATAGAAATCGGAAGTTTCTTTTTTTGTTCAGTATATGAGCCCGACTACACATTCTCTCCGAGCTGAAAACGGTCCGTAGTAGTTACGCCAGTTAAATGTTACTTCGGTTTATGATAATCGAAATGAAGTTTTGTAACCAGGAATTAAAACATCTGGTTCCAAAAGTAAAATAAAGATCAGACATCTTACAAATTGAATATTACAACTGAAACGCTTTAGTTCAAACCGATTGCAATCTGTTAAATCAAATTATATATTTTATTGTAAAGCTTTCCGCAATGAAGGGTGGTCTTAACATTAACATCATAATTCCAGGCTTTTCCGAAGCCTGCATAAGGTAGGTTGGTTCAGCACTCTGTTGGATTCAAAAACAATCTCATATCGAATTTTTATCAGAGGAAGGGTGAATATGGTCACATTTCTTCTTTAAGCTCATAAGACACTGTGGAAACAGCCTCGATAACCTAGTCGGTATACCACCGCTTTTTTGCCGGAAGCCGTATATTCCAATCCCGGCTGCGTCACGTCAAAGACGTGACAACTCCCTTGCATCATGAAATCATTAAAGGGGTTGTGTCAGAAAGCATTCCACTTCAGGGAGAAAACAGGTATAGTACTTATTACTGTTGCGAAAGAGCTTTGAAGCTACATCAAGTATGTTTTTTTTTCCTTTAAAGCCTTTATGTTGGTCATTTTACAACGACCTGTAGATAGTTTGTTTGTTTTCTAAGTCTCATATCTGTATAAATATTTACACTCAAATCACAACAGAGATTAAACATTGAATATACATACTTCATTATAGGTTTCTGTTTAGTTGTGACTTTAACAAAATACTCCGACTTGGAATCAAAATGTATTTAAAGAACACCAAATAAAGTATTTATTTTGCGTGACCTTCGTTTTCCGTTTAAGTACATATAAAACCTCTGTACGTATCTATGAATAGTTTTCCTTTGCAGTAAAAGCTGTAATTTTCGTTTTGTACGCAGCTAGTCGGAGGAACTATAGCAGCTCAAACCAAAATACCATTTCGAAATTTGTTGTCACCTATTAGTTTCACATTCACAACATGAATCCGTGGGTCTTTAAAATAAACTATGAACAGTTTATCCATTGACATACTAAAAACAAAAATAATATCAAACAAAAAGTTAGAAATATTGCTCGGTATGTTGATTGTCTGTGGCGTTTCAGTTTGGACTTAAGACCCGAATCTCCGCTATATGACGTAGAATAGATATATAACCCATATGAATTAGTGGCCACGCCGGTTCCCTTCTCAACATTGTAATCGTTAACAAAAGATTCATCAGACTCGAAGCACTGCAACTTATTTGTTACTTCGCGATATTGAAGGATTTTAAAACTGCCCTTTTCATTGGTAAAACCTGAACTGCAACCATAATGAAGTCCTATGTGTTTAATCCGACGAAAATGCTCGAATTGTGTTGTCCTAAGATCCAAGTACCAACCACCGTCTCTATCCTCACACGAAACTAACATCTTATCCTAAACTGCCTGCACACATTTTGGATGATATACCGTTTGAATATATTTCTTTTCTCTCAGTTCATTGCCTTGCACATCAATTAAAGGCAATTGAACAGGAATGTGAGAAATGTGGCCACAGGAGTCTAGAGAGACCTGTATATTCACAGTAAGGGTCTTAGCCAATAATAGACCAGCTTCTGTTTTTATAATCAGCTACTGCATAGCTACATTTACAGCAGGTAAAAGTTGGTAAATGATGGTGTACATGTTTATAAAGGTTAACAACTTCTTATTTGAAAAAAAAAGGATAAAAATGAAGAAAAATATTTCGTTTATTTACGCTTTTCAATAGCATTCATGCACATTTAACATATATGGTGGTTAGTACATTACCAATGTAATACCATAAAGGAATGCATTTTTTCTTTGAAAGTGTTGAGTTATGTAAAGTTTGCTATGTAACTAAATTTTTCAAGTAAGCTAAAGTCTAAGAAAATTGCATTTCTTTGATATCTTTCCTAAACAAAACATTTATTTTTGATAAATCTTTTCAACTTTCACATCATTCTCTAAAGTAAGAATAAGATTTCTGCATATAAAATTTGTTCAAGTTATCAAACATTGCTAAATATACTTATGAAAACACATGTAAAATATTTAAAAAAACATTTTCACCGTTGGGTAATAAACTAATTTCTTAAAAAACAAAAACAGTAGGAAAAAAGCAATCAACCAATTATATCTACATGTCAATAAATTTAATGGTCTGTTTATTCGACTAAAACAATTAAGGGATTAGACCTCCTGTGGTTTTGGGGGTGGGGGGGAGGGTGGGGAGGTTTGGGGGTGGGGGGGGTGTGGGTGACTTATGATGGAGATTTTAATTTTCTTTAAGAGAATCTGATTAGTCTTCAAGAGACAAACAGTAAGGCAACTTGCTCTTACAAGAGTAATTTGTCCTGGTTTATAACTGAGAGACTTAACTATCAATACTTCATTGTCGTCACTCAATAAAATGAGTCGCGAATTACCAAAGTTCGATAAAGCAAGACTTTCGTTCTCAAGAACTGCTATTCCATTAAACCACAGTTCTCTTTTGTCCGGGGTAGAAACATTGAAAGTATAGCCGTGGTTTAATTCAATATCATAATTTGCTAGGTGCCCCTTACCTCCTTTTAGCTTTGTCGTGTCTTTCCGTGGTATGTTTCTTTGACATTTTCTTTTTCCACACTGATACCATCACTCGAATATCTAAATACGTCAGGCACGGTGCTTGTTTGATTATCTTTCCCAGTCGATGAGATATCAGTCTCTGGTCTGATCTCGGCCTTTTCTTCTATTAGTAAAGACTCTTGATGTATATACTCAGGAGGAACAGTATCGTCACTGTCTTTGGAAGGACTCATATCTCGATCCAAGACACAATGTTTTTTCCGGATGTTGATGAATGTAGGGCCATGACATGGTTTTTTAATTCCTTCTTTGTAAGACTTGTTTGTAGGGGAGTAAACCATGTGACCTTTGTTCTTTTCATATGATAGTCCAGCAGAAGTTTATCATTTTTGTCCAACAATTTTAACATATCTGCTTTAAAGATCACAAGCTCTTGTTTTTTGACTTTCGATGTTAAGCTGTTCTATCTTTGTCTGAAAATCTTCCAAATGTACTAAAATTGATATTGTATATAAAAATAGGTCGTCTGGACTACCAGTCTCAATAATGGTTTCTAGCACATTTTTGTCCCCTCGGCTGACTTGACAAGTATCTCGATGTTTTCAATTGTCTTTGCACCTTCATTATCAGCATCTAGATGGATTTGCGTTGCATATTCAACAATGTGCTTGGTTTGACGATCAAACGCTTCGATCATTTTATTGCGACGTGTTTCTATTTGGCATTTAGTGGTTTCGGCTGTCTTCCTCGTCTCCTCAGTTTCCTTTTTAATTTCTTTAACTGCAAGACAAGAACTGGAAAGCACGTTCTGAAATTCATCATTTACTTTCTTGGCAAACTGATTATTGATTTGCCAACACTTTCAATTTCGACGATTTTATCTGCACAATTCTTGTGATGCTCAGATTTAAGAAGACATAAACAACATAACATTGCACCTTGATCGATGCAGTAGAACTCGATTGGCTTGTGTTTGTGCTCTTTACATGGACAAATGTTGTCCATATCAAGGCATAGTTCCAGAGAATCTTGGTCGTCAGAACTGAGAAGAATGTGAGTTCTTGTTGCTTTAAATGATTTGTGGAAATCTACACAGTCTTGACATAAATATTCCTGGCACGATTTACAATATTTCACAGCTGTTGAGTTTATTCCACGGTATTCACAGGGCTCGCATGGTCGTATTACAGGCGATGACATTTTATCAAATTGAATGTAGTGTAGTACACACTCACCTGCAATTTCTGGTACACAGTCCAACGTTTCTAAAATGTTATATGATTTGATTATTTAACACTATAGGTTTTAGACTACTAGGCCTATAAACGATAACATGCAAATCAACTATCAACCTGGCAAAATCCATAATGCATTAAGCAATAATTATTTCTATCAGAAAAGTGTAAAGAGATCGAATCAGAAGCTGTTCTACGCTCAGATCGATTTTAAATGAAATACAAATAAGAGAATAGGCGAGGATTTACATCTTCATATTTTAAATAGAAAAAAACTTGTAATGCAGGAAAGTCCGAAATCTTGAAAATATTAAACAAAGCATAGAAAACTGGCATTAAATAGTTGCATGCTGAAAAAGTCACATGCAAGCTTGATTTTTTATCAACTATTCCCTAAATTAAATGTCTTCATGAATAACTACTTACTTTCAAAACATAAATAATCTCATGTTTGTAAATTCAGTCAAATACAATTTTATTTAGCAAACATATAGCAATATGATCATTGATTACAAAGACCCGTATAACGTAACCAGATATTCACTGTATTTGGTCGATACGCGATATAGTGTCCCGTTCAATAACACTCTTTGTTAGATTAAACGGTGTAACACTCAACCTCAAAAAGATTTTTTATAATTAGGACAATTAAACTCATGCACATGCGGCTTGATAAGATTAGAGGATATGTAGGATTCGACTCCGGCTGTTGAGGTGAGTTCCTTTTTCAAGAAATAATTTCACAAGATACATTTGTTAAGTTCTCCAACAAATGCAATGAGGTTCATTGTGTTTTCAAACATTCGTTGTCAAGAGATTCTAGAACGAGCTTTATTTTTGGTATCACTTCCAATAACGGTGCAAGAGTTTCGCACTTTTTCAAGCTTTTATCTTTCTCATATATCAAACATACCGGTAGAATCTATCGTAGATTCTATGTAAAATGTTTACGTCCCTGTAAAGAGTTTGAAATAACGGGCTGAAAGAAAGAAAGAAAGAAAAATGGATGGATGGATGGATGGATGGATGGTGAGGTAGGTGGGTGAGTGGATGAGGTGGTAGGTAGGTAGGTAAATATGTAATCTGCAATAATTAGCCTAGGAAGAGAATAAAACAGTATGTCTATGGGAAAGTCTTCTTATGTCAATGTACTAGATAGAGTACTATTTGCGAAAATAATAAGTTTAAACGTTATTTCGAGGTGGCGTATCCTCCTGGAAATGACGTATTTATTCGAGTCAACTGTACTTTATATCTTTTTTGTATTATGGCACATTTGTTCTGTTGCGCTGTTGTTACTGTTCTGTTGTTATATTGTAGATAGATTATTTTTAATGTAAACAGATCACAGTGTAACATGTAATCTCCACCCTATACACAGTGCAAGTTATTAGAAATCAAGTACATTGGTTTCCTGTAGATATACGCAGTTACCATTATACACATTTTGATATGCGGTCACTGCGTACAGACTTAATTCATATTACATTAACCGTTTTTCAAAAATGACAATATTTTGTGTTTTTATGTGCATATATGTATTTGATTATCTGCTACAAGTATATGCATTGATTTTTAATCGAGATAAGGCTTTTTGTTGAAAGGGTATTCGAAAAGCTTATAAAATATTTTAAAATCTGGTTTCGTCTAGGTAACAAGTCACATTGACATTTTCAAATCCTATTTATTGTCCATGTTTGGGGGGTTGTCTGAGAGACAAAGAATAAACACCGTTTTTTAAACAAATGTATGGTACATATTGATTTTGTATAATTCGATACATATGATTTTACAGACCGTTAACGCTATTTGTAAACACTTTATAGAGAGAGAACTAAATTTGTTCATAATATAATCAATACTAAAAGAAAAGGGAAGAACGAATGTTCAAGCATAGAATAAATTCATTGAATAATTTAAACACTACATACATATTTTCATAGAGTACGCATGGAAAATGGCCGCTGAACCTTACTGGTATTTACCTTTCATAATATCAATACAGATAGTTTTGAATATGCGGTAAGTTGGTTACAAACACGTGCTCTATTGTTTTGTTTATCATAAGAGCATGCAACTAAATTGGTACTACAATAAATTCTTTCAAATATTCCTCAGGGAATAATAAGTATAACTTTTTTCTGTTTAAAACAACTCTGTAATACAGTTTTACTTATTATTTCCTGGGGAATATTTCATTTGAAAGAATTTATTGTTGAAATAAAACTCCTTGAACAAGATGTTTGCACAAGATCCTGAATTAAAGAGTTGCTTTAAACAGAAAAATAATTAGGCAATAGTTTGGAAAAAAATACTGACATACTAACTTTTCCTGTCTTCATACTGATTCAGTTATACTCCAATGTTTGTACAGAGGCGATATTAAGAGCACGTGTAAAATGATGTAATAAGAAGGAAACGCCTTCGTCCGCAAACCGTGCTGAGTGTTAGCTGATAAAGCAAAGCTTGAAATCTAAATATATTTTGAGTACTAAAAATTGTGTTTGTTGCCTAAGCTTGACATTTTCCTATTTCATGACTTTGTAAAATTCGACGCATAAATAGAACCTAGTTTTACAACTAAGTTGCAAGCTAGAGTTACAGTAATTCCAGCACCTCGGATTCTCATGGGCAAAATTATTATTCGAAGACAATTAGTATACCATAAATTGTGTAATTTCAGCGTGATGATAATTTTGCGATTTGTGAGAAGACAGACTTATTCATGAATTCTGAATTCGCGAAGAGAATTCTTTTATAGCAAATATAATGTGAAATCTTTCGCGAAATGTTTTAACTAGCAAAGTGAGAAATTCGCGAAAAAAAAAGAAAATTAATTCATTGCAAATAATTCGCAATTTACAGTAATCACACTCTGTTACACTATGGACAACTATGTTCAAATAGAGAGTGAGTGTAAGGAACGGTAACCCTGTAAATAATATGAACCGCTATGGTTTATAGAGCCACAGAGAATGTATATTGAACGATTTACTGTTTTAATGTTTTATCAGGCCTCCTAAGTCCCTGCATCGGAATACGTTTCACAAAATTTATAGGATACTGACCGACAAAACAAACGCAACTGTACCAGTTGACCGGTGCATTTTAAAAGAATTCTCCTAGAACAGAGGCACAAAAGAAAACACTGACGTCAAAAGTGTCTATTTCGTCAATGTTTCTCCATATTTGGAAGTTATGTTTTCTTTCGTTAACTGTTGGTTATTTGAAGCTGTGCCTTCGAAATATGATCGTCCGGCTGATTTTGATCGTAACAGATTTTGTTTAATTGGCTTATTTCTCATCTCGACGGTGCTTCTTTTTGTACGGTCTTCGACTTGTTGGCGTCGTTTATATCATGAAGTGTTGAAGTGGAGTAAGGTTCAATATCCTGACATTCTGTTACCGTATCGTATCCCGGTCGATAGTCTAAAGGGTTTTTAGTATTGTTGATGTGCAAGTATATTTTATCCTGGCTTTCAATGGCATTTGTTTCTTTTCTGCTTCACACAATACGTTCGTGAATATCGTTCATACGCGTCATATTCTGCGGAGTACCTGTTATGTCTATCTCGATCTCCTAAAATTATCAATTTATGATTTGTGCATTTTCAGCTATTGCTTGCATCAAAGTACACTTCTAAAATTTAATTTTAACTACTGACGTATGTTTCGACATGTGTTAAGTCGTATCCTGTAATTCTTCCGTATGTATAATATCAACATGATAGAGTGAAAATAAGTGATTTAATAACTTTGCGTAGAAATTTATCAGACTCTACTGCGGATACATTGAGATTGTCTGCGCGTTCAAACATTTGCTGGCATATTTCACTGTGTTGAGAAAATACATTTGAAGCATATTGGATTTTTGTATTTTTTTTCTGGTATTCGAACACTGACGGTCTGTAACGAGTTCTACTTCTTACCTAGAATTATCATATATTTCCTTTAATCTCGAGACGGTATAATTATTTAGATTGGAAAATGGATTTATTCAAATCATCGAGCAGTTTGTCTATAAACTGGCTGTCTGTGCTATTTTCACAGCACGATATATGAAGTATGTCTTCACATTTTCTGTGACCGTAACTTGCCAACAAACACGAGCCACATATCAACTCTCTTGATCTCCACAATAAAATTCTACTTGTTTATTTGCATGTTTGATACAAAATTTAAAAGCTTCTAAAATGTTGCATAATTTTGACAATGACAAATAATTGTCAATATCGACAATTCGTAGTTTTCTTGTACCTTTACAACTTTTATGAACTTCTGCAAAATCCTGGCATTTTTCGTCTTGGTATGTTCAACAGTATTTAGTTGCCTCTATGTTAAGAAGGCTCACATGTACAATGTATGATTAATGTCCTTAGTTATAAAATATAACTTCTAAAAAAAGCTAGAACTATCACTGAAGGTTATGATTATTCCCCCCGAACACCGCACTGACACAGTATATAAAATTTATGTAAAATTTGATGCTTTAGTTATTGGACCATGCACAACTTGGTATGGTACTTATCACTTCTGTAAAGTATCATTAAATTCTGACCAGGGGTTTTTGAGATTAAGAGCGCACAAAAGTTTATTATCTCGAGCCCCTGTGACCTTTTCCTTTGACCTAGTGACCCGAAACATAGAATATGCACAACTAGACATGGTACTTATCACTTCTGTAATGTATCATAAAATTCTGACCAGGGGTTTTAGAGATTTAGCGTCCACAAGATATTACTATCTCGAGCCCCTGTGACCTTGACCTTTGACCTAGTGACCCAAAACATAGACCATGCACAACTAGGCAAGGTACTTATCACTTCTGTGCTGTATCATTAAATTATGACCAGGGGTTTTGGAGACTTAGCGTCCACAATATTTTACTGTCTCAAGCCCCTGTGACCGTGACCGTTGACCTAGTGACTCGAAATATGGACCATGCACAACTAGGCATGGTACTTATCACTTCTGTGAAGTATCATTACATTCTGACAAGAGCTTTTGAAGATTTAGTATCCACAAGATTCCGTCTACAGACGGATGGACGGACGGATGAACAGACAGACAGTCAGACAAGCAGAATCCAGTATACCCCCTCACACTTTGTATTCGGGGGTATAAAAATGTTGGTAAACATTTAAACGATATTTTTTTTCTCCAAATTCCTTAACTGAAGACCAAATGGTACTATTTTGGAAACTTAATGACCTAAGTTCAATGTTTTACTGATAAGCTATAAATACTTAAGTTCAATGTTTTACTGATTAGCTATAAATACTTCAGTTCGTTCACGATTATCATAAATTATTATTCAATAGAAAGAGGTGACTTGTACAAGATGACTCAATACATTTAACAAAAGATGCATGGAGTTTAGGAAAGGAAATTGTTATGTTGTACGTGTAATTTCTGTAAGTAAGAATATAATTATAACATTAACAACAACAAAATAATATACTTAATAGTATATAAAGCAGTTTAAGAGTAGAAAAAAATCGGCCCTTTCTCAAAGGTATATGCGTTGTCATCATGAAAAGTGTGTCTGTGAATGTGAAAAAAATATTTCAAGATGAAGAAACATTCTACGTTACTCGTATGTAACGATATAAAATATAGAACACATGAAATATACATAGTTTTTGCAGACTAGCGAGAATTTTAGACTATTATCTTTTCAGTTTGAGTTTACTTTCAGTTGATAACACAGTATCGCATTTTTTATCAACACAGCTTGATTAACAGATTGTGTTAATATTTGCATATTCCTTCTCTACCTAAGCGCACAATGCAGTCCGTACATTTAAAACATTTTGTTTTTACATATACAACGTAACGTCCTTGCTACATGTCTATACCAAATATGTCATGTAATGATTTCACGTGCACATATACTCAGTCAAAAAAGAAAGTGTGCATGACTCTTTCTCGTGAAACTTTGTTACAAGTCGACCAATGGTTTTCAAAAGCACAGCACAGAATAAGTACACTTATACCATTTGTGTTGCACTCAGTTGAGGTCATGTTGACATTTCCATTGTCCTTTAATTTGACATAAGCACTTATGCAACATTTTGCACAACAATGAACAATGAACAATATACTGCATTCTTTTCTTGCGATTTCAATGTCGTATCAGTATCTAGGACGTTCGTTTCTAATAAGAAAACACATAATATTACAAAGTGTATCACGAATAGCTATGCCACGCCTTAGCAAACAACAAGAGCGACTCAATGCGCTAGTACTTCTGGCGTCTGAAACTTCCGTTGATGACGTTGCACGGCAGTTAAACTGTCATAGGAATACAATTTCATGTCTTAATTTTCGATTTCGACAAACTGGAGTCATTTCTGATAGGCCCAGGTCAGGTTGACCGAGGGTAACAACGGCTAGGCAAGACCGTTACATAACCCTTACGCATTTACGTCAGCGTTTGAAAACGGTGTCAAGTACGGCAGTTCAGCTTTGTGTCAGTAGATATAAGCTAATTTTAGGAGGAAAACGCTGTGTTAAACCTATCATTCTGTTCTCTGGTTGCTTTCTTTCACATCTACGAGTTTTAAAATTGACTCCTACCTTATAAATCATTGATAAAATTCACGTTTTTCTGCCAAACACATGAAAACATTGGTGCCATCATGTCAACCATAAATTAACCTTTTATTTGATACCAAATATGCGTATGTGTAAAATATCGATTTTTGTATATGTTTGTCTAAACCCTATGCACACTTTCCTTTTTGACTGAGTATATATATATATAAATGCATTTGTAGGTGATGATGCACAGATGAGATAAAATGGACGAATGTGGCCCTTGCAAGTATCGTAATGAAAACACAAGAGCCATTAAATATTGCATCACCTGCCAGGAGCCACAGTGTAAGAAATGTGCCGAAGTACATAAAAGCAGCAAAGCAACAAGAAACCATTTTCTTGTGCATACAGCGGAGTTAAATGAAACGTCTAAGACAACCAGAGATCTGGAAAGTTTTCAAAGGTGCAATAACCACCCAAAAAAGCAAGCAGAATATTATTGCATAGATCATAAGCATTTGCTATGCAGCACCTGTTTGTTGATGAATCAACAACTTGATTGTAAAGCCATAGTTGAAATAGAAACTGTCGGGGAACAGCTGATAAAGAGTAAGTTTGATGAGCAAATAAAGACGGAATTAGAGAACACGATTCGTCGCTGCAAGAACGAAGTTGAAAAAATCCAAAATATAAAAGAAACTAGCAGGAATGAAAGACAAAAGATTGAAAACATAACTGAAAACCAAAGGCAAAAATTAATTTCTGCATTTGATGAGTGCAAGAAAGAAATATTAGAGCAAATAGATACAAATGTCAAAGCACAGAATTTATCTTTAAATGCTGCAGAAGAAAACTTGACGAAAACACTAAACACAGCCGAAGAAAATAAAAATATTCTGCAAGCAATTACAAGCGGTGGTTCAAAGGCTGATGTTTTTCGTGGTGCACTCTCCGTTTCTCAACAGTTCAGCGATCTTCAAAAAGACGAAAACACTTTAAGTGCCAAGTTATTTATACATTCCTTGCACTTACCTCCTGAAATGGACACAATATTTAGATCCGTTGATAGTAGATCTGTTTTGGAGATCACTACAAATGTCAATACAAAAACATTCACGCATTGTGATATTCGCAGTACGGACATTGAGAGCCTTTTAGAAACTGCTATGCAATCTACTCTCAATAGGGAGGAAAAGCTAGCACACGACTATACTTGCTCTAGTGCCGACGCTGAAACTGAAGAAAACCCAGCTAAAGGTGTTGATAAGCTGCCATTTGGAGGTGATCAACGTTATGTAGTCCAAGCAGGTCATGAACTCAAAACAACATCGCAGTCAGCAAACGCAATCCAGACTAACGAAAGTGAAGACAAACTTCAAATTGTGCCTACTGCAGGTGTAACTGTATGTACACATGATGGTAGTCATCCAGTTATAGTTGACATGGTAACATTAAAAAATGGCTGTCTAGTGTTATCGGACATGAAATGGTCAAGGCTGATCCGCTTAAACAAAGACTTAACATTCAAAGATACGTCAGCTTTGTCACATACACCAGAAAACATGACAGTCCTAGATGAACGAGTCTTAGTTGTATGTTTGCCGACTGCCAACCGCATAGCCTTTGTTTCCGTTTCGTTTGAGTTCAAGTGGATGAGAAACTTTAAAACCATGTATACACCAAAAGGTGTTTATGCCATTGACACCAAACGTCTCCTGGTTTCAATGGTTGATGCTAGCACAAAGAAATGGTATCTACATGTACTCACTACAGGCGGGGGTCTTCTGCAGGACATAGGAAAATCAAGGTCGATACTGGATGCTGGTCGAATTTCATCCTCCAAGCTATCAACAACTGCAGCAAGAAATTACCTCCAGTGCTGCAAGACATCTAATACATTGTTCTGCTTTGAGGCTGATGGAACAGAAAAGTTCCAACACAACATCTTGTCCCCAAATGGAACATATATCGACAGTGCCGGAAACATCTTTGTGCTTAGTTTTTTCGGTGTGCTACATGTTCTTACAAACAACGGCATGCTTCTACAGCAGGTTGGAATTCCAAGTAGTGCGAGTGGTATCACGTGCAGTAGAACGATGGACAGTCTATACATTTCAAGTCTAGACGCACCGTTTATAAGCGTATATAAAATAAAACAATAATGCTCGAGATAAGAATGACATCAGATAGCGGAAGGACTGAAATCACAAAATACTGTTTAGAATTTTATAGTCAGGATTGGATGCACAAAACAGAGAATTAGTTGGTATTAGACCAAACGCTGACATTTATATTTTGTTTGTGTTTATTAGACTCAAAGCTACTTTGTCTGTGCAGTAATAATGAGGCATTTGTGATATGTCGTTATATTGCTAGTTCAGTTTAGAAGTGGTAACCACTTATAATTATTTAATACATCGATATTTAGTTACTTACATGCAAGGCTGTGCAGCATGTACTTCTTTTTAAGAACAGACTTCAGTGGCCAATGTGCTCCAAACTGTATGATCACCAACACTTATTATCTTAACATCAAATGTTCGTGTTTTTTTCTAATTCATATAATATAATTGATCAGTTTGCATTCAAAGAGTCAAATAATACATTACAAGGCATAGTTACAATGAAAGATTTCACAGTAATTTTTATTAAACCACATCAAGATTTACAGAAATTTTAACAAAGGAAACCATATGGTGCTTATATCAGGAGTGACAGCGTTTATTATGATCTATATAGACAGAGAATACTTTTAATGCTTACAATATTTCAATAAAACATCTAAGTTTATTTGACAGAAATATAGAAGACTTCTGTAATAAGAAACAACGTTTCAAAATGAAATACATGTACAAGTCACAAGAAATTGACTCGTTCATTTTTATAATAATATTATATAATATAATTAGGCTAATATTACGGATAATCATCGTGTTACCTTGTCGTATGACTTTCAGCTGATCAGCTGAAACGAATTTATTTCCCCCCTAATTATGTTTCATTTTAAACAACTGAAATGGAAAGTGGGCTTGGTAGCCTGTATGTGTACATGTATTCACAGTAGATGTCTTGGCCAGTGAAAGACTATAAAGTGTCGTGTTATTTTGCTACATCCTAGGAAAGTTATACAGTTTTCTGCTATACTAACAAGCTGTTCACTTTAGGAATTGCATCATAATACATTTTGTCTTTTAAAATAACTTGAAACAAGTGTCGAGTTATTTTGTTATAGTCAAGGAGAGTTATATACAAATGATTGCAAAGACAAACAAGTTGTTCACTTTAGAGATACATGTATATACAAAGAAGATTGCATAGTTTTATTATTAATCAAACGACAGTGATGTTAAAAAGAGAGTGATTTTTAAGGAGAGTTTTATGGATCGACAATTTGGTCACAATACAATAGGCATTTATAATATGTATGTGTGTAAACAAAATATGCCTGCGAAATTACATGTATTATGTTTAAAGTTATGTTATGTTTTTCACACCAAAATTATCATTGTTTGAGAATAAATTATTAATGTTTTTTGTTTTAAAAAAACAACAGAAACAACAGAAAACGAGCAATAACCCAACTATCTCTACATCTCAATTTACAATAAAATATATTGTTTTTGCACCGAATATGACAGGGCATTGTCTGATAAAGTGTAATGAAACAATTAGGAGATCAGACTACCTACGATTTTGGCAGGGTAGGGGTCATTTATGAGGGAGATTTTAACTCCTTTTAAATGAGAAAAAAAATCGAAGGTCATTTTAAAGAAACTAGATTTTTGTCAACTCGAGATGGCTTTTTAAAGTCCAATTAACACTTCAGATACTCATAAATAGTAAATAGAAATACAGATATATTTATGATTGACTTGTTTTTCACTTAGTGTAAATAGTCTTATTTCTCGCAATATATCTTTGGAAGATTACTGCGCTGTATTTATAGCATGTACTTTCAATTTAAAAAGCAATGTCAGGAAGATTTTTCGAACAAATAACTGTCAATTACACCCGTAAGATATCTTTCTTTAAGTTGTTAATAAAAGAGCTTCAAGTATTTTACATCAGAAGAGCCAATAGGACTTTGGGGAGGCTGCGTTTTTGGTACGTGGCATTCCCTGTTTGATATTATTTTTGTTTTTAAGAAATGACAAATGCCAGAATGTTTTTAATAGCTGCACATTTATCACTGACCTTGCAAAGTGGGAAATGCATTTGGAACTTAATAACAACATAAAATGCTTATATTTGTATCGGTCCGTTCAACTCAAAGTCTGATAGACATGCGATATGAAAATTTAGTATATGACAATTTTACGCCTTTCATTCTTAAACTTCTCTTTCCTACAAAGAATGTGCAAGCAGATCATGTTTTGCAGTTGTTGCAAAAAACAAAAATATTTCCTGCAAGCCTGTAAATGTGTATTTCGGTTAGCATCCCCTTTCTTTTATTTTCTTGTTTCAACCCTTGATCTAACATACCTAACTTTTTGATCTGCCATAATGTACTGATACAACGCAAGGCCAAACTGATTTTGTTGCTAGACATTGTATTGACACATATCAGAGTTTTCAATGTAACCAATTTAGAAGCAGACATCTATAGCTTTTATCAACCTTAATCTTATCAATATATTCTATTTTAGGCTTGTTGATTGTATAACAACACGATCTCTAAGAATGTTATCGTAACGAAACTTACATAACAGGATTATTTGGGAAAGGTTTAACAGTTTTACATATTTTCAGTTCACAGTAACTACTAACCATTTAAAGTCCACTTAGTAATTCAAATTGGATTTTATATTTTGAATATGTCACACGACCAAAAGTATCAGACTGTCAAAATTGTCCTAGAAAATTGTTGATTGTCATTGAAATATGACTGAAACCAGCGTTGATTGAGTTTTTTATACATTGTAAACTTCAGACAGGCATATCCAAGACTTTTTTCTATCACAGTTTTGATCATCAGATTTATAATTTTAATAAGATGTTAACGGATTATGTGACTATCTGAAGGAAAGTAGTGTATATATTGATTGCACTTTTGTTTCTACAACAGTTTAGTCTGATTCCTCTGTGTAGTTTTTCAAGCAACGGACCTGCTTGAAAGCTCACGGAAACCGAAAGCTCTTGTTGATGGATGAAATGAACTTCGTCTCAAAGTGTATACACTCTGGCATAAATCAGACAAGAAATCGGGCCATGTCACGCGAAAATGTTTAATCTTTGAGTGTATTCTCTATTTTTGTGCAGTCATAGTTAAACCTTGATTGTCGGTGATAATCATTTGATTTGTAGCAAGTGTATTGTTATATTAAGCGTTGTCAGTGTCAAATATGTTATATCATCCGCTGATAACGAGTGAGATGTAATACAGAGAATAGGAACTATCAAATCATTATGTTGGTGGATTGTCCGTTTAGGAAAATGTTTTCGCAATCACGCTGTACTATTTTATTAAAGGTTCGAGTTATCTAAAAAAACACAACAGTATTGCATTCTTTGAACGGAAAACGTTTAAGTCGTATGTGGTCTGCATATTCAAATTATATAGATACATGTACCCATTTACATTTACAGCGAAAATGCAGAATAAAACCTCCAGTATTACATGATCTTAAAATTGAAGTCAAACTTAAATATGTGAACTCAAATGACTTTTCGGCAGTAACCCTATTATTTTACCCTTAATAATTGTATAGAGAAGCAAATGAGTACCATGAAAAATAAAGTTAAAACATTTTAATTTTAAGGCAGTTTTTTCTCTTTTCAGACAGAGACTGACATGAATTACGTAAATGGAGTCATGTGGCCCATGCAAGTTTAGAGCGGCAGACACGAAGGCAGTAAAGTACTGTGTCACATGTTAAGAGCTCCAATGCCAAGTTTGTTGTGTGGTTCACAGTAGTAGTAAAGCAACCAGGACACACCTTCTAATTGATATTGCAGACTTTAATAAAGATTCGAGAATCGATCAGGATTTGGAATCTTATCAGAAGTGCCTTAAACACACAAAGGAAACAAATTTCTTCTGCACGGACCATTATCATTTATTATGTAGCACTTGTTTACTAAGCGCAAACAAATTAGGTTGTATGTCTATTGCTGACATATCATCAATTGGAGAACGTTTAGTCAGATGCAAGATTTATGATCAAGTGAAACGCGACTTAGATAATGTTATACGTCAGTGCACTGAGGACGAAAAAGATATCCAGAATTTGATCCAGTCAGGCAAGAATGAACGAATAAATTTACAAACATTCTTTAAGGCGGTTAAACATAAAATAACATTGCTGTTTGATAAAAATGAAAAACAGATTTTAGAAAATGCAGATAAAAACTTCGAAGTTGAGTTCACAGAGCTTAAACAACACTTAAAATTTGCCAACGATACTTTGAAAAAAGCGCAGGACAATAAAGCAAAACTTCAAACAATGACAGAAACTGGATCGACAGCCGACGTTTTCCGATGCATTCTATCAATTACCGATCAAAATGACAGTCTTCGGTTAGCTAGTACTGGTAACGAGGTAAACGTCTATAGCCATTCGCTGAAACTTTCAATAAACGCGTCACTCCTTTTTAAAGGCACATATCCTTTTGTGCGTTGTAACACCACTCGTTCTGTTAAAAAGCCTCCCCAATTTCTTTGTATCGAAGTTACCAAAGAAAAGCTGTCGAAAACTGTCGAAGACGTCGCCCAAGGAACTGTTAAGGATTCGTCTACATATAACAGTAAATCGAGCGCAGATGCTGACACCAACCTTTGGAAGGAGAAAACAGACTGCATATGTACATTTGTATGAATTAAGTGTCAGACGGTGACAAGAATCAGTTAAATGCGGAAACTGTAAACTCCACACAGCTCAGTTGCCATCGGACTAAAATAAAGATAGTGTGTGTTTCCAATACTCGAATACTCACACCAGATGACAAACAACCTATTATAGAGGGCGTAACAACTTTGTATGGACGATTGATAGTGTCAGACACAACTGCATCAAGATTTATTGATTTCAATGAAAATTCAACACGTACAGTCATGAACTAGAACTAGCTGAAGCACCAGGGCATTTGATTGTCATAACTTCCGTTTTAATAGCCACGTGTTTACCAACTTCAAATAGAATAGCAATCATCTCAGTGAAGGCTGATATGGAATGGAAATGAGCATTCAAAACTAAACATTCACCAAGAGGAATCTATGGTATCGATAGAAACCGACATTTTGTTTCTATGGCTGATGATAAAACGGCATGGCATTTCAATGTTTTGTCACCAGAAGGGACAGTTTTGGTAACTATTAGAACTACAAACTTAGTTTTGGACACTTATATATTTCATCTATTGAATTAGGAAACAAGGTTCAACACTACCTTCTGTGTTGCAATATATCAGGCTTTCTATACAGTTTACAGGCTGACGGAAAACAAACATTTCAATATAGAGTGAAGTTTCCAAAATTACACGCTAACATGCTTGTTAACGCCTGCTGGACGTTTTTACGTGCACAACAGTTTAGCAAAGGAATGTTAATTAAAGTAAAGTTATAAACTCTCAAGTTGATAAATAATGCAAACAGTGTGCGTTAACAACAATAGGATACTTTAGTCCTATCGGACGTTGATAAAATATACGACATGATTTCTTCGTAACCTGAGATAAGATTGAGGTTGATATATATTTTGATACAAACAAAATTAGGAGGTTTAAACCTTTGACAGGTATCATAAGGAAACGTGTTTCGTTTTCAGTTGCAATGCAAATAACGAACAAATATATTTTCTGAGTTATGTGTTGAAAATTGTTCCAAAAAATTCATTCGTGTTATCTATTGTTTTACCGCCTTAGCAATTCTGTATGGTTATTTTCGAGTATTTTTGTTAAACTGGTTAAGAATGTTTTTAATACGTTTGGGAAGTGATTAGCCAGGGGACACACATATAAATAATTGCGTTTTAAAAAAAGATGATACCTGTATTACATGTTGATTTTGAAAATGTTCGTCAGTATATCAATACAGGCCGATTTATTCTGACCAAATAATTGAAATGATTCTAAGTTTTAAAAATGGTAAGACAATTTTCAGCTAAAGTCGCGTCCTTGTTAGCCGTATAAAGATTACGAACTAGAGAAAAGTATGGTGATCTTGAATAATCCTTTAATACACGTTTTTATAAAATTTTGTCATCCAACAGGTGTGCCAGTTCTCTACATGCCAAGATTTATAAGCTGTACAGGCTGCTTTTAATGTTTAATGTTACTGTTATTAAAATTCAGTTGTTTTCCTTTAAAGTTGGAATCAGTGCATAAGGATACATGAATCTTTTTTACACGTTGTATTTAGTTTAATGATATTTTTATTTTACGTTTTGTATACATTTTGTATATATCACATGAACAACAACTGCAAATCTTTTCAAACAAAATTTAATCAAACGAATGATCTACTAGTATTTAAAACTTAGCATATCGCTTGACCAGGCAATCGAAAGCGTTTGGCTTTAACAAGCTGGCGGTAAAACGAAAATAATATATTCATCTACTCAACAACAAGACACTTTGTGCATCCAGGTTATAATATGTCTCAGAACTAGTATGAATACATATACCAGTATTTTGGTAAATTTGAAATTAATGCTGAGAGCTGGAAGACAATAATTCTTGGTTAAAAATCAACATTTTAATTTACAAATACGTAAACTTTGTGACCATTACAAGAAACAAGTACACGTCTGTGCTGACTAAACATTTGAAAGGGGAAGCAATACGTTAGATGTAAATCTGATATTATGCAAAATAGTGAAACTTTCGTAAATGATTTTAATCCGTCTAGTATTGAATGAAATATTGAAAGAAGAAGCCTAAATTTCGATCTACAGAATTATTTTTTGTTTTACATATATTAAACATTTCATTTCGCGCTACTCTTTCATGATAATAAAAAGGGAACACTTTTTTGATAATGTTACATATTTGTCATATTTTTCTGTAGAACAGAACTACATTGAGTGTCTAAACCTTGCTCAACCGTTACATGCTTCGATAATAATGTCTTGTATTTGTGATGTTCATTTTTATATGTAGATTGGTTAGGGCTAAATCACAATAAAAATACAATATCATAATGCGAAAGTATCGAACTATCTAAAAAGAAATGCAGATTTGAAACAAATTACTATTGCATGTACTACATAAATATTAGTCGAGTTGTGAACTACATTGTGACATTTCAGACAGCCGTTTCTGAATCAGTAGAACAGTTATTTCTAAGAATGAAACGGGCCAATCCATAGACGCTTGGGTTTATGAAATTTCTATATATATAATACAAATGGTGTATCAATAAAGATTAATGTTGCGAAAAAGGTAAACCATCAACCCATCATTATTTTTTCAGTAACTAGCAATATGCTAGTCTCTATAAAAACAAGACGATGTGTAAAACATAGAAGCCGGTCATGCTGGCCAAAGGCCAAGGTCACAACTTAAGGTCAAAGGATTGAGGTTTTTATTTTCGTAACATTTCCTGTCAGTTCCGTATCTCCTTAACCCCTTAAAGGATTTTGATGAAACTCAGGTCAAATGTTATCCTCATTAAGACATTATGCAGAACCCATGAGCCGGTCACGCTTGGTCAATGTCAAGGTCACAAATTAAGGTCAAACGTTTGAGTCCAACATTTCCTGTCCGCTCCATATCTCCTTAACCCCTTGATATATTTTGATTAAACTCAGGTCAAATCTCTCTAATCTTTGTGGGATTTTGATGAAACTGTGGTCAAATGTTGACCTCATCAAATTAATGTGCCGAACCCATGGTTTGCCACGCCGACTCAAGGGCAAGGTCTAAACATTAGGTCAAAGATTTTAGCCTGTCCCCTCAATATCTTCTCAACTTTTTGGAAGATTTTAATAAAACACAAATGATCACCTCATCGAGTAAATGTGAAGAACCCGTGTTTCGGTCACACTGGCTCAAGTGATCGACCCAATATAGCGTCAAAGGTTTGAGTCTGTAATTGTGTCCGCTCAATATATCCTAAACCGCTTGATGAATTTTAAACTCTGGCCAAATGTTCACCTCATCGAGATGATGTGCAACAGATCAGTAACTTCATTTGCTGTGCACCCCAGAGAGAAAACTGCACTCAGTAACATTAATTCCTTCAATGGCCTATTTGCGGCGGGGGATATGTTGTTTTTTTACACTGCTTTGTTTGGATAGTCGGTTGGTATATATAAAAGAAGATAAGACTACTATAAAACATTCGTTCGCAATAACTTTAAGATAAAATTAAATAGCCGTAATCAAACATGTTTTCGTAGTCGAGAGGTTCATACATCTATATATATTTGCGATTGAATATTTACAGCTGTAGTTTTATGACTGAAACTACCAACTAAAATGAATATTTCATTAGGAAACGAGAGTGAAATTCTTATTGTTTGGGATGAATTTGATTTAATGAAATATCAAGCTGGCTTGGTTGTGAACAATCTGTGTTCTTTGAAATCTAAACAAAGTATAATAAAACGCAGTATTTATGATCATGAAAACGAGAAAAGTAATATACGATGTAAAAAAGTTTTATTCCTATTATCGGCTGAAACAAAATCGTTACAGGATATCGTTCCAATCTGAATAAAAGAATTGAGAAATATAAAACTTTCAAAGAAAAATGTTTGTATCATACAGGAAAACAGTTCAGGTTCTGAAACCGGAGCTTCAACTGACTCCAAGGACTTTCCAAAGAGGGGCCATTACTCTGAAGATATACTGATGGTGATTAATAGTTTTAATGATATTCCTTCATGGTGGCCTCGTGTGATGAAGTTCCTCTTAAGTTTGAGCAGAGCTACTAGACGAAGTGAGTCTGAACAAATGACATATAAACTAGTCCAGGAAAATACTATGCAAAGGAGAAGTGTGTATATTGCCAATACAATAATTGCAGTCCTAAAAGATTTTGGATGGAAAGAGTCGGAATCGGCCGAATATACAATAAACATATTGGAATCTCCAAACCAAAACATACATGAAGGCACGAATTCTTGTTTGAATATATGCTTTGATTTCACAATGGATAATCAGGAAATAATGAACAGGTTAATAGGAATCTTAATGGAAAACAGACCAGAACTCATCTTAAGAAACCGATGCAAAGATGTTAGTACAAATCCGTGTACAAATCCGTGTAAAAATGCATGTTTAATTTTAATATGTTTTATTTTCTTGTTAATTTTTTGTGTGTATGCCTTACCCACTATAATAGTAACGGTCATTTTCAGTTAAAAACCATGAAATCAAATGTGCAGCACTCTATGGCAATTCATGTTCCTTTTTTTAATCTAGGGACAAAACCATACTTGTGTATTGTGCAATGGAGAGTGCCCGAGTACACTACGTGTCCTAAAGCTTGTTAAATGACTGTGTGATGAAATATGCATATACAGATGTTTTTTAACAAAAAATTAAATATGAATGAAGAAAAAGATGTGCAAAGGAGAAAGGACGTTTGTTTTATGTACATAAAATCAAAAGTTGCCATTTTCTTTGATGTTGTTTAATCTTATCTTTTATTAATGCAATTTCTTGCTCAATTTCTATTCTGCCTATAAGATAGTTTTTGAAATGATCAAACACTGGTACTTGTTTTCTATTTTACATCTGGTAAATATAATATTTCATAACTATTATCATAAAGTTAATTGCACTGGTACAAATGTAAGTCTTTTAATGATATTTATTTCAAAGCATATATCATGAAAATTCAAATTGATTTCTTTTGCTTTAATAGATTAATTAATATATTCCACAAGACTTGAACTAGATCGCATTTCCAAAAGATATGCACTAATGTTCGTGTCGATTACAAAAATCACAGATATTTGAATTCACTGATTTGCATTTATATAAAACAAGTGTGTTGGATTGATACGCATTATAAATTTGTACTGAAAGTTTCTAATTTTTGTATGAATAGTATTTTCAAATACTAAAATATAAATCTTCTTCCATTCTATTCCGTTCTTGCTCTGTAAGCTTTCCCACTTTTTTCAGCTTTAACATCTGTCCTTTTAGTAATCTTTCACACACGACGCACGACAAATGCAAGACGGCATAGCTGTTTTACAAAGCAACACACGATTATACAAATCAGTATTCAATTCAAACATGACGCACGAAAATGCAAAAGGGACAATTTGATTTTTTTTTACGTAATATCAGATCGCAATTGCATTGTTGTGATGAAGTGCGTTGTTGTGATAAGAAGATCGCTTTGCAGTGATATATCGCGTTGTTGTGATAAGAGGATCGCGTCGCTGTGATGTAGTACGGTGTTGTGATAAGAGGATTGCGTCGCTGTGATGTATTGCGTTGTTGTGATAAGAGGATCGCGTCGCTGTGATGTATTGCGTTGTTGTGATAAGAGGATCGCGTCGCTGTGATGTATTGCGTTGCTGCGATAAGAGGATCGCGTCGCTGTGATGTATTGCGTTGCTGTGATAAGAGGATCGCGTCACTGTGATGTATTGCTTTGTTGTGATAAGAGGATTGCAGCTTAAACATCAATCTTTTTAGTGAAGTTAACACCACAGGCTAACACGACGCACGTCAATGCGAGACGGCATAGCTGTTTTTCAAAGCAACATACGATCATCCGAAGTTCAAATTATAACTCGTTGGACGAAAATCCAAAAAGCTACATTGTTATTGTATTAAGTAAGATATGATCGCGTTTTGTTGTGATAAGAGAATCATGTCGCTGTGATGTATCACGTTGTTGTAATAAGAGGATCGCGTCGCTGTGATGTATTGCGTTGTTGTGATAAGAGAACAGGTCGCTGTGTATTTTGCTTTGTTGTGATGAGGATCGCGTCGCTGTGATGTATTGCGTTGGTGTGATAAGAAGTTCGCTACACTGTGATGTATCGCGTTGTTGTGATAAGAGGATCGCGTCGCTGTAATGTAGTGCGTCACCACAATTAATCTGTGACAGCCTACCCGGTTTGTTTCTAAACCTTCTGTCAACAGGTCTCAACAAGTTTTAAAATGTTTACACCATACATTTATTCCGTTGAAAATGTTGAAGTAGGAATTGTTACAGTGTTTATGGAATATGCACTTCTATTATATACCTAACATTGATGCATATGTATAGTCCGCATAATATCACCAACAAATCAACCATCACGGACCAAGTACATGTAAAACTGTGATTCAGTATCGCCACAGTATCAGCTTTTTGTTAGGGTGTTTCTCGTTGGTCTATAGAAAATTCTATAATGTCTATGTTATTTTTCTATAGTATATGGTAGTGCAAAAATATGTTTAAAGCACTCGGAAAAGTACGCGGAGTTCCTGATATGGAAGTAGCTCCTTCCAACTTTTCCTAGTTACTACCGCACATAATATCTATGTACTGTTGTAAAAAAGAAAAATAAGCATAGATGTCATATCAATAACAAATGCATCCGTCTCATGAAACAGTTGTGATTATGAAACTAAAGCGTTTTTGATTACGACAGTTAATCATATGCATAAACTACACCTTGGTTTTCTTTTAACGGCCCAGAAATTTTAGAAGTAACCGTCAGTTTGAATTCCCAGAGACAAACAATAAATGAAGGCTAACGTCATCCCACTGACGTCATAACTGCACGTCTGAACGTCTGAAAATCTTCCAGATGTTCTAAACTTGATATTGTATATAAGAATAAGTCGTCTGGATAACCAGTCTCAATAATGGTTTCTAACACATGTTTGTCTCCCTCGGCTGATTTGACAACAAGTTTCTCGATGTTGTCCATTGTCTTTGCACATCCATTATCAGCATCTAAACAGAGGGTTCTTCAAGAATGTGCTTGGTTTGACGATCAAACGCTTCGATCATTTTATTGCGATCATTTTATTAGTGTCTCTATTTGGCAATTAGCGGTTTCGACTGTCTTCCTCGTCTCCTCAGTTGCCTTTTTAATTACTTTAACTGCCAGACAAGAACTGCCACATTCTGAAATTCATCTCTTACTTTCATGGCAAACTTAGAACTGATTATTGATTTGCCAACACTTTCAATTTCGGCAATTCTATCTGCACAATTCTTGTGAGGCTCAGATTTAAGAAGACATAAACAACATAATTTTGGAATGTGTTCGATGCAATAGAACATGATTGGCTTGTTTTTGTGTTCTTTACATGTACAAATCTTGTCCATATCAAGGCAAAGTTTGGTCATCCGAGCTGGTCATTCGAGCTCAGAAGAATGTGAGTTCTTAAATGATTTGTGGAAATCTACACAGTCTTAACATAAATATTCCTGGCACGATTTACAATATTTCACAGCTGTTGAGTTTATTCCACGGTTTTTTTATACTAATTTATTTATTCTCGTTTGCGAAACAAGTTCTTACAACTTATATTAATCGCTCTCGAGACTCATTCCAGATTGTAGCAACCTTGAAGAGAGAGAGAGAGGCAATGTGGAAATAGTGTCTTGTCTAAGGACACTACCGACATGGAGATGGTAAGGATCGAACCCGGGGCCCTTCGATCCTAAGGCGAACGCGCTACCATCGCGCCACGGCGGCTCCACGATATTCACAGGGCTCGCATGGTCGTGTTTAAGGCGAATACATAATATCAATGTAGTGTAGTACACACTCACCTACAATTTCTTGTTCATGATAAAAGTCCAACGTTTCTAAAATGTTATGTGATTTGATTATTTAAAACTACAGTATTTACACTACTAAACCTATAAACGATTACATGTAAATCAACTATCAATCTAGCAAAATCCATAAGATAATAAGCAGTGATTTACATCTTCATATTTTTAAAAGAAAGAAAATTGTAATGCAGCATTAATTAACAGTAAGACTAACTAACTTGCTAAACGGAATACCATATTAGGAAACAATCAAGCTTACATAACAAAGGAGGAAACTCGGAAACCTTGAACATATTAACCAAAACATGGAAATCGAGCATTAAAAAGTTTCATGCTGAAAAGTCACAAGCAAGTTGGGTTTTTATCAAATGTTCTCTCATAAATAACACATGAATAATCTCATGTTGGTAAATTCAGTGAAATACCAATTTCGTAATAATTATGATCACGAAATACAAAGTCCCATATAACGTGATCTGATATTCATTGAATACGATCGATACGCGGTATAGTATTTCATATAACGTGTTCCGTTCCAGTACACTCTTTGTTAGATTACATGCTGAATTCTACTGAATATAATGTGAATGAAAAGATAGTTTTAGAAGTTAAGTACTAGAGGATACGCACATGTCGCTTGACTAGATGAGCGGAAGAGTAGGGTTCGACTCTGTGTATTAAGGTGAGTTCGTCTTTCATGTAATAACTTCACAAAAGACACTTGTTTTTCATCTAATAAAAAGTGGTTAATTGTGTTTTCAAATATTTGCTTTAACTCTAGAACGAGTTTTAGTTTTGTATAACGCTTAATAATGGTGCAGCAGTTTCGCACCTTTTGCAGTTTTTATCTTTCTCATGAACCAAACATAACGCTCAAATCTATCTAATATATATATTCTATGATAGCTTTATTTTAAAGATCATTGTAGATCGGAAGTAGGATGTTTGTTCTTAGTATGTCCTGCTTCCATGAGTGTTGCATAGTGACCCTTATGCGCTCTGTTGCACTACTATCATTGAGTCAGAGAAGATCATAGGAACCACGTTTTTTCTGTTTAACAAGAGAGAAGCAAGAGGTTAACATGCCGTTAAAGCCAAGTTTAACCCTCATCCTGATGCAGGACAACAAACCTGTATGACGTAATTGCTTTGTATGGTTTTAGTTTGTATTCCATCCCTTTTACTGTTATAATGTTGTTGTTCTTTTGCTAAAGGGTACGTGTATTACTATTTAGTGAGTAATATTTTATGATGTAATTATCCATAAAATTAACACCATGTATTTTAAAATCTACAACAAGCAAATACATTGCTCTTTTTTAATGTGGCATTTTGTTGAAAGGGTATCGTCGCAAGCCTATAAACTCAATTGAAATCTGGTTTCGTCTAGCAAGCGACATAGTATTTTCTCACAGATGCTTGGGGTCTGGACCTCATCCCTTAGGCCTTACCCTCGCCCCTGCTAACCGCAGTACCTTTAATACATCCTACAACTGCGTGAAGCTAACCAATTACAGATGCAATTCCTTATTCTACTTACTTACTTACTTACTTACTGATCACATGTTTGTGGTGGCAATGTGTATAAATACAAGATTTGAAACAACTCGATTTCCTCTATCACATCTCAGATATACTGTTTATGTCATTTCTAAAAATAGTACCGATACGAAAACTATGGGCACTTTATCGATCGTGTAAGAATAGAACCAGTCGTTTTATTGTGCGACACAAACATATAAATCTGTTTTCAAATTTACCGCTATAGTACTCACACAAGTCAAAATCCGCGCTGTAAACGTACTTGTACCCCGAGCACGCTATTTCATATACTGCGATGCGGGAAACCTATTTATATAACTTCATGTATATACTAAATGTGATTTTTGCAGAAGTGACAGAAGTGTTTTTCCTCGAAATACTCTCAATTCAACCGTATTCGATGTAGTTTGGAGTGGGATTTTATTCAGAAAATTGTTTTGCTTTGGAAAAACCGGTTAGTTACTCCTTACATACACACATGCCTTAAATATACGATTGAAGTTTTCATTTGTTTCAAATCTTGTATTTATATACGTTCCGTACAACATGAGACAAGTATAGATTGGGTGGCGAGTCAATACCCTAAGCATCTGTGTATTTTCTCACCATGAATGAGGGATTGTCTATGGGACAAAAGATAAACAGCTTGTCAAAACATCTGTTTGGTCCATATTGATTTATGAAGCTCGATATGTGTTGTAATTTTCAGATCGTTAACGCTCTTATTTACCAACTGAACTTTTCTGCCATGATTCAGTCTTCTTCTTCATTTAGAGTGTTGATAGTCCAGATCGGCCCTGGGATTCTTCCCCGGGTGAACTTGTCGAGACCCCAGTATGGCTTCAATGAATACTAGTACCTGACAAAAATTGAAAAGTTAGGGAGTTTTATTTCTCCGTTGGCTTTTGATAAAAATTGTGTAATGTTTACTGAATTTGGCAGACGTTAAACCCGTTCAATATTGTCTGACAATTTGAATGTCACACTTTTCAAAAACATAAAAAGGAAGTGAATGCAGAAAAAACTGACACATATGGTTAGTCATTTAGCTGACTAAGTATATGATATACACTTTGAGATACAGGTACTTTCTGTGTTAATCTGATTATCTTAAGTGCATTTTAAAACGTTATATTAAAGTCTCTCTGTTGTCAATCTGTTTGGTATTGGTGCCACATTTTCATCATGATGGTATTTTATAAAAATGTATGTATTGCTTGGGTGATTACATATCGTTAGTACTACGCAATAGCTATTAACATATATTTTGTATGCTCACGCTTACCATCTCCTTACAGCCAAAGACAATTCCAATTTTCCTTTTCATTGTGCGCATAATTAATTACACAACTCCATAAAGTAGTTTCTCAGAAGAAAAATTAAAAAAACACAAAATTTTATATAATTTTCTAGATATTTCACGACACTGTAGCTTACAAAAATTACAATAAATGAATAGATTCTAGATTCGTTGTATAATAACAATACGGATAAATAACGATACAATACATATTACTCCATGATTTGATCATAAGCCAAACATTTTGAATGCTTCGTATAACATACATGATGTTTACGGTCTTTTAATTATACAAAGACTTTCAAGTATTCCCAAATTGTCTGTAAGTTGGGGACAACTTAATGTTTAAAATAATGTGAACATTACAAGACTATATAAGCCGAACTGATTTCCGTGACTGTCTATAAGTCATATACAGCATCATGCCAAAAGTGAGTGAACTTTCAAAATGGCGTCAATGTTATTCTAACATCGTATTGATTTTCAGTATACCGCCATTCGCTTACACACAAAATTAACGTTTGTATTTATGAATTAAGGGAAGTTACTAGTACGGGCATATTTTTGTTGGAAAATCGGCGAGTTGTCGTCTGTTTACATTCGATACAGCATGGGTAAACATGAAAAAGAAATGACCTACTGATGAAAAAACGTTGATCGTATCTATGATTGAAGCTGGTTCGAAAGCATCAGAAATATGCAAGGTTTAAGGTAGAAGTAAGTCACAATTTCAATATTCTTGAAGACATATCTTGAAGCTGTGAAAATAAACAGAGAAGTGGTCGTCCAAAAATTGGCAATAATCGTGGGATGCGGACACTTTCGACAATTCTTAAAACTAACAGAAGACAACCTCTGCGGGATATTGCTGAAAAATATAAGGCCTTCAGCTGTGAAACATTTTGACAATAATTCACGGATCTTTCAAGAAGACAATGCGCCGTCTTATCAATCCCATTCTTTGCAGGAATGGAAGACAAGGACCAATTTACCTGTCTTAATGTGATCAGCACAGTCTCCTGATTTAAGTCCTATTGAAAATTTATGTTTGCTTCTGAGGAATAAGGTAAAATCCAAACTTCGTTAAACAATGTTTTAATACACTGTAAAGATGATCTGGAAGCTCTGTTACTGACAGCCTGGAATAACATGCCAGTAACATACATACAGACTTAATTCATCACTCCCTGCTCGCGTTAGAGAAGTTCTGACCCGAAAAGGCTGCATCACAAAGTATTGAAGATATCCGGTCAAGTTTAAGCTAAGAAAGTTTGGTTGAAAGTTGTTGCACTGTTTGCCTGTTAGTTGGCGGTCATTTTGAAAGTTCACTCACTTTTAGCACGACGCTGTACGTTACATTGATACATTTTTCAATATATAATATCAATGCGCACATGATTATAGCACTATTAAATTATTCAAAACATTTGAAATCATGACTTATAATAAACAAAGTGGAACAACATTTAGGTTAAGTAATAGTACTGCTTTTGAAGTTGTGTAATTCGTAGTTTTCTTGTACCTTTACAACTTTTATGAACTTCTGCAAAATCCTGGCGTTTTTCGTCTTGGCATGTTGAATTTGTTTTAGTTGCATTTGAATCGTTATCTCTGTATTAAAAAGGCTCACATGTACAATGTATGATTAATGTCCTTAGTTATTACATATAACTTCTAAAAAGCTAGAACTATCACTGAAGGTTATGAATATCCCCCGAACACCGCACTGGCATAGTATATAATTTTTTTGTAAAATTTGATGCTTTAATTATTGGACCATGCACAACTAAGCATGATACTTATCACTTCTGTAAAGTATCATAAAATTCTGACCAGGGGTTTTGGAGATTTAGCGTCCACAAGACATTACTATCTCGAGCCCCTGTGATCTTGACCTTTGACCTAGTGACCCAAAACATAGACCATGCACAATTAAGCATGGTACTTATCACTTCTGTGAAGTATCATTAAATTATGACCTGAAGATTTAGTGTCCACAAGATTCCGTCTTCGGACGGACGGACGAACAGACGGGCGGACGGACATACAAGGTGGATCCAGTATATCCCCCTTACACTTTGTATTCAGGGGTATAATAATGTTCGTAAACATTTAAACGATATTTTTCTTTCCGAAGTCCTTAACTATAGATTAAATGGTACTACATGTTTTGTATTTTTGAAACTTACTGACCTAAGTTCAATAGTTTACTGATAAGCTTTAAATACTTCAGTTCGTTTACGATTATCATAAATAATTACCACTTGACGTTCAATAGAAGAAAGTGACTTGTACAAGATAACCCAATACAGATAATAGAAGATGGATATAGCTTAGGAAAGGAAATAGTTATGCTGTATGTGTCATTCTTGTAAGTAAGAATATAATTAGAACATTATTAACAAAAAAACAACAACACACATAATAGTATATAAAGCAGTTTAAAAGTAGAAAATATACATAGCTTTTGCAGACTAGCGGACACCATTTTAGTCTATAATCTTTTCAGCTATTAGTTTGCATTCAGTTGATAACACAGTTACCGCATTTTTCATTATCACAGCAGGATTTACAGATTTTGTAAATATTTGCATACACTTTATCTGCCTAAGCGCACAATGCAGTCCGTACGTTTAAACATTTTGTTTTTACATATCGCGTCCTTGTAATGGTTTCACGTGTACATTATACTCAGTCACAATAGAGTGTGCATGATCCTTTCTCGGGAAATTTTGTACCAGTCAACAAATGTTTGTCAATTTTCTAGCAGAGAATAAGTACACTAATACCATTTAGTTGCACTCAGTTGAGGTCATGTTGACATTTCAATGTCCTTTTATTTGACGTAAGCTCTTTTGCAATATTTTTCACGTGAACATAATGCTGCATTCTTTTCTTGCAGTTTCAATGTCGTATCAGTATCTAGAACGTTCGTTCTAATAAGAAAACATATAATATTACAAAGTTTATCACAAATAGCGATGCCATGCCTTAGTAAACAAGATATACTCCATGCGCTAGTACTTCTTGCGTCTGAAACTTCCGTTGATGACGTTGCATGACAGTTAAACTGTCATATGAATACAATTTCACATTTTAATGTTCGATTTCGGCAAACTGGTGTCATTTCTGATAGGCACAGGTCAGGTTGACCGAGGGTAACAACGGCTAGGCAAGACCAATACATAAACCTTACGCATTTACGTCAGCGTTTGAAAACGGCGTCCAGTATTGCAGTTCAGCTTTGTGTCAGTAGATATTAGCTAGTTTTGGGAGAAATACGCTGTGTTAAACCTATCGATCAGTTCTCTGGTTACCTTCCTTCAAATCTACGAGCTTTGAAATTGACCCCACCTAATAAATCATTGATAAAATTCGCATTTTTCGTCCAAACACATATCAACCATAAATTAACCTTTAATTTCATACCAAATACATATATGTGTAATTGCGTATATGTCGATGTTTTACATTTTTGTCTTATCCCTATGCACACTGTTTTTTTGACTGAGTATATATATAAATGCATTTGTAGGTGATGATGCACAGATTATATGAAATGGACGAATGTGGCCCTTGCAAGTATCGTAATGAAAACACAAGAGCCATTAAATATTGCATCACCTGCCAGGAACCACAGTGTCAGACATGTTCCGACATACATAAAAGCAGTAAAGCAACAAGAAACCATCTTCTTGTGCATACAGCGGAGTTAAATGAAAAGTCTAAGACAACCAGAGATCTGGAAAGTTTTCAAAGGTGCAGTAACCACCCAAAAAAGCAAGCAGAATATTATTGCATAGATCATAAGCATATGCTATGTAGCACCTGTTTGTTGAAGATACAAGAACTTGATTGTAAAGCCATAGTTGAAATAGAAACTGTCGGGGAACAGCTGATAAAGAGTAAGTTTGACGAGCAAATAAAGACGGAATTAGAGAACACGATTCGTCGTTGCAAGAACGAAGCAGGAAAAATTCAAAATATAAAAGAAACTAGCAGGAATGAAAAACAAAAGATTGAAAAAATAATTGAAAACCAAAGGCAAAAATTAGTTTCTGCATTTGATAAGTGCGAGAGAGAAATATTAGAGCAAATAGATACAAATGTCAAAGCACAGAATTTATCTTTAAATGCTGCAGAAGAAAACTTGACGAAAACAATAAACGCAGCCGAAGAAAATAAAAATATTCTGCAATCAATTACAAGCGGTGGTTCAAAGGCTGATGTTTTCCGTGGTGCACTCTCCGTTTCTCAACAGTTCAGCGATCTTCAAAAAGACGAAAACACTTCAAGTGCCAAGCTATTTATACATTCCTTGCAGTTACCTCCTGAAATGAACACACTATTTAGATCCGTTAATAGTAGATCTGTTTTGGAGATCACTACATATGTCAATACAAAAACATTCACGCATTGTGATAATCGCAGTACGGACATAGAGAGCCTTTTAGAAATTGCTATGCAATCTACTCTCAATAGGGACGGAAATCTAGCACACGACTATACATGCAATATCGCCGACGTTAAACCTGAAGAAAACCGAGCTAAAGGTGTTGATAATCGGCCATATGGAGGTGATCAATGTAATGTAGTCCAAGCAGGTCATGAACTTAAAGCAACATCGCAGTCAGCTAATGCAATCCAGACGAACGAAAGTGAAGACAAACTTCAAATTGTGCCTACTGCTGGTGTAACTGTCAGTACGCATGATGGAAGACGTCCAGTTATAGTTGACATGGTAACATTAAAAGATGGTTGTCCAGTGTTATCGGACATAAAATGGTCAAGGTTGATCCGCTTAAACAAAGACTTAACATTCAAAGATACGTCAGATTTGTCACACGCACCAGGAAACATGACAGTCTTAGATGAAAGATTCTTAGTTGTCTGTTTGCCAACTGCCAACCGCATAGCCTTTGTTTCCGTTTCGGTTGAGTTCAAATGGATGAGAAACTTTATAACAATGTATACACCAAAAGGAGTTTTTGCCATTGACACCAAACATCTCCTTGTTGCAATGGTTGATGATTACACAATGAAATGGTATCTACATGTAGTCACTACAGACGGGCGTCTACTGCAGGACATAGGAATATCAAGGTCGATACTGGATGCTGGTCGAATTTCATCCTTCAAACTATCAACAATTGGGGCAAGAAATTACCTCCAGTGCTGCAAGAAATCTAATACATTGTTTTGCTTTGAGGCTGATGGAACAGAAAAGTTCAAACACAACATCTTGTCCCCAAATGGAATATGCATTGACAGTGCTGGAAAAATCTTTGTGCTCAGTTGTGTCGGAGTGCTACATGTTCTGTCAAACAACGGCATGCTTCTACATCAGGTAGAAATTCCAAGTAGAGCGAGTGGTATCACGTGCAGTAGAACGATGGACAGTCTATACATTTCAAGACACGACGAACCGTTAATAAGCGTTTTCAAAATAAAACGTTACCGCTCTAGATAGAATGAGAGCTTAGATAACGAACGTCACAGATAGCGTAAGGACAGAAATCACAAAAAACTGTTTAGAAGCTTGTGGTCAGGATGCACAAAGCAGACAATCTGTTGGTATGAGACTAAACATTTGACTGGCATTTATATTTTTTTGGTGTTTATAAGACTCATAGCTACTTTCTCTGTTGAACAATGATGAGGCATTTGTGACATATCTTGATATTGCTAGTTCAGTTTAGAAGTGGTTTCGACTCATAAATGTTTGATACATCGATATTAAGTTACTTACATACACCGGCTGTGCAACATGTACTACTTTTAAAGAACAAAATAATCCAGTGGTCAATCTGCTCAAAAATTTACGACCACCAACTCTTATTATCTTTACATCAAATTTTCATTTGGTTTTATTTTTACTTTTACTGATACAGAAACAAAAATGTGATTGATCAGTTTGCCTATATGTCTTACAGCATGTTATTGAACATACGTTATAAGGCATAGTTACATTGAACTTTTTTACAGAAATATATTATTAAACATAATCAAGCTTTAACAGGAATTTTACTAAGGAAAGCATAGGATGCTTTTACTAGTGTGTTTGAGATCGTTTATCATCATTGTGATCTTTATAGACGGAGAATATTTGTAAAACTTACGATTATACGGTTATTTTATTTTAATAAAACATCCACGTTTATTTGACAGAAATATAGAAGACGTCTGTAATTAGAAACAATAATATAAATAGTGATACTTGTACCAGTCACAAGAAATTGACTAAGTAAAGGTATCATCATCCATATGTTACCTTGTCGTGGGATTTCAACTGGTTATTTGAAATGTATTCAATTTACTCTTATATATGTTTCTTTAAAAACCATTGAAATGGAAAGCGAGCTTGGTGGCCTATGACATATGTGTATTCACAGTACATGTTTTTGCCAAGACTACAAAGTACCGTGTTATTTGGCTTCAGTCTAGGAAAGTTGCATACACTTTTCTTTTATATAAAAATTTGTTCACTTTAGAGGTTTTTGCGAAATGGTTTTCGAAATAAATTGAACAAAGTGTCGAGTTATTTTTTACAGTCTGTGAGAGTTGTATCGGGAGAGTTATATACAAAAGACTGCAATGTCAAACAAGTTGTTCACTTTGGTAATAGAATATATACAAAGATGATTGCATATTTCACTTCATTAATCAAATGAGAGTGACTTTTAAAAAGAGTTTTATAGATGGATCGGTTACAATAAAAGCTGCATACATAATACGTTTATTATCTATGTAAACAAAATGTGAATTTCAACTGTCGCAAAAATCTCTAAAGTGAAAATTAGTTATAATATTATATATAAATATGATATTAAAATGGGATTCAATACTGTATGCCTGAGAAATGACATGAAAAAATATTAAGTTATATTTTTTCGCACCAAAATGTTCATTGATGATAAATTATTAATATATTTTTCAAAAACACAAACAACAGGAAACGAACAATAAGCTTACTATCTCTACATCTCAATAAAATCACATCTGTTTTTGCACCGAATCTGACACGGTCTTGTCTGATAAGGTGAAATAAAACAATTAGGGAGTTCAGAACCCCAGGAAGGGGTCATTTATGAGGGAGTTTTAATTCATTTTAAAGAAACTGCATATCTTTTCGACTCACGGTGGTATTTTAAAGTCCCATTATTACTTTGGTACTCATTAATACATAATATAAACGCAGATAGATTAATGAGAGAATTGTGCTTCACTTCGTCTACTGCAATGTTTTATTTGCATATTATACGTCGCTTTTCGACGAAAAAAAATGTCAGACAACGAGTCTTATTTCTTTCAACCTCATTGAAAATTTACTGCGCCCTATTTATAGCATATACCTTCAATTTAAAAAACAATGTAAGGAATGTTTTATTTTAACAAATTTAACAGTCAATTTCACCGGTAAGATATCTTTCTTCAAGATGTTAATGTAAGACCTACAGTAATTTCACATAAAAAGAGCCATTATATAAGTAATGACAAAATGCCAGAATTTTCTAATAGCTGCACATTTATCACTGGCCTTATAAAGTGGGAAATTCATTTGGAATGTTGGTAAGTCTGATAGACAGGCGATATGACAATATAATAAATGACACTTTCACTCCTTTCCTTTTTAAACTTATTTTTTTCTTCAAAAGAATGTGCAAGTAGATTATGATATGCACTGGTTGCAAGAACAAAAGTATTGCCCGCCAGCATGTTAATGTGTATAGGTTAGTATCCCCTTTCTCTTTTTTTCTAGTTTCAATCCTTGAGCGAATATAATTAGGTTTTTAATCGTCTATATTGTACTGATACCATGCAAGGCCAAACTGATTATGTTGTTAGACATTGTATTGACACATATCAGAGATTTCAAAGTAACTAATTTAGAAGCAGACATAAACAACTTTTATTAACCTTAATCTTTGTTAATATATTAGGTTTATTGATATTAAAATTACACAGTCTATAACAATTTTATCGTAACGAGACTTACATAATGGGATTATGGGGAAAGGTATAACAGCTTTACATATTTTAGTAAGAAATACGTTTGAAGTACCGTTCACAGTAACTACTAACCACTTAAAGTAAACTTAGTTATTCAAATTAGATGTTCTCCTCTAACTTTAGACCTAATTCTAATGTCGCTTTCACCCGCGGAGTGTAACACTGCGTTGAATATGTCACACGACCGAAAGTATCAGTTTGTCAAAATTGTCCTCGACAATTGTTGATTGTCATTGAAAATATGCAATGAATAATTTCTATAAGGAATATAATTGAAAGCAGTGTTGTTCATTGAAGTCCTTATACATTGTAAATTTCAGACATTCACATCAAACAGGCACATCAGACTTTTTCTATCACAGTTAGGGTCATCAGATTTATAATCATAGTAAATAATTTACGGAGTAGGTAGCTAACTGAAATGAAGCAGTGTATAAACTCGTATACCTTAATCACTTTTGGTACATGAACTATATTATTAAAGATTATGTTTGTACAACACCTCTGCATATTTTATCAAACAACAGACCTGATTTTAATGGACGAAATGACCGTCGTCTAAAGTGTATACATACCACTCTGGCATCAATCAGACCAGAAATCGGACCATGTCATGGGAAAATCTGTTCTATTTGAGTGTGTTCGCTCTCTGAAGCTGCATATTTTTATGCAGTCATAATTAAACCTTGATTGTCGGTGATAATCATTTATTATGTAGCTAGTGTATTGTTATGTTAATTCTGTTAGGTCAAATATATCATCTATTCGCTGATAACTTGTGAATTGTAAAACAGGGAATATGATTTGATGTACCAATTGGTTCAAATGTAACACATATAACAACTAGTAGTAACATTTGAACATGTTATATAAATGTAAACCTGCATGTACATATTTTTTTACTAGTTGTTATAACTGTTTCTTTTGACCCAAATCGTACACCATAATAGGAACTTTCAGCAAGCTGTGTTGGTGGAATGACTGTTAAGCAATACGTTTTTACAAATTTAATAGAAAATTGTAATATCTATGTCTGGTTTCTTTACAATTTTTCATTCTTTCGCAATCACGAGTTAGAGTTAGCTATGTACACTCATAATATAGTTATGATATCAAATCATATAAAACAAACAATATTTCATGCTTTTAATGGAATACGTTACAGTCGTATGTGGTTTGCATATTCAAAGTGTATAGATTCCGATTTATATTGTAGCGAAAATGCAGAATAGAAACCCCGGCATTTCATAATCTAAAACTTAAAGTCAGACTAAACATGTATAAACTAAAATGTATTTTGAGTCACCCAAAGGACAGTTACCCTGTCTATTTACCCAAACTAATTGTATAAAGGTGGTCTTGGAGCATACAATGTAATATATATAACTCGCTTAGGATAATATATATCATGAAGAAGCAAAAGAAAAACAAGAAAAAAATAACGTTCAAACATGTTAATTTTAATGCAGTCTTTCTCTTTTCAGGCAGAGAATATGTGGACATAGTATGACATGAATTACTAGATGGAGTCATGTGACCCATGCAAGGTGAGAGCGGCAGACACGAAAGCAGTAAAGTACTGTGTCACATGTCAGGAGCACCAATGCCAACTTTGTTCTGTGGTTCACAGTAGTAGTAAAGCAACCATGACACACCTTTTAATTGATATTGCAGACTTTAATAAAGATTCAAGCCAGGATTGGAATCTCACAAGAAGCCCCCAAACCAAAAAAAAAAAAAATCCCCCCCCACCAAAATCATTTATTATGTAGCACTTGTTTACTAAGTGCAAACAAATTAGGTTGTTAGTCTATTGCTGACATAGCATTAGTTGGAGAACGTTTAGTCAGCTGCAAGATTGATGATCAAGTAAAAAGCGATTTAGATAATATTATTCGTCAGTGCACTGAGGACGAAAAAGATATCCAGAATTTGCTTCAGTCTGGCAAGAACGAACGAAAACATTTACAAATATTCTTTGAAGACGTCAAAAAAAGAATTACATTGCTGTTTGATAAATACGAAAAACAGATTTTTGAAAAAGTAGATAAAAACTTCGAAGTTGAGTTCACAGAGCTAAGACAACACTTAGAATATTCCAACGATACTTTGAAAAAGGCGGAAGACAATAAAGCAAAACTTCAAACAGTGACAGAAACTGGGTCGACAGCCGACGTTTTTCGATGCATTCTGTCCATTACCGATCAAAATGACAGTCTCCGGTTAGCTAGTTCAGGTAAAGAGGCAACCGTCTATAGGCATACGCTAAACCTTTCAACACATGCGTCACTTCTTCTCAAAAGTATTCCATATCCTGTTGTGCTTTGCAACACCACTAGTTCTGTTAAAAAGCCTCCCCAATATCCTTTTATCAAAACTACCAAAGAAAGGCTGTCGAACACAGCCAAAGAAGTAGCCCAGGGAACAGTCAAGGATCCATCTACACATTACAGTAAATCGAGCGCAGATGCAGACACCGAAATTGGGGACGAAAAAAAAACCGATATAGGTGTGAATTTAGTGTCAGACGATGACAAGAACCAATGAAATGAGGAACCTGCAAATTCAGCCCGGGTCTGTTGCAATCAGCAATCAACTAACCATAGAGGGCGTCACAACATTCAATAATGGAAGAATGATAGTGTCAGACACAACTGGATCAAGACTTATTGCTTTTTAGAAAACTTTACTTACAGTCATGAACTAGTGATAACTGAAGTACCAGGAGATTTGACAGTTCTTACTCCCGATTCAATAGCCATGTGTTTACCAACTTCAAACAGAATAGCAATAATTTCAGTTGAAAATGAAATGGAATGGAATACAGCATTTACAACACAGCATTCCCCCAAAGGAATTTGTGCTGTCGAAAATATCGACAGGAAAAGATTGTTTGTTTCTATAATAATAATAATAATAATAATAATAATAATAAAATCTTTATTTCATGAAGGTTACATATCAGACATACAAGGATTTACATGTAAATCAAAATACATCTTATTTTCATATGGCCTTCAACAATGTAAAAGAAGAATTAAAATGCAACAAAAATAACGTACCGTTGATAGAGAAATATGAAACAAAATACGATTTACTACTTATACATTTTTACAATTTAACAATCATATTTTTCAAAAGTCTATTTTTTTGCAAAGTTAGATATGACAAAAGTAAGACAAAAATTGTTAAAATTGTTGAAACTTTCTTTTGATAAGACAGACACTCAAAAATTTAGACCAAAAGTTAGTGCGGAAATATATTTGTAGAAGTAAATTTTTAATTTAGAACAATTTTATTTCCATATGGCCTTCAACAATATAAAAGAAGAATTAAAATGCAACAACAACAACATACCGTCGATAAAGCATTATGAAACAAAATATGATTTGCTAGTTATACATTTCAATTGAACAATCATATTTTTCAAATAGTATATTTGTTTGCCAAAGTTAGATATGCAAAAGTGAGACAAAAATTGTTTAAATTGTTGAAACTTTCTTTTGATACGACAGACACTCAAAAATTTAGTCCAAACTGTAGTTGTTAAGTGTTACTTAATAGATAGTTCTTGTATTTGTATTTAAATGTTTTGAGTTCAGGAATTCCTCTAATATCAAACGGAATATCATTCCAAACTTTCATACTAAAATACGAGAATGAATCTTTATAATAATTGGTTCGAGGTATTCTTTGTAAAACAAGATCGTTGTGCACAGAAGATCGCAGATTATGCTTTTCATTTTTGGAAAATATCAAAATCTCTGACATATATGATGGCGACATATGATTCATAACTTTATACACAAGAACAGCAGTGTGGTATTTACACCTATCAGTAAAAGAAAGCCATTTTAATTGTTTATATAGCCCTAATGTTGGCGTTTTCATCGGCTTATTTAAGATAATTTTTGCAACTCGTTTTTGTAGCATGTTTATTTTGTTCATATAGTTTTTGTTATCTTTTCCCCAGATTGTACAACAGTAATCGAATATTGGCAAAATGTACGCGTTATAAAACATAATTTTCGTCTCATCTGTGAGAAGGAACAAAATGCGTTTTAATAATGCTATTTCGGTATTAAGCTTTTTACATACATAATCTATATGAGCATGCCAATTTAGGGTATTGTCAATATACACACCTAGTACTTTTTGGACTGTTGCATTCTCTAAAAGTATGCCATTAATACTTAGATTCAGTGTGTTTGTGTGTTTTAGTTTATATGTAGATCCGATAACCATACACTTTGTCTTTAACGGATGTAAAGACATATTATTGTTTGCGCACCAGTCAATGATATTATTTAGATTTACTTGCAGTTTCTCTTCAATTTCTTTAAGATGGAATCCGGATTCATATAAAGTGGAGTCATCAGCATACAAATCTATGTTTGAATCTTGACATGAAAATGTGATATCGTTAATGTATAATAAGAAAAGTAGAGGTCCAAGTATTGACCCTTGTGGCACACCCGATTTGACTGTGAGCATCTCAGATTGTACGTTTCCTACTTTAACCATCTGCCGCCTGTTCGACAAATACGATACAAATAATTTGATAGTTTTGTCAGAAAAATGATACAATTTTAATTTATAGAGGAGGATCTCGTGGTCAACTAAATCGAATGCTTTTCTTAAATCTAGAAACACTGTTCCAATTACTTTTCCACTATCAACATCCTTAATCCAAGCATCAACTAACCTTGTGAGAGCTGTATTGCACGAATGATGTTTTCTGAAACCAGATTGTGTTTTATGTATGACATCAGTAGTCTTGAAATAAGTATGGATTTGAGAAGCTATGTGACGTTCATAGATCTTAGAAATGGTAGGTAGAATAGAAATAGGACGATAGTTTTCAGCTTCTTCTTTGAGACCTGACTTGAATATTGGTAACACACGAGCTTCTTTCAGTTTATTAGGGAAAATTCCAGTACTGATACTATTGTTAATAATTGACGCTATACATGGTGTAATAGTATCACCACAATATTTCAAAATATTTGGGCCTATCCCGTCCAAACCTGTTGATTTATTTATATCTAATTTATCTATAATCTTACGAACTTCAAATGGTGAAATGAACTTAATGTCAAACTCGCGACTATTTAATTTTGCATCTAATCTGATTTTTAAAGAGGAAAAGTGTTCTTTTGAAAATGCGGTTTTTGATATTATGTTTGCAATATTTATAAAATGTTTATTTATTTCATCAACTATATTTAAACTACCTTCAATTTCTACGCCAGATTTTATCAGTTTTTGTGGCATTTTTATTTTATTTCCATGGTTCAGATTAGAGATATCTTTAAGATTTTTCCATAAATAAGCTGAGTCTTTATTACACTGAACAGCTTTATTAAAAAAATCGCGTTTACTCCTTTTGATGAGAGTTGACGATTTATTTCTAAGAATTTTATATTTATCATGATTACCAATTTTCTTCAAATTGTCTCTTTCTTGTATAACTGATTTTATTTCTTCCGTAAACCAGTCTGGTTGGTGTTCATGCTTAACTCTCTTTTCTTTTATTGGAGCATGTTTGGATAATACATTATTTAGTATACTGTAGAACATATCTAAGGCATAGTTTGGTTCTATGAGAGTCTCAACATTTTCAATACCAGAGAGAAGAACGTCATTTTGGAATAGTTGTTTATTGAACTTCTTAAACGACCTGTACTTTATTACTTTATGATCATTTTTCTTGACTGATTTATAACTACCAGAGTAAGTCAAACATATAGGATAATGGTCACTAATTGCTAAATTCGAAGTAGATGCCTCTTTAAAATGATCAAGGCAATTTGTATATGTGTGGTCTATAATTGTAGAACTTCTCTTAGTTATTCTTGTAGGCGTTGATATCAGTTGTTTGAGGCCAAACTTAGCAATCATATCTGCCCATTTTGAATTACTGAATGTACTTTTACTATTTCTAGGAAAAAAGTTGATATTATAATCGCCTAGGAGACAGTATTCTTGGGTTGAACAGTCTGCAATATCTATTTGTGTCTCATACAAATCAATCCACGTTTGTTGCGATTTAGGTGGTCGGTATACAAAGTTAACAAGAAAAGGATTACATTTTTCATAAAATATCTGGAGCCATATTGACTCGATGTCGTTAACTTCGAAATCATGTCGACGTTTGTATGATATATTCTCAGCTATGTATACAATTATACCACCCCCTTTCTTTCCATTGCGGTCTTTTCTTTCAAAAGTATAATTTCGTATTTGTAACTCATTATCCTCAATGTCATTCTGTAAAAAAGTTTCACTTAAGCCTAATATATCAGGCGATGAAGGATGACTCAAGTGTCCCCTAAGTTCATCGATTTTTGGCATTAAATGCTGTATATTTAAGCTGGTAATATGAAGACCATTTCCTTTAAACCCAAAATCTACGGAATTAAGTACAGTCGTTTTTACATATTTGACATTTTGATTTGTCAATAGATTTTATCAGATTTTCATTATCAGTTAGTATGGTCATTTGTAAATTTTGTTCCGGAAATGATATATAATCCCTTGGAAATTCCCAAATGCATGTGTTTACATCGCCAGTTTGTTTACTTTGCGGCGTTTTCGAACAATTTAATAAATTCTTTAAGTATGCAATAGTTTTTTCTTCTGCTATATTCCTTGAATTATTGATATATGTCCTTGAATTATTGATATATGTATTTATAATTTTACTACGATCTTGTTTTAAAAGAAAATTACACTTACATTTTACTTCGTTACATTCACTGCAAATACGATTCAAAAGATCAAAAGAATTGATATTTACAAAGTGCCTGTCTGAAATTCCCTAATGAGTAGGTTCCCATCTACGATTTCTCATATAATCATTGCCCCACACAAAACGTCTGTCACTACACCCTCTCCGGCCATCACTTACATAACAATCAGAGCTAAAGTTTGAATCCGGTGATTGTCTGTTTCTCATATTTCCGTTGCCATAATCATTTGAAGATGTCCTGCGTTTATCGTGGGTTTGAGAACGTTCTTTCCTTTTAACGATATGTATACGTCGATTTATTGTTGCGACAAGCGTTTGAGCTCCGTATCTGCCAAGGTGTACACCATCCGAGACAAAGAAGTGTCGTACAATGGTCCCATCTCCGTACACAAAGGACTGATAAATGTCGATGAGATCAGCCCCTGTCTCTTCACAAATTTCCCGGACGTTCTCATTGTAGAGGGAAACATCTACGTCCTGACGCGGGGACACGGTACACAGATATACCCTGCATTTTTGAGCCTGGAGATTGCGCGTAATTTTCGTCAATTCCGTACGTGACGCGTCAGGCCGTTTGCCGCTACTGACGTCATTTCCGCCGACAAATATAACGATGTTTTTATATTGATTCATGTCCAGTTTGCCAAGTTTGCCAGCTATATCAGTAATAATTGCGCCGCTGCATCTGTGGCAATCAACATTTTCATCTAAACCACGATCCTGGATCCCTTTAAATATCGAATCCCCTATTAGTAATGTTCTGTTTTTAGGTTTGACTGATTCTGTAATAGGGCTTCTATTGCTTGTATTCTGGTGTGTCGGACCAGTAGTCTGGCTGTTAAACTGTGTGTTGTTTATCTGCGTGGAATTGTTATTACTTCCGGTTTGTGTAATACAATTTTGTTTGTCATGATCACAAGATTTATTATCCAACTCAACTTGCGTAGATTTAGGTGTACGCTCAGAGCTACTTTTGTTGTGGATTGTTTTTAGCGTATCGAAAATCCCCTGAAGGCGCCGTTGTAAGTTTTCATGCACTTTTTGCACTTCCATTTTGATATCACTTTGTTTGCCTGAAAGCTCTTCTATAGTTTGTTCTGCGGATGCATAATATGTAGCGGTATGCCTTTTCATACTTACAATCTCATCGCTAATCTGTGAGAATTTATTGTTTGAAAATGATATATGGCTAGATAACAGCTGCTTCATTTCAGATATTTCGGCATGTACTGACCTTAAAATATCAAAGATTGAGGTTTCCGAAGTTTGCGTCGATTGATGAGTTAGTTCTACAAAACTTCTGTGATTGTTTTCTTCAGTTTGGCAACTCATGTCTGCAGAGCTACACGGAGTATGAGTAAGGCTTGCCGACTCAGTAACATTTGTCGTACAAGAATTCGGGTTCATTTCCGGTTCCTGTTTTTGCAAGGATTTTGATGATTCTGTATGCATTTCTTCTGGTTTCCTTGTTTTAAAGTATTGCATAATCATATTTCGTACCCCTTTATTAAAATCATCAATTGAACAATTTTCCCGAGAAACGTTCTGTTCAATGGCCGTGATTATTTTCGGGAGGTCACTGTGTAAGAACTGAGCTACATTTCTGCCATTTACTAAACAAGACGACTTGGTATGATACATATTTAAAGTATAATGTCCAGATTTACCTGAGAAAACCCTGTATTTTGTCTCAACTTGGTTTCCGGCTTTGTCGGATACATCAGTCTTTTTACAGTTCAAACTGTTATCCCCGGACATGAAGAATACATCTGTTGAATCTCGGAAAAGTTCATACATACCAGCATTTAAAGTTAATTTGACACCTCCGCCTGTTTCAGTTAACTGAATGTTTGCATTTTCTGACGATTGTAACTTTTTCTTCATAGATTTTAACTGATTCAGTTCGTAGCAGCGATTTTCACTGGAAATATCATCATTTACGTCCGTTTCACAAACGCTAACGCTCGCTGGCGAAATATCTCGGATTCCAGAATTTTCTGCTTTTTGAATTTCCATCATGATTAAATTTACACCAGTAAATAGATTTAATGATTGTCTGTCATTTCTGACGATTTTTGCGAATTCTAATGAAAAACTACACTTTTATTAATTATTTTCAATTATTTTAACGGAGCGACTTTTTTTTCAAACTTGTTTACATGACGTCACTTCCGCTGTGACCGATGATAACATGGCATGGTATTTCAATGTCTTCACACCTAAAGGGATAGTTACTGTAACAATCAGAAATACTACGCCGGTTTTGGACGCTACATGTATTTCATCGATTACAGTTCAAAATAAATTTCGACAGTACCTGTTGTTTTGTAACAGATTAGGCTTCCTCTATAGTGTCCAAGCTGACAGAAAAGCAATATTTAGATATAAAGTGAATTCTCCAAGCGGTGTGTAGGTTTACGATGCCGGGCTGATCTATGTTGTTGAGTCCACAGGTACATTACATTTACTTACAACTTACAGAAAGCTGCTTCAAAAAGTATCAATTCCGAATGGTGCAAATGGTATCACGTGCAACAAAACGATGGACCGAATTGTCATAACGAGACAGAACCAGTCAGAAATAACTGTGTATAAGGTTACACGTTAACGTGCTTGTAAACTGCCACTGTACTTTTTGAACGTGCACATCATCTACGTTAACTTATACATATGAAACGTAAGTAATAAGCTCTAAAACTGATAAAAATGCAGACATTGCGCGTTAACAACAATAAGATATCGTAGTTCTAATGGATGCGGAAAAAACATACAACATGAAACATTTGTAGCGTCGGATAAAAGTGAGGTTGACATTCAGTTTAGTATAAACCAAATGAGGAGGTTTAAGCCTTTTACATGCATCATAATGAAAAGTGGTTGGTTTTATGTTGCTACGCAAAGAATATTTGTAACCGAATAAGGAACAAAAATATTTTAGTTTATTTAAATACGAATTTATTTTAGTTTGATTACGAAGAAAACTCCGTAGCTTATTGGATCTCTCTCGAACACTCATTCTAGATGTCATCACGCTAAGCCTTGCGAAATATTTTCTAAGCAATGCATTGATTTGTTCTAGTATGTCTTAGAATGTTTTTACACTCTATTTAATTCTATATGGTTATTTTCGAGTATTTTATAAATCTGCTTTAGAGTCATTTTAAGTCAGCCAGATAAGCCAGGGTCACACAGATTAAAAGTTGCATTTCCTTTTTGAAAAGATAATGGTACATATTGATATTGAAAATGATAGTCACCTTAAAATACAGGTGAATTATTGACATATTCTGACCTGATATTTAATCATTTAATTGAATTGTTCTTTCAAATTTAAGTCGTAAAACTGTTTAAAGCAAAATACGCGTTATTGTGTGCTGTATCAAATTTACGAACAATTGAAAAGTATAGTGGCCTTATTTTAGTTAGATACACTCGTAAAACGAAATTCCTATCATATGGACTGTAACTAATAAGGCTTTTGTACAACGTGACAGTCCAATAACATTTCACATTGGACTCGCTGAACATGGTCTTATTGAAATCAATATTTGGACGCTATAGGTCACACAAGAATATTGGGACTTACATGGCCCATATCGGGACTCCAGGTTCGAAACCTGTAAATATAGTTCCTACTGTTTCCTGTATAAAATTGCTTAAATAAAGCTACTTTTTATAATGATTTCCAGTTTTCATGTCTTGCAAGACTACTCTTATTATGAAGGTTTATCGATATACAAACAAAAAAATAGCAAAAAAGTAGTGTTAGCCATGATGCAAGTCATGGTTACTAGACTTGAAAGTATGCTGCGAGTACCCCACTCACTTTTTTTATCTGACACTTCAGATTTCATCATAGAAACCGGTAATATGGGTTTAAATCATCCCTGCAGTAATTCTTCATAACAACTGAAAACCCATTCAATTTCTTTACATTATCTGTGGCCTAAAATCTCCGGGCACCATGCGACTCTATATCTTTCCCAAATTGAAAAAAAAACTTCCTCTCTGATCCTAAATATCGGTCACGGCATGCTCTCGGTTCTGTCGTTCACCAGTAACTTCGTACTGCACCTAAATTAGCCTACGGTGACGAAGTCAAGCAATGAATGAACAGACGAAAACTGTGCACTTCTCGCCATAGGGAGTGTTTTGAGGGTATGAAATAAAGACATGTGCGTTTAAGTCAGTTTTAAGAGTTACACAGTAAACTACAGAATACATTTCGAACAACCCTCATACACATACATGCCTTCCTCCAAGATCGAAGAGGGACACTCGGACAAGGATAAAGGAACTTAAGGATATGTATCTGAGACCAGACAAATGGCTGAGAGAAATCCTTCCGAAGAGTGCAACATGTATCTCCATAAGCTTAAGTAGAACATAAATGTTTAAGACAAGATTAAAGTACGAAAAGCAAAGTTGTCAACAGCAAACTGGCAAACGATAGCACAACGTTTTCGATAATCCCCATACAGCTGAAGAAAATGGTTTAAGAAAAAGGTTGAAGAAAACTGTGGAGTAATAAATCTACCATATAATATTGATCATTGACTGTTAGTCGGTAATTGACGTTACGAATATACAGAAAACACATCTATTATCATGTCAGTCATCCGTACCAACAGTTAAACAAGACGAGATAAAGAATACAAGCTTTTACTCAGTAGATGAAAAAAAAGTGGTAGAGAAGTGTCATAGACTTACCCTCTAAGACAGTTTCAGTCAGAGTCTCTAAGACAGTTTCAGTCAGATGGTACACATTTATCTTAATCGCAGATGACTCATCACTTGAATTATTATTGTTGACAAGTGTCAGAATTTTCATAATACAAACAAGAGCTGTCCCTCACAAGTGACGAATGCCCCCGAAAGAGGTGCCTCACAGTCTGTGTCCTCTCCATGTGCTCAATAAATGTGCTATGTAATTTTAAAATCCTTCCATGCATGACAGAGTAACCATGCATACAGTTTTCCATTACTTTAAACACTAAGTGTGACCTTGACCTTTGAGGTAGGGACTTGGGTCTTGCACGCGACACGTCATCTTCATGTGCTAGACATTTGTGCCAAATAATTTTTAAAATCCTTCGATGCATGACAAAGTTACAGTTCAGACACGAATGTGTGCATATATGCATATATAGAGGAATCCATTACCTTCGAACTGTAAGTGTGACCTTTACCTTTGAGCTAGGGACGTGGGTCTTGTACGCGACACGTCGTCTTGGTGTGCTAGACATTTGTGCCAAGTTATTTTAAAATCCTTCAATGCATGACAAAGTTACAGTCCGGACACGAATGTATGCATATATAGAGGAATCCTTTACCTTCAAACTCTAAGTTTGACCTTGACCTTTGAGCTAGGGACGTGGTCTTGTACGCGACACGTTGTCTTCATGTGCTAGACATTTGTGCCAAATTATTTTAAAATCCTTCAATGTATGACAAAGTTACAGTCCGGACACGAATGTGTGCATATATGCATATATAGAGGAATCCATTACCTTCAAACTCTAAGTGTGACCTTGACCTTTGAGCTAGGGACGTGGGTCTTGCACGCGACACGTCGTCTTGATGTGCTAGACATTTGTGCCAAATTATTTTAAAATCCTTCAATGCATGACAAAGTTACAGTTCAGACACGAATGTGTGCATATATAGAGGATTCCATAATCTTCATACTCCAAGTGTGACCTTGACCTTTGAGGTAGGGACGTGGGTCTTGCACGCGACACGTCGTCTTGATGTGCTAGACATGTGTGCCAAGTTATTTTAAAATCCTTCAATGCATGACAGAGTTACAGTCCGGACACGAATTGTAAGTGGGGACGCACAGACGGACGGACGGACAGACATACGTACGGACGGACGGACAGACGGACAGACGGACGGTTCGATTTTAATATGCCACCCTTCGCAACTTGCAAAGTTGGAAATGCATTTGGAACTTAATAACAACATAAAATGCTCATATATTGGTATCCGTTCAACTCAAAGTCTGATAGACATGCGATATGAAAATATAGCAGATCACTTTTTTACCCCATTCACTTCCTTAGAATTCTACTCTTCCTTACAAAGAATCAAAATCTGCACCAGCAGGTAAATATTCAATAAAAAGTGTATTTAGATTAGTTTCTCCTTTCTCCTTTTTTTCTTGTTTCAATGCTTTAGCTAAGATAACTATATATACTGAACAAAATAAGTACGTTCCGCTGTGTTTAAGTACAGATGTACGTAAATATGAAAAGCAGAGTTAAATTATTTTAACATGTATTCCAAGAGTATTTCAATGTTAATTTGTGTGTAAAATTTTATCTCTCTACGTTCACGGAAAACTGATGAAATGGTTGGTAAAATGTGGTAGGAGTCGTAGACCAAAATCACACATTAATACCGGGGATGGCCACCTTGAGCATCGAGTACTGCCTCGCATCGTTGGCGCATAGAACCGACAAGTGTGTTGATTTCGGCCTCTAGAATGTTGTTCCACCCCTGGATTAAGGCTTGTGTAAGTTCATTGATGTTCGACGGTGGAATAGGGTGACGTCTTACACGCTGGTCCAAATTATACCACAGGTGTTAGAACCCTGCTATCACTTCGATGATTAGAAAATCTTGACTCGTCGGAGAAGAGAACGCTATTCCATTGTTGCCTTATCCAGTGATGATGTGTACGTGCCCACTTAACACTATTTACGCGGTGACGTCGCGTCAATACACAGCCAACGTAAGAACGACGTCCACGTAGACCACCCTCGCGCAGACGATTGCGTACAGTTTGGGCAGATATTCGGTTGAAATGTGTACCAGAGGTATTAGCAGAAGTGGCAGTGACAGTTTGAAAACAATTGCATAGGTGTGTGTTCATGATATAGCGGTCTTGACCAGGCGCTGTGATCCGCGGACGTCCACTACGTGGTAAATCGTCCGTACGCCCTGTTCCTTAAATACGTTGCCTAAGGTTTCGAATATCGCGGCTAGAACTGCCAACAACCCTAGCAACCTAATTCGTCGCCATACCAGCATTTAGCATGCCGATGCCACGTTCACCCAAATTCGGTGGAATTTTAGACATATCAAAAAGAAAGAAAACTTAATGAAAAAAAGTTTTTTTCAACGTCTTTTTCTTATTAACAACAAAGTCTATAAAACCAGACTACAATGTTTGATTTTATGAACACGTATTATACTGGTCCGTGCATGCACGAGAAAATCGATTTTGAATTTTTATTTTTTTGTGTAATGCGAACAATCCAATTAAAGTTGGTTTTATTTGACACATAATCGTTCGTCCGAACAGATGTAGGGCATTAGACATGTATATTTCCTTTTATAACATTAAAAACATATGTATAGAAATCGGAAGTTTCTTTTTTTGTTCAGTATATGAGCCCGACTACACGTTCTCTCTGAGCTGAAAACGGTCCGTAGTAGTTACGCCAGTTAAATTTTGTAACCAGGAATCAAAACATCTGGTTCCAAAAGTAAAATAAGGATCAGACATCTTACAAATTGAATATTACAACTGAAATGCTTTAGTTCAAACCGATTGCAATCTGTTAAATCAAATTATATATTTTATTGTAAAGCTTTCCGCAATGGAGGGTGGTCTTAACATTAACATCATGATTCCAGGCTTTTCCGAAGCCTGCATAAGGTAGGTTGGTTCAGCAGTCTGTTGGATTCAAAAACAATCTCATATCGAATTTTTATCAGAGGAAGGGTGAATAAGGTCACATTTCTTCTTTAAGCTCATAAGACACTGTGGAAACAGCCTCGATAACCTAATCGGTATACCACCGCTTTTTTGCCGGAAGCCGTATATTCCAATCCAGGCTGCGTCACGTCAAAGACGTGACAACTCCCTTGCATCATGAAATCATTAAAGGGGTTGTGTCAGAAAGCATTCCACTTCAGGGAGAAAACAGGTATAGTACTTATTACTGTTGCGAAAGAGCTTTGAAGCTACATCAAGTATGTTTTTTTTTTTCCTTTAAAGCCTTTATGTTGGTCATTTTACAACGACCTGTAGAAAGTTTGTTTGTTTTCTAAGTCTCATATCTGTATAAATATTTACACTCAAATCACAACAGAGATTAAACATTTAATATACATACTTCATTATAGGTTTCTGTTTAGTTGTGACTTTAACAAAATACTCCGACTTGGAATCAAAATGTATTTAAAGAACACCAAATAAAGTATTTATTTTGCGTGACCTTCGTTTTCCGTTTAATTACATATAAAACCTCTGTACGTATCTATGAATAGTTTTCCTTTGCAGTAAAACCTGTAATTTTCGTTTTGTACGCAGCTAGTCGGAGGAACTATAGCAGCTCAAACAAAAACACCATTTCGAAAAGTGTTGTCACCTATTAGTTTCACATTCACAACATGAATCCGTGGGTCTTTAAAATAAGCTATGAACAGTTTATCCATTGACATACTAAAAGTTAGAAATATTGCTCGGTATGTTGATTGTCTGTGGAGTTTCAGTTTGGACTTAAGACCCGAATCTTCGCTGTATGACGTAGAATAAATATATAATCCACATTGTAATCGTTAACAAAAGATTCATCAGACTCGAAGCACTGCAACTTATTTGTTACTTCGCGATATTGAAGGATTTTAAAACTGCCCTTTTCATTTGTAAAACCTGAACTGCAACCATAATGAAGTCCTATGTGTTTAATCCGACGAAAATGCTCGAATTGTGTTGTCCTAAGATCCAAGTACCAACCACCGTCTCTATCCTCACACGAAACTAACATCTTATCCTAAACTGCCTGCACACATTTTGGATGATATACCGTTTGTACATATTTCTTTTCTCTCAGTTCATTGTCTTGCACATCAATTAAAGGCAATTGAACAGGAATGTGAGATATGTGGCCACAGGAGTCTAGAGAGACCTTTATATTCACAGTAAGGGTCTTAGCCAATAATAGACCAGCTTCTGTATTTATAATCAGCTACTGCATAGCTACATTTACAGCAGGTAAAAGTTGATAAATGATGGTGTACATGTTTAAAAAGGTTAAAAACTTCTTATTTGAAAAAAAAGGATAAAAATGAAGAAAAATATTTCGTTTATTTACGCTTTTCAATAGCATCCATGCACATTTAACATATATGGTGGTTAGTACATTGCCAATGTAATACCATAAAAGAATGCATTTTTTCTTTGAAAGTGTTGAGTTATGTAAAGTTTGCTATGTAACTAAATTTTTCAAGTAAGCTAAAGTCTAAGAAAATTGCATTTCTTTGATATCTTTCCTAAACAAAACATTTATTTTTGATAAATCTTTTCAACTTTCACATCATTCTCTAAAGTAAGAATAAGTTTTCTGCATATAAAATTTGTTCAAGTTATCAAACATTGCTAAATATACCTATGAAAACACATGTAAAATATTTTAAAAAACATTTTCACCGTTGGGTAATAAACTAATTTCTTAAAAAACAAAAACAGTAGGAAAAAAGCGATCAACCAATTATCTCTACATGTCAATAAATTTAATGGTCTGTTTATTCGACTAAAACAATTAAGGGATTCGACCTCCTGTGGTTTTGGGGGTGGGGGGCTGGGGGTGACTTATGATGGAGATTTTAATTTTCTTTAAGAGAATATAATTAGTCTTCAAGAGACAAACAGTAAGGCAACTTGCTCTTACAAGAGTAATTTGTCCTGGTTTATAACTGAGAGACTTAACTACCAATACTTCATTGTCGTCACTCAATAAAAACAAAAATAATATCAAACTGAGTCGCGAATTACCAAAGTCCGATAAAGCAAGACTTTCGTTCTCAAGAACTGCTATTCCATTAAACCACAGTTCTCTTTTGTCCGGGGTAGAAACACTGAAAGTATAGCCGTGGTTTAATTCAATGTCATAATTTGTTTGGTGCCCCTTACCTCCTTTTAGCTTTGTCGTGTCTTTCCTTGGTATGTTAGTGTTTCTTTGACATTTTCTTTTTCAACACTGATACCATCACTCGAATTTCTAAATACGTCAGGCACGGTGCTTGTTTGATTATCTTTCCCAGTCGATGAGATATCAGTCTCTGGTCTGATCTCGGCCTTTTCTTCTATTAGTAAAGACTCTTGATGTATATACTCAGGAGGAACAGTACCGTCACTGTCTTTGGAAGGACTCATATCTCGATCCAAGACACAATGTTTTTTCCGGATGTTGATGAATGTAGGGCTTTTGGTTTTTAAATTCCTACTTTGTAAGACTTGTTTGTAGGGGAGTAAACCATGTGATCTTTGTTCTTTTCATATGATAGTCCAGCAGAGGTTTATCAATTTTGTCCAACAATTTTAACATATCTGCTTTAAAGATCACAAGCTCTTGTTTTTTGACTTTCGATGTTAAGCTGTTCTATCTTTGTCTGAAAATCTTCCAAATGTACTAAAATTGATATTGTATATAAAAATAGGTCGTCTGGACTACCAGTCTCAATAATGGTTTCTAGCACGTTTTTGTCCCCTCGGCTGATTTGAAAAGTATCTCGATGTTTTCAATTGTCTTCGCACCTTCATTATCAGCATCTAGATGGATTTGCGTTGCATATTCAACAATGTGCTTGGTTTGACGATCAAACGCTTCGATCATTTTACTGCGAAGTGTTTCTACTTGGCATTTAGTGGTTTCGGCTGTCTTCCTCGTCTCCTCAGTTTCCTTTTTAATTTCTTTAATTGCAAGACAAGAACTGGAAAGCACGTTCTGAAATTCATCTCTTACTTTCTTGGCAAACTGATTATTGATTTGCCAACATTTTCAATTTCGACGATTTTATCTGCACAATTCTTGTGATGCTCAGATTTAAGAAGACATAAACAACATAACATTGCACCTTGATCGATGCAGTAGAACTCGATTGGCTTGTTTTTGTGCTCTTTACATGTTGTCCATATCAAGGCATAGTTCCAGAGAATCTTGGTCGTCAGAACTGAGAAGAATGTGAGTTCTTGTTGCTTTAAATGATTTGTGGAAATCTACACAGTCTTGACATAAATATTTCACAGCTGTTGAGTTCATTCCACGGTATTCACAGGGCTCGCATGGTAGTATTACAGGCGAGGACATTTTATCAAATTGAATGTAGTGTAGTACACACTCACCTGCAATTTCTGGTACACAGTCCAACGTTTCTAAAATATTATATGATTTGTTTATTTAACACCATAGTTTACTAGGCCTATAAACGATAACATGCAAATCAACTATCAACCTGGTAAAATCCATAATGCATTAAGCAATAATTATTTCTATCAGAAAAGTGTTAAAAGATCGAAGCAGAAGCTGTTCTACGCTCAGATCGATTTTAAATGAAATACAAATAAGAGAATAAGCGAGGATTTACATCTTTATATTTTAAAAGAAAAAAAATGTAATGCAGCATTAATATTAAGACAAAGTATTTCATTAAAAGCACTACCTTATTGGGAAACAATCGGTCTTAAATGACAAAAACGGAAAGTCAGAAACCTTGAAAATATTAAACAAAGCATAGAAACTGGCATTAAATAGTTGCATCCTGAAAAAATCACATGCAAGCTTGATTTTTATCAACTATTCCCAAAATTAAATGTCTTCATAAATAACTTCTTACTTTCAAAACATAAATAATCTCATGTTTGTAAATTCAATCAAATACAATTTTATGTAGCAAAAATATAGCAATATGATCATTGATTACAAAGACCCGTATAACGTAATCAGATATTCACTGTATTTGGTCGATACGCGATATAGTTTTTCATGTAATGTGTCCCGTTCAGTAACACTCTTTGTTAGATTAAACGGTGTGACACGACAACTTTAAAAACTCAAAAGATATTTTATTATTAGGACAATTAAATTCATGCACATGCGGCTTGATAGGATTAGTGGATAAGTAGGATTCGACTCCGGCTATTGAGGTGAGTTCCTTTTTCAAGAAATAATTTCACAAGATACATTTGTTCTCCAACAAATGCAATGAGGTTCATTGTGTTTTCAAACATTCGCGGTAAAGAGATTCTAGAACGAGCTTTATTTTTGGTATCACTTCCACTAACGGTGCAGGAGTCTCGCACTTTTTCAAGCTTTTATCTTTCTCATATATCAAACATTACGGTAGAATCTATCGTAGATTCTATAACAAATGTCTACGTCCCTGTAAAGAGTTTGACATAACGGGATGAAAGAAAGAAAGAAAGAAAGAAAGAAAGAAAGAAAGATGGATCGATGGATAGATGGATAGATGGATGGATGGTAAGGTAGGTAGGTAGGTGGGTGGCTGGCTGGCTGGTAGGTAGGTAGATAGGTAGGTAGGTAGGTGGGTGGGTCGCTGGGTAGGTAGGTACGTAGGTAGGTAGGTGGATTGGAGAGTAGGTAGGTAAATAGGTTATCTGCAATAAATAGCCTAGGAAGAGAATAAAACATAATGTTTACAGGAAAGTCTTCGTATGTCAATGTACAAGATAGACTACTGTTTGCGAAAATAATAACGTTATTTCGAGGTGGCGTATCCCATGGGAAATGACGTTATTATTCGAGTCAACTGTACTATATCTGTTTTGTATTATGGCACATTTGTTCCGTTGCGCTGTTGTTACTGCCTCTGTTTATTGTAGATAGACCATGTTTTCAATTGTAGATAGATCACCGTGTTACATGTAATCTCCGCCCCATACACAGTGCAAGTTATAAGAAATCAAGTACATTGGTTATCTGTAGATATGCGCAGTTACCATTATACAAATTTTGATATGCGGTCACTGCGTACAGACTTAATTCATATTACATTAATACTTCTTTAATGTTTCATGATAAGAAATTTTATGCTTTCATATTCTTTTGTGACCGCTTTTCAAAAATGACAATGTTTTGTGTTTTTAAATGCATGTCTGTATTTGATTACCTGCTACAAGTATATGCATTGATTTTTAATCGAGATGTGGCTTTTTGTTGAAAGGGTATTTTAAAAGCTTATAAAATAGTTTGAAATCTGGTTTCGTCTAGGTATCAAGTGACATTGACATTTTCAAATCCTATTTACTGTCCATGTATGTCTGAGAGACAAAGAATAAACACCTTTTTTAAAACAAATGTATGGTACATATCGATTTTGTATAATTCGATATATATGATTTTACAGATCGTTTACGCTATTTGTAAACACTTTATAGAGTGAGAACCAAATTTGTTCATAATATGATCAATACGCAAAAAAGGGAAGAACGAATGTTCAAGCACAGAATAAATTCATTGAATAATTTAAACACTACATACATATTTTCATAGAGTACGCATGGGAAATGGGCGCTGAACCTTACTGGTATTTACCTTTACTTAATATCGGATAGTTTTGAATATGCGGTAAGTTGGTTACAAACACGTGCTCTATTGCTATGCTTATTATGAGAGCATGCAACTAAATAGGTACTACAATAAATTCTTTCAAATATTCCTCAGGGAATAATAAGTATAACTTTTTTCTGTTTAAAACAACTCTTTAATACAGTATTCCCTGAGGAATATTTCATTTGAAATAATTTAGTATTAAAATAAAACTCCTTGAACAAGATGTTTGCACAAGATCCTGAATTAAAGTGTTGCTTTAAACAGAACAATGATTAGGTAAAAGTTTGGGAAAAAATACTGACATCACTTTTTCTGTCCTCATACTGATTCAGTTATACTCCAATATTTGTACAGAGGCGATATTAAGAGCTCGTGTAAAATGTTGTAATAAGAAGGAAACGCCTTCGTCCGCAAACCATGCTGAGTGTTAGCTAATAAAGCAAAGCTTGAAATCTAAATATATTTTGAGTGCTAAAAATGTGTTGCCAAAGCTTGACATTTTCGTATTTCATGACTTTGTAAAATTTGACGCATTAACAGAACCTAGTTTTACAACCAAGTTGCAAGCTAGAGTTACAGTAATTCCAGCACCTCGGATTCTCATGGGCAAAATTATTATTCGAAGACAATTAGTATACCATAAATTGTGTAATTTTAGCGTGATGACAATTTCGCGATTTGTGAGAAGACAGACTTATTCATGAATTCTGAATTGGCGAAGAGAATTCTTTTACAGCAAATATATGTGAAATCTTTCGCGAAATGTTTTAACTAGCAAAGTGAGAAATTCGCGAAAAAAATAGAAAATTAATTCATTGCAAATATTACTCAATTTACAGTAATCACACTCTGTTACACTATGGACAACTATGTTCAAATAGAGAGTGAGTGTAAGGAACAGTAACCCTGTAAATAATATGAACCGCTATGGTTTATAGTGCCACAGAGAATGTATTATCAGGCCTCCTAAGTCGCGGCATCGAAATACGTTTCACAAAATTATAGGATACTGACCGACAAAACAAACGTAACTGTACCAGTTGACTTAATTATTATACCCGGTGCATTTTAAAAAGAATTCTCCTAGAACAGAGGCACAAAAGAAAACACTGACACGTCAAAAGTGTCTATTTCGTCAATGTTTCTCCATATTTGCAAGTTATGTTTTCTTTCGTTAAATGTTGATTATTTGAAGCTGTGCCTTCGAAATATGATCGTCCGGCTGATTTGATCTTTGTAACCGATTTGTTTGATTGGCTTATTTCTCATCTCGACCGTCACGATGCTTATTTTTGTACGGTCTTTGACTTGGTGGCGTCGTTCATATCATGAACTGTTGAAGGAGTAAGGTTAAATATCCTGACATTCTGTTACCGTATCGTATCCCGGTCGATAATCTATAGGGTTTTTGGTACTGTTGATGTGCAAGAATCTTTGTCCTGTCTTTCAATGGCATTTATTTCTTTCCTGCTTCACAAAATTCGTTCGTGAATATCGTGTATACTCGTGATATTCTGCGGAGCACCTGTTATGTCTATCTCTATCTCCTCAAATTTTCAATTTATGATTCATGCATTTTCAGCTATTGCTTGCATCAAAGTACACTTCTCAATTTTGATTCTGCATACGTTTCGACATGTGTTCAGTCGTATTCTTTAATTCTTCCGTATGATGTAATATCAACATGATAGAGTGAAAATAAGTGATTTAATAACTCTGCGTATAAATTTATCAGACTCTTCTGTGGAAACAACGAGTTTGTCTGCGCACACATCTTTCACTTTGTTGAGAAAATACTTTTAAAACATTTTAGATTGTTTGATTATTTTCTGGTATTCGAACACTGACGGTCTGTAACGAGTTCTACTCCTTACCTTGAATTATCATATGTTTCCTTTAATCTCGAGACGGTATATTTAGATTGTAAAATGGATTTATTTAAACCAACAAGAAGTTTGTCTATAAACTTGCTGTTATTGCTATCTTCAAAGCACCATTTATCAACTATGTTTTCACTTTTTTTGTGACCGTCACTTGCCAAAAAACACGGCCACATATCAACTCCTTATGTTTCCACAATAAAACTCTACTTGTTTATTTGTATGCTTGATACACGATTAAGAAGCTTAATTTTGACAATGGCAAATAATTTCAAATATAGATATTTCGGTGTTTTCTTGCAGCTGTACAACTTTTGTGAACTTCTGCACAATCCTTACATTGTTCGTCTTGGCATGTTGAACAGTATTAAGTTGCCTCAGTTTGAATCTTTTTCTCTGTAATTACAAGGCTCACATGTATGTGATTCATAAAACTTCTAAAATCATTTGTGTTCGTAAAGCGAACATTTAACGATATCTTTTTCTCGAAATTCGTTAACTAAAGATTAAATGCTACTCTTTTAGAAACGTAATGCCTTCAGTTCAATGTTTTACAGATAAGCTGTAAAGTCTGCAGTTCGTTCTCGTTTATCATCAAATAGTGTTCAATAGAAGAAGGTGACTTGTACAAGATGACTCAACACAGTTAACAAAAGATGGATGGAGTTTATGAAAGGAAATTGTAATGTTGTACGTGTCATTTCTGTAAGTAAGGATATAATAATATCATTAACAACAAAATAATAACATAAATAAAAGTACGTTAATCGGTTAGAAAGAAATCGACCCTTTCTAACAGGGATATGCGTTGTCACCATGTAAAGTGTGTCTGGGAAAGTGAAAAAAACTATTTCAAGATGAAAAAAAAACCATACTACGTTACTCGCATGTAACGATATAAAATATAGAGCACAAAAAATATACATAGCTTTTTCAGCCTAGTGGAAATCATTTTATGCTATAATCTTTTCAGCTATAAGTTTGTTTTCAGTTGATAACACAGTATCTCTTTTTTATTAACACAGCTTGATTTACAGATTGTGTAAATATTTGCATAATCTTTATCTGCTAAGCGCACGATGCAGTTCGTACGTTTAAATGGTTTTAACATATAACGTCCTTACTACATGTCTATACCCAATATTTCATGTAATGATTCCACGTTTATATATTCTCAGTCAAAAAAGAATGTGTGCATGACTCTTTCTCGTGAAACGTTGTAACCAGTCGACCAATGGTTGTCAAATTTTCAGCACAGAATAAGTACACTTATATCATTTAGTTGCACTCAGTTGAGGTCATATTGACATTTCCTTTGCTCTTTAATTTGACGTAAGCTCTTATGCAATATTTTGCACGTGAACATAATGCTGCATTCTTTTCTTGCGATTTCAATGTCGTATCAGTATCTAGGACATTAGTTCTAAAATGAAAACACATAATATTACAAATTTTATGCAGAATAGCGATGCCACGCCTTAGCAATCAAGACAGACTCCATGCGCTAGTACTTCTGGCGTCTGCAACTTCCGTTGATGACGTTGCAAGGCAGTTAAAATGTCATATGAATACAATTTCACGTCTCAATGTTCAATTTAGACAAACTGGAGTCATTTCTGATAGGCCCAGATCAGGTTGACCGAGGGTAACAACAGCTAGGCAAGAGCGTTAATTAACCCTTACCCATTTACGTTAGCGTTTGAAAACGGCGACAATTACGGCAGTTCAGCTTTGTGTCTGTAGATATTAGCTAGTTTTAGGAGAAAAGCGCTGTGTTAAACCTATCCTACAGTTCACTGAGTACTTCCTTTCAAATCTGCGAGTTTTAAAATTGACCCCTTCTTTATAAATCATCTATAAAATTCACGTTTTTCTGCCAAACACATGGAAACATTGATGCCACCATATCAACCATAAATTAACCTTTAATTTGATCCAAATATGCGTATATGTAAAATATCGATTTTCGCACATGTTTGTCTAAACCCTATGCACACTTTCTTTTTTGACTGAGTATAAATATAAATGCATTTGTAGGTGATGATGTACAGATGAGTACAAGTAAGTATCGTAATGAAAACTCAAGAGCCGTTAAATATTGCATCACCTGCCAGGAGCCACAGTATAAGACATGTTCCGACATACATAAAAGCAGTAAAGCAACAAGAAACCATTTTCTTGTACATACAGCGGAGTTAAATGAAAAGTCCAAGACAACCAGAGATCTTGAAAGTTTTCAAAGGTGCAATAACCACCAAGAAAAGCAAACAGAATATTATTTCATAGATCATAAGCATATGCTATGCAGCACCTGTTTGTTGAAGATACAAGAACTTGATTGTAAAGCGATAGTTGAAATAGAAACTGTCGGGGAACAGTTGATAAAGAGTAAGTTTGACGAGCAAATAAAGACGGAATTAGATAACACGATTCGTCGCTGCCAGAACGAAGTAGGAAAAATCCAAAATATGAAAGAAACTAGCAGGAATGAAAGACAAAAGATTGAAAAAATATTTGAAAACCAAAGACAAAAAATAATTTCTGCATTTGAGAACTGCGAGAAAGAAATATTAGAGCAAATAGATACAAATGTCAAAGCACAGAATTTATCTTTAAATGCTGCAGAAGAAAACATGACGAAACCACTAAAAACAGCCGAAGAAAGTAATAATATTCTGCAAGCAATTACAAGCGGTGGTTCAAAGGCTGATGTTTTCCGTGGTGCACTCTCTGTTTCTCAACAGTTCAGCGATCTTCAAAAAGACGAAAACGCTTTAAGTGCCAAGTTATTTTTACATTCCTTGCAGTCACCTCCTGAAATGGACACACTATTTAGATCCGTTGATAGTAGATCTGTTTTGGAGATTACTACAAATGTCAGTACAAAAACATTCACGCTTTGTGATAATCGCAGTACGGACATAGAGAGCCTTTTAGAAATTGCTATGCAATCTACTCTCAATAGGGCCGGAAATCTAGCACACGACTATACATGCTCTAGTGCCGACGCTGAAACTGAAGAAAACCAAACTAAAGGTGTTGATAAGCGGACAAATGGAGGTGATCAACGTCATGTAGTCCAAACAGGTTATGAACTTAAAACAACATCGCAGTCAGCAAACGCAATCAAGACTAACGGAAGTAAAGACAAGCTTGAAAGTGTGCCTTCTGCAGGTGTAACTGTATGTACACAAGATGGTAAACATCCAGTTATAGTTGACATGGTAACATTAAAAGATGGCTGTCTAGTGTTATCGGATATGAAATGGTCAAGGCTGATCCGCTTAAACAAGGACTTAACATTCAAAGATACGTCAGCTTTATCACATACACCAGAAAACATGACAGTTCTAGACGAAAGATTCTTAGTTGTCTGTTTGCCAACTGCCAACCGCATAGCCTTTGTTTCCGTTTCGTTTGAGTTCAAGTGGATGAGAAACTTTAAAACCATGTATACACCAAAAGGAGTTTTTGCCATTGACACCAAACGTCTCCTTGTTGCAATGGTTGATGATTACACAATGAAATGGTAGTCACTACAGACGGGCGTCTACTGCAGGATATAGGAAAATCAAGGCCGATACTGGATGCTGGTCGAATTTCATCCTTCAAACTATCAACAACTGCAGCAAGAAATTACCTCTAGTGCTGCAAGACATCTAATGTATTGTTCTGCTTTGAGGCTGATGGAACAGAAAAATTCAAACACAACATCTTGTCCCCAAATGGAACATATATTGACAGTGCCGGAAAAATCTTTGTGCTCAGTTGTGTCGGAGTGCTACATGTTCTGTCAAACAACGGCATGCTTCTACATCAGGTAGAAATTCCAAGTAGAGCGAGTGGTATCACGTGCAGTAGAACGATGGACAGCCTATACATTTCAAGACACGACGAACCGTTTATAAGCGTTTACAAAATAAAACGTTAACGCTCTAGATTGAATGACAGCTTAGATAACGAACGTCACAGATAGCGTAAGGACAGAAATCACAAAAAGCTGTTTAGAAGCTTGTTGTCAGGATGCACAAAGCAGACAATCAGTTGGTATGAGACTAAACATTTGACTGGCATTTATACTTTTTTGGTGTTTATAAGACTCATAGCTACTTTGTCTGTTGAGTAATGATGAGGCATTTGTGACATATCTTGATATTGCTAGTTCAGTTTAAAAGTGGTTTCGACTTATAAATGTTTGATACATCGATATTTAGTTACTTACATACATGTACACCGGCTGTGCAACATGTACTACTTTTCAAGAACAAAATAGTTCAGTGGTCAATCTGCTCAAAAATTTACGACAACCAACTCTTATTATCTTTACATCAAATTTTCATTTGATTTTATTTCTGCTTTAACTGATACAGAAACAATAAAGTGATTGATCAGTGTGCCTATATGTCTTACAGCATGTTATTGAACATACATTATAAGGCATAGTTACATTGAAATATTTTACAGAAATATATCATTAAACTTAAACAAGCTTTACCAGGAAAGCATAGGAAGCTTTTATTAGTGTGTTTGAGATCGTTTATCATCATTGTGATCTTTATAGACAGAGAATACTAGTAAAACTTACGATTATACGGTTATTTCATTTTAATAAAACATCAACGTTTATTTGACAGACATATAGAAGACGTCTGTAATTAGAAACACTAATATAAATAGTGGTACTTGTACCAGTCACAAGAAATTGACTAAGTAAAGGTATCATCCTCCATATGTTACCTTGTCGTGAGATTTCAACTGATTATTTGAAACGAATTCAATTTACTCTTATATATGTTTCTTTAAGAACCATTGAAATGGAAAGCGAGGAACTAAACATATATGTATTCACAGTAGATGTTTTTGCCAAGACTACAAAGTGCCGTGTTATTTGGCTTCAGCCTAGGAAATGTGCATACAATTTTCTTTTATATAAAAAAGTTGTTCAGTTTAGAGATTTTAGCATAATGTTTTTCGAAATAAATTGAACAAAGTGTTGAGTTATTTTGTTACAGTCTGTGAAAGTTGTATCGGGAGAGTTGTATACAAAAGACTGCAAAGACAAACAAGTTGTTCACTTTAGGTATAGAATATATGCAAAAAAGATTGCATATTTTACTTCATTAATGAAATGAGAGTGGTGTTAAAAAACAAAGTGAATTTTAAAGAGGGTTTTATGTATAGATGAATTGGTCACAATAAAAGCTGCATTTATAATATGTTGAAATTAAATGTCGCAAAAATTTAGTTTTGCTGCAAAATATGATGTCTCTTAACTATCAAAATGGGACTTAAAACTGTATGTCTGCGAAATCACATGAAATATATTTAAGTTATGTTTTCTCGCACCAAAATTATCATTGATAATAAATTATTAATATCTTTTTTTAAACACAAACAACAGGAAATGAAAAATAAGCCTACTATCTCTACATCTCAAAATAATCACAGAGATCAGAACCCCTGCGATTTTGGAAGGGGTCATTTATGAGGGAGTTTTAATTCATTTAAAAGAAACTACATATCTTTCCACTCACGGTGGTATTTTAAAGTCCCATTTTTACTTCAGATACTCATAAATACATAAAAATACAGATAGCATTGTGTTTCACTTCGTCTAACGCAATGTTTTATTTGCATATATACAATGTACGTCGCTTTTTACACGGAATAAAAAAGTCAGACAACGAGTCTTATTTCTTGCAACCTCATTGAAAATTTACTGCGCCCTGTTTATAGCATGTACTTTCAATTTAAAAAGCAGTGCTAGGAATGTTCTTTCAACAAATCTGACAATTTCACCGGTAAGATATTTTTCTTCAAGTTGTTAATGTAAGAGCTACACGTAATTTTACATCAAAAGAGTCAATAACTGTATAGAAGCAATGACAAAATGCCAGAATTTTCTTAATAGCTGCACATTTATCACTGGCCTTGTAAAGTGGGAAATTCATTTGGAATATTGGTATCTGTTCAACTCAAAGTCTCGGATAGTCATGCGATATGGAAATATAATAAATGACACTTTCACTCCTTTCCCTTTTAAACTTATTTTTTCTTCAAAAGAATGTGCAAGTAGATTATGATATGCACTGGTTGCAAAAACAAAAGTATTGCCCGCCAGCATGTTAATGTGTATAGGTTAGTATCCCCTTTCTCTTTTTTATCTAGTTTTAATCCTTGAGCGAAGATAATTAGCTTTTTCTATCGTCTACATTGTACTGATACCATGCAAGGCCAAACTGATTATGTTGTTAGACTTTGTATTGACACATATCACAGATTTTAAAGTATCTAATTTTAGAAACAGACATATATAAATTTTATCGACCTTAATATTTCTCAATATATTAGGTTTATTAATAAATTATTGTAAAATTACACAGTCTATAAGAATGTTTCCGTTACGAGACTTACATGACGGGATTATGTGGAAAAAGGTATAACAGCTTCACATATTTTAGTAAGAAATACGTTCCAAGTACCGTTCACAGTAACTACTGACCATTTAAAGTACACTTACTTATTCAAATTAGATGTTCTAACATTAGACCTAATGCATTCTTATGCCGCCGTCATATAAAGAAATCCTAGGGTCGGAATCTACATGATGAAGAAGAAATGCCGCTATTAATATTGGAGTTGATAAATTGTACTGAATCTTCGTCGTGTTGTTGATGTTGTTCATTGGGCATTTTTGTTTTTGTTTAAGCATCATCGGTTGGACCATTGGAGTTAAAATGATAAAGTGTTTCTTTGGGATGAATATGTCACTCTTCCGAAAGAACAAAATGTAGCAGTTTGACAAAAATGTCCTCAATTGTGTTAATTATTGTCATTGAAAAAAATACATAAGGAATATGACTGAAACCGGTGATGTACATTGAAGTCCGTATACATTGTAAACTTCAGACATGCACATCGCACTTGTTTCTATCACAGTTAGGGTCATCGTATCTAAAATCATAGCAAGTAATTTACGGATTTAAATAATTAAAATGAAGCAGTGTATATACTCAATCACTCTTGGTACATGTAGTATATTATTAAGTTGGTTGAGATTATGTTTCTGCATATTTTATCAAGCAACGGACCTGATTTCAAGCTCGCTGAAGCCGAAGGCTCTAGAGGATGGATTAAATGACGGTCGTCTTAAAGTGTATACACTGTGGCATCGGTCAGACCAGAAATCGGGCCATGTCATTGGAAAATCTTTGAGCGTGTTCTTTCTATGATGCTACATATTTTTGTGCAGTCGTAATTAAACCCTGATTGATAATCATTTACTATATAGCGCGTGTATTGTTATTTAGATTGTTAGGTCAAATATATTATCTGTACGCTGATAACTAGTGAATTGTTAAATAGGAAATGTGATTTTATATGCCAATTGGTTCAAAAGTAACACATATAACAACTAGTAGCTACTAACATTTGCACATGTTATATAAATATAAACATGCATGTACATATTTTTACTAGTGTTATAACTGTTTTTAAACGCGAATTGTACACCATAATAGGAACTCTCACCTTACTGTGTTGGTGGAATGCCTGTAAAGCAATACGTATTTACAAATTTAATTGAATAATGTAAACTTGGTGTCTGGTGCCTTTACATTTTGTTCTTCTTTCGCAATCACGAGTTCGAGTTAGCTATATACACTCGAGATCTATAAAACAAACACAGTTTCATGCTTTGAATGGAATCCGCTTCAGTCGTATGTGGTTTGCATATTCAAATTGTATAGATACCGATTTAAATTGTAGCGCAAATGCAGAATAGAAACTCCGGCATTTCATGATCTAAAAATTAAAGTCGGACTAAACATGTATAAACTCAAATGTATTTTTTGTCACCCAAAGGGCAGTTACTATGTCATTTTACCTGTTGTACTTGTAGAAAGAGAGTCCTAGAGCATATAAAACTCGCTTAAAATAACATATATCATAAAAAAGCAAATGCATACCATGAAAAAAAGAACGTTAAAACATTAAAGTTTTAAGGCAGTTTTTCTCTTTTCAGGCAGATATTATGTAGACGTAGTTTGACATGAATTACAAAAATGGAGTCATGTGACCCATGCAAAGTTAGAGCGGCGGACACGAAGGCAGTAAAGTACTGTGTCTCATGTCAAGAGCACCAATGCCAAGTTTGTTCTGTGGTTCACAGTAGTAGTAAAGCAACCAGGACACACCTTCAAATTGATACTGCAGACTTTAATAAAGATTCGAGAATCGATCAGGATTTGGAATCTTATCAGAAGTGCCTTAAACACACAAAGGAAACAAATTTCTTTTGCACGGACCATAATCATTTATTATGTAGCACTTGTTTACTAAGCGCAAACAAACTAGGTTGTAAGTCTATTGCTGACATATCATCTGTTGGAGAACGTTTAGTCAGATGCAAGTTTGATGATCAAGTGAAACGTGACTTAGATAATGTTATACGTCAGTGCACTGAGGACGAAAAAGATATCCAGAATTTGATCCAGTCAGGCAAGAGCGAACGAGAACACTTACAAACATTCTTTCGAGACGTCAAACATAAAATAATATTGCTCTTTGAAAAATATGAAAAACAGATTTTAGAAAAGGTAGATAAAAACTTCGAAGTTGAATTCAAAGAGCTAAATCAACACTTAGAAAATTCCAAAGATACTTTGAAAAAGGCGAAGGACAATAGAGAAAAACTTAAAGCAGTGACAGAAACTGGGCTGACAGCCGACGTTTTCCGATGCATTCTATCCATAACCGATCAAAACGGCAGTCTTCGGTTAGCTAGTTCAGGTAAAGAGACAAACGTCTATAGGCATATGCTTAAACTTTCAACACATGCGTCACTCCTTCTTAAAAGCACACATCCTGCTGTGCTTTGCGACACCACTTTCTCTGTTAAAAAGCCTCCCCAATATCTTTGTATCGTAACTACCAAAGAAAAGCTGTCGAAAACTGCCAAAGAAGTCGCTAAGGGAACAGTCAAGGATTCACCTACAGATTACAGTAAATCGAGCGCAGATGCAGACACCGAAAATGGGGAGGAAAAAGCAGACGACATAGGTGTGAATTTAGTGTCAGACGATGGCAAGAATCAGTTAAATGATGAACCTGCAAATTCCGCCCGATTCTGTTGCAATCAGACTAATATAAAGATAGTGCGTGTTTCCAATATTCGAATACTCACACCGGATGACAAACAACCAACCATAGAGGGAGTCACAACACTGAATAATGGAAGAATGATAGTGTCAGACACAACTGGATCAAGACTTATTACTCTCAATGAAAACTTTACTTACAGTCATGAACTATTGTTAGCTGAAGCACCAGGAGTTTTGACAGTTCTTACTCCCGATTCAATAGCCATGTGTTTACCAACTTCAAACAGAATAGCAATAATTTCAGTCAAAAATGAAATGGAATGGACTAGGACTTTTAAAACACAACATTCACCGAGAGGAATTAATGCATTCGATAACAATCGATTGTTTGTTTCTATGACCGATGATAAAATGGCATGGTATTTCAATGTCTTTGAACCTAAAGGAGCAGTTATTGAAACAATCAGAAATACTGCACCAGCTTTGGACGCTACATGTATTTCTTCAATTAAAGTTACGGACAAATTCCGACACTACCTGTTGTGCTGTAACAGATTAGGCTACCTCTATAGTTTCCAGGCTGACGGAAAAGAAATATTTAAATACAAAGTGAAATCTCCTAGCGGTGTGTACGTTGACGATACTGGGCTGATCTATGTTGTTGAGTCCACAGGTACATTACATTTACTTACAACTTTCGGAAAGCTGCTTCAAAAAGTATCAATTGTGGAGGGTGCAAATGGTATCACGTGCAACAAAACAATGGACCGATTTGTCATAACGAGGCAGAACCAGTCAGAAATAACTGTGTACAAGGTTACACGTTAACATGCATGTAAACTGCCACTGTACTTTTTGAACGTGCACATCATCTATGTTAACTTATACATTCTAACCTGCATTAGCGGTCACCTATATATAACGTGATCCTGTCTTTAACGGTCAGTCTAAGGTGCGACGGCAGGAAATTACTCTAAATGTAACCTGTCTATAGCGTGACCCTGTTTAACGTGGTCAGCGGCCACTAATTTTAGTCCGGAACTGATTATAAAACGGCCAGTGACGGGTTTTGTACGAGAACTTTAAAAAAATACATCTTGCAAGTAATAATATTACGGCAATTAGCCGGAAGCGTAAATTAAACAGCTGGTTGAAACCGATTAAATGTGGATTATGATCATTGAATATGTGTGAATAATACATTAATTCAAAGGATTCGATCAATAGGTGAGTTTGTTTGGTTTGCTTGTTTTTTTTAGTGATTATCTTAAGCAATGATTGAGCGATGTCGTCTTTATGCATGAGATCTTTTATGAATTTCCGTGATTTTGCGTAAGTTTGATCGAAAACTATTCAGGTTTATTGAAACATCATTTAAGTTAGGTATAAAAATCTATGACAAGGCAGTCTGTATGCCATTTATTTCCCAGTATGTCTTTACCTAAACGTAAAGCGCTTTCGTTAGAAGAACAAGTTCGTGTAATAAAAGCGTTTGAATGTGGGAATAGTTCTCGAAAACTTGCTGATCAATTATGTGTGGGATTGCAGCTTCAACAAATCAGAAGAAAATAACAGACTTCTTTACGAAAGTTAACTAATGATGTATATGTATATTGTTTTACATTAAAAGCATTAATAAGTGTATCATATAAATTGATATGCCATATGTGTAATGTAATAAACTACCGTAACTAGATATTGTCTTATCTTATCAATTTTTTATCATATTCTTGACAACTTGGATATAGTGGTCACCTGTCTATAGTGTTCACTTTCGCCCAGTCCTCTTGCTGACCGCTAAAGGCAGGTTAGACTGTACATATAAAACCAAAAGTAGTGAGATCTAAAGCTGATAAAAGTGCAGGCATTGTGCGTAAACAACGATAATAGACGCGGAATAACATACGGCTTGAAACATTTGTAGCGTGGGATAAAAGTGAGGTTGACATTACAGTTTAGTAGAAACCAAATGAGGAGGTTTAAGCCCTTTACACGCATCATAATGAAAAATGATTACAAAAAGGATATTTGTTACCGAATAAGGAACAAAAATATTTGAGTTTATGTTAAAACGAATTTATTTTAGTTTAATTACAAAGAAAACGCCATAGCTTTATTGGGTCGCTCTCGAACACACATTCTAGATGTCATCACGCTTGCAAAATATTTTCTAAGCAATGCATTGATTTGTTCTAGTAAATGTTAGAATGTTTTTACACTCTTACTAATTCTATATGGTTATTTTCGAGTATTTTATAAATCTGCTTTAGAATCATTTTAAGTCGGTCAGATACAAGATAAGCCAGGGTCACACAGATTAAAGTTGCATTTCCTTTTTTAAAAGATAATGGTTCATATTGATTTTTTTTTTAAAAATGATAGTCACTTTAAAATACAGGTGAATTATTGATATATTCTGACCTGATATTTAATCAATTAATTGAATTGTTCTTTCAAATTTATGTCGTAAAACTGTTTAAAGCAAACGACGCGTCATTGTTAGCCGTATCAAGTTTACGAACAAGTGAAAAGTATGGTGGCTTATTTCAATAAGATACACACGTGAAACGAAATTCATATCATATGGACTGAAACTAATAAGGCTTTAGTACCACGTGACAGTCCAAAAAAAACCCACATTAACCCCCCCAAACTTGTCCTTTTGGAACCAACTTGACACAGGCCAATAACCAAATTCTGACATGGCCCAATGGACTCCGGTTCGAAACCTGAAACATAGTTCCTACTGTTTCCTTTAACGTGCTTAGATTCAGCTACTTTGTATCATGATTTCCAGTTTGTCATGTCTTGCAAGACTACTCTTATTATGAAGATTTATCTATATTCAAACAAAAAATAGCGAAAAAGTAGTATGTTAGCCATGATGCGAGTCCTGCTCACGTGACTGGAAAAGATGCTGTAAACAACACATATCTTCGAGTACCCAACTCACTTTCGTTTTATCTGACACTTCAGATTTCATCATAGAAACCTGGAAAGGTTTAATTAACCCCTGCAGTGAATCCTTATAACGATTGAACGCCAAATAAAAGAAATCTGGCATGAAAGTGTCTTTCAATCACGGAGGAAAATTGCACTATACCTCACCATATGACTATGATAACTCTTCAGCTTTCTTAGAAAAGGTGTTGTACGTTTTGTCTCCCTTGTTAGCACCATTGTTCTTTTTCTAATATCAAAATTCAATACCTTTTTACAAAACTTCAGGCGAACCCATTCAATTTCTTTAGATTAACTGTGGCCCAAAATCTCGGGCACCATGCGACTTCTATCAATTTCCCAAATTGAAAACAAAATCCTCTCTGGTCCTGGATATCGGTCGCGACATGCTCTCGGTTCTGTCGTTCACCTGTACCTTCGTACTGCACCTAAATCAGCCTACGGTGAAGAAGTCCAGCAATGAATAGAAAATTGTGCATTTCTCGCCATAGGGAGTATTTTGAGGGTATGCAATAAAGAAATGTGCTTCAGTCAGTTTTAAGAGCTACACAGCAAACTACACAATACATTTCGAACAACCCTCGAACACATACATTCCTTCTTCCAAGATCGAAGAGGGACTCTCGAACTAGGATAAAGGAAGTTAAGGACAATTTATCTGATACTAGACAAATGGCTAAAATAAATCATTCCGAAGAATGCAACATATACCTCCATAAGCTGAAGTAGAAAACAAATATTTAAGACAAGATTAGAGAACGAAAAGCAAAGTTGTCCAGAGAAAACTGAAAAACGATAGCACAACGTTTTCGATAATCCCCATACAACTGAAGAAAAAGGTTGAAGAAAAAGGTTGAAGAAAACTGTGGAGTAATAAATCTGCCAGAGAATATTGATCATTGAATGTTAGTCGGTACTGGACAGTAACGAATATATAATAACACATCTGCTCTCATGTCAGTGATCCTTATCAACAGAGATGAACAAGACGAGTAAGGACAAAGAATATAAGCTATTACTCAGTAGATGAATAAAGTGGTAGAGAAGTGCCATAAACTTATTCTCTAAGACAGTTTCAGTCAGATGATACAAATTTATCTTTATCACGGCTGACTCATCGCTTGAATTAGAAAATAAAACGTGTTTCACTAAAGTTGAAAATGTCCATCTGAAGCCTTATTCTAAGCCAAAGATTTTTTTATATTATACAATATTCTTCTATTGGTAGGACGGATACCACTTCATTGATGATTGAGGATGAGGAGAGAGAAAAGGTGACTGTGTATTCGTTTAATGATTGCTTGATGGTTTCAATGTCATAAATGTCTCTTGTAAGAGCTTCTTGTCCCTTCATGTTATAAACCGGAATGGGATGATTTTTGGACATTTGCTACTTAGGGCTATTTAAAGGTCATTAAGGTATTTCTAGAATCATTGGCTAATCCTTCTGCTTCTGCTTGTTAAATGTCTCTGATTGTTTTTATTAGTTCTTTTTTCACACAGCATTACTCTTCTTTTTATTTCTGTTATTTATTTTCATTGTTTTGTTTTATTTGCAGTTGTATGTACATGTAAATGACACAAAACGGAAATAACAATAAACTTGTATTGATTTAAAAGAAACAATGAAATATAAAAAAGAATATGTATGTCCAGTGGTCATTTGGCTATTGTTTTCCTATATTGTATGCAACTGTAAATAGCATATGTGCAGAAGAACAAGCCATGTATCTGTTCTGTATTTATTGTCCAATCGACTGCAACCTAACTTCAGAAATAAGCTTCAAATGTTTATGAATTTTAGGAAGGAACTCTCTTGTCCTGTTGTAGATTTCCGTTATATTTGCCTGTATCAGTTACCTTAAAACACACGGGCACATTCGTATGAAATGTCAATCTTAGATATTGATGCTATCTTAATTCCAATTCAATTTATCTCTCAAAGTTATACATAAGGGAACGTATTGACAATCCCTACAGTACAAATTATGGCTTTTTCATGTCTCAGTTCAGATGATCTACCGCTTGGATATAGAGAAATCAATTGCGTTTTAATCGGGTAAAAATATATAGATATAGAAAACTAATGTCTTTATTGTTTCATTATTTTATTTGTTCAGTAACTTGGATACGGTATTAAATATTGAACTTTTATGAAGAAATATAAGTATTTTTTTAATAAAGTACGTTCATTTCATCTTGAAAGTAATATTTCAATTAAACTGTGTTTGTTATATTCTTAACATTTCAACTTGGAACTTTACAGTAACATGGTCTATTTTATGTGTGGTCATTCATACCAGTGTAGAAAAACGCAGCTACGGCCTGAACTCGGCTTTAACTAAATCAAAGTGGATATATTCAGCATTCAGCTTTAAACTACATGTACAATAGTTCGAATAGTTCTGGTTTGGGTTCAAATTTTACCATAATTTTAATTAAGTTTTCTTAATCTCAGTAAAAGGCCAGCATATACCATGGATTAGCTTCTCAAGTGATGCACCTACTCTCTTATCTGTTCCTGTATGCATGCGTGTGAGTACGCGTATGCGCATTAGGGTGTATGTGTATGAGCTAGTGCGTTGGTTGGTGGTGAAGGATCACTAACAACTGTAAACGATGAAGTGGCAAAAGGTTGAAATATTCCCGACCTTATTCCCAGATAGAAATAGCTGCTAGTTTGTCAACCCTTAAATAAAAAAATTCCACCATGATTTTTATTTGTCTGTTCCTGTAAGGAATCTGTTCGTAATAACTGGATATGTTTGAACTTTGACTGCTGACTGCTATAGTATGAAGTACAATGAATGATACGATCAAATCGTGCTATTTCTTTATCTGCAGGATTCTCCATATGATATTTAACCGGTGAGTTATCATCTTTACCATATAAACTTAGCTAAGATAGTTTCCCAGTCTATTTTAAAAAAATGTTTATAGTCCCGACCGACCGTGGAATTTCTCTCCTGGTGAACTCGCCAAGACCCCAGTATGACTCCCAAGCATACTGGTACCTAACAAAATTTGAAAATCTAGGGAGTTTTGTTTTACCTGACTGCAATACCCAGTCAGCAGCAAGCTTTTATTCTCGAAAAATCCGTTACAGTCCTAGAGTGCCTTTTGTTGACCAAGTTGTCATTCAGAAAAAAGTTAGAATGATGCTCCAATACAACAAGTTGGTTTAAATCAGCAAGTAAGGAAACATAAACAACAAGATATGCGTCATTACAGTGATTGATGGAGCAAAAGTAATTCGAGTTTCTAGAACTGCCTACACTGTGTTGTCGTTGCCACATGATTTGCAAGGTGAATGACGAAACCACACCTACAAGGCAATGTGTATATATATTATCTACTGTAGCAGATCTGTCAGCAGAGTATGTTTTTCAATTGAAATATAAAACTGATACAGTGCACGTTGAAAATGTTATTTGCTTTTTGGATATTAGTTTTTCTCTCTAGTGTTTCAAAGATAGGTATGACGGAAACATTTTATTCTGGTTTTGGGCAGTAAGAAAATTTCCGCTCTGTATTTTCTTTTAGTGTAGCAGGTGTCCTTATAAATAATGGAGTTTTAATTTAGTTTTGGTCTGTTGTTTAGAGAAATGAGAATATACCTGTTTCACGTTTGTAACGATCGGCACGTTTAGTTTGTTCAATTCTATCTGCTCCATGTGTTGGAAAATATAGAACATTGTATAGCAAATTAATTTTTTTCTTCTAGTTTGTTTTCTTACCATTTGTGCACATTTATCGAATGTTTACTTGGGATTTTACTTCCGATGTTGCGGTTTCTTGAAGTTTCTATTGTAAATCTGATTAATTCATTCTGACTGCATGGTAGTATTTTTAAGAACAATATATGAAGATGTACATCAAACAAAAGGGAAAATGTTGTTCTACATTACTATGTAACAGAAATGCCTTTTGTGTCTTCAATATAAGTGAAGCAAAGCACATGTTTAAAACTTTTGTGACGAAGAAAGTGTCACATCTTTTAACTGATGTATTTTCATTTTGTTCAAATGACTACAAAATAAAGAACAACAATGATATTTATTTGAAATGTAGTCACTGATATCAATTTGAAATTTAAGTGTAGATATGCGTTTTTAATGCAGATTAATAAATTGTTTATATTTTTCTAGTATTTCTGCAATAAAACGGTTTAAACCGCATTCATAGTTGTCCAGCAATAATGTCCTACCACCGAGAGATTTACGGCAATGTATAAATATAAACGAATAAAACTTTTTTACCATTTTGCTGATGATTTGTCTTACAGTTCTTTGGCATATCAAACACTCTTTCGTTCTTCATTCAAATGATACTATATAACATTTCTGCGCTTTCTAACAAAACAATATCTTAATACAAAATAAGGTTTGCTTAGTGAAAATGTCAACAGACGGCAAATTTATAAAGATGTGACGTTGCACATTCCCCGAATAACCGTAATGTTGCCATTAGAACGCAAACGCTAATTTTTCGAATTTTTGTTCATACATGAATATTTCAGTGCATATTAATTCATAGTCTAAATGTTCTGTCTTTTTTAAGGTTTTAACACGTGCTGTGTCAGTAAATGAAATGGTATGTCTTTGAATGTTATTGTTTAATTTAAAAGTAATAAATAGTTCGCGAAAATACTGTGGTAATGAATTTGCTGGTATTTACAAAATGAGTTTTTTCTCCGTAAATGGTATTTAAATTTATATGACTATGCATTTTAGAAAATAGGTATTTGAGAAAGAAGACAATCATTCAATATATGACACCATGTTACATAACGTAAAGCAAGATCGGGCGTTGCGTCTGTGAGTTCTGCTGCACAGTAATTAACCACCAAGGCCGGCCGCAGAATATAAAAATTAGGTTTGAATATACCATAAACATCGCGCGGGCCGATACGCCGTCAAATATGCCATCATATTGTGCCACATGACGTTAAAGTATCAGCATAGAAAATAACACTTTGTTTTAATTATGCAACTGCCATGACGACGACCCGATAACACCGGTCTGATATTTGTTGATATTGCGACGTCTGATATCACAGAACAGTGTTATTATGACACTGTCCCGATATCTATATATTTAGGCCCCGCCCACTTCAGACGTTATGTGAGTTCTATGAAATAGGATCTAGGCTATTGTGGATTTCTAACACGCTACACTATAAATCAAATTTTCAGTAGCTACTTCAGGCTACAGAGGTGCGTTTCATTCAAATTTCTAGGAATACAAGCAAGCAAACCGCACATCACATGAAATCGAAAAATGTTTTTTGAATTAAACTTAGTGTTGGTATTCATTTTCTAAGTTATATCATTATCTATCTATCTATCTATCTATAGCAATTTCGAGCAAAATTCGAAAAAAAGTTTATTTTCATTTTTTCACCCCCTTCCTATTTTCACAGTAATTGTTATTTATTGTACAAAAATGTATGATATAAGCTGAAACGTTATAACTGTACAAATGCCTTTCTATGTATATCTTAATGTTCAACATTTCCTATGAAGCAACGCATTAATGTGCTAGATTTAAAATGCTGATTTAAACCGTTGATGACGCTTCCCTGACCGATATCATCCTCGTCCGATATCAACTGTCATCAAAAGACAGTAACCTTCTACTCTATATATTCCCCTTTATGTTATATATGGCCTTGTTAGACAATCAAAAATAATATCTTTTTCAGCGATGTTATCTTCAAATAAACAACCTTTAGTCGTTTTGATGCGCAGTCATACATCACTCAGGTCACCGGCCTTGGAGGTCAATTACTGCGCATCAGAACTCCAAATCATTGTTTATTACACCAAACAAAAACGCTGTTTATAGCTATTGTTTTGTATAAACCAGCTCCACAAAAGGCAGAAGGAACATCCGTGCGTCTTTTTGGCGGCGAATCATCATCAGAGGGCCGTCTTGAAGTGTTTTACGATAACGGATGGGGAACAGTTTGTGACGACCACTTTGAAGACAGCAGTGCTCAAGTTGTGTGTGCAATGCTCGGTTTCCCAAGGTATATTAGCAGTCGTCAGAACGTATATTTTCGCTAATGTTGGAAATGTTAAAAAGAAGACGATCGCTTCGAAATGTCTGTTGCTGAGTAAAAACCAACTGAAGCAGGTTCTTTGTTACTGTAACTTGACTAAAATTCGCGATGATTTAATTAACTATTTTCAGGAATTTCCCATTTCGTTAATTTAATAATCTCGTGAATCATTCACTACACACAGTTTAACCGTAAAATAAATCTCCTTTCGCGAATTTAAAAATTCGCAAAATCTGTCTGCTCACAAATAGCGAAATTAATGTCACGCGATAATTACCTAATTTACAGTACGCTGCACTTACTTGTACATCTTATACTGAAGATTTCAAAATACCGCACCGGTTCAGTGTTTGTTGCGTATCGATATCTTGTTATAACCACACATCTTTGCACGGGCTGTATTTGACTTACAAGAGTGCTAAAATGTTTCTGTCGCCGCTCTGAAATCTATAAAATGATAATCTATACAGTAAGAAAAGTAACAAAGACCGTTAAATTTTGTCTATTTATCTGAAGACAGGATGTATATCTATCATGTACATTTCTGACTATAAGATTATTTCTACAATCCCTGTTGAAGATATCTAGCGCACATGTCGTCAGAGTTGTTGCGTAAAACTGGAGAAACCGTCACTGGAATCAGTAGTAAATGCAGTTTTCAAGAAACAAATGTATCTAGCGTTTACCTATACCGGTAGTCCATATATTTAGACATCATGTTAGTTTTTTAATTTCTTGTTATTGAATTTTTGATGTTTATTTTATTTTCCATCTTTGTTAGCATGACTTTACTCGATGAATATATAAAGTAAAATGGCGTAAAAGTGAAAACTGAAAATAATAAACACGAGGTCTTATTTCTAGGACTACCTATACTAGTAGACCGCCAACAATTTGACATATCGCCAGTACAAATGAAATTTACTCTTTGTTTTAAAAGTAGTTTCGTTCACTTCATAGCTGACGCTTACATGTACAATGGAGCCAAGTTTTGATGTTTTCAATTTGTGTTTATTTTATCGTCATACGATTTGACCTTTCGTAAGTTTGTACACGAAAGTTTGCTATACTGTACAAATATTTACACGGAGAGCGCATGCATAATATACAAGAGGGCCCTATATCGCTCACCTTGGTACAAGTTCACTTGCCTGGTGGAAGATCACTAGACAATGTTATGTACCAAATAGGTCTTCCTATAAACATCTTTGTAAAACAAGTGACCCCCCTGGGCAAAGTCAAGTTTGACCCAAGGGGCATAAATAGAACAAACTTTGAAGAGGTCTACTAGGCAATGCTACATGCCAAATATCTAAGCTCTAGGCCTTGTCGTTTCAGAGAAGATTTTTATAGTTTTTCCAATATAAGCCTATGCAAAACCAAGTGACCCCCGTGCGGGGTCAATTTCTATCCGGGGTTCATAATTTGAACAATCTTGGTAGAGGTCCACTAGCCAATGCTACATGCCAAATATCTAACTCTAGGCCATGTGGTTTCAGATAAGAAGATTTTTAAAGTTTTTCCTATATAAGCCTATGCAAAACTAAGTGACCCCCTGCGCGGGGTCAATTTTGACCCGTGGTCATAATTTGAACAAACTTTGTAGAGGTCCACTAGAAATGCTACATTCCAAATATTTAAGTTCTAGACCTTCATGGGCCTTGTGGTTTCAAAGAAGAAGATTTTTGCACGGAATGGAATTCTTTGAACAATTTTGGTAGAGCTTCATGCAAGGAACATTCCTGCATAGTTTATCATCATTGGCCTAGTGGTTTCGCAGGAGATGTCATTGAATCAAAATGTTGTCGGACGACGGACGACGGACAATCATCGATTAGAAAAGCTCACCCTGGCGAGCTAATAAAATTTACCGTAAGTTTTAAGTGTGGTCGGTCATTGAAATTAAAATGTCACGTGACGCACTACTTGACGCATAAATGTAATAGGCGAATTTACTACATGTCTTTGAAAGCGAATGGCCATATGTTCGATTATCGGTCTAGGTGTAATTTCTTTTTAATTATTTTTTTCTATAAAATCTAGTTACCAATTGCGTTCATATACTCAAAACTGCGCCGACTATCTTTTTTTTAAAGATAGTCCTTGTTTATTCATTCATTTAGTTAATTACTCATACAATATTTCTTTACTTTTGCGCTTTAAACCGATTATATAAAAAAACTCTGATCCTCATTAAAAGAAACTTGAAATTGCTTGTATATTTATAACTTTGACAAGTAGTCACCTGGGCCTACAGTGCCTATAACAGTCTGTTGTAAAACATAAGAAGTATGTTTTCTTTACTTGATTGAACTCTCGTGTAAGCTGTTACTACTAACCTGTTCCATTATTTGATAATTTGCAATATTTTGAGGTAAAACAAGAACATTCCAAGTGTTACTTATAACATATTTTGTACAACTAACACATTTCATAGACTTTGAATTCTCATACGATACCGGTACGGAAAAGACCGAGCCAACTATTTAACGACATGCCATCACGTTACTATGGGGGCTGTACCACAGCGTATCCTGATCATTTTAACAGGCGGGCGGTTTTACCTAAACATAGTTCCTGGGAAGAACCAGTACTAGACTCCTCTTCTCCGTAAAAAACTCACATAAAGAGACATGATCGGTAGCAAGGCTCGAGTCTATTACAATTTTGCTGCAGCGAACATAAAGAGAAGTTCTTGGAAAATTTGATACAGTATGTTTCGTCAAAAAAGACCGTCGTATGTGTTGTGTGTTAAATATGCGTAAAGTCGAATAATAGTTTAAAGTGTATACTAGTTTATTTTAGCTCGATTGTGAAGAAAGCTTAGAGCTTATCGAGTCACTCTCGCGTCCGCTTCCCGGAAGAACCAGTACTGGTGTCATATGAGAAAGTACGGTCGTGACCTTGTTGGGGCTCGAACCAGCATCCTCCTAGATGAGCGGCAGACACCTCGTCGAATAATATAATAAAGGCTTTTTGAGAATATTAATTGTAAATACAAAATAAGTGCCTCTAGCTTTTCATTTACGGGCAGTTTATCTATAACCATAGTTTCTGGGCCGAACCCATACTACGTGTAGATCCATACCCTCCGTAATAAACTGTATTGTTTTGCTCACGCAAAGAACCATGTACCGTAGCAATGCTCGAACCCACGAAGGTGTATCGCATCTGTATAAAGTGGGATTAGAGGGATAGGGATGGTTTCATCAGGACAGACGTGCTTGTCACCAGCTGATATTACGTTATGATAATTTTAAATCAATTTTAAGCTTTGAATACTGACAGGGATAATGTCCGCCTTTGCTAAATAATGTAGGGGCTAATGTCCCCTTGTGCAAAATTGGGCTGTAGGGGTTGTTTAACGCGATTGTTGCGCACGCGTCACATGAATACATTTAAATTACATGTTATATTAAAATTTAAAAAGTAAAGCAAAATCATGTTTATAGTTTATACTAATTCAATTTAGATCGATTGTGGAGAATTCTTTAAAGTTATGGAGTCACTCTCGAGTCCGCTTCCTTGAAAAACAGTACTGGTGTCGTAACCCCGGTGGGACTCGAACCGCTACATCCGGGATGAGCGGCAGACACCTTAACCTCTACACCACCACCCTCTCATGTTTCATAATATAGGATAACTTGATATGATTATAATTTTTTTATGACAAATTGAATAATATTTAAACCTCGGTCCTAAAAACGTTATATTAGGACCCAGTTTAAGCTGAAATGGGGTTGAAGTGAGTCAGGTTTATGACCCTTCATTGTTTTATTACCTGTCTCTTATCGGGATATTGCCTACGGCTAAAGTGTTTCACAGACAATCGTGCCTTGCTTCTTATAGTACTATATCGGTCTGTATCTTCTGAAGCTTAAAAACATTTTACCGCATATAATTTTTATAAGAAGTCGTTAAAAACATATACAGTCGCGGCAGAATCAGTTAAAAAGGTCCCATTGACTGAAAAATTTTCTTTTTAACATATGAATATTATTCGTCAGCAAATGCAAATTTGACAATTTTTAACGAAAAATACCGAGTGGTTACCTGTCCGTAAGCCCATAAAGTTTTCAAAAAACACACCTGTACGGAAAGTGACGATAATATTTCCGGAAACCTACGAGCGGCAGTTTCGGAATCGCTAGCCTGGAGTGACGTCATAGGCAGTACAGTCGTGGCCGATAACAGTTAGTCTAACAACAACGAAAGCGATAATTTCATCTTATTAGGCATCTTCAGAGAGTAGAGATGAGGATATTTTGAGCCCGTAACGTATAGAACGCAGTCCGTGTAATGTTATAAAATTATTTGATTAAAGTATAAAAATACAGCAGTTATGTCGAGTTTTTTATATGCAAATGACACCAACTTCTGTTTCTGTTTGTTTCTATCAAAATGAAATCGATGTTTCATTCTTAAATGTGTAAGAAAAGTAACATGTAAATGACTGTATCGAAACGATCTAAATGTACGCATGCACGTGAGTTACAAACTATACAAATATGGACGATATTATATTTCCATTGATGATGAAAATGAGAACACAAATGCTCGTCTAAAATGATGAGCTTGATTTTCCATGACACGTTTTCTTGTAGGTAGTTTAAAGAATTAGATTTACAATTGAATTAAGAATGTAAATCAAAATAGTTTACACGATTTTGTTGGTTAAAAAACAATTCTGACGCAAATCTATTTGAAAACTCATTATTATTAAAATCACGATATCTACCTAAATACGTGTCAAATTTCACTTTAAGAAAAATATTTCATTCGAGTACATAAAATGTGTCATCGGCAACCAAAAAGATATACTTTCTGAACATTTATAGGGTTGCTGGAAACTTTCTATTGCTGAATTGCTTTTTACGAAGTTGTATATTCAAGATTGAAACTTGAAAACAAATATAATGGTTTCATAATTTTAATTAGGCACTTTGCATGTTAATAAACTATATTGTTGTTATTTTTGTTGTTGAATATTGTTGTGTAATTATCAAATGCAATTGACCAGTGTGCAATATGCAATAATGTGTGACCAGTTAGATTGCTGACAGGGGGGTGCCAATTAACAACAATTCATATCGCATCCTTTGTTTTGACTTATGCCCTTGGGCTAGATTAACTGTAATTCCTTCAATGGTTAGATCTACGCTAATTATTTACCATGGCAACGTTGTTGAAACGAGATATTGTTTAAGGATTTAAAACTTTTATGGATTACTGGAGTGCACCGTGTAAGTTAAACTTCTAGTAGAGTAACTGTTATATTCTATACAGGGCCTTTGTTCTACATTATTTTTTTCGACGTAGTCGTATACTTTTGATTTGAACTTCCGTTGGTATGGACGCGTTGCTAACCAACTTCGTTATAATGTGACCAATCAGAATCTGCAAATTATTGGCTAGCGTTTCGGTACCGGAATAAGCAGTGTACTGCCCGGGAGCCTTCTGAAACACAAAATGTGTATATTTTTTTATATTATAGTTATTTATAATAAATCATGTTGCAAAAAAAGAAAAAACAGAACACGTTATGTCAAGGTTTCTGGACAGTACGAAGATCAACTTTTGTATTCAACGAGGTGTTGTCCGGGGCCGGACATCTAGCGTCATTGATTATTGGCTAGCGTTTCGGTACCGGAATAAGCAGTGTACTGCCCGGGAGCCTTCTGAAACACAAAATGTGTTTATTACGTCACCTACGTCGACCATCTTTTTTTTTAAAGATATTACTTGTTTAAAATGATTTTAAATATAAATGCCAGCTTTTTTTTATAAAGACTAGATCTTAAAAACATGTGTCTTAAATATTATCATAATATTCTGTAATAAAATACATTTTGTAACAAAAGTTTCAACCTAACATCCTCGTATATGATGTAATTTGGCATGATTTAAGTTATAGAAGTACAGTTGCACTTGGGAAATTTTAGATTGAAAAAGTTTGTAACAAACAAAGTCTTAATCTTGTTATAAGAAACTTATTCCTAACGAAAATAATTAAATTGAATAGATCGAGATCATTCTACAAAGGTCGAATTTAAAATACATTTTCTGTCTTGATGTCGTGCATGAGTGACTGAGCGGACTTTCAACGCTTGGACCGTTTCACGCAGTTGCTACTCTAGAATTTTGAAACGTTCGTCATTCAGTCACATGAAGTTCGGATCCGAAAAGTTATTTTTATAAAACATCCCGGGCCGACCATTAAACATATATTACTCGTATTATTTATGCTTGATAGTCGCGCCGGGGTGTTTTATAAGAATGACTTTCCAGGGCCCAAACTTCATGCGACTGCGGTTCGTCTTAGTCACTGACTTTTTATATTAGAGTCCCAATGTTACTGGTGTAGGCTTATTCTCTCACTCCATTTGTTGCTGCATCCACCCAGAACACACCAAGCGCCTCCCATTTACAAAAATAATATAAATAGTAAGTTAATCGTGTTTTTACACGGAGTTTTGTGTGCTCGTTTACTATAATCAATGTAACGGATCTTTCTCGAGTACTGCAAGTGACGTCACACGGAAACTTTTCCGATATTTTACGGAAGTCGCCGAGGATCGTAATATTTGCGTTTCGGTGAAATACCGGCCAATTTGTATTGGTGATTTATGTCCCAATAAACACGTTTCTTGTCGAAAATTTCCGCCCAACTGGGTTCAGTGCACTTAATTAACAAATGGCTTACAAAATATTAACAGGTGAAAATTTTAATCAATGGGACCTTTAAGTGTTTTTATGTTTCCAGTAAAATGTATTTTTTTAAATAATTTTCTGACATGTGTCAGAAAAAAATGTCATAGTCAAGGCTAATACACGCCACTGACGTAATCAACTCGCGATAAACTTTAAGTTATTTTATAATCCTAAACGGCATAATAAAATGTAACATTTCCTATTTTTAATGAATGTTTTATTTTGTTTTCATTTTTCTTAATGGACTTAACTAATTTGATCTGTTTAAAGTTTAAAACCGTAACTATCATTTTACTATACTTTGTATGATCAGTTAGTAGTGTAAAAAGGGGGATTTCGCGGCCATTTTGAGCCGTCGGCTCAAGATGGCGGACACAAGATGGCGGGAAATATTTGGCGGACATGTTGAACAAGTTGGCGCCTTCGAGTAAGCGGTTCCAATATAGCGGGAACTGTTTTTGAAATTTGAAAGTAATTTTAAACTTGGTGAGTATCGATTTCAGTCATCCATATTCTAATCATTTCAGATCAGATAGCGCCTTTTTGAAAGTAGTTTTAAAACTTGGCGGGTAGTGTATCGATTTCAACCGTTTACTTTTCCATAATTTAAAATTTGAAAATCCTACTAAAGATTGATCGAATAGTGTTAAAATAATTGTACTACCTTTAGGGTTGTTAACCTTTTTATAGCTTGAAATGTGATACAGGGGTATAATATTGAGCATTGCCCACATTGAGAGAAAATCTTTTCACTGATAAAGTGTTAAGTTTAATTAGTGGAAAGATCAAGAAGCGAATATTCAAAACCGTTTATACCCAGAGGATTAATCATAATTATCCTATTCTTTAACAAGATTGTTTTAACCTTGTTGATCAAGCGGAAATATTACGACGATTTTGTGTTTTATGATATCATGATTTATTTGAAAGACTGTAAATTTAAGAAAGTTTTACCTTTCATTGTATAGTTAATAGCCCCAGTGCCTAACACGTTTTGAGTTTATAAGACCTTCGTGACTACTGAGTATAGTTCACTCTTGATACAACTAAACTGGTTACGTTTAGTCCATAAAAGGATTTAAACCAAAATAAGTCAAATCAGTAGTCGATTGAATGGTAGTTTGAATATCACATGAGCAAAAGTGTCAGGCCCTGAATTATAGTATATTTTGATTGTATGAACACACGTCCTGGATCTCCCCCTATGATCTGATATTACTCATTTGTGCTCATATTTACTCATGCGTGCTCATCTTTACTCATTTGTTGCTCATTGATACTAACACGTTTTTACTCATTCACGCTCACGTTTACACATTTTTTTACTCATTTGTGCTCATTTTTACTCATTTGTACAGATTTTTTGCTCATATTTACTCATTTATTGCTCATATTTACTCATTTGTGCTCATTTTTACTCATTTGTGCTAATTTTTACTCATTTGTGCTCAATTTTACTCATTTTTGCCCATTTGTTGCTCACCTTTACTCATTTTTACTCATTTGTGCTAAAAAAAAATTACTAATTTTTACTCATTTGTGCTAATTTATTACTCATTTTTACTCATGTGTTGCCAATCTTTACTCACTTGTGCTCATTTTTACTCATTTGTGCTCATTTTTTACTCATTTGTGCTCAATTTTAGCTCGATTTTTCGAAGAAAAGGGGAGCTTTCCTACTCGCCTCGGCGTCGGCGTTGGTGTCATTCCTTGGTTAAGTTTTTCGTACCACCTCACTTTATTTCAAAACCATTAGAGGTAATGCTTTGAACCTTACCATACTTGTTTACCATAATAATCTCCATATAAAGACAAGAGTACATAACTCTACCCAAGGTTTTTGTCAGAATTATGGCCCTTTTTTGACTAAGAAAGTGTATTGAGCTTGGTTAAGTTTTTCGTACCACCCCACTTTATTTTAAAACCGTTAGAAGTATTGCTTTGAAACTAACCATACTTATTTATCATCATTACTTCCATCAACAGACAAGAGTACATACCTCTGTCAAGGTTTTTGACTGAATTTTGCCCCTTTTTGACTTAGAAAATATGTTGAATATGGGTAAAATCCACTTATAGACTTAACCCTTTGAGATATTGCTTTGAAACTTTAAATGCTTGTTAATATCATTACCCTCATCTGTAGGCAAGAGAAGGTAACTCTGTCAAGGATTTGTTTTAAAAATTAATGCCCTTTATCGACTTAGAATCTTGGTTAAGTTTTTCGTACTAGTCCACTAGTAACTTTGTCAAGGATTTCTTTTGAATTATGGCCCTTTCAACTTTTCATTCAAATTTCAAAATTTTCATTCTTGTCCACTTGTTGACTTTTCTATTTGAGATATTACTTTGAAAGTTGGAATACTTATGTACCATTATGACACCTATCTGTAAACAAGAGAAGACAACCCTGTGAAAATGTTTCTTGATTTGTACTTAGAAATTCATAGTTAAAGTCTTGTGTGCAACTGGCACTGTTATGCACATATACCATTAACCACTTGAAGTATTAATTTAAAACTTTGCTGTAGTATTCAGGGATATTAAGAATTAAGTTTGATAACTCTTGACTAAATATCTTGCTACTTGTGGCCCTTGTTTATACAGATCCTTGTTTTGCCTTTTACTAACAAATTTGTGTTTTATTGACAAGCACTGAAATTAGTCGAGCGCGCTGTCCTACTGACAGTTCTTGTTTTCTCACTCTTACTGATTTGTTGCTCATATTTACTCAAATATGCTCAAATTTACCAGACGTCCAAAAGAGGTGTTAAGCTATCCCTTTCGCACTGCACTGATACAGAACTAATGTATTGTGCGGTGCAAACCCTCACATTAAGGTCCTTTTCTAACAGAATGATTTTCTTTTATGTAATAAAGTTTAAATAAAGACTTTTAGTGATTATGTAAAGTAGGTTTTAAATGGACGATAAAAATGTCACCGCGTTCGGTTTCAATAGACTAAACATCAAACTGAAATCATCCACACTTAATCATACAGCGCAAAATTTAGCTAATGATTTATAATTGGATGGATTTAAAGGTCAGTTAGTCGAAGGTTGATGCTTTCAATTTTCTTCTAATTTGTATTTTCTTTTGTAAATGAAGTGGATTCGATACATAACAACGAACAAATGTTTAACGCATTTATACTTCTTAACAACATTATATAATTGGTTTCGATACAAAATGTAATTGTTCTACTAGTTGAACTAGTGTTCAAAAAGACGCTATCTGATCTGAAATGATTAGAATATGGATGACTGAAATCGATACTCACCAAGTTTAAAATTACTTTCAATTTCAAAAACAGTTCCCGCTATATTGGAACCGCTTACTCGAAGGCGCCAACTTGTTCAAAATGTCCGCCAAATATTTCCCGCCATCTTGTGTCCACCATCTTGAGCCGACGGCTCAAAATGGCCGCGAAATCCCCCTTTTTACACAACTTCAGTTATATCAAAACGCGCAAAATGTGACCATGTTTACTAAAAAAAACCAGTTAGTCTTTAATTTGGGCATAAGCTATAACAACTATAAAATAATTCAAACGGGTTTGAATAAAACATCATTGTAGATTATGGTGATATCAAATATATAAAACAAAAAACAAGAAGGAAAAGGGACTGTTTTTAAGTTTTGTTTAAAAAGGTATTGTCGCAGGGATGTCCCATAATGCTGCTCTAACACTTCCGAATGATCGATCCGTCTGCTCGCTGACTGATGCTTTATGGCCGGACATTACGTAACATTTATAATGACCTGTAATAAAATACCTAAGCTGTATAATAGGTTTTGTTTTGGGCTTTCTATTTAAAAAACCCTAAAATCTGTCAATGAAATGGATAAATGTTTATGCCCTAAATGAATGTTTTATCTAAAATTATACACATAGATATTTTTTCTCTATATGTTATACAAGTCAGTTCTAGACCGTCATATTTTACCGACCCCAGCAGTTCTCCCATTAATGCTGTAAAAGTTGTATTTTTCAGTCTGTCAAAGTTATATGAATTATACAAGCAATTCCAAGGCTTTGTCACCGTCGAATTTTATTAAGGATGTAAGATCAGTGTTTCTTTGATATAGCAGTTAAAAGCGCATTCTAGCATAAAATGTGCTGTTTTTGCCCATTTTGCCGGTGTTTTAACAGGAGAAAAAACGTGTGTTAACGGGGAGATTCACGCGCCGTTATAACCCGTTTTCATTTATGCGCAGTACAGGGCCATTGTAAACAATGGACCTGTCTCCCAAGTCTTACATCATGTACGGCGTCAACAGTGCCGGGCTTAAAAAACCGCTGGTGACGTCATAAATATGACGTAAACAACACGGACGTTGTCCCGCGCATTATTGAACGTCGTACCAGTAAGAGCGTTTCATTTTTATTTTTATGATTTTTTATGTTATTTATGCTAGAATAGAGCTAACGAACGTTTTTTCGCGTTACAACTGCCGAAACCTTCGGGAAGGGACCCAACCTGGCAGAAACCCCTCGGGATTCTGCAGATGTTATAACACGAAAAAACGTGCGTTAACCCTACAAATATAAAAAATAATATTAATAATAACTAAATAAATAAATGAATAAAAATACAAGTTTACGTCATGCGCTTAATTGTTTTATTAACACAGTTACTTATTATGTTACACAAATCCCCTAAATTACATCCGACGATAAGATATAGATAATGACCAAAGAGTTGTTTATAATGTATATACCACATAGCATTTAAATTGCAAAATTCAAAATAAAGCAAATACCGATCCCAACATGTATTATATTCGCCTATCATATTTGTGCGTCAAGTAGTGCGTCACGTGGTTTCATCTAATTTAATTGGTTGTCTCTTAAAATATGGGTTAAACAGACTTTAAACTACGGTTTAAGACTTTTAAACCACGGTTTAAGAATAAATGTGCAAACGGCACATGAAACTATATGTTTTACAGTTAAACTATGGGTTTAACAGTTAAACCTATAGTTTAAAGGATTAATGTTCATTTCGCTTGCCATAGTTTATTCTAAACATCCTGTAAGAAATTCTTGGAATCATGTTTGTAAAACTTACGTCGTATAAGTCAGATTCTATACAACCGTGTCATCTTGGCACAGCAAACGTTTCAGAGACTTAGCCGAGGACACATTTTCCCCCATCAAATTATTGTATGGATTGTATTACATAAAAGTATAAAATCATTGTCCTTTTTTATTAAAGAACACGCAATACAGTTAGGTTTTGTTTGTAAAAATTGAATAGAGCTGTTTGCATATAGGTAATAGTTTCAGTACAGCTATAAAGTTGCGAGGTTTGGAATTACCGATTTTATCCTCTATATCTAGTATAAGAAATACATAAGCACTTGATTCATAATAATAAATAAAATACTATCGCAATAGTAGCTTGAAGATGTGTAAACTTGTATCTATAGTATTACTGTCAGTATAGTAATCAGCGTGTACGATAGATTATTCTTGAATACCAGATAGGGATATCTGCACTTTTTACCGGTGCTGGAATATCTCATCTTACACCCCCTCCCCCCATCCCCCCATCCCCCATCCCCCCGTGTAAGACTACTTACGTGAATTACTTGTGACGTAACATTATAAACAATGTGACGTCACTTTCCCAAACAAAGCACCTAAATAACTCTTGTTTTTATATTAAAATGCATCATTTCGATAAGTTTGTATTTGAATATCTTTTTCAAAGTGCAAGACGGTATGCAATAAAAAGTTTCTGCCATGATATACTTGGTTCAGATGAAAATATCCGTTAACCTCAGTGAGGATTTTTCGATCTGAACCTCGTGCTCATAAAAGAAACCAATAAGGTATCGCTTTGGCCGGAGCTAACTACAGAATGTGACATTGACTTTATTTACTACCTGTGTGTAATGCAAACACTGAAACGGCGCGGTAAATTGAAGCTGTCGCTACATGCTTTACTTTGTATACTAAATAGTCATGATTTCTTTCTTTTCCCAAATTAAAGATTGCATTTTTTCGTATTTGATATCTTAATGGCTCCGAGTGTGCCATTTTTAAGTGCGTAAATGGGACGTGAAGAAAAATAAAAAATCAAGTATAAGCTCCAAAAGTGATTGAAATATTTGACAAACTGTCAAAAACTAAATTTATTTTAAGGAACCAATATCTCACCTAGTCTAAGGACGTTAGCATTGTTATTAACATACTGTTTCTCTGCGAGTTAATTGAATGCCCCTTTAACGATTTTTGTAAAAATTACGCTGTAGAAATATACGGACTTATGTTTGTATAACAGATACTGTTTGTCCTCAGATCTTAGTTTTACCAAATATGTAACAGTATTCACTATATAATAATTTGATGTATTGTAGAAATATGAGCCATTTCACATGGGGACAGATGACTCGTAACTTGTCAGCAGTTGGAGACACTGACTAATAAACTAAATGTAAATCTTCAAGGCTTCTGATGACAACAAAATGTTTTGTAACATAAATTTCCCACCCAAACTTCGAAACTATGGTTAGATTCTCCAACAAAAATGTTGTTTCTTCTGAAAAATATCCCTTTAATATATTTATTGGAGACACGTTGTTTAGCACACCCTGTGAAACCAGCCGTTATGTCAATTGGAAATATCCAATAATATCTGAAAGGTGTGCAAAAATTACGGCATATGTCTCCACTTTCGTTTTGCAAGTTTTGCAAAATCCCGACATAATACGTTTTTGAGAGGCCTTAGAAGTGTGCATAGAACACTGGAGACATGTAACGTCACCCTTTGGTGAGAATGAGTGTTTGATGTTTAATGACGACGACCCGACGACATATACGAATACTTGTCTAAAGCAATGAAACAGGTTGGAGTCAGAATGATATTTTTATCATCTCTGTTGCTCATGTTTAATTCTTTAATGCATAGAAAGTACTTAGATGAAGTTTATTAAAAATCAAATGTTTTGTATTTAGAGCTACTGCAATATCCAAAAAGGAGGCATTCTACGGTCAAGGTATCGGCCCTATTTGGTTAGATGATGTACGATGTCATGGCTATGAAACTGACATAGCACTTTGTCCCCACACTGCGTGGGCAGCTTCTGACTGTAACCACGCACAAGATGTTGGGGTTAAGTGCAGCATAGGTTAGATCTTTGATTCTATTTTATTATTAAACAATATGTTAAAGTTACAAATATTTGCTAAACTGGGTATTAAGTCGTAAATAAGGTTAAGTTTTCAAATTGCCTAACACTGTCCTTTCAAATTAAGTGCACATGTCTTTTCAATATGCCCGAAAAGGGAGTTTTGTGTGTTTGTGTTCGGACGTGTCCAAATAGTACCTTCAGTTCCATTAAGACTGGAAAATTATAGCCACATCTGTCAATTGCCCAAGCCTACTGGTTTTGGAATTAGCAAATCAAAGGTCAAGGTCGCAATGATCAAGACCTTGATTTACTTGAATATCTTTTAAAATATCAGAGATATCCTTTTCAAACATACAATATCAGTGTCATTATAGAAATAATTTGTATTTATTCTTGTAAACTTAGTATTTTGAATTGATCATTTCCTAATTAATCTTATAAATGTCTATTGTGTCTGCATGACAAATATATTAAAATTATATCAAAACTATTATGTTTGATCTTGATGTACGTATTTATTATCACAGTACGTGGATTATGTTGGTCATAAGCTATCCAACCATTCAATTGGGTTATGTAACTTGATTCAAATTCATACAATTTTTCGAAGCATTTATTATAAAGGAGTCATTTAAAACAGAAGTTAACTTCTATAACAAGTATAACGGCACAGTCATGTTTGCTTAGTCAACAAAATTGATACCCTTATAGGTTTGGGATCCGGGTCTTATCAAAGTTTAAGCTTTTAAGCTTGTATTTAAGGTTTATTCAAATCAAATTCACTTGAAGGTAATTGGAAAATGTTTTCTGAATATGATCGACATTATAAAATATGTACATGTATATTTCAGAAGGTTTAAATGCTCGTATGACACGAAGCAATTTACAGAGGATATTTGTTGGTTTCGATGTAATATCTCGTAATAATTTCACAAAGTCGGCACCAAAAGTCAGGAATGAAAATAACTACTTTTGTTGTTCACGAGTGAAACTATCATGATATTACATCGATACCAACAATTTTTCTGTTTATGTCCCAAACTCTGTCTTTAATGAGTTTGTTTCAATAACATGTCGAAAATCGCCGGAAACGTCATCGGGAAGCATAGGAAAACATGACGTCATTTTAACGACGTTATCGTCGCACAGTACTCTCGGTATATATTTTGACGTTAATCCGGGTAGAAACTTTTGATAATTATCACTTAGCGGGCAATAAGTTTATCGGGATATAATCCACCATTATATTTCGATAAACCACCGGAAAACATGAAATAATAAGGCACAAAGAATCAAACCTCAAGACAGAAAAGAGTAAATTTAGACATTTTGTTCAGATTCTCTTGTAAACGAAACGACGCGACTTGTTGGTAGGAACTCATCATCAGAGGGTCGTCTTGAAGTATTCTATGATAACCAATGGGGAACAGTATGTGATTACGGTTTTACTGACGATTCTGCAGCTGTGGTCTGTGCAATGTTTGGTTTCCCAAGGTAATTTCGCATCAAAGCAACGCAGTGCATTTATTGATTTAACAATATTCTTTCTAAAATCAAGGCAGTATAGATATGCAAAGTGCTAAGCCAAACTACATTATGTTCGGACTAAAAATACATCAGGTCTTTGCGGCATGGCAGATAATCAGGAGAAAACCCAGTGAAATAAATGATTCTGATGGTGTTTACCTTTTTATAAAATCACATTATGTAATTAATATGCATCATGATGTTTTTCATAACAAATGTAGATATATTGAATCTTGTTTCGTGTCTATGCTGCAACTATTGCTTGTACCAAATAAGGGATTGCACAAAAATGTCCAAGTTTAAGGATGTAATACTTGTTCTGCAAATGATTTTCGTCTGTCGTTCTCGATTTCTTAATTATACACGTCTATGTTATATGGAAATAATTCATATCATCTTAAGGCTAACAGTGTCACCTCATCAGTCAGGTTCATATCATGGCCATCCGAAATTATACAAGTAGTGGAGCATATTGGTTATTTTTCTATTATGATTGTGTTTATCTACTCGTAGTATTCCCCGTGCACTTTTACAAGGCTGGTGTGATTGTTTTTATTCGTATTCATTCAGAGACGGTGCTAAAGTAAAAAGACGTGCCTTTGGCCGAGGCACTGGTACCATTTGGTTAAGTAATGTACGGTGTGATGGGCATGAATCAGACATAAGAGAGTGTAGCCACGCCGGGTATGGAAAAGTCACGTGTAGCCATCATTACGATGTTGGGATTTATTGTGATACAGGTAAGATTGTTCCATTGTGCTTATGGGTAAAACTAAATGAGGAAGTACTAATACAAACTATGTTACTGCTTTTTAAGTAATAAATTTCACCAAATTGCTCAATCTGTTCAAATTTATTTTTTCCATTCAATTCTTATTTTCAGAATGTTATACTTTTGCGACTACGCAATGAATTAACATTTCATCCTTGCATTCATTATCGGCTCAACATGTCTCATAGCGTATAAAGTAAAACTCGGTTATAACGAACGCCGAAAATGGTTCGCTATATAGTATGTTTGCTATATCCATATAGCGAACCAACTTCCTTATAAACAAATTGTACAGCGAAATTTGGAGGTATAGAGAACAAGACTTGTTCTTACCTTAATTACATGGTGTTTTAATACGATTAAATATATGTGTATCAAAGTCGATTATAATAATTGATTTACCTTTGACACCCATTTAATTTTAAAGGCCTTCTTGGTGATACTGAGTAGATTTTACCTGAATCATTAATTCAGTGTTTTAGTGCATGTACAGTGTATGGAATTTTAAAATCATTAATTCCGTACATAAACTGTATATGCACTAAAACACTGATTTACTCCTATATATTTCAATGTGCATAAATTGATTGATAACGCTTAGTCGGTAAACCCGAAAAGCTGCTTTCAAGGGAGACAATTTCGCCGATAAGCCAATAAATCTGAAGAGATCTGTAATGATTGTATATTATTGTAATATACGCGCATCTTTGCTAGAACCGTTTTTATTCTTTGTTTTAGGCATACAGAAATTGATAAATTTATAAGAAACTTATTTTATATAAACCAGCTACCCAAAACCGAAACGAAGCGGCTCGACTTGTTAGTGGTAACTCATCATCAGAGGGTCGTGTTGAAGTATTCCATGATAACCAATGGGGTACTGTCTGTGACGACTTCTTTGATAACAACGCTGCTGCGGTTGTCTGTGCAATGCTTGGTTTCTCCAGGTATAAAGTATATGCCATTCAAGCAATATCAGTACTTTGATGTTTGCATTTATTTAACAATTTTCTTACTTAAGACATGATAGTGTAGTCATTTCATGGTGTGTAGTTTTAAGCCTGACTGAATTCATTAAAAACAATTTCGAATGAAATTCTAAATATGATCATCGGACAGAAAGTACTCTAAACAAGTAACTGACGGGTCACAAAAAAATCAACTGCCATTATTTCAAGGAGAGCTTTATTTAGTTACTCTTGTATGGAAATTTGGAACGAAATTCCTCTTGATATAAGACTATTATCAAATGTCAATGCATTCAAGTTTAGCTTAATTTAAGCATTCCTGCTTAGAACTGACCAATTGTAACTACTTTTTTGCTACCTTCTTTATTTTAAAGAGAAATCTCATTTTTTATGTCTGTCATCGTGTCTACATGTTTTATGTTATCTTTGCATCGTACGATAGTTTTACTCATATTGTGTTTTCTATACGTTTGAAATCCTGAACATTAATTTGTTTCTAAGGTTCAGCTGTCGTGTGTGACTGACACACTGTGTATTTAATACATTTCTATTACTTTTTAGGCATAAGACTGAAATATTTTCAAGTCAACGTGTAGCGTGTTGTTTCAGATGCTTAGTACCAATTTGTATGCTCTAATCGTTAGCAGTGTCAACTTGCATTTATTCCATGGGCATTTACAATGTTTCTGTGCTGGCAAAGAATTCATTTTAAAAAAAACATGCAAAGTTTGGGGTTATCGAATTTCTTACGCTTTTGGTATACTTCGCATATTTATGGGTAATATACATTTGTTTTTCAGTTCAAAACGCTTTGATTTTATGCTTTGCAATTCATCATTTTCTTTTCCGTTTGTAGAATTAGTGCTCAATCCAAACAAGGAGGCTCATATGGTCATGGTACCGGTGTAATCTGGTTAGATGAAGTTCGATGTTATGGAAATGAATCTGATATTGCGCATTGTCGCCATAGCAACTGGGGAGCAACTAACTGTAACCATTCAGATGATGTCGGGGTTGTATGCCACCAAGGTCAGATTGTTGGTTTGTGCTTATGGTTTTACCCCTTACTTTTTAAATTTTAAAATGGATTTTGTCCGTCTCTTGCAGTTTTGACACCACCATTAATTGGTAAAAGAGGTACGTCTAGCCATTGGAAGCGGAGACAGCAGATCAAGGTCTTACTGTACCGAAATACATACAGATCATGATCTTCACTGCTAGCGAAGACAAAAACTCAATAGAATAGCTTAATTATAAAAAACGGTTAAGTCTACTCTTAATTAGTACAGTCAAATACAAGAAGTTCCGTTTCCGATTAACCGCCCACCCGAGTCTCTGCAATCACCCCTTCTCAACACAAATGATCTGAAAACTGACTGCTCCTGTAGAGATAAGCAAGTACATCATGGTCAGATACTGCTGTAATTTTTTACCCCATACAGTCAGAAAGTGACCCGGCATCATTGAGGGCTGCCCAATAAAATCAAACTCATTTGTCAGCCTAGTATCCTATATACCAAAAACACTGTATTCATATATTTTCACGTTGCTAGCTACATGTATGGGATTGAAGTTCAAACATCTAACTCTCACCAGACTTAGATGGTAGAGTTTCTGTAATTACTACATGTATTAAGAAGGCAAAATTTGTTGATCGTGACAAATTTCTACAAATGTTTTACATTTGAAGTTTCCAAGAAAGGCAGATAAAACAGCGTTTATATGCTTCATGTGTCACATTATTTAACCGTGCCCAATATATGTTTGTTGGAAATCTGGCAAGTATTTTTACATATACCAAAGGTGGGATTGTGAAATCCGCCAAAATATTCAAGTAAAAAACTTCTGGTTGAAAAAGATCAAAAGTTTAATTAGATAATGACAGACTCAGGTGGTTTTAACAGTGTGACTAAAAATGAATCTGGTGTAAATATATATATGTCACTTGTATCACGGATTTATATTTGTAGGTGACGGAATAAACACAACGACTCGTCACCCAGTAACACCTGATCAACAGTCAGCTTCTTCTAGAGGATTAGTATCAGGTACATAGAGTAAACATTATGTTCGCCCTATCAAATGAATCCACCAGTGCCCAAGTAGTGGTAGTGTCCTTAGGCAAGACATGTCTTTCTCTCTCTCTCTCTCCGAGGTTGATTCTACCTGGAGTGAGTCTCGAGAACGGTAAATATAAGTTGTAAGAACTTGCTTTGCTATTGAGATTAAATAAAATCAACCACTGACTTGAAAAATTGACAGACTCACATTTAATGTCAATATATTCATACGCCACTGAATGTAGTTCAATGAGTTATTCAGGAGACACTCTTCAGAAATTTGTATGTGCGATAAAAATGGATTATAACACTGTTCTTTAAAAAAAATCCACATTGTTCAATAGGAATTAATATTTGTTAGTTGAAGCACAAGAATATGATTTTTTCATATACTGCATTCATTTCTACACGGTTATTTCTATTTTTGGATATGAAATGTATGAAGTAGCGTCACGAACAGAATAGGGAAATAACTTGGGAAAAAAAAGAAAAAAATGCATCAAACTGTCAACAATTTTCAGAAACTTTAAGTCAAAATATATTCGGTTAACTGAACCTCAATTTAAACGATCGTGGTATACTTAATTCACAGTGAAGTAATGACATTTTAACGGTATCCAAGAGTATTTGTAATTCATAAACTATAATCCTGATTGATCATTCTTAATTTTTCATTGGCCATCATGTGTAATTGAAATTGAACTTAACAACGATTTCACACGACCAAGCGTAACTGTAACTTCTAAAATGGATCCATGAGTAATTGTAATAATAACTTTAACAGTAGTATCCATACGTCATAGTTATTATAACTTATAAAAGGTATTCGTAAATGATATTTTAACTTTCCGGAGGACTTGGGTAATTGTAATCGTTATTTGTCAACGATCATCCATATGTCATTGTGAGTTATATCAATGAGATGCCGGTGCACTTGATGTCATGATATTAAATGAGTGATTTGATATTGGTCCCGTATTTGTCCGAGGGCATTCGTATTGGCTCGAGACCGTAAATAATTCGACAGCGAAGGACCAACTTTAAATCTACTTAATTGTTGGCGCAGCTGTTACAGTAATTCTTTTAAAAGCGTCGACGTGTAATTGTAATTTTACGCGCATTTTCACTATGGCTGGTCAAAGTTATCACATTTATCCTAGTACACATTTAATGGTATTGGGAAAGTTAACACGTGCAGTAGGCATAGTTATTCGTCACTTCACAAAACAAAATTTCCAACAGAATGGAGAAACGGCGTAGAAATAAAAAAGGAGTGGATGTTTCATATTTTAAGTTTCCTTTACACATTACCTCAAAGCAACTTAGTCTCATTACCTTGGTCCCGAATAGATGTCATGTAATTTGTGACGTCTTCACGTTGACTTTTACGAACAGATTATAATACATTTTCTGGATAATTATTTACTTTGTTACCTAACGCACTATCACACATATGTTGCAAAGAGAAATAAAACAGGCAGGTCAATGAATGTGCGGTGAAGAACTCGTTGATAATATAATGGTCCTTATGCCGGAATTCTCGCACCACTATCGCATTACTAACCCTATTATTGCTCAAATGCTCGGCAGCTTCATTCATGAATCTTTAGGTAAGATAATATGCTTATGTTAAGGTACCACAACTGCAAATGTAGTTCATTGAAAAAACTCATATTTCATGATTGTCGAATTGTATACATTTGTATAGATTTGTCAATAATTCATATTTCTATGTCTTCTGTTTCAGTTTTATTGATGGTGCTGGGTGTTCATTTCGCCATAGAATTAAGCAGATAAGCAGATGAAAGACATTCGATTTTTCATTTTTGAATATTTATTTTTGTCGTCCAATAAACCCAAGCTTGATATTGAGCTACAGAAGGGGACATCGCATGCTACATGTTGTAATTTCAAGTTATTTTCAAATTCCCGAAGGTGTGACAGCGTTACAAACTGGACAAACAAAATTAATTACGTCCAATTCCCATTTAACACAAAAGTTACTTCTTCCTGTGAGCAAGAGACCTTGGTGTTATTTGCAGCATGTCATCTTTTGTGCTAACAAACATTCTGATAAATTTCAAGACGATTGTGTTCAAAATGTGGATTCTAGAATGTTGCCGCGGAAAATGGTTTTCTATGATTTGACCATGTGACCTAGATGTTTATTCCAAGCGTCACAGTTTCAAACATGACTGAAAGTTCATCAAGGCAAACATTCGGACCAACTTTCATGGTGATTGGATGAAAAATGTGGCTTCTAGAGCGTAATTTGCTGTAATCTCCGCGACTATGCTGCTATAAAATTTATTACTAACGATGTGACGTCAACGGAAGTATTCTTGTATTTGAAATCAAGTTTACAATGATATTCAGTTACGGTAATGTCAGTCTTTTTTGACTGATTTAAGATTTTCTGTCCAAAATATGCATCCAAAATTATTGTCTTTTTTCTTTGTAAACAATTTGTAATGTCCGCTACGTCAATTTAGTCATTAATTGTATTCTGTTTTATATACTGTTAATTAGTTAGGTAGTACGAACGGTAGACTTTACAAAAATCACAAACCGAAGGTTCACTTCAATTATACAATTTAATTTTGAAACAAAATAAAGGGATGCGTAATGTACAAGACCGTAATGTTCGATACCCTTTTTACTTCACAACCAGTCATTTGTCAAGTGCTCGCTTTAAAATTTGTCATTTCAATATATAACGTATAAGTAGTGATGTCAATTTAATATCATTATATCTCAAGCTACTGTACGCCATTTTGTAAAGGTTTCAATCAAAGGTACGAAAGCAATCTGGTAAGAACTTTTCTTTGTTTTAAATTATTGTATAACTTATAAAGATGAACTAAATTATATAGTAGTTTAAAAGCAGCAATATTGTATAACATTTTAGGATACATACCATTGTAAGAATAAATTGCACATATAGGTATCGAATATTACATAACGTTTAACTCCATTTTCCTCTGGTTTATTGGCAGAAACAATGGTGACGTCATGCGCAGAAATCTATAGAGATTACATACAACTATTAAAAGAGAATATTTGTTTAATATTCGCCATTTGTTTCTTTTGTAGGAGTTAAATCACCAAAAATATCTTAATAAAATACACATTAAAGAGCTGCATTGCTGTTATGTGCCAAAATAATGATATATACATTTTAAAAATGCTTCTTATTGATGAAATACTGTCACATAAAACAGAAAATGTTTAACTTGACTCCTAGAAACGAAGTATTATTGCTTGACTGCAGTATGTTCATCTCATTTTTTTTTTGTTTTTTAAATGTGTGTAATGTTCGATACAAATTGCTTGTTTACAATAAAGTAAATACCTAGTTCCAAATTTTCTCTTTTTATTGGTCAGGTGACATTACGAACATATTTATACATTCATGATGCAGATTGATCCAAGAACATGTATTGAAACTGTTATAGCTAAACATATTAAAAGTGTTACCTAGTGATACAGGGATTAATTAATGTCAGCCTGGAAATGCATTATGTATCATAGTTCATAACGTAAACAGACGCAAATATGATTAGAATTTGGTTAGTTTGTTATTACTTACATGCTAGGGTATGCTTGGCCTAAATTCGAGATGATTAATAGTCATTTATTATACTCTTCAAATAGCTTAGCACGTTGGTTTGTTATGTATCGTACATTTCAATGGGAAATGAGTTAGAATGTACTGTTTCTTTCAGTGGTCACCACAACTTCGTGACTTCTTTGTTGTTCAAGATATTTTGCTACGTTGAAATTCAATGTCTGGTCTATCAAATTACAATAAAATAAATGTGTTTTTGAGATATTCATTTTTAATTTTTTTTCTTGCCAATTTCCCAATTCTCCTGAGAATCCGTGATTGTGTTGGCAATGAGAATATACTGTAGTTTATGAAGTAATCTATTGCTCGAATTTTGTAAAATCCAACAACCAGGCACTATGCTTATAATAGTTTCTTGAGCACAATCTTATGCTAAGCAAGAAATCATGCTCAAGTAAAATGAAGTAAAGTCAATATATATTTATTTACAAAATCTCTGCTTTTGGGATTTTAGATAAAATATTTATGTTTTGCTTTATATATATTTCTTATTAGTAAATTTGTTATTTATGGCATTTTAATAAATGCCCTTTTTTCATTCAAATCTATTGTTTTGTTTTCCTTCATCCCATACGAGTGCAACTTAGCCGGTTACCGACCCTGTCCTGAGACAATACATAAATGAAATTTTATGCGAACATAATTGTTTTATGTCACTGAAAACAATTCGGTTTTGTACTCTGGCACGGTAGTATACGGTGTTTAGCTCAATACATAACTTAGTAAAGCAAACAATCAGCTTCCAGTTTTTGGTAACATGATGGTACTCGACCAATCGTTAGGCTAGCCAGCCATTTTTGTTTAGGTTTTGGCGAGGGAAGTCCCCTCGTGACGATTTCAATTTCCACCACCACCACCTCCTCCTCCTCAATTTTTCATTTCCCAGGTCAGGTTAGATGAGTATACCTTACACTGTTTTACGAATGGTTTTTTTCATTACATCTTGTACATGTTGTAAATTCATGTTTTAAATTTTGCAGTTGGCGGTTTTTTGCCACCCAGTTATGGGATTTCAGTTAAAACATTTATGTTTTGCTTTATATGTTTTTCTTATTAGTAATCTTTTTTATTTATGGCATTTTGATAAATGCCCTTTTTTCATTCAACTCCGTTGTTTGTGTTTTCTTTCATCCCATACGAGTTCAACTTAGCCTGTGACCTACGCTGTCCTGGGACAATACATAAATATAAAAAGTTAATATGAAGATACGTAAACTCAAGAACAGACCTTCAGACCGCCAAAATGAGAAAACGCCGCCCAGAGATTTTGTAAATAAATATAACTTGACTTGACTTCATATTATTTGAGCATGATTTTGTGCTGCGCATGAGATAGTGCACCAGAAAGGGCCAGGTCATCTGGTGAGATGCCTGAAATAAACATAAAAAATGTACTGTTGGTTTGTTTTTAATATCAAAACTGCATAAACGGTCTCCTTGTCCTACATGCAGTTTCTCTAAATTGAGAACAGTGTATTTTTTCGATATCGAGCGTTGATGAGAGTTTGTAAATTAAAGACGACTGTTACTAGTGGTGCAACAATAAACCGGTAAACCGGTATATTGCATCACAGAGCCAGGCCGATTCGTACCGCGGTACGAATTCCCGTACCGCGATATTCAGAGTTAAATGCACTACTCACTTTACACATTGCTATGCATGACAATAAATCAGAAAAAAAAATGTTTGACCATCTTTGCCACTCTTTGGTTACCATCAATTTATTTCTTCTTTTTTTTTGGCTATTTCATTGAAAAAATACTACAATATGTTTCTAACTTACGTTTACTTATCAATTTAAAAAGCAAAGTTAGGAATGTTTTAGAACAAATAAATGTCATTTCCGCCGGTAAGGTATCTTTCTATGTAAAATAAGAGCTATTTATAATTGCGCTCCTGTGACGAAAATGGACAGTGTTGTTCCTTTTTGGAACACATTTTGTTGATACAGAACTTACTGTAAATTAGGAACTACTCGCGACGATTTATTTTTCATTATTTTCGCGAATTTCTCACTTCGCTTATCAAAATATCTGGCTATTGATTCATTTCGCATAGAATTCTCCTTTTGCGAATTTCAATTTACGAATAAGTCTGTCTGTTCTTAAATCGCAATATGTTCGTTATGTGAAAATTTGTCAATTAACAGCAATCAGAGGGTATAAATGCTAAAACAGTTGACACTTGGTACATCAGTGTCAGAAATATAGAAACTAATTTCCTTGAGATATTATGTATTTATCCCGAAAGTCTCAAGTGCAGTTCTAGTAATTTGATACTCTTTCAAGAATTACACTTCAACGGAAACTAAGTGTAAGTATCAATTTCTTTCACAAATATTCAATAAGTTCACAACAATTATGGCCCTATATCGCTAAGCTGAGTATCGAAGTTTTTTATGTATCGCAATGTAAATCAATGAAGCCCAAGGGTGGAGTCTGTTTTGACCGAGGGCCAAGATTTAAAACTCTTGGTAGAGGTTAACTAAGGAATGCTATCTGTCAAATATCTAAGCTCTTAAGGCCATCTTGTTTGGCACAAGAATATTTTCAAAGATTTTCTTATATATAAGCCTGTATAAAAACGGGTGACCATCGGGCGGGGTCGTGATTTAAACAATCTCGGTTAGGTGCATTAGGCAATGCTACATGCTAAATATCTAAGCTATGGGACTTGTGGCTTCAAAGATGTTTTTTGAAGTTTGCCCTAAATAAGCATAATTATGAAAATCAAGTGACCTCTGTGCGGGTACCTTTCCTTTTCTATTATTTTATGTTATGTTATTTGTACTTGTATGTATATCAAACAAAAGTGAAATAATAATATACATGTATTGTTTATTTAAAGAAACAACGAAATAATAAAAAGACAGTTTGTACAGTGCTCATGTGCAGACTTATAATAATAATGATAATAAAAAAAACAACAGTACAGAAATATGAGGGGAAAAACATCAATTTCCTAGTTAAACATTTCATCAAAGTATCAAATTTTTCAAATAGTCTATCTGTTTGGCAAACTTAGATATACTACATGCATTCACATTTGTCGAAACTTTCTTTTTGATACTACAGACACTCGAAAAGCTATTGTTAGAAGTAAATTTATGATTTAGAATAAATATATACTCTGCAGTTTTTAAGTGTATACTTATAGACAATTCTTGTATTTGTATTCAAAAATCTTTACTCCTCTAAGATCAAACGAAATATCATTCCAAACTTTCATACTTAAACACAAAAATGAATCCTTATAATAATTAGTTCGAGGTATTCTTTGTAAAACAAAATCGCTGTGCATGTATTATCGCATATTATGTTTTTCATTTTTGGAAAATATCAAAATCTCTGACATGTATATCACAAGTACAGCGGTGTGGTATTTACACCTACCGGAATATAAAAGAGCCATTTTAATTTGTTTGTATAGCCCCAATGTTGGTGATTTCATCGACTTATTTAATAATAATTTTTGCAACTCGTTTTTGAAGTATGTTTACTTTCTTTATATAGTTCTTGTTATCCTTCACTCAGATTGTACAGCAGTAATAAAATATTTGCAATATGTACGCGGTACAAAACATAATTTTCATCTCATCTGTGACGGAATAAGGAATAACATGCGTTATTTTAGTGCTACGCTTTTAACATACATTAGTGCTACGCTTTTAACATACATTAGTGCTACGCTTTTAACATACATTAGTGCTACGCTTTAAACATACATTAGTGCTACGCTTTAAGCATACATTAGTGCTACGCTTTTAACATACATTAGTGCTACGCTTTAAACATACATTAGTGCTACGCTTTAAACATACATTAGTGCTACGCTTTTAACATACATTAGTGCTACGCTTTTAACATACATTAGTGCTACGCTTTAAACATACATTATCTATACGAGCATGCCAATTTATGGCATTGTCAATATATACACCTTGTCCCTTTTAAATTGTCATGTTCTCTAAAAGTGTGTTATTAATACTTAAATTCAGCTTGTTTGAGCTTATAGGTATATCCGATGACCATACATTTTGTCTTCAAAGGATGTAAAGACATAATTAGTATCGTTGGCTTGGCTATTGTTTCCTTTTATTGTATGCAACTGTAACTAGCATGTGCAATGAATCTGTTCTGGTCTGTTTTTATTGTCCAATCGGCTCCCACATGGCTTCAAAAATATTCTTAAAATGTTTATGAATTTTAGGAACTTTCTTGTCCTGTTTCAGAATTGCCTGTATGACAACATTATAAACAGTTACCTTAAAACGCATGTGCACATGCGTATGAAATGTCAATCTTCGATATTGATGCTATCTTAATTCCAATTTATTTTATCCCTCAAAGTAATACACAAAGGAATGTTTTGACAATACCTACAGTATAAATTATGGCTTTTTCATGTCTCAGTTCACATGATCTACCGCATGGATATAGCGAAATCAATTGCGTTTTAATTGGTTAAGCAAAAATAGATATAGAGAGCTAGTTTTCTTTATTGTTTCATCATTTCGTTTGTTCAGTAACTTGGATACGGTATTAAATATTGAACTTTTATGAATATATTAGTTCTTTTTGTACAAAGTACGTTAATTTCATCTAGAAAGTAATCTTTCAATTAGACGAAGTCTTCATGCAAACATTTAATAATAGTTATATATTGCAAACAAACCTCAACCTTTATATTAGTTCCAATAAGTTGCACAATTTTAATAGGAAAATGTTTAATTTCAGTCGCTGTGTCCATGAATACCACGTCAGCAATATTGATTTTAAATCCTTACATACCTCAAATTTTATATATACTGAAGCGAAAAAGAAACGCAGGGTAACAAAATATGTAATAATATCAAAACGGCTATGTATTGAAGTAGAGATATCATGCACTTACTATCTAAACTGGTTTTGAGTGATTTTAGGTCGATGAGTACAGTGACCGAGATAATTATCTGACCGATTTCCATACTTCTACACATTTTGTTACCCTGCGTTTCTTTTCGCTTCAGTATACTAGGGCGAAATTCATGACGGTTTCAACCTCAAACCTAAAAACACGAATCTTTAATTTTCTACAGTAAGTTGGCATTAAATAACAACATTAACGATCTTTTCCGTACTAGATATTAAGATATATTGTCATGTACCTAAAACTGTTTAACAATGTTGGTTATATTCTGGGCGGATCGACTTGGATCTTTACAGTAACATGATCGAGTTTATTTGTGGTCATACCAGTGAAGCAGAACACAGGTGTCACATATGAACTCGAGAAATTGGCTTTAACTAATTCAAAGTGGATAGTGTTTTAGTATTCACCGAAAACTACATGTTCAACCGGAAAGTTCAAGTATGAATGATATCTTACCAAAATAGTTCGGTGCACACGGCAATTACCTGTTTCACAACAATCCAATTGTGTCACTTATTTATCTGCAAGATTCTCCGTATGATATTGATAAACTAATTGTATTCATTTATAAATCAACCGATGTGATATCATCTTTACCACTATATAGACTAACCTAAAATATTTTCCCGTTTTGCAGAAAAAAATCATTTTCGGACATTCCGTTACTGTCCTAGAGTGCCTTTTGTTGAGCAAGTTGTCATTCGGAGCATAGTTTTATGGAAAAGGCCAAATGGTGCACCGAAACAACACAAGTTGCTTGAAATTGGCGGGTTAATAAACATAAACAGCAATTTAAGGACCTTTTTTGCATCTTACAGTGATTAATGGAACAAAAAACAAGTTGGCTGCTTACAAAAGCATCAAGTTATGCCACATGGGTAGCAGTTCTAAAAATAGATAAAGTTAAGCGCTCGGAAGACAGAAGATTTGATGATCGACTATGTACATAAAAGAAACTCGCCACTATACTTGGTGATGCCCTCAGGGGCATAATACAATTGTTTTCGTTTCTAGGACTGCCTATACTGCGCTGTCGTTGCAACATGATTCACAAGGTGCATGACGAAACCACACCTGCAAGGCAATGTTTCCTTAGCAATGTGAATATATCATCTACTGTAGCAGATCTGTCAGCAGTATGTTATGCATTTGAAATCTAAAACTGATACAGTGTACAATGAAAATGTTATTTGTTTTTTGGATAGTATTTGTTTTCCCTAGTGTTTCAAAGACAGGTATGACAGAACCATTTTATTCTGGTGTTGGGCAATAAGAAAAATTCTGCTTTGTATTTTTATTTTTCTGTAGCAGGTGTTCTTCTCATTTATCGAGTTTTAGTTTAGTTTTGGTCCGTTGTATACAGAAATGTAAATGTATTTGTTTCACGTTTGTAACGATCGATGCGTTTATTTTGTTCAATTCTACCTGCCCCATGTGTTTGAAAAATATGAGTATATTGTATTTCCAATTCATTTTTCTTCTTTCGTAACATGTTTGTTTTGTTACCATTTGTGCAAATTTATCAAATGTTTTACTGACACGTAACGTGCGGTTTCTTGCAATTTCTACTGTGTAGCTGATTAATTTATTCTGACTGCATGGTAGTATATTTTAGAAAAAAATATGTGGAGATGTATTTTTTAAAATTAAGTTGAATTGTTGTTCTTCATTACTATGTAACAGAAAGGACTACTGTGTCTTCAATATAAGTTAAGCGAGGCACATGTGTACATCTTTTGTGACGAAGAAAGTGTCACATCTTTTAACCGATGTATTTTCATTTTGTTCAAATGACTGCAAAATAAAGAAAAACAATGATATTAATTTGAAATGTAGTCATTGATATCAATTTGAAATTTAAGTGTAGATATGCGTCTTAATGCAGAATAATAAAATATTTATATTGTTCTAATATATCTGCAATAAAACGGTTTAAATTGCATTCATATTTGTTTAGCAATAATATCCTACCACCGAGAAATATAAGACAATGTATAAATATAAACGAATAAAACTTATTTACCATTTTGCTGATGATTTTCTAAATTCTTAAACATATCAAAAATACGTTTTTCTTCTTCATTCAAATGATTCTATATGTCTGTCCTTTCTAACAAAACAATATCTTTATACAAAATAAAGATTGCCTAGCGAAAATGTCAACAGAGGCCAACTTTATTAAGATGCGACGTTGCACAATCCCTGAATTACCGTAATGTTGCCATTAGTAACCAAAAGAAAAAACGCAAAGTTAACGCTAATTTTCCGAACTTTTCTTCATCAACGAATATTTCAGTGCATATTAATTCATATTCTAAATGTCCTATCTTTTTTAAGATTATAACACTTGCTGTGTCAGTAGATGTAATTATATATGTCTAAGAATGTAAAGGTTGAAGCTAATAAATATTTCGCAAAAATACAGTGGTAATGAATTTGCTAGTATTAACAAAATGAGCCTTTTCTGCTTAAATGATATTAAATTTATATGCCTATGCATTCTAAATATAAGGTGTTTTTTAGAAAGAAGACAATTATTCAACGTTTGACGCCGTGTAACATAAAGCATCGCAACAACGGACGTTGCGTCTATGCTTTTGATGAAAACAAATTACTTGTGGAATAATATTCGTTCTAGCGGTGTTCATCGTCTAATAAACAATGAATTGGAGTTGTTCTGATGCACAGTAATTAACCACGAGTCGACAGATTAGGTTTTATTATGCCGTATGCAACGCACGGGCCGATATGCCGTCAAAAGCGACATCATAGTGTGCCGCTTGGCGTTAAAAATATCCGCATAGAAAATAACGTTTTGCATTTATTCCCCTTTTTGTAATATATGGTCATGTTACAATTGAAATAACATACTTTTCAGTGTTGTTATCTTTTAATATCCAACTTGTTGTTGTTCTCATGCGCAGTTATAAATCAGACAGATCTCCGGCCTTCGTGCGTAATTACTGGGCATCATAACTCCAAATCATTGTTTAATACACCATGAACAGCGCTTGAATGGATATAATTTCATAATTATTACATGTATTTAGTGATTAATTTGTATAAACCAGCTTCACAAAAGGAAGAAGGAACTGTCGTGCGGCTTTTTGGCGGTAAATCATCATTAGAGGGCCGTCTTGAAGTGTTTTACGATAACGGATGGGGAACAGTCTGTGACGACTACTTTAAAGACAGCAGTGCTCAAGTTGTGTGTGCAATGCTCGGTTTCTCAAGGTATATTAGCAGTCGTCAAAACGATTATTTTCGTTAAAATCGTTAAAGTTTATAACCTTATAAGTTATGACTTAAGAAGTAGATGATCGCTACTAAGTAAAACCAGATTCAGCAGGTTCATTGTTACTGTAAATGAAGTAATATTCGCGATTATTCAGTTTCACTATTTTCGCGAATTTCCCATTTCGTTTATTTGATAATTTCGCGAATTTTTCATTTCATACAGTTTTACTTTAAGTTCAAGATAATTCTCCTTTCGCGAATTTAAAATTCACCAATAAGTCTGTCTGCTCACAAATCGCAAAATGTTCGCATATACGAATATGGAACGTGATGAAAAATCAATTTGATGTTTTTCTTTACAAAATAAACATATAATGGCCTGATTCAAAGATAAGTCAGAATGTTATTCTTTATGATTTTGTGCTCATGTTTTATTCTTTATTGCATAGAAAGTACTTCATGAGGTTTATCAAAAACAAAATGTTTTGTATACAGAGCTACTGCTAGATCTAAGAAGAAAGCATTCTTCGGTAAAGGTATCGGCCCAATTTGGTTAGACAATGTACGATGTTATGGCTATGAAACTGACATAGCACTTTGTCCCCACACCACTTGGGGAGCTACTGACTGTAACCACGCAGAAGATGTTGGGGTTGTGTGCGAAAAAGGTTAGATCTTATTGATAAGCAATCTGATAGAATTTTAAATGTTACTTAGATCTAACAAATATTTGCTTTTCTGGCTGTTAAGTCGTAAATTCGCTAATTTTTAAAATTGCCTAGCCAAACTGTCAGTTCAAAATAAAAGGTCCAATACAAAACCGCTGACGGGTATAATTTTTTATCAAATATTTTGATATTGTATCTAATAATTGGCTAAAGCATGTTATTTAATTCAGACTTTGGCAAAAATGGAGTGTCACTTTAGCAAGACTGCAGACATCTAGATATTAAAAAAAAGACCATCCATGTCTTTTTAAGTGTAAAATATTAAACGATGGTCGCTAGAAATTTGAGAAAACTTTGCCTGCCAATAATAATTTTTTATGAAATATTTTAATTTGCGTGTTCGCTTTTGAAAAATTTGACACTTCTTTTTTAGCAAAGTGCCAGAGTGAGCTATTAGGATCGCATTCCGTCCGGCGTCCGTCGTACGTCCGTCCGTCCGTCCACCATTTCCTTCAAACGACATCTCCTCTGAAACCACTAGGCCAATGTTGATGAAACGTTGCAGGGATGTTCCTTGCATGAAGTTTTATCAAAGTTGTTCAAAGAATTCCATTCCATGCAGAACTGAACAAAATTGACCCTGTAGGGGGAGTCACTTAGTTTTACATAGGCTTATATAGGAAAAACTTTAAAAATCTTCTTCTCTGAAACCACAAGGCCTAGAGCTTAGATATTTGGCATGTAGCATTGGCTAGTGGACCTCTACCAAGATTGTTCAAACTATGACCCCGGGGTCAAAATTGACCCCGTGGGGATGGTCACTTAGTTTTGCATAGGCTTTATATAGGAAAAAATTTAAAAATCTTCTTCTCTGAAACCACAAGGCCTAGAGCCTAGATATTTGGTATGTAGCATTGGCTAGTGGACTTCTACCAAGGTTGTTCAAATTATGACCCCTAGGTCAAAATTGACCCTGTAGGGGGAGTCACTTAGTTTTACATAGGCTTATATAGGAAAAACTTTAAAAAATCTTCTTCTCTGAAACCACAAGGCCTAGAGCTTAGATATTTGGCATGTAGCATTGGCTAGTGGACCTCTACCAAGATTGTTCAAATAATGACTCCCGGGTCAAAATTGACCACGCAATGGGGTCACTTAGTTTTACATAGGCTTATATAGGGAAAACTTTTAAAAAATCTTCTTCTCTGAAACCACAAAGCCTAGAGCTTAGATATTTGGCATGTAGCATTGGCTAGTGGACCTCTAGCAAGATTGTCAAATCATGACCCCCAGGCCAAATTGACCCCGCCCGGGGGGTCACTTGGTTTTGCATAGGCTTATATAGGAAAAACTTTAAAAAATTTCTTCTCTGAAACCACAAGGCCTAGAGATTAGATATTTGGCATGTAAAAATGCCTATTGGACTTCTACCAAGATTGTTCAAATCATGACCCCAGGTCAAAATTAACCCTTCCCGGGGGGGGGGGTCTGAGGAAGGTGACTTGATTATACATAGGCTTATATAGGGAAAACTTAAGAAAACAAGAAGGCCGACAGGCAGAGAATAGTTATTTGGAATGTTACTTAGCATTGTGTAGTGGACCTCTACGAATTATGTTAGAATCATGAGCCCTTGTATTATAGCCAATGGTAGTCAGGTGAGCGATATAGGGCCATCATGGCCCTCTTGTCTTTAATATTGTATCTTAAGTGTACCTGTCTTTTCAATATGCTCGACAGGGGCGTTTGATGTGTTTGTGTTCGGGTGTGTCCAAATAGTATCTTGATTTCCAATAAACTTAGGAAATTATAGGAATATTGGTCAATAGCCCAACCCTACTGGTTTAAGAATTAGCAAATCAAAGGTCAAGGTCGCAATGATCTCGACATTGATTTGCTTAAATATTTTTTAAAAAAGATACCAAAGATACCGTTTTAAAACATGCAATATCAATATAAAAAATCATTTATATTTATTATGTTAACCTTGTATTTTGAAAAAAAATCCTTTTCTAATTATTCTTATAAATGTGCTAAATTGTATCGTCATGACAACTACATTTAACCTATTATGTTCGATCTTTAAACACATGTTTAGTATCACAGTATGTGCAGTATGGTCATCAGTTACCCATTTTGTATTTTGCTCGGATTATTACTATGTTTTGTCTTACGAATTGGGTTACCGAACTTGCTTCGAATTCATACAATTTTTATAAGCATTCCTTACAGAAGTCATTTAAATACCAATGAGACGTTACTTCACCAAACTTGGTAAAAATATTTGTGTGCATGATTTCTAGGCCAAGTTCGATAATCAGCAAAACCGCCCAAGGCATTTTTTGATTATGGCCCTTGAATTATCAAAAAATGATGAAATTAGCCTTGTCAGGTCTATATTTCAAAGCGGTGAATAAGCCTTTTCCGCTCTATAGTTCCAACAGGTTTTACACAACCTATGAACTGCCAAATATTGAGTTATGCCTCCCTGAGTGGCGTAATTTTATGACAATTTGGCACTCTTATTTTGCTTAATTTACATGATTGATACCCGTATAGGTTTGGGACCTGGGTCTTATTTGTGTGTGTGCTACTCTTAATATGACCGTGTAACTTCGCCAATAAATGACCCTAACAGATTTTGATATTATTGGTTCAAGGGTCTTGTTCAATAGTGTAATTTCGTAACACAAAATATATGAGTAAGTGTAAACTTGGTTTTTATGGTCAATGAAATAAATTTAAAATTAAATTAAATTTCTTACATCGAAAACAGTTTGATCATATTTGAAGTACATTAGGCAGCAGTAACGCCTTTTATGTGAGAAAGCGTTGAATTTTTCTAGCAAGGCTTTTAAGCTTGTATTTAAGGTTTATTCAAATCAAATTCACTTGAAGGTAATTGGAAAAGGTTTTTTGAATATGATCGACATTATAAAATATGTACATGTATATTTCAGAAGGTTTAGATGCTCGTATGACATGAAGCAATATACAGAGGATAATTGTTGGTTTCGGTGTAATATCTCGTAATAATTTCACAAAGTCGGCACCAAATGTCAGGAATGAAAATAATAAAATTTGCTGTTCACGAGTGAAATTATCATGATATTACATCGATACCAACATTTGTTTCTGTTTATGTCTCAAACTCTGTCTTTATATATGTCGAAAATCGCCGGAAACGTAATCAGAAAGAATAGGCAAAGATGACGTCATTTTAACGACGTTATCGTCGTATGTTTTCCTGCATTCAGTACGCTTGGTATACATTTTCACGTTAATCCGGGTAGAAACTTTTGATAATTTTCTCTAAATGGACAATAAGTTTATCGGGATATAATCCATCGTTATATTTCGATAAACTACCGGAAACATGAAATAATAAGGCGCAATGAATCAAACTTCAAGACAGAAAAGAATAGACATTTTGTTCAGATTCTCTTGTAAACGGAACGACGCGACTGGTGGGTTCGGACTTACCGTCAGAGGGCCGTCTTGAAGTGTTTTATGATAACCGATGGGGTACAGTATGTGGAAACAGTTTTAATGAGGATGCTGCAGCTGTGGTCTGCGCAATGTTGGGTTTCCCAAGGTAATTTCTCATTATAGAAACCGCATTGCAAATATTGGTTTAACAATATTCTTTCTAAAATCAAGACAGTATAGATATGCGCAGTGCTAAGCCAAACTACATTATATTCGGACTAAAAATACATCAGGTCTTTGCGACATGGCTGACAATCAGAAGAAAACCCCAGTGAAATAAATGATTCTGATGTTGCTTTCCTTTTTATAAAACCACATTGTGTAGTTAATAGGCATCATGATGTTTGTCATAACAAATGTAGATATATTGAATCTTGATTCATGTCTATGCTGCAGCTATCGCTTGTCGTTCTCGATTTCTTGATACATTTTTATGTTTTATGGAAATAATTCATATCATCTAAAGGCTAACAGTGTCACCTCATCAGTCAGGTTCATATCATGGCCATCCGAAATGATGCAAGTAGTGGAGCATATTGCTGATTTTTCTATTAAGATTGTGTTTATCTACTCCTGGTATTCCTCGTGCACTTTTACAAGTCTGACGTCATTGTTTTTATCAATCACAAGGCATTTATTCGTATTCATTCAGAGCCGGTGCTAAACGCAAAAGAGGTGCCTTTGGCCAAGGTACCGGTGCTATCTGGTTAAATGACGTAGAGTGTGATGGGCATGAATCAGACATAAGAGAGTGTAGCCACGCCGGGTATGGAAAAGGCAAGTGTAGCCATCATAACGATGTTGGGATTTATTGTGATACAGGTAAGATTGTTCCATTGTGCTTATGAGTAAAACTAAATGAGGAAGTACTAATACAAACTATGTTACTGCTTTTTAAGTAATAAATTTCACCAAATTGCTCAATCTGTTCAAATTATTTTTTCCATTCAATTCTTATTTTCAGAATGTTATACTTTTGCGACTACGCAATGAATTAACATTTCATTCTTGCATTCAACATGTCTCACAGCTTATAAAGTAAAACTCGGTTATAACAAACTCCGAAATGGTTCCTTATATCCGATGTTTGCTATATCTATATAGCAAACTAACTTCCTTATAAACAAATTTTACAGCGAAATTATGAGGTATAGAGAACAGGTGCTCTTACATCAATATCATGGTATTTTAATACGATTAAATAAATAAATGTGTATCAATGTTGATTAATTGATTTACCTTTGACACCAATTAATTTATTTTAAAGACCTTCATGGTGATACTGAGTAGATTTTACCTGAAATATTAATTCAGTGTTTTAGTGCATGTACAGTTTATGTACGGAATTAATGATTAATTCCGTACATAAACTGTACATGAAATGTACATGCACTAAAACACTGATTATACTCCTATATATTTCAATGTGCATTAATTGATCGATAACGCTTATTCGATAAACCCGATAGGCTGCTTTCAAGGGAGACAATTTCGCTAATAAGCCAATAAATCTAAAGAGATTTCTGGGAATGGTTTTATATTATTGAATTATACGCGCATCTTTGCTTGAAAAGTTTTTATTCTTTGTTTTAGGCAAACAGACATTGATAAATTTATTAGAAACTTATTTTATATAAACCAGCTACCCAAAACCGAAGCGAAGCGGTTCGACTTGTTGGTGGGAACTCATCATCAGAGGGTCGTGTTGAAGTATCCCATGATAACCAATGGGGCACTGTCTGTGACGATTTCTTTGATAACAACGCTGCAGCTGTTGTCTGTGCAATGCTTGGTTTCTCCAGGTACAAAGTATATGCTCATTCAAGCAATATCAGTACTTTGATGTTTGCATTTATTTAACAATATTAAAACTTTAGACATGACAGTGTAGAAATTTCATGGTGTGCATTTTTTAGCCTGATTGAATTAAAGATGCAGCTGGTCTCTTCGGGATATCTGATTATAAAATATATATGTAATTTGTTCACACTAAACCCAGCTGTTTCAAATGACAATCCGTAAGCTTAATTTGCTTCTAAGGTACAGCTGTCGTGAGTGACACACTACGTATTTTATTAATTTCGATTACTTTTTAGGCTTACAGCTGCAATATTTTCAAGTGAATGTGCGTTTTGAGCGTGTTGCTTTAGATGCCTAGTACCAATGTAAAAACAGAATGTTTTATCCTCTGACCGTTGGAAGTGTCGACTTGCATTTATTCCATGGGCATTCACAATGTTTCTGTGCTGGCAAAGAATTCATTTTACAAAAGACACGCAACTTTGGGGGTTATCGAATTTCTTACGCTTTTGGTAGCTTCACATATTTAAGGGCAATATACATTTCGTTTTTCAGTTTAAAACGCTGTGATTTAATGCTTTGCCATTCATCAAAAACGTTTTCTTTTCCGTTTGTAGAATTAGTGCTCAATCCAAACAAGGAGGCTCATATGGTCAAGGTACCGGTGTAATCTGGTTAAAAGTTCGATGTTACGGAAATGAATCTGATATTGCGCATTGTCGCGAAAGCGACTGGGGAGCAACTAACTGTAACCATTCAGATGATGTCGGGGTTGTTTGCCACCAAGGTCAGATTGTTGGTTTGTGCCTATTGTTTTACACCTTACTTTTTTAATTTTAAAATGGATTTTGTCCGTGTCTTGCAGTTTTGACACCACCATTAATTGGTAAAAGAGGTATGTCTATGCATTGGAAGCGGAGACAGCAGATCAAGGTCAAATTGTACCGAAATACACACAGATCATGATCTTCACTGACAAAAACTCAATAGAATAGGTTAATTATAACAAGAGGGCCAAGATGGCCCTATATCGCTCACCTTGGTACAAGTCCACTTGCCTGGCAGAAGATCACTAGATAATGTTATATACCAAATAGGTTTTCCTATATACGCCTTAAGTTTGTAAAACAAGTGACCCCCCCCCCCCCGGGCAAGGTCAGTTTTGACCCCAGGGGCATAATTTGAACAAACTTTGAAGAGGTCTACTAGGCAATGCTACATGCCAAATATCTAAGCTCTAGGCCTTGTGGTTTCAGAGAAAAAGATTTTTAAAGTTTTTCCTATATATGCCTATGCAAAACTAAGTGACCCCCGGTGAGGGGTCAATTTTGATCCGGGGGTAACAATTTGAACAATTTTGGTAGAGGTCCACTAGCCAATGCTACATGCCAAATATCTAAGCTCTATGCCTTTCAGAGGAGAAGATTTTTAAAGTTTTTCCTATGTAAGCCTATGTAAAACTAAGTGACCCCCTGTGTATGGGATTGAAGTTCAAACATTTAACTCTCACCAGACTTAGATGGTCGAGTTTCTGTAATTACTACATGTATTAAGAAAGGCAAAATTTTGTTGATCCTGACAAATTCCTACAAATGTTTTACATTTGAAGTTTCCAAGAAAAGCAGATAAAACAGCGTTTATATGTTTCATGTTTCACATTACTTAACCGTGCCCAATATATGTTTGTTGGAAATCTGGCAAGTATGTTTACATGTACCAAAATTGGGATTGTGAAATCCGCCAAAATATTCAAGTAAAAAACTTGTGGTTGAAA
>JAFMSR010000014.1:28579330-28796830 GCA_022818135.1 Saxidomus purpurata
GTCAATTAACAGCAAGCAGCGCTTCCGGGTCAACTCGTACCTAAGTCAACTTGTACCTTAGTCATCTCGTACCCGAATTGGTCGACTCGTACGGTTCAAAAAGTCAACTCGTACCCTTTGTAGTCAAGTCGTACCTTTTGTTTCAAAACTTACATTTCACCTACCTTTTGTTTCAAAACTTATGTTTTCAACTAGAAACAAAAGGTACTGATATGTAATCAAAGGTTGGGCCATATGGAATTTATCATTATTTTATGTGTTATAGTGCTCAATATTGTATAATTTTCAGATATTAAACAGTTGAAATTAACAAAATTGTTGTTCGAGAAGTAGTCTTCTCAAAATTCAGTTAGGTTTTATGTTACTGTCACTTGATCTGAAATTCCATCGCCTTGATAAATAAATTCACACAGAAATGTTTTGTACATAAATCGGCACACAAATAAAACAGAAAGAAAATTAACTAATTTTATGAGCGTGTCTACAAACCTAAATTCGATGTTCGAGGGCATATTTTGTCTTAAAGAACCCAAGTTGAACTGAAATAAACATATTTTTGTCATTTACATGATGAAAATAATATAATTTTCGAAAATCCCGTAATTTTTTATTTTAGTAACACTTCAAATGAATGATTACGTAGGGTACGAGTTGACTTTTTTTCAAAACATTCCCTTCATTTCTACCACTTTCTTATGTCCCACTTCGCCGTGACGTCATACTGACCAGTTAACCAATCGGATTATTAGGTCGCGTTCATTTCTTCATTCGGTAAAAGGTGAAAACTCGGTCTTTACCGTTGACTCATATGCAAGTTTAAATTTATTTTAAACGAAACAAAAAGCTTTTGACAACATAGAATTATTATAAAAACAATCTGATAGTTTCAAGGTAATGGAAGATCGTCGTCTTCTTTCATTTCTAATCTTGATTATTACATTATTCAAAGTGAAAGATGCATAGAGACCAGCGATGACAGCCGAGGAATCACCTTTCCCGAATGTAAAAAAGATTTAAGTACCCGGATGTGCGAAGCCAAGAATACAATTTTGCAAAATAAGAGCAGCAATATTACGTATTTCAATACAAACATTTAATGATGATTGAATGATTGATAAAAAAATAATTATTATCATCACAAAGATACTGTATAAAAATGTTAAGGTACGAGTTGATTTTTTCGGAAACAAAATCAGGTACGAGTTGACCAATTCGGGTACGAGATGACTAAGGTACGAGTTGACTTAGGTACGAGTTGACTGGTTACCCAAGCAGCAGGTGTAAATGCTGAAATGGTTGACACTTTTGCATCCCAGTGTTAGAAAGATAGAAATCGAGTTGGTTCATATACCATATAATTCCACCGAGTCTCAATTACAGTTCCTGATTTGGAGGAGATAGCAATGTTGTTTAAACTAAAAGTTGACAATGCACATCTGTGTCATGTGAGCTAAAAACAATTAAAGGGCAATAACTCTGTAGTAACTAACACAATCCTGACAAAAGTTGCAGGTGCATTGCGACATTGTGTGTTGTATACTTATTTCAAGTTTCATGAAATTTTACCCATTGGTTCAGTTAGTTACAGGTCTGGTAATCTAATAAATCCTGCTAAATGTAACTCCTTCATAAAAATATAACCTACCTTGTTTAGGTAATGGAGTGTATACAAATGAAGTAGAAAGTTTTCTTCTTGCAGGTGCTACTATAGAAGCATATGAGCCTTCGTCACCTGTTCTTGAGTACTGAATATCATAACTTAGAATACATCTGAAAAGGAAACGAAACAGAACACATGCATTCAACATAAGTATGCGGATTCAGTGAAGTTCCACTATTCAGACAACCCGATATTAAGACCACCCTCGCTAAAAAGACCACCCACATTTCTGAACCAAATGGTTAATTTCATAGTAAAAAGGTCTCAACATTAACACAGATTCAGTAATAAGACCATTGTTTACTGTTCTGAAGGATGGTCTTTAGTTATTACATGAACTGCACTTACACTCAGTTGAAACTACTATCTAACTTTAAGCAAAAATGAAATAAGATACATATCACACATATTTTTCGCAAACTTTCTTTTTCAAAGTCATACAATGTATTTAATTTTGTTTCAAGAACAGTAAAAAACTGTTGTTAGTTCAAAGTATACTAATTCAAATTTGCAAGTTATGTATTTCGCATCTTTCCAATTTTTCTATTTATTTACAAGTTTTTTTATTCGCAAGCGAGCACTATTTCATATATAATCGTTTGTTTGCTATTTTAGAGACTTTGATGAATTTCGGAAGTGCCTCATTCAAGAAATTTAACAAATATATGAAACCTTGTGAATAAAACACCTTTATATAATGTATCCAATTAGAAAGGAGATAACTCTGAACCAATCCTTAGTTTTGTCTTACCTGGAGTTGACACAATGGTCTGACCACGTTATAAGCACCTGACCAGCAGTTATATTGTACAAATTCAAATTGTTTGGCTGAAATGTAACAAATAAATTCTCATTCAATGGCATTTTAACATGATTACTACAATAATTACACGAACAAAGCTACTTCTCACAGTAACTGTATTAATTTCAAACAAAGACTCATTTAAATGTGTGACCTATACTTCTATAAATTGTTAATTTCAAACAAAGACTCATTTAAGAGTGTGACCTATACTTCTGAAAATTGTTAATTTCAAACAAAGACTGATTTAAATGTGTGACCCATACTTCTGTAAATAATGAAATCTTCACAAAAACTTTATTTCTGCATCTTTTTGTGAGGCGTATGGCGAAGATAGGATAGCATGTTTGAGAATTCATGGTCTTGTAAATCAACACTGAGATAACAAATCACTAACAATTAGCCTAAAGGTGATTTAATCATCTTGGATCATTATCATACTGTTTTCAGAAAGAAATCATAGTTCGGATTAAACTGATCACATCTAAATCAAATGTTTGGGACATATATTGCCCATCTTTATAACCATCACAAGGTTACATGCTCTTTAGTATTCTCAGCTTCGCACATACTGGTAATGATAAATTATTTATATCAGGCAATGGTGATTCCTCAGCTTTCATCACTGGTCTCCATGTAGCTTTGATTTTTAAATGTACAAAATCCAAGAATAAAAATCAAAGCAGACGATTTCCTACCATTCCACTTATATAGGTCCATGCTTATAATCATAGAATTAATTTATAATAATTCTGTTGTTAAAAAACGAAAAGCTTTAACAACAGAATTATTATAAATTAATTGTTAAAAGCTTTTTGTTTTGTTTGAAATAAATTTAAACTTGCATATCGGTCTATGGTAAAGATGAACTTTTCACCTTTTACCAATTGAAGAAAAGAATGCGATCTAATAATGAAGTCACAGTGAAGCCGAGAATTTAATTGTTGTTTTACCTGATCTGGCTGATATGTAGGCCTCGAACATGCATGTATCAACAAAACAGCTGGTTCCTGCAGAAAGAACTTTCCCACATACTGGTACCCGGTCTCCACACTGATATTAAACAATGCATTGGCTCCCTGTGATAAGTGTTAAAAAAACTTGCTTATCAATTAATGTTATGTCGTACTTCAAAATGGCTTTACTACATCATGGCTGCTTAAAACAAAATGAATGCTTTGAAACCAAGTAAGAAGTAAATTTTAAGTTATAATGACTTATTTTTCTTATTAGTGAATAGAAATGAGAATAAACCCCATAAAATAGGTGAATCATTTTTTAATAAAGCTGTTTTTTCAAATGCTCCTTTTTTAAATTGACAAATTATGAAGTAAACTTGTTTTTGATCTGAGTACCAGATATATGCAGTAGCCATAAAATTAATATAGAAAATATTTACAACAAATATTTGATATTTAGAGAAAACAATGCATATACCTCTATTCCTCTCATTTGATTCATCTGATCTATACTAGGATAATCTGGCTTCCCATACTGCTCCCAGATAGCGTATATATTCCCAAGGGTATTGTCTAGTAACCAGCTCACCAGTACAATATCTGGAAAAGATAGTTGCAGTAAAGTCTCTAAGAATGATCACTTTTAAGCATCCTTCTCCATTTCATTTTTAATGCCATTGTTAATCTAACAAACCTTCATTAAACACATAATTTTGACATTGACCTTGAAGTACACTCCTGGATCATGATTTTGACCTTGATCTTGAGGTAAAATCCTGGATCAGGATTTTGACCTAGACCTTGAGGAAAAATCCTGGATCACATTTTTGATCTAAACTTTGAGGTAAGAACCTGGATCACAATGTAAATAGTTGACCTAGACCTTGTGTTAGAATCCTGAATCAGCATTTTGACCTTGACCTTGAGGTATAATTCTGGATCATGAATTTGGCCTTGAAGTAGAATCCTGTAACATGTTCAAGGTATCACCTCTGAAGGAGGTAAGTTCAGGTAATTAATTTGATAATGAATATTGAATATCCCCATACTAGTTTAATATCACAACCAGGACACAAAACATATCTTTGGTCAAAGCTGGTAATTACAACACCCAACCTCATTCAGGTAAACATTTAAATAAGCCACGAAATATTCTATAAGTGGATTATTAACTTAATTCTGGACTGCAAATTGGTGTTTAATGTCCAAATATGACCTAGACTTTGATTGCAACCAGGTTCAGTTTTATTGTGGGGGTTATTGGTTGTGGGAAAAAGGGGGTGGGGGCTGAAGTTTTTAATTAAATTCCTAGAATGCTTTTTAAGCCTTGATTTTGTCAACATTAAATTAAGTAATTAAACACAGCAAAAATCTGTATGCATAAAGTAAAACATTTTGTGGCATTTTATGGCTATACTGTTCCAAAATATCATAAGTGAATGACAATGTACAATACCTTGTGAGGCATCAGAGGGTGGGTTAATATCCATATACACATCAACATGTGTGCCAGCCTTCTGTAGCCCTGTGTCATTACTGAAGTAGATCAGGGAGGCTATCTGCCAGCTGAAATATTAGTTATTTACAAAACTTGACGTAGACAACATCTAAATAGTATGTGGTCCAAAATGTAATTAGTACATGTGTAAGCTCATGTATTCCCAGAGACATAGATATTCTATCTCTCTGGTATTCCATACTATTCATCAATATAATCAAAATGTTAAAAATGTTAAATATATTAAAATGTTTTAAATGAAACAGTAAAGATATCTTTTATCTCAAGCATGGTCAATAAAGACTTTTTACTAACTTATAAAATGTTTGTACAATTACATTGTATAAAGTACAATTTCATGACAGGCATTAAGTTACAAGTTTTTCTGAAAACCTAAACATACCATACATAGCAAAAATTTACCTTTGATATCTGACTAGCTTGGTATTGGTTCTGTTTGAAATCTGACCAATCACAAGCTCTGTTTTAAATCTGACCAATCAGAAGCTCTGTTTTAAATCTGACCAATCAGAAGCTCTGTTTTAAATCTGACAAATCATAATCCAGATATTTCATACTGGTCTCAGAAAAAAGTCTTGATCCATCCTTTCATTTAACAACCATGATACACATTTCAATGGCATTTTTAATCACGGTAAAAACACGGATGAAAATAAGAAATCCTAAAACTCCCAAAATATTTTACCTGTCTGATGTGCCTTTGATGTCTGGGTTATGCACACTTGATAAAACACCAAACTGTCCATCTTCTGCAACTGGCTTACCACTGTCATCTGTAAAAAATTACTTAAAATTAACAAAGGGAGAGACACATAACTACATTGTATATTGACTTAGATAAATGTTTAACCATATTCATTTTGTAAATAATTTATGAAATCAATAACATACCCATTCAGTTAAAAATATCACAAAGCAAACAAGTAAATTCAATGAATTGTTCTTCAACACTAATTCTTTATTAAGCATAAAATTTTGCTGGACTGCCAACCACAGTGATAGGCACAAGAATACTGTGGGCAAATGTTGTGCCAGGAAGTCTTTTTAAAGTTTATTGTAGTTCTGGTGGTCCCATTATGCACCAGTGTGTAATGGCTATATTTATAGTTAAGGACCACCAAAGGGGCCCATATGCAATCAATGTAAAAAAACCCCCCTAAGGAAAAACCTTTTTTTTTTTTGTGGGGGTGGATAAAAATTCTTCACTCGAGGGTCATGATTTGAACAACCTTGGTAGTTGGCCATAAGTAAATGCTACATGCCCAATTTCTAAGCTTTAGTCCTTGTGGTTTTTGAGAAGAATATTTTAAAGCTTTTTCTGATTTATTGCTGTGCCAACCAAAGTTCTGCTTCGATCAACTCAATTAGAACAATCTTTGTTGAGGGTCACCTCAGAAACATTCATGTGAAGTTTGGTTGAAACTGGTAGTTTTTCATGAAAAAAAGTGACTCCCCTGGCGGGGTCAATTTTGACACGGGGTCATGGTTTGAACAAGCTTGATATAGGTCCACTAGACAATGCTACATGCCAAATGTCTCAGCTCTGGATCTTGTGATTTCAGTGAAGATATTTAAAGTTTTTCCTATACAAGCCTATGTAAAATCAATTGACCCCCAGGGAGGGGTCAATATTGAACCTGAGGTCATGATTTCAATACACTTTGTAGTGGTCCACTAGACAATGCTATAAACCAAATATCTAAGCTGTGGGGCTTTTGGTTTTGTGAGAAGATTTGTAAAGTTTTTCCTATTTTGTTACAATGGAATTGTTTGAACAACTTTGACAGAGCTTCATGCAAGGAAAATTCTTTCAAGTTTCATCAACAGTAGCCCCCTTGGTTTCAGAGGAGATGTCATTAGAAGGAAGTTGTGGAGGGACGTATGCTGGATGGTGAGTAGTCCTAATAGCTCACCCTGGCACTTTCCGCCAGGTGAGCTAATAAAATATGCACAGGACAGACACAACTGGTCACATTAAATCATTATGAGTCATCAGCCCAGATGAACAACAGAATTAAGTTAAAATCTAACCTGACACTGAAGTATGTATTTGTTTTTCACCAAGCAGGGACAGTAAGCCCATCACAGAAAACACAGGCTTCTGAAAAAAGTGTGTGTGAGGTGGGTCAGTGGTGTTGATTTGGAAGCGTGCCAACAATGTACGCTGGGTAAACTGATGTGGGTACCAACTCAGGAAAGCATTGTCATTGCTAAGCAACATGTAGTTCTTTATTTCTGGTGAAGGATTGGAGATAAAGTGCTTCTGGTGTTGGACAACTACCTGAAATATAAGCAAGCAGATTTGTTTATGATAACTTAGTTTATTGATAATATGGAAATCCAGGTTTAAAGCTGCTCGCTCTCAGTTACTGTTAAAAAAATGTTTTTCACAAAAATTAAAATTCTTATTCATCAATATATAACTAAAGGCTAGAATAAAAAATAAGCAAAAATCTAGGTAGGAATTTGCAGAAATCGATTGAAAAGGTCGGTTACATGGCACTGCTATACTATATGTTTATAGTGAAAATTTCAAAAGCGTTTGCAACGCTTTTGAATTTGGTAGCGTATTTTTTTTTAATTTAGAGATATACGTGACATGAATTTATACTGGAGCCTTTTTATATGACCATATATTCTAAACTACGTTATTTACATACAGTTTGAAGAACTTTATTTTTTTACGAAAGTCTGAGAGCGAGCAGCTTTAAGAATCTACAATGCAATATTTTCAGAAATCTAAATTTCCAGTAAAATCTGTTGACAAAGACATCTGACTGGAAAAAGCAAAAGTGGTTTTAGTTAACAGTTTTTACCTACTGAATTTCATTTGTAGAGTGGCATTTATTCATACGTGGTCTTTAACACAGGTTTGGCTGTACTAAATAGACAATTTATAAAAGTCCCTGCTCTAACTTTGATGTAAAAGAGCACTACAGCGGTTTCTTTATCTAATTCTTGATTCGTATGACTGAATGTTACCACACCTATCAGGAAGGGGTTTTACCAGGGACATATCTTACATTGTACACAAAAAGTTGTCACAAGTCTTATGTTCAGATTGGAGTAAAAAGATATTTTCATAGAATCTTACCACTGACAACTTTTTGTACAAAATTTCTACTCCACGTTTCCTAGTGACTAAAGAGACAATAAGATAAAATAAGTTTTACTCTATGTCAGCAAGACAAGCAGTGGGAAACATCAGCTCTTAGCTTATACTAATTTATTTTAGCTCAATTGTGAAGAAAGCTTGTAGCTTACTGAGTCATTCTCAAGTACGCTTCCTTGAAAAACCAGTACTGGAATCATATGAGGAGGTGCGGTCATGACCCCAGTGGGGCTCGAACCCACAAGCTCTTGTTGAGCTTTTACACAGACTACTTGTGTGTAATAGCATAATGTCCAAATATTCATCTTTGCCACTTGAGATGCTTCAAATGTACAATATCTAGACAAATGTATTTACTTAATGAAGTTTTTTTTGCTGACAAGACAATATAAAGAATAGTAACCTTGGCCACCATGGCAGCATATTCGGAATCTGCTCTCCAGCTTTCATCTTTAGACCAACCAACCAGAGGATCAGCTTCACTAAAAATCAAAAATGAAATCACAAACATGATAAAAACAATCAAAACAAAAAGAGCATGATGGCCCTTCATTGCTCACCTGAGTATCATTGCACTATAGAATTTTTTTAATTTGTCAGCAAAAAGTACATCACAAGTTTCATTACTCAAGCGTCCTTGGCAAAAGGTAAGTTTAAGGAGTTAAATTATGCATGCTACACTAAATGCATTCAAACAGTCCAAATTGTCATCAGCTTTAGCTTGAAATTAATACAAATCTGTATACTTGGTCCAAATTTTGTTCAAGTAGCTTCATCTAAAGGTCAAAGTTGAAATATGCATGCAAATGTATACAAACATTGTTCATTGCTCTAGCTTCTAAAACAGGAAAGTAGGTCAGAAGGTCATTGTCTCCTGGAAGGAACAGGAAACATTAAGTTTGGGACGGGGTACTATTTGTGTGTTTGAGGACTTCAAAATCAGAAAATGTCCTATAGAATTGAATTTTTTTTTTAAATAAACAAATGATGTAAAAGCTTTATATGGCATTATGAGGAGTCTTATGCAAGAAATGCTTCCTCAATTGTTACATCAGATTTCTTTATCTTCTGTTTTAGGGTACAACAACAGGGCAGCAGGGAGGCCTCTAAGAGGTATGATTTGAAGGCAGCAGTATTGGTACAGGACCATTAGGCAATATTGCAGGCCAAATTTCTAAGCTCTGAGCCTTCTTGTCTGAGACAAGAAAAGTTTCAGAGATTTTCCTATACATGCATATGTAAAATCAAGTGAGCCACAGGGTAGGGTCATGACAAAGAGAAAACATGTTTCTGATTATGATGTGAGATTTGCAGTGAAATAATATAAACATGGAGCACATATGTCTGTGCGGTCTCACCATGACTCTGAACTAAGCTGCTCCCTTCTCAGACAATAAATTTGTGGTGTAGAGGCTAAGGTGTCTGCCACTCATCCCGGAGGTTGTGGGTTAAAGCCCCACTGGGGTCACAACTGTACCTCCTCATATGACACCAGTACTGGATTTTTCAGGAAGCAGACTTGAGAGGGACTCAATAACCTTTAAGCTTTGTCTACAATTGCGCTTAAATGAATTAGTATCAACTCTAGGTGGATATGCTAGTTTTAGAAAGTTAGAAGAGAAATGGTTAAGCATTCCTGTCATAGTTGTCTTAGGTTTACCTACTCATTGTAAAATGGTTTGTTAGCCAGGGATGGGTATCTCTTAGATATACCATTCATCAAAGCTATTTCATCCTCCAGTATTTTCTCAGCCGATCCACTACCCTGTTGAAACAAAAAATATGTCATATCTGTAACAGAACTCTTGCTACTCAGACATTAAATTTTCAATGAGACCCCAGTAGCAATTAGTGACTGTTCAAAAGCAATGTTGGTCATTATCAGCCTGCACATCCAGGAAGTACTGATCATGATCTGCGTATCACTTATCGGTAAAAACAGAAATTTTCAATTTCAAAAATAACGGCATTACGTATGAACAATAATGTAACGTGACAAGTTCTAACAAAAGAACCAAATGTGTGTTTTAGAGTCAAAGATACAGGAATTGCCACCAGACAGTAGAATTTAAATTCAATATTAGGCATTTTTTAACATGACATTAGCAGAAAGATCCAGACACTAGGTCAAATTTTTTTCTACCTTATGCTTACACGAAGAAGATATTGATGCTGACGGAAATTGAATATATACTGTTTTCCCAAAAATAAATTATAGGGAATTTGGCATGCAGATGCACATAAGATTGTTTTATATGGCATGGTTTTCCCTACTCATTGAAGATGGTTTGTTAGTCAGGGACGGTACCTAAGATATACCTAAAGTTTTCTCCTACAGTATTTTATGGCGACATTCCCTAGCAGACGGAAACAAATCATATCTTTTACGTGTGAGACATTATCAACCCACATAGAAGATGATTCAGCAATTAGCAGAAGCCGCACATAAGCTAGTCAGTATTCCCTACATTATGACGATTAGTCAGCAGACTTCCATAAGCTCTCTATGGCTGTTCTACCCAAATTGTGATCAAGAGCTTAAGCCCAAATGGCTGGGTCAGATACAGATTGCTTTGCACCATGCCAAATTCCAGTTATGTTTGCAAAGTTTTTGCATGTGAAGCTATATAAATGGGTCTCAGTGGTGAGGGTTTTGAGTTAAGTCAGCTAGGATGACGTTAATCATCCAACAGTGAACATATACATACATGTAGTTCATTATATGTTAATAACCTATTGAACCCAGATTTTAACAATGGAATCTTCTGGCTTTCCCTAAAATTTGGGCAAGACCTAGGTGGTTTTATTTAAATAGCGGACACTACACAACATGGGGTTTTTCACATAAAATGGCCACAACTACAAAAAGGTGGTTTCTTACATTGTAACATGTCGTTTTCCTACATAAAGCCGCGTCACAGCGCATATAGGCAGTTTTTACATATGAAGGTTGCAGCGACCAATATAGTGTTTTTCCTATATGAAGATATATGAAGCGGACATACGCCACTTTCTGACTGCCAACCCTGCGATCATTTATTGAAATAGGTGTTTGCATATAAGATAATGGCTACCACTTAATCTTGTTCAGATTGAAATGCTTTAGTAGACTACTAGGGTTTAATGGCTATAATCTGTATATAATCTGTAGGCATGCTTTACAAAGAACTTGTCTTTTATTTGGTAATTATTATCTACATATTCAACCATTGCATGTTATTCATATTATAAATACCAAATAATCTAACCTTTTTGTGATAAGACAAAAAGTCAATTCTGACTCCTCTCTCCCCTGTGAAATAGTTTATTCCATTTACAACATGTTCAAGCAGTGCGTCTGAATACTTAGACCTCCGACAACCATCTCCAGGGCCTCCAAATCTCAGCTGATTAGATGCAGCTTTCAAACCCTCAGAACAAGCATCATAATAGTTGAGAAAACCTAAAACATAAAGAAAACATAAAATACAACAGATTGCTAGAATGACATGCTTTTTTTGAACTTACAAACAGTTTAAAAAGTTCTGATTGGAATGAAACCTAAACCAATAATCTGCTGAGTTTCCTTCTATATTATATGTGTTTATATCCAAATCAGCAAGAATTTTAAATTTCAGCAAAAGGAAAGCTATACAGAGCTTCTAGCAGAAGGGTATTGTATACAGTTAAACCTGGTCACAACCTCATCTGAATAAAATCAGCCTATGAATAAAGGGACATATCAGTACATTATTCACTTATATAGCAGAAACACACTGAATAAAGACAACCTGTCCACAAAGACAGCTTCATATTTTGCGGACTAGACATCTTTGCTTACAACTTTGACTGTATTTTCTCTGTAACTATCAGACGACTAAATGCAGACTGCAAAATACATAAGATCTATATACTTACCTGGTGAAAGTGAATGTATTATCTTTACCTTGTACAGTCATGTTCACAGAGTCGAAGTCATGACAGTCAGGTTCATTCCAGGTTTCGAAGTTCCAGTCCATTACATATCCCAACCCATACTGATCTGCAACAGAAATGCAATATAACGATTTTTTTCAAGTGTACAAGCTACAAGGAAACTTGACGTGTACTCCAGGATGGTGCACTGTCCTTAATACGAGGAGTGATATAGAATTAACCGGACTGTTTCTATTTCTCTGACATAGCATGTGATAGCAAGATAAGAATCACGCAGTTCAAAGTTCAGTCTTTGTATGACTATCCTTAAAATTTCATTCCATTTGTTTAAAAAACATTTAAGATACATACAAAAGCAGAGAACTTGTCTCTAAATTGCCTATTCCAGGGTCCATTCTGTAGATGACTGTAAATCGTCCCTCACATTTTTGTAGTTGAAGCCCAATTTAGTTGAAGAATTAAAAACCAGCGTGCATTTACTGTGGATCTGACAGTGACATTTTGTGACCATGTTGTCATAAGCAATATAATTTGAAAGTTTGATGAAGAAATATTAAGTGAAATTATGCACATTTTTCAAGTAAAAATTCAGCTGAAATAGGTGTGTGTACAAAGGGTAGAGGAAATAATAGCTTTTAACCAAATTCAACAAACTCTTCCTGCTACCAGTGCAAAATTGTAACTTTCCAAATATTACTTTTCCCATTTTGACTGGGAGAGTCAATTTAAGAAATAAACAACTGCATGCAGGAGTTGCTTCCCTTCCACTGCTGAAATCTCTACCGGCAACAACACTAATAACTAAGGGAAATCACTGCCAAGAAAGGAATTATTATTTTATTAGTGCAATTATTTTTATTTCCAAAGCAACAACATCAAATACTAATGCGGCATTATCATTAGTTTAACACATTTAAATGCACAGCTACCGAAAATTGCTTTTATAAAACTGTCACCAAAATACACTATGTGCAGTAAGATGCGCATAATGTCACTTTAAGAAATGGCAAAGTCATAGCCAACTTTCAGCTATCTTGACAAAATCTAAGTGCAAAAAGGGGCATAACTCTGTCAAATGTGACCTTGACCCAAAACTTTGGCTTCATCACAATCCTGTTGTCATAAGCAAAAATAATCAAAAAGTTTGATGAAGAAATATTGGGAAATGGCAAAGTAATAGCTAAGGTCAAGTTTTATGTGACAAAATCCAATTACAAAAAGGTGCATAACTATGCAAATATGGTTGACAAGAGTTATGTGACTTGCTGCAGTTACCTATACTGCCATTACAAACATGTTTGTTTGATGGTATAGAAGAAATTAGCATTTATATAAAACTTTAACCAATGCAGACACTGACGCCGCAGGGGCAGAATGAAATAGCCTCCTTATTCTTCCAATATTTGAGATAAAAACCAAACATCTTACCTATATATCTCCGAGTTGTTTGAGTTACAAGATCCTTCCAATTCATCACTTGTTCCTTTCTCTTCAAAGTTGGTGAATATGTTAGATGGATTGCCCATAAGTTCAAACCCTGGTTTGAGTCCATTCTGGTACAACAGGTCCAGCATATTGTCCAGCAGAGTAAAGTTATATGTTGGTGGTTTAAAAGGCTCAGTGCTGTAAAAATAAAATGTGACTTTTCTTGACAAGCAATGTTACTCAGGTGAGCGATATGGGACCATCATGACCCTCTTGTTTATTCAAATTACATGTTTTATCTCTATCTGATGCAATTTATTTACATGTAAAATAATACAATTTGCAAATATAGTTAAAAGCTTTCATATTTCCTACTATTTACAAGTTTTATGTACATTATAATGAAGGTATTGAAAATATTTTACACTTAACTATAAGATTAACAAGAGCTGTCTCATGACAGCATGCTCAACTATTCGAAAGCTTGTCGGTAAAATAGGTTTTTTTGTCTAAGAACAGGTGTATTGTGTAACTGTCTATAAAAATTAAGGTAAAAGATATGTAACTTGTTCAAAGACCTTTGTAAATGTACATTACATGCAAAGCCTTACCCTGGATTCTGTAAGCCAACTGGGGGGAGGAGTGGGGGGGATAATTTCAAAGAAATACATGACCTTGTATATTTGATCATGAATAACTTTGTAACGTTTCAAATTTTATGTGTATGAAATTGAAAAAGCATGACCACTGCATGCTGCATAACTATTCTATGACATTTCAAAAGTAAGCCATTTCGAGTATTTCCGTATAATAGTCTGGTAAAAACTGTGACAAAATTCTAAGTTAAAAAGGGGCATAAATATGTCAAAAATCAAACACATTGGTAAAGATGTTGATAGTAAACATACCTTTTAAGTTTCAAGTCAATACGTTTGATAGTATTCAAGATATTTGACTCTATAAAAATCTTTAACTAAATATTCTAAGTTAAATCTTACAAAAATCAAAACAGAGTTATGGGGATTGTTTCCTCAAGTGAAGATGTTAATGGTGGACACATAATTTCAGTTTCAATTCAATACCTTTGAATGAATTCAAAATATTTGACTTTATAAAATCTTTTACCAAAAATTCTAAGTTAAAAAGGGGCATAAATCTGTCAAAAATCAAAACAGAGTTATGACAATTGTTTCCTCTAGTGTAAATATTGATGGTAAACATATATTTTGAGTTTCAAGTCAATACCTTTGATAGTATGCAAGATATTTTATTTATAATAATCTTTAACAAAAAGTTGTAAGTAAAAAAGGGGAATAAATCTGTCAAAAATCATGATTTATGGGGATTGTTTCCTCAGGTGTATATATTCATGGTAGACACATACTTTGAGTTTCAAGTCAATACCTTTGATAGTATTCAAGATATTTGAATTTATAAAAAACTTTAACCAAAAATTCTAAGTTAAAAAGGGGCATAAATCTGTCAAAAATCAAAACAGAGTTGTGAGGATTGTTTCCTCAGGTGTAGATGTTGATGGTAAACATATAGTTTGAGTTTCAAGTCAATACCTTTGATAGTATTCAAGATATTTGAATTTATAAAAAAACTTTAACCGAAAATTCTAAGATAAAAAGGGGCATAAATCTGTCAAAAATCAAAACAGAGTTATGGAGATTGTTTCCGCAGGTGTAGATGTTGATGGTAAACATATAGTTTGAGTTTCAAGTCAATACCTTTGATAGTATTCAAGATATTTGACTTTTTTAAAAACTTTAACGAACGCAGACGCCGACGCCGAGGCTGGGGCTAGTGCAATAGCCTCCTTATTCTTTGAATAGTCGAGCTAAAAATTGATTTTCTTTGAAGCTTCCTCAAGTCCCTATATCACTCACTTGTACTTCAAAACAAGATAGCAGGTCAAAATGTCATAATCAAGGTCAGTCATAGGAATTTTGGAAATAAGTTTGCTAAATTGCACAAATAGTCCAAATTTCATCTCTCTAGCTTGAAAAACAAGTGATTTTAGAAAAGATATATTTTTTTTAATTTCCATATATAACTCTATGAAAAACAAACCCTGCCCCCTGGCAGAGGGTCACCAAATGAAGATTTCTCTGAATGTTTTTCAAACTCAAACCAGTGGTTTCAGAGAAGATTTTCAAAGTTTTCAATATAGCCATATTGGGAAAACAAGCCCTGTCCCCTGGTGGCCATGATTTTTAACAAATCAAAATCATTTGAAGGAATTTGGTAGAGGGTCACCCAAGGAAAATTTCAGTAGATCTGTTTTGAAATTTGACATCTGGTTTCTGACAAGAAGATTTTTGAAGTTTTTGCATGGATCCATTTTCTTTGAAGTTTTATGTAAATCTGCCCATGTAAGGGACATCCCTGCCAAGTTTCATTACTTTTGGCTCAGTGGTTTCAGCAGAGATGTTGTTTAAAAATGTGAACAGACGGATGGCAGATGATGATTTGGAGTATTTCTGTCATTATTATATCAACCTAAAAACAAAAATAATATCAAACAGGGAATGCCACGTACCAAAAATGCGCCTCCCAAAACGGCCAGCCCCCCCCGAGTGCCACCACCAACACACACACACACACACACACACACACACACACACACACACAACACACACACACCCACACCACCCGCACACACCATGCCCACCACATCATGTACACACACCTATACACTACCACCCCTCAAACAAAACATGAGTTTAATGCTACTTCAGATTGATATGCAGAACGTTTTTTACAATTCATAGCAGTAGCAGTTTTCACAAACCTGATTACTGAGACCAAATCAAACAGCCAGTGGATTCTGACTTGTTCTATACCACCATGAGGTACAGTACCAATAATTGCCAAGTTCTGTACCATATCATTGCTGAGGTCAAACTTGGAAGCAGTGTCATGAGGGAGAGGAGGGCTGCAAATAAACAACTTCCTGTGTCTATTACATTATGTACATGAATCCAAATGGAAAAATTATGTAATTAGTGGTATAAGATTATAAAAAGATTAGCTTTGTGTGTAGGTAGACCATCAATGTTGTATTTAGATACACAAAGAACAATAATAACTTTAGAATTTTTGTTTGTTTGTTATCGTGCTTATTGGGTCCACCAACCTCGTTCAAGGTATAGACGGTACGACCCGTTAACTTTAGAAAGTCACAAAAAGTACTTTTATCAGATACCCATGCTTGACTAGTCTGTTTCACTATATTCAGCAATGAAGGGTAATAGAATGGATTGGATGTAAGGTATACCACAGAAACACAGTACACAACTTTACAAAGTATGCATCATTTTCTTTGTTTATGTAGCAAAAGAAATGATTCACATTCCATCGTAATAACATTGTTACGTCGTTTCTGATTGGTTAGGTCATTAATTTTCTATCTGCTACTGTAAAACAAGTAAAAAAATCAAACGGTGTAATAATTATTGCATTTCAACACATTGTGTTTTAGAATAGGAAACCGTCTTGATATTACATTGATACCAACAATTTTTCTGTGTATTTTGTGTCTTAAACTCTTCTTTTGTTGAGTTTGTTTCAATGAAATGTCGAAAATAGTGGGAAACATCATCAGTAAGCAAAACTACCATGACCGTTGTATGGTTAAATTCCCGCATTCATTACACTCTATGTACATTTTGACATTAATTGGGGTAGAAAATGTTGATAATTTTCACTGAGTGGAAAGTGAGTCTATCAGGATATAACCCACTGTTACATTTCAATAAACCACCGAAAAACATAAAATAAGTAGTAAATATTTCACTAATCAAACTGCTTTAAATACAAGTCTCCTCTCCATGTATTTTTATAAATCTTACTTACAAAGTTATAGCCATTTTTACATTTTGTACCGTCTCATTGTTATAAACTCTAAGCAAAATTTACTTTCTCACACTACTTTAAAAGACTAATTCACATCAGTATTTTTTTAAAGAGCAAAATTACTACGAAATACAGTAAAACTATTCAAAATCATGTACACTGTAAACTGAAAGCAATTTTACCAGAATCCAGTTGACCTCCAGAAATGTTTGAGTTCACCTACTGGCACGGAAGAATTGATCACCACCTTTGTCCCAGTTAGTGGCTGGGCCATAAACAAAATACATACTACACAAGACTGTATGCCTAGCATTGTTCTGATGCACTCTGCAATAAAAAAGATTAACATGTATCTATTTACTATGTATATTTATATTAATGTTCATCCATTCTGCACCATAGAACAGGAGTTGCGAAGACAGACCTTGTATTTTCTGCAGAACAAGTAAGGATGACTACTATAAAATACAGTAAGTTTATGATAATCTTACATTGACACACCAGAACAGTTCAACATCATTGTGGAAAAAATAAAACGTGAATATTAGAATCAATATCTATTATTGTGGCAGGGAGTGTCATGGTATTGGGGTAGAGTGTAAGACTCCAGTTTGACCGCGAACTCCATAATCCCTTCTTTTGGTATGACTAGTCTAAGAATCTACTTGTCAGAACTCCAGGAAGCAGTCATCGAGATTGGTTGATATAAGTTGCATGTAAGAATGAAATTGTTCTAGAACTGATTTACAATTTATATAAACAAGTTTAACTTTAAACTAGATCTATTTCCCTAATAGTCTCAATAATTGACTCCAAATGCAGACCCATTTTACATACTGACATTTTATAGATATCTGCGCGATGTTGCCCCTCTCACAGATCTGACATTATCACACCTTCATGAATGTTGTCAGCCTGTAAAATCGGTTTAGTTTCGAAGTGGAAGTAGTGAACAAAAATTCTGTGCAAGAAAATTAGGAAACAATTTTAACGATAAAAAATACAATAGTATTTTTACCAAAATATTTCTCTCGTTGATGTACTATTTCTGTCACATGAGCAAATGACAAAATGTATTAAAGGGAAGCAACTATTGGAATACAAATGTCGTTAATAGAAGCACGGACTTAATTCCGTTATAGAAGGGCCTGTTCGAAAATGAAGAATATGCGTATTTTTTTTTAAAGATGGTTGAAAATCTACAATGTTTTTCCTTTTCAATTAAGCATAAATTTGGTCAAGGAGTTAAGATAAAATTGAAATATCAATGTGAAACTTGGCTTAGATCTAGAATCTGTGAGGAATAGGCTATATAATGTTTATAGACCGTTCCTGAATATGTTTAGTGTTTGCCCTACATTTCTGTGCAATGAAAATATATAAAAAATTAAAATGGTCCCTGTCTATTTGCCATAAACCTCTGACAGATTGTTCTATGTATCACTCTATCTTGATAGAGCGCGACTCTATAGACATGTTTGTGCATGACGTCATAAAATGTAGTAAATAAAGACTAAATGTAAGGCAAACACTAAGTCAATTAGAGGCTGAAATAGAGAAATTTATGTAATAGTTAGAGGCTAAATAGAGAAATTTATGCAAGTTGTATAAATTTCTCTATTTTAGCCTCTAACTGACTTAGTGTTTGCCCTACATTTAGTCTTTATTTACTACATTTTATGACGTCATGCACAAACAGGTGTATCGAGTCTCGCTCTATCAAGATAGAGTGATACATAGAACAACCTGTCAGAGGTTTATGGCAAATAGACAGTGAACATTTTAAATTTTTAGATATTTTCATTGGACAGAAATGTAGGGCAAACACTAAACAACATAGAAACCCAGTCGGTCGCTAGCGCTACCCTCCTTTTGGTTTCTATATTGCAGATTTAGCCTCTAACTATTACATAATCTGCTCTCTGACACGCTCAATAGAGCTAGATCTACAAATGTAGATTATATGTCTCCGCTCTAAATCTACATTAGCTAACGAACTTGAGAAACATTTTACGTTACATAGTGAAATGTATGTACTTCCTGAAAACTTCATTGTGAATATTGAATCAGTTACTTAGCACAGTACAAAACTTCAAATCTCTCTCTCTCTCTTTCCCCCCCCCCCCCCCCCACTGGATTCCGTTTTCACCTATCCTCTAACAAAACAGACAGCAGTAAATACCATGGAATCAAAGAACTCTATTCTGCTTACAAACGGAGACTTGTTTGGGTCTGCAGCAATCTGTGATGATGAAATCCTTAAATTCCGTCTTCTCAATTAGCCTTTTTTTCACAGCAGAATTGAAGACAATTTATCACGCTATAGACCTTGCAAAAGATTATACTGCAAGCGGATTTGTCATCTTCTCAAAATCCCTATTAGCTCTTCATGCATTATACACTGAGACCTTTGAGAATCCCCTTGTGTGTAACTTATTGAAACGGATATCTGCTTTTTATAAAAACAGCAAATTTGTGTTCTGCTGGCTTCCTAGCCACATTGGCGTTAAGGCAATGCAACGGCTGACAAAATTGTTAAATCATCATTATCTTTACCTATCTCCGACTTCAAATTTCCCTATACTAATTGTTTATCTTCTATTTTAAGTTTTCCCAGTGGGAGGATTAACATTCCAGTAAGCTTTACTTTGTCAAACCATTGCATAATGTATTCAGAGCCAGCCGTCGAGAAGAGGTAAACAGCCCATTCCTTGCATCTAACCAGGGATGCTGCCTCAGAATATATCTACTGCAATCATCTTTACTCAATAAAACATATTCTTATTCACGCAATGCTTTTGAACCAATTTGCTCTAAACACTATATGGTTGATAGTATAAAATACTTTTTGATTTTGTCAGTGATGTGGCGATTGTTGCTTTAATGAAAAAATGGTGTTTTCGATAAACCGTGATTTCAAATTGTATGAATTAACACTTGCTTGCTCCGCTAACATTTACACGGCTTATATTTTATGTATTTCATTTTTACCTAAATACTGCCTTCTGAACAATAATTTCTCAAAACTTTATCGAAATGGCTCCTATTGTTTCACGATATCTTCTCACATCCACTGTACAACATTTTTATGCGCGCTAAATGTCATTCGAAGTCGATGCACTATAAAACACCATTCATTTTAAATTACAGAGTCATTTATAATGGACCGTTTCAGTTTTTAGTATAGATCTAAAAGCCTACCTTAGTTGTTAAAGGATTATTTTCTTTTCGTGTCTAGGTCAACTGCTCACAAACAGCATCAGAAACAAACCCACATGTTTTTGTGCAGACAAGGTCAACCATTGGAAACATGATGTCCCAGTGTGGCCATTGGATAATCAGCGAATTAATTTTGATATCATTGTACAAACTGGAACCGCCAATTTAAATTGATATTACAGGAGTTCTATATATAAATGTTTAAAGATAAATGAACTGTTTAACTCATAAGCTGCTACTTAAAAATGAATCTGAATATTATGTGAAAAAACATTGACTTGAACAGGAACAGTTTATAGAACTGTTTAAGAGAATGCAGACTGTTTCTAAATATTGTAGATGAATTAAGAAATCTTAATTGAGAAGTGCACGTTTATTAACTATTAAACAGAATATACGTTATGTTTTACTTAAGGTATTCCTTAACCTTATTAACATTTAATGTAGTACTAAAGTCATTATCTTGACTAGCTGTGTTCTGTCAGTGTTTTGAATCTAATTGTTACAGGTTACATGTTTAATTTGGTATATTGTACTTATTGCTTTGCAAGGTGAAATGTTGATATATTGAGAGGGACGTAGTGTATTACCTCATGCGAAAGTATCACTTTTTGCAAAGATATATTCCATATCCACTCTTAACTAACACATTTTTATTTTATGTTTACTATTAAATTATGTATAGTCAGATGCCAATGAAAAAGGAGTTTCGGCAGAGCTATACCACCACACTGTGACTAATATGAGAGTGGATATGGAATATATATAATTGTAAATCAAACAGTATATACAATGTTAAGTAATTTAGATAGTAAATGCCGAAAGACAGATGAAATAATTTTTTATTCATTGAACTTTTTCCATGAAACCAGTCAAAGGCAACTGCAAAGTGCCTAAGATTCCAAACAATGAAAAATTTAAAATATGTAACAAATGCATATTTAAATTTTAAAAAACCCTAGCCTCCATACACGGCCTGTATACTTTGGCTGAACCTCTTTCTAGGTGAGTTTTAAAAAAGAGCGAATGATACGTTCCTTTTTACCACCATCAAAATGTCAGATATCTTTCAAAAATGTTAACGCTGTATTATTATAGATGACAGGTCCATTCCGTCACATGTGTCTCAACTGGTTCTTCGAAATGTTTTATGTCATCTTCAGATACATGATTATTACATGCCATATGTGATAAAGCAATGCTTTTATCGTTAGGTTCGGTGTCAATAATTTCAGATTTAGACATAAATGATGCCGCTCCGCTACTCAAGCCGCCCAGAACAAGACAGCTCCCTGAAACAGAGTTGAAGATCACGTAGTTACTTATCATATCAAACAGCACTATAAACATAAAGGTAAGGGATAAAACACTGAATTTAAGGTCGGATGAGGCATTGGATTCGGATGTTCAAAAGCGACCTGTTCAAAAATGCTTGATAACTGTGAGATTTTAAAACGAAAAAAAAACATAATTTTGTAAATCTTGAATCAGTTAGATTATTACTCAGATACTATTTAGTACATTTTAACAACATTTTCTTATAAATGCCCACTTTTAAAATTAGTAAAGCAAATTTAGAACAGGAAATGACTGAATCGATACTTCTATTCAATTACAACAATTTTCGAGACCATTATTTCTATTTTTGGCGCGAAATAATTCTTACGTGGTTATAAATACATTGTAGACATACGACAAAAAGAATACAAATTCCTAGGGTTATAGTCAAAGATGTATAACCAACAGGGCTTCTAAGAAAATGATATATTAGTGTTTCTAGATTTATAAGTTACTGGACCAGTTTCAAAATTGAAATTGAACTACATGTATATTATATTTGATTGATTTTGAATTGCTTCACAATAGAATCTAAAGAAAAAAAACCGACCTCTGCCGAAATTTTGACTAAATTCATTATGCATGTTCCTAAGACATTACAAAGCAAAATAAAGTAATAAATATGCAACACTTGTATTTTTCGCCTACTTTATAACGAAACGATTAAGGAGAATTGACTAACACTTTAACGTATAATTTCAATGCGTCACAAGTACAGTTACGTTGTACGTTTCCCAACCAAAAAATAATAACAATGATGCAAAAATGAGCGGAACAATAGTCATTTGTGTGTGTCCGATATGCGTGAAGAAATAGATGAAGAAAAACATGGCAACACAAGTCAAAACTAGAAAAGATAAAATTAAGTAAATTGAGTGATTGAGTGTCATGCAAGGACGTGCATCCAGCCTCAATGGGACCACGATTGGTCTGCTGAAGTAAGTAACGTATAAAATAATGATACAAATACCTTATATATTGATATATTTACGCATTATATACACGAGTTAAATTACTCGTATTATAAATTGGAAAAACTGTTTTACAACTTTTAATTTACTCGTATTGTATAATTATTGAATTATTTCAATGCTCTAAATGTAGTGACAAATTACAAGTTCTACTTATCTATTAGATCAACCATTGATTCCGGCAGGAATACATACATACACTAAATTGTAAAAGTAAGTGTTTGTTACTAATGGCAACATTGTTAGCAGGATTTTTTCCTATATCATTTGTACAAGTAGGCTATTCATCTTTGTAAATAATATTTAAACAGTATGAATTTTTGAGCCTTTTCACTATGTTGTAACGAATAACTTTACCTGCTGTATAGAAAGATCCATCATATGATCCGCCCTCATCCACAAGGATACCTGCATTATGTAAAACAAGAGCTGTTTGTAAAACACGTATGTCCCCCTTGTTGCAAAAGTTGTTCTATCAAAGGAACAGTTTTGAAAGTAAAACTCAGTGTGAAATTTGTGATAACGGCATCTTTAGAAACTGTAGAATAAAAAAAAAAGAAAAAAGAAAATAAAACATTCGAAAAAAAAATTTTTACGAAATGACCTTGCCCTCCAAAAAAATTGTTTTTTGCTAAAGAAAAATAAAACTAAAAAAAGAAAGAAATTAAGTTAAGTTATTGAGCGGAAACCATTCTACAATTCCGGGTCACTGTGACCTTGACCTTTGACCTTCTAATCTCAAAACCGTTAGGGGTCCTCTACCGGTTAAGACCAACCTCCACATCAAGTTTCAGGATGTTAGGCCCAAGCGTTCTTGAGTTATCGTTTGGAAAACCTGTTTTACAAGTACGGGTCACCGTGACCTTGAAGTTTGACCTACTAACCTCAAAATCAATAGGGATCATTTGCTGGTCAATACAAACCTCCACATCAAGTTTGAAGATGCTAGGTCCAAACATTTTCAAGTTATCATCCGGAAACCGTTTAACTATACCTGGTCACTGTGACCTTGACCTTTAATATACTGACCTAAAAAAACAATAGGGGTCCTCTGCTGGTCATGACCAACCTCCACATCAAGTGTCAGGATCTAGGCCCAAGCGTTCTTGAGTTATCATCCGGAAACCAGTTGGTAGACGGACGGACGGACGGACGGACGGACCGACCGACCGACCGACATCTACAAATCAATATACCCCTCTTCTTTGAAGGCGGCATAATAAAGCTAAATCAAATAGTTAGATAATTTACTGTACAACTTTTCGAACCTATGACCGAATACGATAACTTACTTTTAATCTACGCTCTTGTCATCACGTCATGCATCTAAGTCTAGCCATGGTCGCTTGTTTTTTTGCTACAAGTACATTTACCTTACCTTTAACGAATGATATTCAAACGCACTACCCCCACGCCGATTAAAAAAGTTAGGTTTTTTTAAAACAAAAACAGATATTAAGAGGAGATCAGTTACGGTAAAATCGAAAAAAAGATAATCAAATCAAAGCGTAAAAAATAAAAATATCAGGATCATACCTCCTAAAAGTGGCCCCGACAGAACTCCAAAACCAGCACAGAAATACATTAAACCTATAGCTTTGGCATAGTTATCAATTCCTACATGTTTCACTGATACGCTAGTTAAGACAGTATGAACAATGCCAGAAAGCGAGCCAACAAATATAACAAAAGTCAAGTTTCCAGCAAATGTGTTTGGAATATTCGGAAATATAATTGTCATGACGCCCAGCATAAGCATAGGAATACAGTATAATATATCTTCTCTGATGCATTTAACAGTTGCGATGATACCGGTCAGAATTCGTCCCCCTGCAGTTGAAATTCCCATTAGTGACATCAGATTTGCTGCAACTGAATATGACAAGCCTTTTCTTACTAAGTAGTTTGGCAAATGTAAATACAACATATAATTCCCGAGACAGAAATTAAATATTCCAAAAGACAGACAAAGAATCGCTTTGTTTCGAAGCAGAGGTTGATAACCTCTACAGAAATTGCAGAGTGTTTGGTTATTTCCAGTAATTTGACGATCACTTTGTTGATTTTTAGTGTGCAGCTCTAGCATGCTCGGGAAAGAGAGCATTCCAAATACGATATTTTGAGCGAAAATTCCAGACAACAGTAAGAAAAATCCAAATGACCCATAATTGTTGTACAATAAGTCCATCAGTGGTGCCAGTAAGCCTGTTCCGATGCCAACTCCAGCGATTGCTATACCAACAGCAACATTCCTTTTATTTTGAAAATAATAAGTTACGACGATCAAGCTTGCAGTATATCCTACACCTCCGCCTATTCCTGAAAGATATTGATAAAGACACCCTTCTGTAGATTTTAATCGTGTTTAGCTAGGACATCGTCAGATTCCAACATTTGTTCAGTAAGCGCTACGTTTCATGTGAACCGACAGATTCCAAGTTGTAGCCCAAGTAAACGTTCTGGTTAACCTTGCTTGTTGGGAAACTTTAAAGAGATATGGTCAATGATTATAATCAACTTTACCAATTTTTACACAATTATGATGTTGTGTAGATTATAGTACAGGATAAAGGTAGCGCCTAACAAAAGCTAAAATTTCATTCAACAAAATCTTTAAACATTGTTTCTTCTTTATTATATATAGAAACTATTCAAAACCTGTACATTTTTGGAAATATAATTTCAAACTTTTAAACTCTAAATAAACAAAACAAATAAAACAAGACAAAAAACTAGTACTTACTATTACAACAAGAGGACCAAGATGGCCCTATATCGCTCACCTTGGTACAAGTCCACTTGCCTGGTGGAAGATCACTAGATAATGTTATATGCCAAATAGGTTTTCCTATATACATCTTTGTACAACAAATGACCCCCCCCCCCCCTTGGCAAGGTCAATTTTGACCTCAGGGGCATAATTTGAACAAACTTTGAAGAGGTCTACTAGGCAATGCTACATGCCAAATATCTAAGCTCTAGGCTTTGTGGTTTCAGAGAAGAAGATTTTTAAAGTTTTTCCTATATAAGCCTATGTAAAACTAAGTGACCACCACCGCGGGACCATTTTTGACCCTGGTGTCATAATTTTAACAATCTTGGTAGAGGTCCACTAGCCAATGCTACATGCCAAATATCTAAGCTCTATGCCATGCCGTTTCAGAGAAGAAGATATTTGAAGTTTTTCCTATATAAGCCTATGCAAAACTAAGTGACCACCACCGCGGGGTCATTTTTGACCCGGGGGTCATAATTTGAACAATCTTTGTAGAAGTCCACTAGACAATGCTACATGCCAAATATATAATCTCTAGACCTTGCAGTTTCAGAGAAGAAGATTTTTAAAGTTTTTCCTATGTAAGCCTATGCAAAACTAAGTGACCACCCGTGCGGGGTCAATTTTGATCCGGGGGTCATAATTTGAACAATCTTGGTAGAGGTCCACTAGACAATGCTACATGCCAAATATCTAAGCTCTAGGCCTTGTGGTTTCAGAGAAGAAGATTTTTAAAGTTTTTCCTATTTGTTGCCATAGCAACCAGAGTTCTGCATGGAATGGAATTCTTTGATCAATTTTTGTAGAGCTTCATGCAAGGAACATTCTTGCATATTTTTATCAACATTGGCCTAGTGGTTTCAGAGGAGATGTCATTTGAATCAAAATGTTGACGGACGACGGACAATCATCAATCAGAAAAGCTCACCCTGGCGTAAAAAGAAATAGGTCACTAAATGTTATCAAATGCAAAAACACTTGTAATCATTTTTAATCAGGTTTGCAGCTTAGGGTAGCCACCTATACCAAAACAAAAGGTTTTAGCCTATTTCACACAACATGTTATACACCATTCCCTGCCTGAGGATTTATGATACCTGTCTTCACTCATTTTATCCTATTACCTGTTTATACCCCTGCCCACAAATCATTCAATTACGGTTAATAAAATTCTAACAAACAGTTTTGACACGGCGGTTCCATCAAGCAGGGAAAAGTGTATAATATGCAACGAACGTATAGGGTATATAGGGTAACCTCTATCTTTAAGCCTTGTTGAGGACAGCTAACAACTTATTGCATTTAGTGACCTATTTCATTCTGTAGTCAAGAGTACTATCGTCTGTCTTGTTTGATTTGTATAAATATTGTAAAGACTTTTCCAAAAATGTATAGGTTTGCATGTTCTAAACACAATAAAAAAGAAAAAAATGCTTAAAGATTTTTGTGATAGAATTTTTAGCTTTCTTTATGAAAATAGAAGGTAATCATTTACCCCTTTCAAGAAGTAGGAAAATCGTTGCGGTCCATTGCACACGGGGACCTCTGTTAATAAAAATAAACCTTAAATGGCTTCTTCTCATGAACCAATGGATGTAATGTCACCGTACTTGCTCTGTGTTATCCTATCCTTACATTGTCTCCCGTCAAAGATCAGAAAATGGTTTCTGTTCATTCACAATATCTATTGTTACTAAGAATAGAAAAAAAACTTTAAACGTCTTCCCCTTATGAACTAACTGATGAATTATCAGTAATCTTGCTCTGTAGCACTCTTGCATTGTCCCATTTCAAAAAGTAGGAAATTGTTCCATTCAAGCGCACACAAGGGTCATTGTTACTGAAACTAGAAAACACGTTTCAATGGCTTCTCATCAAATAATGAATAGAATTTCACCATTCTTGCTCTGAAGCATTCTTAAATTGTCCCCTTCCAAAAAGCAGGTAATGTTTCTGGTCCAGTTAACACAGGGGACCGCTATAACTAAAATAAGAGAATCTTTGAATATAGTACTATATACTGGAGTTCATTAATTTAGAATACCACATTACTCTGATTACTATGAAGTACTACAGAACTAATCAGAGGTATAGAGTACTACAGTCATATAGAGTACTACAGTACTTTACTGTACCATAGAACAGTTTAGTGCCATAGAGAATTTCAGTACTACATATTTATGTAGAGTATTGAGGTATTGTACAGTACTCTAGAATTCTTTTGTACCACTACCACACATTACTATAGCGACTATAAAGTACTACTGTACTCTGTTGTACAGTACCATAGAGTTGTTTAGTGTCATATAGTACTATAGAGTACACAAGTACTGTCCCAGGACCACATTGATAAGTAATCCTTATTTTACCATGAAAAATGTCTTACCGGCGGATATGACCTTCATTTGTACTAAAAACATTCATAACATTACTTTTAAAATCGATGTACATGTTTGAAATATAGTAGTATTTTTTTTCAATGATATTGCAAAAAATACAAAGGCTTCCTGTCAACTCTTTTTAATGAAAAAGCGACTTGAATACAAAAGAAATGAATATTTCAACATTGTTTTAGAGTGAATAGAACATGGCTCTAGCATTATCCTATCAGTATATTTATTTTACAATATCAGCAAATTCAAAAAGATCCTGGGACTTTAAGAGCTATTTACGACAACCAATTAAAACAAATGTGTTTTCCTTCCTTCGCCATTATATGTATAACGATATTTATAGATAATTTTGACAGGAAAGCAAAACAATACTATTTAATTATTTATTATTTTACATCATTTTAAAGAAGAAATATTGAAGTTTGTGCTCATATAGGAATAAATCATCCAAAAAGGATCACAATCATCTAAAAATAGATTTTAAATAACCCGGATTGAGAGTATCGTATATTTGATCGTTAAGCCAACGATTTGCTAGGGAAAACTTACAATGATAACTCTTTTTATGATAATGAGATGGGCCATAACTTTTACCAGAAATGTGCTAATTTATAGATTTATTTGCTTCTGAAAGATTGTTTAAAAAATCGAAAAAACAAATTTTTATGCAGTGCAATTGCATCATACTACCGCGTGTCTTAGTCGTGTAGCAAATCAGCAGTCGAAAAAGCCTGACTGGTTTGTCTTGATAAATGTGAATACCTACTTGGTCTGGCTCAATAAAGCGCCTTGCGCATGTGAGTGGTTTACAAAAATAGACAGTAGAAATTACAAAATTACATAACTAGATATTGTTTAATGTAATTGCATTTTAAACATAATGTTTTCAGAAAAATAAAGCAGTTAGAACAAATAGATTTCGGTTTTAGCATTAAAATCTATTTGGTCATAGGTTTTAATGATTTAAACTTATTTTGTTTGGAAATACACGCAACATTAATTTCATGGATGGACAGACGAAGACAAATCTAGCCCCATCAAACACGGGCACGCACGCACCACCAGCATCTCAGATATACCCTTAAAATGAAAAGAGAAAAGTTACCTATATATTTTAAAAACATTTTTGCGATGTTGACCTTCTTACCTGCAACAATTCCATATGTGAATATTACAAACTCGATACGTGGTGCAAAGGCTGTCAAAAGGTATCCTAGGAAGAGGAAACACCCAGAACATATTATGGACACCCGGCAGCTGTAACGTTCTATTACGAATATAGATATTGGCGCTGAAAAAATATCATGAAATTCTCGTGACTGTGCAAATTAGATAAAATACAAATATAATCTACTTAATTTAAATGCTTTACATAATATGAGGTTATTATACATTGTTGAGTACAATACAATGTACTGAACTTTATTGGACGAGTACACAGCTATGAAACCTATATTGAACAGGCGCTACAACATACCATCTATCCAGATTTCAGCGTTTTCTGGTATCTTATAACATGCCTTGTATTCTTTTTTGTTATGTGTTCTACTGGAGGCGGGCGGTCAGATGTCCAAATTTTGAACAACATTTGCGTTGGTCTCATAGAAAAAATAATGTTAATTATTTGGTATAAATTAACATAGACACTTGCAAGCTTTACATATAAATAATTATGTGTCTCTTATCCTTTTGTTCAAAAACCGAGCTTTGGAGAAGCTGAACACAGTTAAAGTTTATGTCCCGCACATGTATGTACATGACGATTATAAGTTCATGTCAATGATTGAAAACGGGTATCCCGCAGTAGGTAGTTGTTAGACACGCGATTGTCTGTAGTCAACGTCTTTTCCGATCATTATTACATGCTGGCTTACGCCCATAATTACTACGAGTAATATCCCAAGTAAACCAGGCCAAATTAACAGAAACAAGATAAACAGTGCAAACCTGCAAAGCTCAACAATGACATATGGACTGCTCCAGTAATTGAAGTGACCATCACACTGGCTTGGTATCTTTCCAGTAATATTATGTAAACTATTCCTGAAGCAATCTGTGTTGCTCCCATTAAGCAAAATGACCCAAAACTGCCAGCTAAAACTACCCAGGCCCAACCATTGTCTAGGTCATCGAATTTGGTGCGAGTACCGTCGGCATTTCTAGGCAACGTCTTTTCTGGTGACATACAATCATCTGCTTGATCTTTACTTTTCTGTGTCTCTTTGATGTTAGACATGCCTGTATGTAGATGTTGTTTTCCTAGAAAAATGATTATACATTTTTGTTATACATGTATTTAAAAAACCAGGTTTGATGTTCCATGGACATGTTTACGTATTAGCTACTTTAGCCGTAAAAATAGACTGAATGTCTTAGAAGCTACACATCAGTTTGTAGATTTAGAGTTCTTGGATTGATATCAATGAAAGTGAATGTAAACAACCATTCTGTCAAATAAAAAACTCAGTTTTTGGGTCAGTTTCTCAGGTATCTCAAATTCATCAATAAGTAGTGAATCCTTATTGCAAGACCATTTAAAACCAGAGTTGCACTCTATTTCACCAACTTTAAGGGAAGATCAAAGATCGAAAGTAAAAGAGTACAAACACTTACCTATTTATGAGCCCTGGTGGAAAATTAAGCCTGACAAACTAAGAGAACATTAATACCGAAGATGCTCAGCCCGTTCAGTGTAAATCAAGGAGAGTGCCTAATAATAGAATACCTTTACAGGGCTTTGTAAATCAAGAAATTGACAAAATGTTAGAACAAAAAGTTATTGAACCTTGTGAGCAAGAGAGAAAATTCGATAACCTTGTCATTACCATTGGCTTTCAGGAATATGCCTTGTAAGGAAGAAAGATAAGTCAATAAGTTTTGTGTTTCACTAGTTTTCACTCATTACTCATTACCTCTACCTCTCTGGGATTGATGAGACCTTTGATCATCTAGCTAACAACTTCCATTTGATATATTTAGTCAGCGGATAATGGCAGCTCAAATTAAATGAATAAGATGCACATAAAACCAGATTTCGCATTCCTGGGCGCGGTCAATTTTGTTTCAATGTTATTCCATTTGGTTTACACTGTTTGATGGAAGCTGTTTGAAATAGTTTATGCTTTGAAAAAAGTCCTATGTGTCTGTTGTTTGTATGCTGGGAACAAACAGTTTCTGAATCACTTTATAATTTACTATTGATTTGTTCTAGGTTCAAGCAAGCTAATTTAAAGATAAAGCCCGCATAATGTATTTTGCCAACAAAATTCGTTCCTTTTGTGCATGTTTTAGAAACAAAAAGCAGACTTGTATTATTGTTTGTACTATCAAAACAATTGACCAAACATGAAGATATTTTGTATGGTGTCGTATATGTGTCACCAGAATTTTTTCTACACTTAAACATATTCTTTATTCTAAACGGTAGAACTCAAGGTGATATAAAAGGTAAAACTACGTGTTAAGGTTTTAGTGTTGTAGACTATATCATATGATCTAGTATTTGTTCAAATATGTTCATCAATTTGAAGTTTTGGACTTTTGTCCATAACTTTCAGATGTCCATAATCCCATAAGTTTGACTGTAAATATAAACCATATAAATATACAAGACAGTAATACAATTACATTCCCAAAGGTGAAAGTTTGGGATTCTAATAAATCTGATAGATTTATTGATAATATTGATAGAGAGAAACTTGATTTATATGTTTATTTAAGTTTTTGTAACCTGGAAACGAATACTGAAATTACTGCAAAAAATTGCAGAAAGTTGTTGATAACATTTCTATATTTTTTGTCGATAGTGCTAAATACAGATTTGAACAAACCTGTCTCAGCCTTTGAGATAGACTATGCAGTTAAACAGTTGAAAATTAGCAAAGCCGGTGGTTAAGACAACATCTTAAATGAACATTTTAAATCGTCCTTACCATTAATGAAAGATATTCATGTTAAATTATTTAATGTTGTGTCTAACACATGAATTATACCGGATTCATAGACCATTGGTGTAATACACCCTATATTTAAAAATTAGCGCGCCCCTTCAGACCCGTCGAATTATTGACCTGTCACTCTCCTTAGCTGTTAAGGGAAACTACTTACGTCAATTTTCTAAGACTACAAAAATTTACACGCATTAATAATCAGTTTCAGGCTGGATTTAAGAAGTATTTTTAAACAATTGATATTATGTTTGTACCAACCTGTCTTATTGAATATTTAAAAAGCTGCAAGAAAACACAATTTTGTGCTTTTGTTAATCTTAAACATGCTTTCGACACTGTTTGAAGAAATTGTCTCTGGACTAAACTTATTTCACATAAAGTTAAGGGAATTTTCTGAATGTTGTAAGGAACATGTATGAAAATGCAAAATCTTTTTCATATGCAACATTGACGTTCGACAAGGTGAAAATTTGTCCTCTTTGCTCGTTTCTCTGTATCTGAAAGATTTACATTACTTTTTTACACTCTCATAGAACAGTCAGTGGTTTAACATATACCAAACATGAATTTGATAACTCAGTATAAACCTTTGTAAAGCTGTTTGTTTTACTATGCGCTAATGGTATAGTCATAGTTGCAGAATCAGCCGAAGATTTACAAAACAAACGTTAAATGTTTATAGAGACTATTGTGATCTTTGGAAGTCAATGGTTAATATTTCGAAAACAAAAGTGTTAGTATTTTCCAAGGGAAGACAAAAATTATATATAAAAATGACAACTCGGATGTAGTGAATAAATATAAATATCTAGGTATATAATTTAGTAGAAGTGGCTCTTCTTATAATGCAAAACGTGAAATTGCACAGCAAGCTACAAAGCAATGTATTCACTTTTAAAAAAGGCAAGAGCTCTTTGCATCCCAGTTGATATGCAAATTGACCTTTTTATGAAAACTGTCAAACCTATATTAGATCACGGTTTAGAAATTTTGTGATATGGCAATCTTGATGTGATTGAAAGAGAGCAATTGATTTTTTTAAAGCTTGTATTAAAAGTTAAAAGTTGTACCCCAAATTGCGTTATATACGGCGAAACTTGCGTTAAATCTTTAAGTATTGATATTAAAACATGAATCATATCTTTTTTGGCTAATCTAGTTATACCAACTACAAACAATCTTGCACATTGTACTCATTACTATTAAGCCAATTTAAACATACAAATAATGAATAGGGTAATAGGTTTCAATGGCTAAGTAATGTTAAAAATATACTAAAAATTCTAAATGGTTAAAGGCTGCAGTACAACAGAAAGTTTTGCGTCATATCGTCATTTATTTACATGACTTAGTCAAATGAATTATTTGTATTTGCATTTGTAAAATTTAAAATGTTTTATGCTCTTGTTTCACAAGTTCGGAAGGCTTCAAACAAGACTGATGTATTCATTTTATCAACCACTCTTTAGACTGCTGCAATCTGGGACTGACATAAAAAGGTTTCGATTAGAAGAGACAGAAAACACTTCTGTTGTTTCGTAACAAAATGATATTCTAAATGATGTGCGTTTTTCTAAAATTGAAACATGATTTTCTTATTTTTACATTTTAAGACAAAGTGTTAAGGTTTAAAAAGATACATCTGCTTTTCTGAATTGCTTCTTGTATTCAGACTGACCTTTCCAGGGTTTGGAAGACTGTCGGCGATATGCTAAATAACAGGCATACTTTTTGGCGATATCTCATACAACAGCATACTTTTAAAAAAAATTGATATGTTAAGAGTGTATAGCAGAACAGAAAGATCAAAGGAATGATAATTTTGCTGGTAGTTATTTTAAACCAGAAAGCAAATTAAATTTTTACTTTACAAAGAAAATCTTCTAATCAAAACCAATTTATTATATTATATTTATGCTTCATTATGATTATATATATATTCGCCTTTCCTCAAGTCATATATAGTTTTCTTGTTCCCCATGACAAGTAAGGGTCACGTTTTTATCAACTGCCCACGTATTTTCTCCCTAAATAGTGTCACTCTTTTACTCCTGATGTTTTGAGGTAGTAGGCCCCTTGGAAATTATCATATAAAAAGGGTTCTCATGTTGCTTGATTTTTTAACAGTTGTAGAAGACACAGTATTGTTTCCTGTCCTTGTTCCTACGTACTGATTAGATATTTAAAGCGTTTAGTCTTTGTTTTTTACAATTTGATAAAAGAACCATTTTTGTCCCGTAACTACGAAAGACCGGTGAAATCTCTTTACAGTGAGTTGAAGAACTTAACAAAACGTATCTTTTGAAGTTATTGCTTGAAATAGAACTCACCTCAATAGACAGAGTCGAATCCTACTTATCCACTAATCTTTTTTTTTGGTCTAAATCATAAAATATCTCTTTGAAGTTTTCGTAGAGAGTCACGCCGTTTGATATCATTAAAAGAGTGTAGGTGAACGGAACACATTACCTGAAAAAAGACTAAATAACATGCATATCTGGTTACATAATATGGGACTTCATAATTAGCGATCATATTGCGATAGTTGTGCTATTTGACTGAAGTTACAAACATGAGATTATTTGCGTTTTGAAAGTAAGTAGATATTTATTATATAATTATATATTTGATAAAAATCTAACTTGCATGTGACTTTTTCAGCATGCAACTATTTAATGCTAGTTTTCTATGTTTTGGTTAATATTTTCAAGGTTTCCGACTTTCCGTTTTTGTCATTGAAGACTGATTGTTTCCCAATAGTAATGAAATGATTTGTCTTAATGTTAAAACTACATTACATTTCTTTCTATTAAAATATGAAGATGAAAATCCTCGCTTATTCTCTTACTTGTATTTCATTTAAATTGATCTGAGCGTAGAATGGCTGCTGATACCTCTTTTTACACTGTTCTGATAAAAATGAGTATTGCTTAATGCATGAAAGATTATGCTAGGTTGATAGTTGATTTGCATGTTTTCGATTATAGGCCTAGTAGTATAAATACTGTAGTGTTAAATAATCAAATCATATAACATTTTAGAAACGTTGGACTGTGTACCAGAAACTGCACTACGTTAATATAATGTCTTCGCCTGTAACACGACCATGCGAGCCCTGTAAGTACATTGGCATAAACTCAACAGCTGTGATTGTAATTCGTACCAGGAATGTTCATCTAAAGACTGTGTAGATTTCCATGTAAATCATTTAAAGCAACAAGAACACGCATTCTTCTTAACTCTGAGGATCAAGAATGTTTTAAACTATGGCTTGATATGGACAACATTCGTAAATGTAAAGGACACAAAAACAAGCAAATCGAGTTCAACTGCATCGCCCACGGTGCAATGTTATGAAGTTTATGTCTTCTTAAATCTGAGCATCACAAGAAGTGTGCAGATGAAATCGTCCAAGTTTAAAGAGTTGGCAAATCAAAAATCTGAGTTTGCCAAGAAAGTATGAATTTGATGAATTTCAGAACGTGCTTTCCAGTTCTTGTCTTGCAGTTAAAGAAGTTAAGAAAGCAAATGAGGAGACGAGGAAGACAGCCGAAAGTTTGAACTAAAAGCATCTCAGTTTTAATATCCAATACTTTATTTACCTTTGTAAGATGTCTGATCCTTATTTCAATTTTGAAACCAGCTCTAAATGGCTGAGGTCAAGATTCCTGGTTACAAAACTTTATTTCGGTTCTTATAAATCCAAATTACATTTAACAGCAAAGAGTTAAATCAAATTGAATCATTTATTGAAAAACCTTTCACTATGAAGGGAGTTCTTAACATAAACATTAACATCACGATTCCTCCACCCTTTTTATGTACGCCTACCAAAGCCGGTATAAAGTAGTTATGTTCAACAGACTGTTGACCGAATAAGTCTCACATCGAATTCTCGTCAGAGGAAGGATGGTCCTTATTCAGAGGTGGGCTTTAACACAAGTTTGTTTGTCAGTAAGTTTATTCATTTGGCTAAACATGTTGATTGGTGCTTTATTCAATGGTGGAGTAAGGGGGGAAAAGGCACAGGTTAATGACATTGCTAAGGAATATCACGAAATATTTAGTAATTTATCTAATTTATACTTATTCATTTACTCTCGATTGCGAAATCTTTATATAATAAGTGCATCAATGCACATTAAAGTTTGCATGTCGACGTTTTGGAGTAATGTCGATTTGATTTTATTTGACTTTATGCCAAAGACTGGACAACATCCTTGCTTCTTGGAAGCATTAAAAGGGTAGTGTCAGGAGCCATTCGGGGACGGAGCTTCAGGGGAATAGCAGGTATAGTACTTGTTATTGTTGCGAAAGATCTTTGAAGCTCACGTTGCCTGTTTAATAATACGTACAACATTGCAAGTTTTCTGAGTTTCATCTGTATGAAATATTTGTCATTTGTTCAGATTCATGTGTTCTACTAGATGTGCTCAAAGTTAAGAGGAAAACTTTTTCTCACCTATGAGATACATATTTCCGCGCATTTACCCATCACATCGCTTATCTCACATCGCTGCCGGATTATTTTTACGTTAATTGTGAGCAGACATCAAAATCGAAAAATGACTGTAAAATTGTTATTTTTGAAATAAACATAGGGTTGGTGGTATTCATTTTCTTAGTTAGATAATTTTCTATCCATCTATAGCAGTTTTGAAGTAAAATTCGAGAAAAAGTTGATTTTCAATTTTTCATCCCCATCCTGTATTTGCGCTTATTCCTTCTTACTTGTGTGAAAATGCGATTTAAACGGTGAGAAAATAAATCTACCATGTCCATTGAGTTGTGGATAAGGAAGAGCCTCGTTTTTGGACGTATCTCAACCCGAGGGTGGGATTTCCTTATCCACAACTCATGAACATGTTAGATTCACTTTATCCCACGAGGCAACCGTGAAGGCATATCTTTAAAACTGTTAATTTCCATCATTATATCTTCAGAGCAATTGCCCCTCTTTGCAAAGTAGGCTACTAGGCATCAGTGGAAGTTCCGGTATCAAAACTTGAACTATTTTTCTGCAAAATACAAACATTCTTCTTTCAAAGTTTTATATCTCTCAGTTCTTTTATCCAGATTGGAACGATATTCTCTAACAATTTTGTTATAGCCGATATTAAGAACATATTGTTTTACACAGTATATAGCTTTTATAAATATCAGAATAAATTTGAAAAAAATTGACACAAAATTGTTTTCTTCATAGCTCTTTACTTAAGACATGTATGAAGAAAAAAAAATTGAAAACATTTCTTTTTTTATTTATTCTGATATCAATTTTAAAATGCATAGAAAAAGACATTAGCTAAAGAAAAAAAGTCAGGTACATTGTATGTTCCTTCCACCTGTGCTATTAACCAAATTAACCAAATGTTGACACACAGAAATATATACAGTAAAAATAAAGGCGAATGCAATATTAAACATATGATGCACACTACGAATTTTATACAAGTGGTGTCTGTCCGTCTGAAATTTACTCAACTTTTCGGCGTAAATTATTCAGTAAACCAAGATCAATCTTTATCCATAGCGAATCTGAAAAGGTAATTACCCCATATTCAATACTACATGCCCATAGTATATTATGGAATATGATGTGCCAGGCGAATAATAAATAATAAATTAAGCCAAAGAAGATCCGGAAACATTGACAACATGCTACAGTTTTGGTGTAACAGCAAAATACACAATAAATCCAGTTGGAGATCAATTCTTCAAAGATTATTTAAGCAAACGTAAGATACACTTATGTAGGCAGCATTTATAACTATAACATGCAAATAATTATATACATTTATCAATGTGACAAATTGGAAAACGGCAATTATTATTATTACAAACTTCAGTAGGAGGTCTAATTACAGATTTACCAACACTTATCAAATCAGAGCCAATATGTATATGCCTTCAAACATTATAATTATGGTAATTTAGGTATTGATATTTTCTTCTTGAAAGAAAACTATTCTTTTTTATACAAAGATAAAATCGCAAAAATATTCCTCTCTCAGATAGAATCAAAGCACTGATATTGCTGACAGTAAGCGGCTTAAACAGGACCATTTGAGCACTAAGAGGTAAACATGTCTTGATACTGTTTCATTTTATTGCATATTCCTGACATGTAAAGCTCAAAGTTGCCTTTCCAAATTACACATTGACTTCGAAAACCTTTTAAACTGACTTTAAGTAAAATTGTATTTAATATAAATCTTGGATTTCGAAAATAGGCTACGATGCGATAGTTTCAAGTAATAGTTGCAATATCCATAATATGTTGACATTTTGCCAACAATTACAGAGATCACATGACATGAAAACCGCAGACATTTGGCTTTTCTAAACTGTTTATCAAACTTCTTTGTGTATGCATACACGTAACAGGTACTGCTCTACACCATACTGCTTAAAGTCGTTAGGAAAAAGCAAAACATTGATTAAAACTGAATAACAAATACCGCCTTTCCTATTTAAATATGTAAAAAAATGTACAACTGCAAAGTTATCGATATTTGTATTTTTAACCATCAAAGATTAGTTGATCCGTACATGACTATTTTAAGATTTTTTTATTTGATATCGGATTTTTCAGTGTCTTTGCAATTTTGTTCTACAAGTTGTTTTGAGTGTCAGCCTATCTATTCATTTTTTTTCTTCCCATAGACTATTGCTTTGACATTCTAAAACTTAAGAAACTACAAATTTCCTGTCATGAACGCAAGGTTGCAGGAAAGTTTCTGGTTCGAATCCCGGTCGGAGCACTAGGAATTTTAGAAACCCTTTTCAGTGTTTTCCACCCATCTATGATGGCTCTTTATCGCTCACCATAGTACAGGTTCACTACCTAACGAGTCAATTTTGACACCCGAGCAAGATTTAAGCAAACCTCGAAGAGGCCCACTAGACAATATTACACACAAAATATTTAAGCTTTATATCTTATGGTTTTGTAGAAGAAGATATTTAAAGGTTTTCCTATATATGTCTAATTAAAACAAGTAACCACCTGGGCGGGGCCCATATTGGGCTAGATTTGAACAAACTTAGTAGAGTTCTACTAGACAATTAAGTATACTTATTATCTAAGCTATAGACCTTGTGGTTTTTTAAGATTTTTTACGATTTTCCTATAGAAACTTTGGTAAATCAAATGACCCCGGGCGGGGTTAATTTTTCCCCGGAGGTTATGATTTGTACAATTAAGGTAGAGGTCCATTAGGCAATTATACATGTCACATATCTGAGCGTGTTGCCTTGCAGCTTCAAAAAAGGTTTTAAAATATTTTCTTATTTGTTACCATAGCAACCAGAGTTCTACATAGAACATTTTTGATAGAGCTTCATGCACGGAACATCCCTACCAGGTTTCATCAAAATTGGCCCAGTGGTCTCAGAGAAGATGTCGTTTGAAGCAAAATGTTGACGGCAGGAGGACGGACGACGGACACTCATCCACCCTTAAAGGCTCACTCTGAGAAATATATTTATTTGTGCAATGTCATAATTCATGTTCTTCTTGTATAATTAAACAAGTTTAAACCATTGACAGAGACAAATTTATTTGTGCAATGACATAAAAGGGTTTTTGCAAGTTCAACAGGGGAGAAATACCACGGTTTGGCGAGACTTTAAACAGATTTTTATTTTAAACTGTCAATACATATTACAAACTACATACTATACATCAGTACGAAATTACAGCACACATAACGCTTGTTTCCTGCTTATCACAGGTTTAGCGAAAACACAGACGTTGCTTGAAACATGTTATACTAAAATATTTAAGTTAACTTGTTAATATTGATTTAATATCACATATCACATATTGATGATTGAAAATTAATACATTTTCCTTATGTAATGATAAACTCTTAGTAACTACAATGAAAAAGAACATATGCACCGTATTACCCGAAAAGCTTATGCGAAACACAAGAGCTTATTTTCTACGTGGTCCATGCCTAGTATTCGCAATAGTTACCGGTAAATTAATGTGAATTTATACAGAAAAATGAATATATATTACTTCTGGAGTAATTTTAGGGCTTTTATGCATAAGATTGTTCATAAACAATCGACAAGTTGAAATAGATTTTGAAAAGGGTCGTCGCCAGTTAAGAAATGGTCTACCACAATGTTCACATGTTTGAATAAGCGCTGTTTACACACTTTTGGTAAGTGTTTTCAACTTTATTTTGTGGCTTTGTTCTGTGAATAAATGTTTATTTAAAGGCATAGGCCCGTATTCTAAGTCAGAACTCAAACTCATACTCCACTTGAACTCACTGAATGAATGCTCAAGGAAAGCTCGAGGAACACTCAATTGAGTGGCTGTCAAGTATAGAATCGGTATTCATATTCGCCACTCAACCTTGACTTTATGGAGTATACTCGAAGTTGACTTACTACATGCATTAAGTAGGCAAAGCGTATTTTTTCACAGACTTGGATCTTAATTGATTAAAATAATTGGTGAAAAAGAAATAATCTGTCATAGAAAACAAAGTATGTTAAATATATTAAGTAAAAGAAATCGAAGTTGCACACTGCTTGCTTGTTAATGTATAAAAATTGATTTCCAGTTACGTAAATTGTTAAATTGTTAATAAAAGAACATATTTTGTTTTGAATGATTCAGGTTGGGCTCAAAAAAGCGGTCCCATAATGCAACAGGTTTCTCATCAGCAGCAGCAGCAGCAGCAGCAGCAGCAGCAGCAGAAACATCTTCATCATTATCATCATTCTTATTTATAGTCAGCAAGGTACAATAAACAAATAAACGCTAATGCGAACCTTTGAAACGACCGAGCAGGTGGTGGCGTATAGTCATGATAGTGGCATTGGTGAAACGCGCGTGTGTTTGAGCACTCCGCTAATCGATCTCTCCAGTAAGTTTGACTTTAAATCAAAAAGTTGCCTTACGAAGTAAAACGTTAGTATAAGTTTGCGAGTAAGACAACAATACGGCTATGGTGCATTTGTTTTAGCATATTTAGTTAACTTTAGCATAACCGGGGACTACACAATCAATACTTCCATTGGCGCCTAGAAATTCTCCAGTTTCTCGAAACTTCCTTTACACCTGCATGAGCACAATTCAGTTAGACTGTAAAGATACTGCTGTTGAGAAGCAACTGCAGCAGAGACACGTCGATTCTGGATTATGCGATAAACAGAAATATTATCATCATCTGGCCAGGAATGCCTCGGTTTGAAATAATATTTAATTAATTCCAATCTGTCCAAAAATTAATATAACACCATGAGATTAATAAAACTTTGGAGCGTGGGTTACCCCCTCCTACCCCCTGCCTACCCCGGGTGACAAAAGTTAGTCACCAGAGTACATCTAGGGCCATCAATCATACAAATGTATTAAATTTTCGCTAATCAGCTAGTTTTAGACATGTGATTGAATTCTAGCAGCAGAGACAATCTTGTACAGTCAAAGATAATATATTTATTTTTGTACCTTCTGTGTTGATAACATGTGTAGTTAATGCAAAATGGGTAAATGCGAGTTGATAACCTAGGCATATGAGTGAGATCCACATTTATACACATACATCTTGTATAATATAAGGCTGATAGGCGAAAATTTTTAACTTAAAAAATTATCGTATTCACAAACAATACTTGAGTGCATCTGAAGTGACCGTGATGGCCACTCAACAAAACTTAACTATTTGGAGTGAACTCCAAGGAAACTAACCTTTATGAATACCAACTATGACTCACCTGAGCGATCCATGGTACCGTTAGGCAATTACACCTACTTACAACTCACTGAGGGTTAGTTTGAGTTTCGACTTAGAATACGGGCCATAGATTGAAGACAAATCTTTAAAAAGCTGCGACAGGTTTTCTAAAGAAAGAGATGTAAATAACCTTCCTGAAGATGCAGATGTTGTTTGTACTTCTTATATACAATAAACAAGAAATTAATGTTTGAGGATTTTCCGACATACGGTTTTAAGGAATGCAATGAATTACCTTAAGTAATTGCTAAATCAATCATACGATTCAACAAATCAAATGTGTAAAAATCCCAAATTCAAAATGTTTTTCCAGCAAAAATAATGCACTATACATAAAATAAAAACAAAGTAAGCTGGTAGAATAACCTGGAAAATAAAAAAAATAGTTACAAAAGGCAACTGGCTATTTTGTGAATTCATATTCTGTAGATATATTCCTGTTATGAAAAAGATTAAAGCTACTAGAAGGTTAATATACATTGTACCGATTGTCATCCATTTGGCCAGTCTTTTTCTTGTTGTTGAATCATCGTAGTACTTAAAGAGTATCATGAAGTTAGATAGAAGTAATAGGTACAGTAAAAACAGTGGCAAATTAACAATAACAAATAGAGTGATTACTAAGGAATATATGCACAAGAGAAAGCGGTTGTCATAAATGAACTCCATTTTTCGGTGTAAGTAATGTAGTAAACCGAGATCAATTTTCTTCCATACCTTTCCTTGAATAGAAATAACACCATGCTTGCAACCACATACACATATAAGTATATTGTGGAATATGATGGGCCAAGTGACAGCGTAAATTGCTAATGATAAATTAAGCCAAAGAAGATCCGGAAACATTGACAATATGCCACAGACTATGCTAGTGACTATCACCACCATTAGACTTTGTGAAACCCTGGCGTATGTACTGTATTTACCATTAGCACACAACAACAAACACAATGCTGTACCTGTAAGAATTCCCGGCAAACTTATAAGTGGCAAATGCATTACGAAGAAAGGTATATTCAATAGGCTAACAACCGACAGTAACATCATATAAAATACATTTCTCAAGAAAGCTTTGATTAACATCATGACTGTGAAAGACGTGTTGTAAAGTTTGCCGGATATGGAATTTTTCTGTTTCATGTCCAGTAATATTCCCAATAAACCATTCATAATTTCCTGATTATCCATCGAGAAGTCAAAGTTCATATTCGAATTAAGACTGGTGCTGATGTCTTGATGCGAATGTTCTGAAATATCAACAGTGTATATTTGCGGCGAATGTGTGTTTTTCAACTCTCTGCATCCAAATGCACTTAACACTGGTGTTATTATTTCAGCAATATAAACACTTCTCCTATGTTTTACGTTTTCTTGCTTTACTGTGTAAAATGAATTTGATTCAGAGTCATTTCTACTGTTAACTGTCTTCATATCCAGTAGGAATTGTATAGCTCTTGTCCACCACGAAGGAAGATCGTTAAAACTGTAAATTTCTGTCAGTAATTCTCCACCACAATCCTTCATTAGCAAGTTTTCAGAAAATGTAAAACTGTTGCGGTCAGCGTCCGGATCCTTTTCTTGTATTATGCAAATATTTTTCTTTGAAATTTTTATGTCTCGCAATTCTTTTATCTAGGATGGAACTATATTCTCTAAAGACTCAGTTTTAGCCGATAATAAAAATAAAACTTTTTTACACCGTATAATGCTTTTCTCCTTTCTGTAATCATAAATACTGCGTTTAATTACCTTTGGTTTGGATTCCATACGAGACAAATTGCTAGCAATCAATTGCGCTTGCACTTTAATTAAATCATATTCATCCGTAACAATAAGAACATCACATTTCTTTCTTAATATACCTGCCATGTTTAGTAACATTACCTACGAATGTGATAATATACCAACGCAGCAAAATGCTATATGCGCAAATGAATGCCATAATTAATTCAACGTGTTATAAAATTACAATTTACTTCATTAATTGTTTGAAACAAAACATTCTGTTCCTTTATGCAATGAAATATAGATGTATATAGATAGTCTACAGAGAGATATTGATGTCCATAAGTGTTAAGCCAAACTTTAAGATACAAACGAGGGTCTTTATCAGAGGTGTGCGTGATCGATTATATTAATGACTGCCTGTGACTTCATAAAAATTATCTATGCAGAAAGATACTTCTTATCTTGCATAATAAATAATACTATAAAGGTGGCAGTTTTATATTATGTTTTAAGTATATGTATGCGGTCGCAATATGTCGTTTAAAATGTTTTTATCTTGTAAACGATGATGTTGAGCGATGAATACGATATGTAATTTAAATTTAGACAATGAAGGTACGAATATAATATTATGATCATGTGTGACGATTACGATGGTGAACATGTTATTAGTAGTTCCTTTCAAAAGAAACCAGTATTTATCGGTTAATTTATATATTGGTAAGTCTTTTGCTGGAGATACATCGCAACAATTTTACTATTTATTCCAAAAAAGAGATATATCTCTTATTTCAAAGAGATATCTTTCGTTTTAATAGAGATATTTTTTCATGATGATACATTTGTAGATATTTTTTCATGATGAGAGATATTTTTGTATCAAAGAAAGATATCTTCTAAACTTTAGGATGCATCTCTTCTGCTTACAGAAATATCTGTTTAACATCATTTGAGAGATATCTCTCAAAGTTACAAAAATATCTCTATTATTTTAAGAGATAACGCTGTATTTTAAACAGATATCTCTGAAGTAGGAGAAATATATCTGATGGTAGAGAGATATCTCTATTACATTGAGATATCTCTGGAGTATTGGGAGATATATTTCAAACACGAGATATATCTCTATTAAGAAATTATATCTATTTGAAGTAAGAGAGATATCTCATTTACTATTAAATAGTATTTTGATTAAAGAGAGACATAGTTATGATTTCATATAGATATGTCCTTATACATGGCAGATAATCTCTTAAGTTTAGAGATATCTCTGTCAATTCAAAGATGTATTTCGTCTAATAAAGATATCTCTCATGTTTTATAAAAATATCTCCCAATACTGTAAAGAGATAAGATATCGCTCAATGTAATAGAGATATCTCTACCGTACAGATATACATGTATCTCTCCTACCTAATATAATATATCTGTTAAAGAGATATATTTCTTTTAAAAAGATTAAGATCGATGGGACTACAGGAAAGGCAGACACATTAGTCAAGTCGCAATATACTTCAATGACGTCAGACCTATTTCGTTATATCTCAAAGCTCGTCGAAGTCTAAAAAGTACATTTTGCTCAGCTTTCTTAGATGCACATCAATGGACGAACAGGGTTAAATTTAATTTATTCAAAAACTTCTTGATCCTTACAAAAAAGGTCTTTTATCTAGTTGATCATGACTAATTGTTGAACAAATTTTTTTAAGTTAAAATTGTATCATTTCAGTGAAAATGCAATATCATGGTTTAAGTCATATTTACAATGCAGGAAACAATATGTTAAAATTGGACAAAATGTATCTAGCACACTAGATGTTTAAACAGGGGTTCCCCAAGTGTCAATATTAGGTCCTTTGCTGTTTTTGATTTTTGTAAATGATCTGCCTTTGATGGTTAAAAATACAAATTTTAATCTGGATATGTATGCAGATGATTCCACTTTATACAGTTTTGCCAAATTTATGTTTCGACTAAAGAGCATAACTTGCATGAAGATCTTTACTATATTCAGCACTGGTGTGATGTTAATAATATGGCCATTAATAAGTATTGTATGATTCAAAGCCATTATTAATATTCTTCTTATATTCAATTGTAAAGGAAGTTTGTTGTAAAATAAATGTAACAACAACAACAACAACAATCAACTTTATTTTTACCAGGTTACATTATGTAACAATATGGTTTGATTCAATATCTAGACTATTATTATGTAGGTAGTATTTCCATTCAATTGTTCTATATTAAAGAAGCAATTTATGATTGTTTGCAACATTGAAAAGCAGCAGTCAGTGTTTTCAACTTCACACTGTATTGAGTAAGGTATTCCGAATGATGAAAAAACAAAAACAAAAATATACAGCTGAACTTTGGGAAACAGTGGTTTTAACTCTCGTGTTATATGTTAAGGTGTGAGACACTGTCCCCGGCACGTGCTAAACACATGCCTCGTCATCTGATTTGTCAGACGAATTACCAGAAATGGTACGGTGAGGTTCCTCTGTAGGCACTCGCGGAATTGAATCGTTCGTATCAGAGGACCCTAGCTGTTTCATAATGGGGCCCTTTTCACGTGGAGATTTCGGTGTAGTTGGTGCTGAAGACGTGTGACAAACGCCCGTCGACATACGTATCAGCGGCCCGTAAGTAAGCTGGGTATCCATTGGGCTGGAGGCAGGATCTGGTTCTTCCTGCTGCAGAGACTGAGAGTTCATGACAAAAACCTGGCTAGGAATATTCGCGTGCACGCTGACTAGTTCCTAATGCAAAGGCGTAGAGTTAATCAAAGAAGAGTCGCTAGGTGAATGAGTGCTCACATTTATTTGAGCACTTTGGTTAACAACGCTGGTGTTATCCAGATTACAAGATACGTGCACAGGTTCACTCTCTGGATTTGACTGGTTTAACTGGTTTTCGAAAGCCTGCCCAGTTTTTCGTTATTTCGTTTTACAGTGTTAGCAATACGTGTATGTACGTTTGTATGTCGAGAATCACCTTGAACTTCAAACCAGTCTGGAAACATATTTTCAACAATTTTACCTCTGACTTTCAGAGCTGCGATGTTTTGAGCGTTCAGCCTTGAACCTAGGCCACAGATACCTTCTCGCATCGCTGATTTCTTTAAGGAAGTCATGTGTAATTCCAATGTTCGAACCTTTTAATTTATAAGCGTTCTGAATCACAAATTCTACTTTAGACCTGTGGCTAAATGTAACTAACATGAAACGGTGTTGCGACCTGTTGCCCTGAGTGTTAGTTGACTCTCGAGGTACAATCACACGCCCTAATCTATGAGCGTAAATAATGTTAAAGGTATCCGGATCAAGTAGCAAACGATTTTTTTTTTCATTATTTCAGCTACAACATCAAAACAATTTTCACCCTCAATTTCTTCAACATGAATATGGAGGACGAACATGCTGCTCGTGTAACGAACCCCCACCCGTTGAATGGCGTGCTCTCTTGCTTCGTTGCTGCTGTGAAATTGAACCTTTTCAAACGGATATCACGATATTTCACAAATGACAAAAAAAGATTTATTACCATTCCTATCAGATATAGTCTACGTAATGTTTGACTATTGTTTCAATATGTTGGGGAATTGTAGTCAAACAAATATTTACAAATTATCGAAACTGCAAAAAAGATCAGCTAGAATAATCTTACAGCTCCATTTAGAACTCCTTCATATACTATGTTTAAACAACCGTCATGGTAACCAGAAGATGTACGATTTTAGTACCACATTGGCGTTATTGTATATACAAGGGAGTTAAAAAGCTAGCCCCTGACCATTTTTGTAGGTTAATCAGAAGGTCACAAAATAAAATCTATAATTTTCAGTCCATGGCAAATAGAGATCTTAAAAGCTCCACACCTCATCACAAAACTTAAAAAAAAATATTTTAAGTAAAATATTTTCAGGAATATGTATCTTGAATGAGATTCCCGTAAGAACGATAAACAGTAAAACGTTAAAACAATTCAAATCTTCATTTTCCCAAGCTTCTTATAAATAATTTATATGGAGACTCCAGATCGCTGACTTTAAAATACCGTGACGCAGCGTGAATGTATTTTCGCTTTAGACTTTAGTTCTGCTCAAATTAATCTAGTAAATTATTATTGTAGTTTTGTTTTTTCTAAAAAGGTCTCATGTTAGATACGTTTTGTTTTAAACATATATAGACTTAATGAGTAACCTTCTATAAATAAAGATTATTATTATTGTTCTGAATTGTTGGTGTATCAATAAAGATTAATATTGCAAAAATGGTTTCCAGAAGTTCACCTGCAATATATTTTATATTTTTAAAATTTGTTATTTTGATTAACAGCAGTCAGTGTCAACCTTACGGGTCAAAGCTTTTTTGTATTAGTCAAGTACATAATATCCTCTATAATTATGAGAACACGTTTACTTTTAATATTTTCCATAATCTAAAAAAAGATTTATTGCAGCACTCGGATGTCATACTTTAATGTAACAGTTACTTTCCTTTTCGTGCAGAATGGGAGTTATTAAAATGTCTCTATTCTTTCAAGGCTACAAATATGTTTCTTCCCTGTTCGCCAAACATGTCGAAAAGTTATTATTCAGACATTCATGACTATGAATCATGACTACCTAATATCAGTTTAGCATGAAAAAGCATCAGCCACGTCAAAACATAATCAGCCTATTGAACTTAAGTCAAGTATAAAGTTATTTACATACAAAATGCATGTAAAATGCATTGTGATTACAGTCTAACCTTTATACAACAACACCAAAGGGAACATCAATTTTTGTTTGGTGTGGAGAAGTTGTTGCTCTCAGGAGGTAAATTTGTTCAAATAATTTATAACTGTTTTGACAAATAAAACATCTTTATTTTATGTTTTTCGGTAGTTTGTCAAAATATAACGGTGAATTATATCCCGATAAACACACTGGCCACTCAGTGAAAATTATCAAAATATGTTACCCGGATTAACGTCAAAAAGTATACCGAGCGTACTGAATGCCGGAAACTATATGACGATGACGTCGTTAAAATGACGTCATCTTTGCGATGCTTTCTGATGACGTTTCCCGCAATTTTCGACATTTTATTGAAATAAACCCAACAAAAGTAGAGTTTTAGACATAAAATAAACAAAAAAATGTAATATCACGATAATTTCACTCGTGAACACCAAAAGTTGTTATTTTTACTCGTCGCTGCGCCACTCGTGAAAATATCACTTTTGGTGCCCACTCGGTGAAATTGTAACATAATATTACACCGAAACCAACAATTATCCTCTATGTCTTTGTAGAGAAGTGTTTGCTCTTCGGAGGTGTTGTTTAGAGAGGCTGGACTGTATTTTGTTCCTGTTATCTTTTTTCTTGTCGAATTGAAGTCCCAAACCACCAGTTCTTTTCAAAGGTGCTTAAAATTTAGCAAAAACTATTAAAAATGAAACAAAAGTTTGTCATGGCAACTAGGGCTGTAACGAATACACTAAGGGGCGAATACGATACGTATCACGAATACAGGGTGACGAATACGAATATTTATTCATGAATATGAATACTATACTAAAATCATTGAACAAGTGAACATTATATGGCTTTTGCCAACAATATATTACAGTCTGCTGACTAGATAATAGTACTTTCTTGGTACTCAAAACACTGAAATAATACTGTTAAAACGTAATAAAAACACTGAGTAAACATGTAACTTGTAAAGAGCTCTAGGTTCTAATGACTAGAACTGTTTAGTAAAAAATGACGAGACATGACTATAGAGTAAAGAGAATCTACGATTTCAACGGTTTCCTCGATGCTACAGTAGACATGTTGTTGATGTAGACGGTTTTTGGATGCCGTAAAATGGGAATTCCCACTTGTTGAAATCAAATTTTAATTGAATGTGAAATTTAAATGAATTAAATCAATTTAAAACCTAGAAAGTTATGAAAATCATTTATTCAATTGTAAACCAACATCAAATATCGGCCCGACAACTTATTAGATAAATGTCGTGAAATATCCGTCAACCGTTGTGTTGGGTGGGGTATTAAGAAGAAATAGTTGCGAAATGCGCTACGAAACGGAAGCGTTTTCAGTAGATTTCTTCTGTTTTAGGTAAATTTAAATGATTTTAGTTTAAATCATGCAATTTTTATCTATATTCGTAAATATTCGGTTCGGCACATGGCGAATAACGAATACAATTCGGACAAAACTGTATTCGACTAAATCGAATATTCGAATGTATCGTTACAGCCCTAATGGCAACCGTTTTTATTTCAAACGTCTCAAAATGCTGATAGTGATAGTAAATGTATCTCTCAGTCTCACAATGTACGTAAAAATGTCGTTTGTTGCAAAATGCCAAGTCATTAAAGATCTAAAGGTTCAAAATTGCATTCAAACCTAAGTACTGCATTTTTAGTCAAAATAAATGTGAAACCTTAATTAAGAAATAAGGCCAAACTTATTCAAACCATTCATGACATCGTGTTAATTTATTGTGTATTATAAGAGAAGACACAAGCTCATTTTATCCTTTTTATGGTGTTTGGAAAGTATGTAAACCTATACATTTTTGAAAGGTCTTTTCAATATCCAAACAAAACAGAACAGAAAACAAACGGATATAATGAGACTGAAAGATACATTTACTAACACTTTCAGCATTTTGTGACGTTTTAAAGAAACATGGTTGCCATGGAAAAATATTGTTTCATTTCTTAATAGCTTTTGCTAAATTTATCTAGGTTTACCTACTTTCCCAATACAATAAAACAGATACATATGTTTTAAAAAATTTGACGAATTGGCTAAAACATGTTATATAATCAAGACTTTGGCAAGAATGAAGTTCCACTTTTGCAAGACTGCAGATATTATATATTAAACTTGTACAGTTTTCAGCAAAATAGTAAAAAGACTACCCAGGTCTTTTTAAATTACTTTATACCTTTGTAAAATATTTTACGAAGGTTGCTAGAAATTTGAGAAAACATTGCTTGCCAATTATCATGTTTTATGACATATTTAAAGATATATGTTAACATTTGAAAATGGTGACACTTCATTTTCTTTCATATTGTATCTTTAATACATATTCAAAAACATTTCAATAACACTTAGTCCAGTACTGTATAGATAAACGAATGTAAGTGAACCCAATCGGAAATACTCGGCAGATTCCGTTACCCAACATTACGAAGCAATCTGCCAAGGTGTTCCGAATGTAAGTGAACCGTGATATACACGTTCTCCTCGGCATTTATCGTTGTATTTCAATAAAGTAAAAGCGCAAAAGAGTTTGACTGATCGTTATTTTTACCGGATTACTTCAAGTGTGGTGTTTTGTTAGAGACATCACATTCTATCAAATTTATTTGGCAGTAACGCAAGGTAAAGATGACGACATGCGAATTTCATTGCCAGAAATACCGAGAAAATTGTTGGCTTATTGACGAAATTGTTTCCCTTGAAAAAAGGCTATCGGCAGTCTGGCTTATTTTGTTACTGTTGAGATATATACTTTTTATATAGTAAACACAAATTAGATTTAAATGAACTTTTTTGTTATTTTGAGCCACACAATTTATTCACATATAAGCACAAACTACAATGTTTCTTCTTCTTATCATAGATAATCAAGGTATACTCAAGGGAGATAATCTTACCAGATCTTTTGATATTTCTGGCAATGACGATGCCGACTTGGTAATTCTACACAACACTAACCCAGTTTACATGTCCTAACTCACCACCAACTAGCATTTCTTTACAAGTCTGGCGATGCATATTATGAAATTTACGCCAGCTTTGAAAATACATTTAGTATGGTGTTAAAAACAAGAAGTATCACCCAAAGTCGCCTTGTATGGCACTATTTTAGGATTTCTCTTTTTACATGCGTTCCAGCTCGTCAAACTATTTCTCAACATGCAGCTACACTCAGCCTCGTTGCTTAATGTAGGTTTCTCTTACACAAAAATGACCAATAGGGATCCATCATTTTTTTATTTTCCACAGTTTTCTGCTTAACCCAATTTAAATCTCTAAAAGCTTTTACTTTACATGTATATCACAGTGTTGTGTTTTCTTGGGTACATGTAGCCGTTTTCGAATCCTTCACTGCTGTGTTGGAGTGCAAGTTTAGTGGAGTGGCTTCCAGGTCCTCGAAGTTTTTCAAATGTTTGATGCACTGGCATATAATATTATCTGTGACAGAAGTAGTTGACTGCATGACGTAATTCATCAGATCCAGGATGTTTGACATACTTTCGTTCAAGATTCCGTCAATTTTGATCTAGAAGCAAAGTAAAGAATAAAAAAGAGATAAAGGAATTCGATATTCTTTACTTTTAACAAAATAATTTCTTTCTATTTAAAGATACTCCATATACTTTGTCGATATGCTTCTGTGCTTAGAGCTTCACAGTGGTTTTGCAAGTTGTCTGCCGCTCATACCGGAGGTTGCGGGTTCGAGCCCCACTGGGGTCACGACCGTACCTCCTCATATGACACCAGTACTGGTTTTTCCAGAGTTACTAGATAAGCTACAAGCTTTCTTCATAATCGGGATAAAAGATAAATTAGTATAAACTAATAAGTTATTATGTTTAACTTATACCTTGCTTTATGTGTCCATACTGTTGCAAAAAAAAACACCAGCAACTGATAACACATTTTATTTACTTGTTGAACAATGAAAGCGAACTGACTTATTTGACTTGTTTACCCTCGGTACCGGTCGTAGCCATAAATTGACCATCACCTGTGATATGTTAAATAAGACGGCATATTAAAGGGAAACTATTCTTGTTGATGAAACAGCTAAATCTATACCAAAGTTCCCCATGACTTGCGTTTTGTCCGTGCTATGAGATTTTTAGCAGACTATTTTACAGAAACAATTGATCACGTGATTGACTTTTACATTTATGAGTATAAATTTAAAGGCTCGACCTTTTACTTTTAACACAACCGCAGCAGTGCTCGGCTCCGGGTGAGCTCCAAAAGCGTAACATGTGTAGTTCCCTTGATCATGTACGTTGAGAGTATTTGCTACTATTCGTAGTTCCAGGAAACGAACTGGGAAACTATCACTCTCTTTTTCCTCGTTGACCTGCAAAAGTGATAGGCATTCATTCATTTAGAACTCGTGTTGCGGATAAAAATATTTGACGGCTGGTTGCATGTGCCGCGCCTATACAATTTATGTTCGTAAATGCATCAAAATGAACACCAATCCATACTTAAAAAGACACGCCCGAGTAAACGATGCAATTTTGAAATAATTAAATGCAATAACTATAAATAATACATTAGTTAATAGCATTTAACGCACCAAAAATGACATTTCTTTCGATATATATACGCTCTTCTGAAAGAATGCATTTACCTATCATTTTACGTACATTTAGCCAATTTTATACATTTGGAGAAATTAAGATGTAGTATATCTACTACATGTATGCCCCTTTAGAAATTCATAAAATAAGCTCTTAGAAATTGCATTACCAGGCGATGTCACCGTAAGGCTTCCGTATTAAAAAATTACATCAAATAAAAGTCGATAAACTGTTTTATCATGTTACCTCATATTTCCAAGTATTATTTAGAATCCTTGAACCTTCATTGTTTGTCCAATAAGCGTCATTTATCGGTGAAGCTTGGACCATACAACCCATTGTAACCTCCTCGCCTCCTACCGCATAGACTTCCTGTTCCATCAGTGTAACTTCAGGTGCGACTTAATGTGAAAAAAAACATAATCATTGTTATAATAGAAATATCGTCATTGCCCTCTATGATAATCTCTAAAAGGGCTATTGCTATCGTGAATAAACCCTTAAAGCGCTGTTGCGCTAACGCGCTGTTGCTATCGAGAATAATCCCTAAAGCGATGTTGCTAGAAATATTTATCCCTAAAGCGCTGTTGCTATCGATATTAATCTCTAAAGCGCGGTTGATTTCGATATTAATCCCTAAAGCGCTCCTGCTATTGATATAAATCGCTAAAGCACTGATGTTATCGATATATTACTCCCTAAATCGCAGTTGCTATCGATATTAATCCCTAAAGCGCTTGGCAATTCTCTACGGCTATCGAAAATAATCCTTTTAGCGATGTTTACATTCTCAATTATTCCAAAAGCGCTGCTATAATCCATCAATATCCTAATAGCACAAAAAGTGGTATTTTAAAAAATTGTCTCTTGTGTTTTTTTGTACAAGATCATGACGGCGAACCGAATCCTGTCCATGACTCCGCATGGCAATGTTGTAACAGCAAATGCATACGTCAGTATTTTTAAGATCATAAAAGCAATTATGTTCAGAGAAAAACGTATCACATGTCAGATAGCTGAAAAGTAAGTATATGATTGTTCAGACACGATTGGTAAGAACTATTTCCCATCAAGACACCTCTTAACAACCACTTTATTTAAAAAAAAAATGAGAAAGCCTCCGACTCGCCAGCGTTGAGGTCTGTGTGTGTAAGGCATGTCTTTAAATGAAGTTCCTTGACCTATATTGCATGACATTCTATAGCCATATACTAAACAAAACAATTAATATCCTTTCTGGCGTTGTTTATTTACTAATTAATAACAGTATGGAGTTCTATGCGGTTGCTACCCTCGACTTACAAGTTAACGATGAGTTTCATATGCCTCTTTGCTGATCCATGTTTATTTGTTGCTATACACGTATAATTGTCACTCGCGTGTCTTTTCACATCTCTAATGATCAGTTTATGTCCTTTTATGCCTGCGATTTCTGTAAAAAGAAAACAGAAGAAAAGTTTATTCACTATAAAGTCACTCGGCCTATTTAAAAGGGCTAACCATTTCTGAATTACATTGTTCATTTATATCCCTATACATGTATTAATGCTTAATTGCCTTCGTCATGCAGGTAGACAAACTAGCTACCGGCTCACCAACCGGCCACATTAGATCCTTCTCCTGCTTCGATTCGAACCTTCGACCTCCCGCACCCTCTCAAGGTAGAAGCCTATACCACCAGACAAAGGGAGAAGGCTGTGAATCAAAACAGCTCGGATGATTATGGACATTTCCTTAAAAAAGTTAAGATAATAACTCATGATAAATGGATTTACTTATAATATATCGAATGGATAGTTTTCTATTTTATTATTTCGTGTTCCGCTTGTATCTTGCTGTGAAAAGCCACAGTAACTAAAACATCGAGTTAAAACAATCAGACCTGACAGTTCGCATATAAGCACGAATATTACAAATAAAATTGGAGATGCATTTAGTTGATAATATTGATGTCTAACCAAAATGTAAAGGTTATATGTCTGTACTTTTTGTATTATCCAAGAATAATCAAATTTATTGCGAGGGTGCGTCAGCGAACCGAAGCAATTTAATAAGTTCGTTTATTCATGGAATATGGACCTAGAACCGACTTATAGATTTATGTATATTAGAGCTTTATCGTTGGTGCCGGTTTGGTGACCAACGCCCCCAGAAGAGGTTAGTCAATTTAGGTTTCGGAGGATAGTGCAAGATACAGAAAGCGTCCCAATTCTAGAGGCACCCCTGGTTCATGTCAGGTGTATAGCACCCATACATGGGAGCTTGTTTTTTAAGTCTCATCCGAAAGAATGTGAGTAATTTTTGTTCGTCAGTCCCGGGAATCGAAACCACAACCCCGAGATTACAAGTCTCGTGCTCTACAGATTGAGCTTACAGTTTATCTTTGTATTGAAATATTTAGAGAGTTGGGACGGAGCTTAGCTTGTTGATGTTACAGTCCCACTTATTGGTAAAATAAGAACAACAATTATTTTCATATTGGAGATACTGAGTAAATATGGAAACTGTAATGTACTTAAACTTGCCTGTTTTATCTTAATCAGAATATTGAAATAATGGTAGAAGATTGTTCTTGCAGAGACGGCTGTGTTTTATGGTGTTCATGGATAACACTAGACGTTTTATCTTTAAGGTAATAGAAATTGAGAAAGAATCAAGATCATCGCACATGTCAATTTCTGTAGACATTTTTAAATGACTTTAAAAAATTGAACTACATCGAGTGGCGTATGAATGTGATAGGTGTGATTATGTGATGTTATGAGGCTCGATGCGCATGCTTCACAGTCGCAAACGAAGGTGATTATTAATACAATCAACCTCAGAAACTACGTATTGCTACATCAATGACTCAGCGAAATAAACTCGTTAATTTTTTACATAAAGTAGTAGACATTTTTGAGGCATATACGTACGTTCTTCTGATTGTCCTCGGTGCCACGTAATTTCCGGTTCCGGTATACTTGAAGCTATACAATTCAATTGTGCTACTGAATTTTCTTGAACATATTCTCGGTTTGAGGAAGAATTTTGTTCGTCTATTTTTGGTTCATCTGAAATGTACACTGCAGTTTTACTGTGCAGAAAGTTTCGACAAAAATAGAAATACTTATTGTAATAAAAGTTAAGTTTACCAAACAAAACTACGGTGCCCGTGAAGTGACATGTGATACATTTTTTTATTTCGTTAAAAACGAAATAACATTTCGTAAAAACGAAATAAGATTTCGAAAAAACGAATTAACATTTCGTAAAAACGAAATCAGATTTCGTAATTTCGAAATGTTATTTCGATTTTACGAAATGTATTTCGTAATTACGAAATAGTATTTGTTTTTACGAAATCTTATTTCCTTTTTACGAAATGAATTTATTTCGTTTTTACGAAAATAATTTATTTTGTTTAAACAAAATGTTAAACGAAATGTTATTTCGTTTTTACGAAATGTTATTTCGTTTTCACGAAATCTTATTTAGTTTTTACGAAATCTTATTTCGTTAAAAATCAAAGCGCTGAAGGCGCTGGATTTGTTTTTCTCACCTATGGGATACATATTTCCGCGCATTTACCCATGTGAGATAAACTTATCTCACATCGCTTATCTCACATCGCTGCCGGACTATTTTTACGTTAATTGTAAGCAGACATAAAAATCGAAAAATGGCTGTAAAATTGTTATTTTTTATAAACATAATGTTGATGGTACTCATTTTCTTAGTTAGATCATTTCCTATCCATCTTTAACAGTTTTGAAGTAAAATTCGAGAAAAGTTGATTTTCATTTTTTCATCCCCATCCTGTATTTACACTTATTTCTTCTTACTTGTGTGAAAATGCGATTTAAACGGTGAGAAAATAAATCTACCATGTCCATTGAGTTGTGGATAAGGAAATCCCACCCTCGGGTTGAGATACGTCCAAAAAAACTCGGCACAGCCTCGTTTTTGGACGTATCTCAACCCTCGGGTGGGATTTCCTTATCCACAACTCATGAACATGTTAGATTCACTTTGTGTATTCAAAATATATGTCCTTTGTTTTGTTGTGACGGCTATTTCAGTCTGTAATTATCATTAGTGAAGCCTATACCAGTTGGTAATAAGATATGAACAGAATGCAACAGTTATAAATCGTATTTTGGATCCTATTGTTTCTGTTTCTATTCCCGGTACACATAGACAGCAGGGATTTTCACTGTACTCAATAAAATGTTTTCACCTACAGTTCTACTGTCTAAAATCAGACACTGATCGAGCAGTTAGTTAGTAGTTACGGCGCTTCGATAACACAAACGAGCAGGCAATAGCACCGATAAGGGGATCAATTTCTTGTGCGGACAGACAAAGTAATAATGCGTATCTATAATGCCACAATATACATTTATAGAACGAATATGGTTCAGACCAGGAAGTAACGATGTTCAAATGTTTTTCTGCAGTAATTGATATGTATTTTAACAAAATAGCTCATTCGATGCGTTTCAAGATAACGAGGCCTACAGTCGACTTTAGGTAAATTGCCTTCTACTTAAAAAATCACCCCCTATGGTATATAACAAATCGTTTAAACATCGATATTAACGTATCCTAACACCTGTTTTCTGCTTAAGGTGCTCACGCGTATTTCTAATACATGTAGGAACGCAGACTAGCTCGCGCCAGTCCACAGAATAAACATATCAGCAATAAGGAAAGTTATAATTATGTCCTATGCCACGCATTGAACAAAATTTATGAATGGATGGATATAATCGTAAAAAGAGAATGTGTAAACATGCGCGTAAATATTCCTGGCTGTTCAAAATATTCCATTCTTTTAAATGACGATCATGGTTAGACATTTTGTTGTCACAGAAACTCCAAAACATATGTTTTCTTTCCGCACAAGGTTTAAGAAATGGCCGGCGGGTTAAGAAATCGGACTATTTCTATAGGGTGTATATATATATAGTAAATCGTCCCTTATATTACGCATCATTGTAAAAAGAAATACATCCGCGGTTCTTATTCGAAAACACTTTACTTTAGTTATGTTTACAAAATTTAGCTGATGCTGCATGAGTTTATAACATTATATATTTAAACAATACAACTTTCATGTCTGCAATGGCCATATGGTTTCAAATGAAGAACCATAATTTGGAATTATATGCTGACTGACGTGTCGGAGCTACTTTCGGATTTGGTACTTAAGGAATAGGCTTCGGAAAACGGTAAGTAAATTTGTCTGTTACACAAACAAATAAAAATGTATCACATGTCACTTCACGGGCACCGTACAAAACCGATTATTCATGACGTAATACTAAAATTTGATGTAGTAAAAGAATTTCTGAATAACACAAAGTAGAGTTTCCAACCCTGTTTATACATTTGTACTATAAGCACAAGTGCTAGATACATTTAGATATAACTTCTAACAGACTCGATCCATTCCGAACATAACTCGGTCTTTACTACGAAATAGGAGGAGGGATGTTCTGAATAGATTCGATCATCTTCCACATTTTCTGGCAGTATGTAAGAAAAATTGACCACGAAGTCTAAAATACAGCTATGTGTATATTCCCCGCCGCATGAAGGAATGTCGAAAGGATGACATTTGACACCAAAGTGTTACCTTGACCTTAAGGCAGCTCAGTTGGCACATAGGAGCATCAGAGTCCCAATGAGAGGAACATCGGATACAAGTTTCTTGAAAATACTTCAGAGGAAATATAGTCTCATGAACTTTGACCTCTGGATGTGACCATGACTAAACTTCCCCCAAAAAAAAAAAAAAAACCCTCTAGCGAACTTCTGGTGATTTCGTATCAAAAAAATTCTTCTATTTATCCCGTAGATAAACAATTTTCGAAACCAGCTTTTTACAAAATTTTTTTTTCTCCCCCTTTTTACGAACATCTTATTTCGTTTATACGAAATGTATTTCGTAATTACGAATATTAAAGTAACATGAAGTAGATAGACGTATCAATGACCACTATTTTTTGTGACCTTGACCTTGAGCTGACATAGTTTTGAAAATGGGATCTCGAACGTAATCCTGAAAAAGTGACTATTGATTTTGATATATTTGACGCAAGTTTCATGAAAATCATGACCGTCCACGGATTTCGGAGATATAGGGGGGACATAAAAACCAATGACTTCGAAGTCGGCCATTGGCCCTGAAGCTGGCCGCGGGATCACGTCGTTTTGATGAGATGAACATTTGACCCAAAGTTCACGACATGAGGTTTATGAGATACAAAGCGAACGCGAAAAACCAATGACCCCTAAGCGTGACCTTAACCTTTGACTACTGAGCTGAAACTGACTTGTACCTTTGCAGATGAGGATGAGTTTTCATGAAAATCCTTCAAGGATTTAGAAGATAAGAAGCAAACAAATGTTTTTCTCCAAAAAAACACAAACCCCTAAGTGGATTCTTTACCATGAAAAGACGAAATTTGATGAAAAACCCCAGTTTTTTTTTAATCCTGCAAAGGATCTAGGAGATATTGAATGGACACGAAATGACACCGGCGGAACCCTAACACCCTTATGTTTACTGGACTGGAAAATGGCCTCTTGTCGTGCGGAGGATTTAACCACCAAATTAAAAAAAAGGTCATTGATGATGATGTTTACAAATCTATTTAATTTAAACATACGTTAAATAATATCATACGTTTAATAATAACATACGTTCAATAATAACAGTAATCTGTGACAGTATGTCGTCGTTGTTTGTCCGACAGCAGTATGTGCCTGCGTCGTTTCTATTCACTCGTTGTATACGTAGAGTCCATTCATTAAAAGCTGGCTTTTCAATCTTCAAATTTCCGTGATTTCTTTGTATTGCTGTGCCTTGTGAAAGCATTTCATTGTTGCCTTTAAACCAAAGAACCTTGAGAAAAAATGTTGAAAGTATTTCAAAAGATATTCTCGTGGTTTTCTTTCAAAACATTGAACATTTAACGGACATATAAAACGAAGAAATTATTTACTAAATTTTGACTAGATTTATAGAGTTTGTAGATTATATCGTATAATAGAAGGGGAGTTCTTGCTGCGGGGAGATTGGTATCCGTGCCACATGATGTATTGCTCTATTTCCGGACTCAAAAATGTGCAATATACTTACGGTAACTCTTGTATATGGCTGCAGCCAGCATGGCAGGTCACAGGAATCGTTCAGCACACAAGATACTGTCTTTCTAATAGTTTCGTAAGTAGTCAATACGCCATTCATGTTAACTGGAAAACACACAACAAAAGTACAGTCACAAATAGCTAACATATGCTAGCTTCCAAGCGTTGGCCTATCATGCCTGAGGACGTTTTAAAACTCGGCGAGCAAATGCAGCCGTCACAATTTTCCCAGAAAATGTAAATAAATTAAGGCAACATTAAGATGATCAGGTCTAAACCAACTCTGATTCACTGTAAAGCCCTAGACTGGCATTCAGTCCTTACTTTTTTTTTTTTTTTTTTTTTTTTCCCCCCTTTTTCCCTCCTAAACAAGCAATAACCCTCGTGGCATATTAGTTACAGGCCATAAACAGGAAAGCAGGAATCAGTTTTTGCGAAACTAATGAAACTTCATACAAGAACGCATGAGATATTCATTCTACTGGCAAACTTTCGTGTCTGCTGGTACAACAGTCATGTATTTTTATGTCCGGGGCAATACAATGAGCATAAAATCAGATCTAAATAAAATATATAAAATACAAAAGAGGGCTGCCAGAATTATATTAAATAAACCATTTAAAACTAGTTCGTCAGATATGTTTAATGAACTTAAATGGTTAAAATTCGAAAACAGGTGTGCCTACCATACAGGTTTACTTATCAGCTAGTACCAGAATATCTGACTGAGTTATTAACATTTTCGAACAATACACATTATATATATATATATACTCCGTTCTTCGGAAAGAAATGACTTAAGACATCACAAACCTTGAACAAGTTATATGAAAAATTCATTCAGTTACACCACTACGTTTGTATTGATATTTGGAATAAAATACCTCTTGAAATCAAAAATATCTCTTCATTACTGCTTTCAAAAACAAATACATTGTACAAGAACTTCCTTTTACGAAAACAGTAGCAATGATCTAGCATTTCAAGAATATAATTCCATATGTGTTACGTATAGATAAATATGTGTTGGCTTACTGTATGATTGATAATTAAAATTTCACTTTTCATAAAAATTTAGGGGTAATAAAAAGGGTTTTAACTGTATTGAATGTCTTTTTTTTTTTTTTTTTTTTTTTGCCCTTTTTTTTTTTCCGCTGGAAAATTATATGTAGGTGAAGTAGTGTAGTTCAACAAAATGTAATACAAAAGCGCCTAAAGGTACGATTAAAATAGGTTAAACCGATATCGGTCAAATATGCCGGTATTTTCCGGTATCGCATAAGTATATTACGTAACTATGTTCGATTTTTATTATTTAAAATTTATCACACTTCGTTTGTTTTAATAAGTAGTTGAGCACGTTTTTTTTGTTATAACATCTGCCAGAATCCCGGGGATGGTTGGTGCCCAAACCGATACCGGTCAAACATGCCGGTATCTTCCAGTAGCATAAAGTAGCATAAAAAATTAAATAAATGAAAGGTCCTGGTATTACGTTCAATAATGCGCGACAACTCCGTGTTTTTTCGTCAGTCTATGACCGTATAGCGGTTTTTAAATTTACAATGCACACTTCATTTGTTTTGGAATGAAGGAAGTATCCATTGTACAGTCACTGCCACAGTCTATTTAAATCAGGCATGGCATGTTAGAGCAATAAAGTGAAAGATAGCCAAAGTTTACTAACTGGTCGGGATGCACTTTCCATTTTTTCAGACTGGTTTACATTTCGTATTATCAGACTGGTCTACAGCAATAAACTGACAGGGAGCCAAAGTTAACTAATTGGCCGGTATGCACGATACTTTTCAGTAATCGCGAAAATGTGCGTTGTTTTGTTTACAAACATTTTGACTGCAAACGATTTTGTGAGGATTAGAGGCAGAAATACATGTAGTATTGTATATTCTGAGAATCACCTTAATGGAACATAGTGTAGAACATATTATAATATTGCTGCGTTAACTTTGTTTTAATTATCGCTGAATGAAAATAGGGATCTTATATACAATCTAATAAATCCTGATGAAAAAAAAACGGAAAGCGCGTAAAGATTATTCAAAGCTTTTCATGACTATTTTATGGTTTCTTTTTAAGTCAGAAATGATACACTGAAAACGAGTAACAATTACTAAATTTTAACTACACAAACCATGCAGATAGTCAAGTGTATGCTTTACATGAACCTAGAATATAAATTTATTCCGTTTATGTTATAAAGTCTATAAAGTTTATCTGCATCTCCCATTTCAAAATATTAACGTAAAAGCTTTGTTTCTGGCCCGCTGTGATACGTATTATCATATAGTTTTTCTTGTATCATTATTATCATTATGTCCGGTTTTCGTGTCTGCGGGTACGGCAGTCATGCATTGGTTGTCGTGTTTACGTGCCTTCGCCTTGACAAGACAAAGCATAGACTTTCAGACCTATTGTGTCTTTCACTACCATCATGACATCAACAACCTTGAATGTGTTCGGCTTCTCCCTCTTAATATTCACCAGGCAAAACACGAAAACAAGATTTAGGCAGAAATCAGCCACCATACTTTAAACTACTAGGAACGTCCAAAAGTTATAAATTTATCTACAGACTTTCATTGTCCTAATAAACAAGTTTTGGATTTAAACATAATCATCGATATCAAGAACCTTGACTCTTAATTTTTTTGTTTTGTTTTAACGAGAATAGCAACACATGTACATGTATATAACACCGGTAATCAACGTAACAATGACAATAATAATATGAATCAAAGCAGAAAATGGTGACGGTGATAGTGATAATTGAAACGACGCTGATGATAATCAAATGCACTTCAAATTCAAAAATAAAAAAAATAAAAAACAGTTTCAAAAATTTATAAACTTGAAATGTAATATAGTTTTGTTTAATTGAGTACATTGTACGTTGATTATATTTTGTCATCAATTACATTATGTTTTATCTCCTGAAGAGTACAGGGTTTTAAACTTGCAACTTCCGCAGTACAAACATATGTAACATAGAGTTTAGTAAAAATAAGAAAAAGTACATACATACGAATAACACGATTTGTACTCTCAGATACAGCATTTTCAGTTTTTCAGATCCATATGAGGAATATTAATATTGATCAGATGTATCACATATCTACATTTTGACAAAAGTGTCTTGTTTTAGCAGTGTGTGAATATAAACATAAAAGAAAAACTTTGCGGGGAAAAGTGTTAACTGCATATAAACGAAGCTATTACATAACACAGTTATGTACTATTCGATTCGAGAAGAGGTTGTTTCCGGTGATGATTAAGTATTTGAAATGTGTCTCCATTGAGCATGCTTAAGGACAAAGTTACAAATAGGAAGGAAATTAAAATGCCACATTTATTTCATAAGTTATAACACAGACTCTCCTTTGGTCTCGTGGTTTCGCTTTCCGTCTTAATTTGAGCAGGAGGTTGAATGTCCGAAAATAAATAGTTTCTGATATAGTCGGTTGGTCAGTCAACCAAAAGGGAAGTTAAAGACGATCGCTTCAGTTTCATCATTTTTTTCGAGCAATGAGAATTTTATGAAATTTCGTTTGTTGTTAGGGTAATACCTGCTTAGTCAGAATATAAAATAAAAAAGGTAGGTCACCAGCCTTATTTAGAAGTAATGGACACTTTTTGTAGTATACCCCCGAAAGCAGTGAAAATGACCCCTATCTCATGTTTATCAATAATAAATCTCTAAATTTGGCAACTCACCATTGATTTTTATTTAAAATGTTAAGCAATTGATCCTATTTTATGAAACTACATGAATTTAGATTTCAAAATGTTTTCAAAATGAAAAAAAAAACACAAAGAGAAACTAGTTTCTGTAAAAAAATATGTAAAATTTTTAGTCATTTTTCAAAAAAAATTTTCTTAATGTTCAAGCATTGAGAATTTCTTATTTTTTTTTGCAGTAGAATTGTTCAAACATCACTTTATTGAGAACTAATTTAAAAATGATAGGTAACCAGCCTTTTTATAGAGAAAAATTAGCTGTTGTCTCCGGTGGGAGGGTGGTGTTGGAGGGGAGGCCATGTGTTTATTGCCACTGACGTAATACAGATAGCTAAATGAAATTTTAACTGGACAAATTGTGTAAAGTGAAACACTTACAAGTAATATGTAACAAAAAAGTATCCTTCTGAAAGCATTTAACACAGTTTAAAAGTCCACCTTTGCTAAACACTGACTTTTTGGGTGCTTTTAAAGGGAGGTAATAAGTTTTCTTGATATACTGATTTTTTTGCTATAGTTATATGTTTAAAAATGTTAAAGTAATATTATTGCTCAGAATAATCCTTTTGTATTTTTTTTATTCAAAAGTAATTGTTTGTGACATTTAATTAAACAACATCAAAATATAAAGATATTTGACGGGTCGTACCGATACCTCGACGGGGTGGACCTAATACCAAGATATTTGATATATAGCCAAGAATTAAACTGTAGCGATCGTCTTCGGGTCGCACCGGATATAGACTCTTTAGAGGATGGTGGACCCAATAAGCACAATTACAAACAATAGCGATCGTCTTTAAAGAATACTTTGCCTGGTGCCTGGCATTTTAAAGTATAGAGATTCGTTAGGTTCATGTAGATATTGTAAGCAGACAGACTTATTCGTGAATTTAATTTTAAAAGGAAAATTCTCTAATAGTAAATCCATGTGAAATTAATTATTCGCGAGATTTTTAAAATATCGAAGTGGGAAATTCGCGAAAATAGCGAAAATAGTTTATTATGTTTTCCAGTAAATTAAAAATTTTTTTTAAAAAAAAAAAAAAAAAAAAAAAATTTTAAAAAAAAAAAAAATTTTTTTTTTTTTTTTTTTTTTTTTTTTTTTTTCCCCCCCCCCAAAAAAAAAAAAAAAAAAAAAAAAAAAAAAAAAAAAAAAAAAAAAAAAAAAAAAAAAAAAAAAAAAAAATTTTTTTTTTTTTTTTTTTTTTTTTTTTTTTTTCTCCCCTAAATTAAAAAAAAAAAAAAAAAAAAAAAAAAAAAAAAAAAAAAAAAAAAAAAAAAAAAAAAAAAAAAAAAAAAAAAAAAAAAAAAAAAAACACAAACCAAAAAAAAAAAAAAAAAAAACCCCCCCCCCCCCCCCCCCCCCCCCAAAAAAAAAAACACAAACCAAAAAAAAAAAAAAAAAAAAAAAAAAAAAAAAAAAAAAAAAAAAACCCCCCCCCCCCGTTTATTACCCAAATTACAATAGTCTGTTCTTCCTACGATACATAAATTCAAAGGCTGTAAAGGTGAGGTTCCTTCAATATTTAAACCATATCTTATACTAGTAGTGCTGAAACATTTTAACAGTCACTACATCATCTTGAATTATTGAAACTGTCATCTGTAAAACAAAGTGCTGAAAGCACCTTCTAACTACATGTACGTTTAAACATTTGTAAGAAATAGCTGCAGGTGTTTGTAAAAGCCCTGAAACAACTGTATCACGATACTCAAATATCGCAATGAGTAGATGCACGAGTATACCAAAGTGTAGAAGCACTTTCTTACAACATTTTAACTGTCACTAGGAAAAAACTGCAACAGTTACTGTATTCGAACGTGATGAAAGTATATTTCCATCAAGAGAAGCACTGTATTGCAATGAAAACAATCGTCATGATCATTTTCCTCGTTTTATAATTTTGACTGACTGACTGACTCATTGGCTGACTGGCTGACTGACTGACTGACTGGTTGGCTTGCTCGCTCGCTCGCTCGCTCCCTCCGTCCCTCACTCACTCACTCACCCATCCACCCACTCACCCACCCAGTCAGTACTCACAAGTACGGTTCTTTCTATCTGACTATCTTGCTTCTCATTTTGAGTCTTTTATACATGTCCATCTGGTAGAATATACAAAGTAAAATCTACAATTATTTGGCAATGATGTGCCGTAATGTTTATAAAAGGAGAACATTTGGGGTAGATATCACCATAAAGCGTGAACATTGCTTTGGAGGATGGATTTTGCTCGATTTTTTGTGTGACGGTGGTTGATGTGGTGCACCCAAACGCTGGAGGCATGGTGGTATTCTTAAACCGCTTTAAGGCCGTTTATGACGACATAGTCGACAGTCTGAAACATCATCGTGTGACGAAATGCTCCATAATTAAAGAAACATACTGGAACACAGGAGAAATCATGCTGGAAATTTAAGCAAAAGTTGGCTTCTGTAGGTTAACATCCAGGTCATGTTAATGAATTAGCATTGATTATATTCATTATCTATGTTCATTTTACAATTTCCGCGATATTTTTGTTTTTAAAGTTGTAGTTTTGAAAGCCATCATTTGTATTACCGGAACTTTTTGTTGTTAATGTTTAGTCAGTATATAAAGATTCCAGTGTCTAGTATAGGTTAATTCCTGCACGTACTTGGTCCATCGTTTGTTTTGGCAGTCAGAATAGGTCTTACTCTTTACCACGTCGAGTGTCCCATCATAATGTATACACAATTATATATATCAAATTCTGAGTTGCATTATTCCTTCAAGTTTTAGAATCAATATATAAAACTAGAAATGATTTTGGGAAAAAAACACACGTCTCCCTCCATGTCCCCGTCCCTCTCAAAGGAACTTGATAATTCACTGGGCAAAAGTGTCCCCTAAGTGTGCACAGCTTCATTTTATACTGATGATGCCCATCAAAGCTGATGAAATTTCAACAATGGATTATAAACTGAAGAGCGGATAAGATTTTTGGACCCTAGTGACCTTGACTTTTGACTGTATGATTCCATAGTGCAAAATACAAAACAAGACTTCATACAGGTGTTTCTCTGAAAGTTTTATAGGTGATGACGAGCGGACAAAATTACATTTCAGGTCTCTGTGACCTTGACCTTTGACTATATGACCCGAAATTGTAATATGCACAACTGGATTCCCTGAAAGTACAACAAGACTTCATACGAACGTTTTCCCTTAAAGTTTGATGAAAATCGAACGAGGGGTTTTTGAGATGAAGAGCGGCGAAAAGTATTTCCCCAATTTATACCCTTTGACTATATGACTCCCAATTGTAATGTGCACAACTAGACTTCATGCTAATGTTTCCCTGCAAGTTTGGTGAAAATCGAACAAATAACTTAGGAGATTAAGAGCGGAAAAGAAATGATTTTCAAGATCCAGGTCCCTATGACCTTGACCTTTGACTATGTGACACCAAATTGGTAAATACACAACTAAACTTCATACTTATATGATGCTTCCCTTAAAAGTTGATGAAAATCAAACAAGGGTTTTGGAGATGAAGAGCGGAAAATGTTTTTAATTTTCTCTCAGAAACAGTTTTTATATTTTCAAAATATATTTTTGACAGCCGATTGGTTCCACGAAAAATAAGATTAAAATGCAGTCAGTCAATATGTAAAACAATAACATATCAATCAATATGTTGGATAAGTAGATAACGCGAAATATTTCCGCGAAAACCACGTAATTAACACGAAAGTCAGTTAACTAACGCGTAGCAGTAATATGCCACCATACTCAAATTTAAAGAAATCTTTAAAAGGGAAACCGGATGTACTCTGGATGAACAAAAAAATTAAAACGGATGATAATGAAAAAACAAAGGTTATATAATAAAACTCACACTTCACATGACGAGAAGGATAAAGAACAGTTTCACATTTATCGTAAAAAGGTGAGAAACGAACTTCATACTTAATATTACCGGTACATTAACAACTTGTTAGAACCAAATAGCCACTGTGCATCTAAAGAATTTTATAAATAATTAAAATCTCGTAAACAGGACACTATGAGCATTGGAACTTTAAAAAATAACGGACGTGTAGCCGAAAATGCAAAAGATAAAGCTGAAATGTTGAATGAACAATTCTGCTCGGTATTCGCAACAGAGGATCTCAGTAATATACCAAACAAGGGAGCTTCACCACATCCACCTATGCTTAAGATCTGTGTTTCTTTAAAAGGAGTGTCCAAAAGTATTAAAAGGCTGAACATCAAGAAAGCGAGCGGACCTGATAAAATGCCAATTATATCATTGAAAGAAACTGAAAGTGAAATTTCCCCTATTCTTCAAAGTTTATATCAACAATCTCTCGATACTCATGAAATTCCTATGGACTGGAAACAAGCAAACATAGTTCCTATTTTCAAAAAGGGAGATAGAACCAAACCATCTAATTATAGACCTGTTAGCCTAACTGCAGTTGTGTCCAAAATGCTAGAACACATAGTAGTTTCACAAATAATGAACCATCTGGACAGTAATAACATTCTACATGAAAATCAACACGGATTTAGATCATACAGGTCCTGCGAATCACAACTAATACTTACAACAAATGATATTACGAAGAACATGAATGAAGCCCTACAGGTCGACATGGCGATATTAGATTTTGCTAAAGCCTTCGATAAGGTCACACATAGACGTCTGTCCGAGAAGATGTATTACTATGGCATTCAAGGGGATACTTTATTCTGGGTGAACTCCTTCCTACGGGGACGTCATCAACAAGTTGTTATTGACGGTGAAACATCTAGATCGTCACAAGTCACATCTGGCGTACCGCAAGGCACAGTACTTGGTCCCACGTTGTTCCTTTTATTCATAAATGACATTGCTTCCAATATTTCATCAACGATGCGTCTTTTTGCTGATGACTGCGTTATTTATCGAGCCGTTCAAACGGTGGAAGATCATACCATATTACAAAATGATTTAGATAAGCTTGTTGAATGGACAAGTGTGCCATCATGAATATAACTACTAAAAGGAATAAATTAACATATAACTACTCTATGCAAGGTTAAACCTTAGAAGTCGTAAAACATGATCCTTATCTTGGAGTTGAACTCTCCGAAAACATGAAATATAACATACACATAGACAATATAACGTCAAAAGCATCTCAGGCCCTGGGTTTTGTGAAACGTAATCTAAGACACTGCCCAAGAACTGTAAAAGAACGTGCATATCAATCTTTAGTTCGCCCAAAATTGGAATACAGCTCAACAATTTGGAATCCTCAACAGTTAACACACAAGTGAAAAAAGTTGAACAAATACAGCGAAAGCAGCTAGATTCGTACTGAATAAACCCTTTAATCATCAACAACCGGGTAGTGTTACTTCTATGTTACATCAGTTAAATTGGCCAACATTACAAAAGCGAAGGCAATCATTTGACTTAATTCTTATGTGTAAGGTTGTGAACAATTTAGTGGCTATACCATCATCATAACATCCTATTCCATCGTCTAGACACGCTATGAAATTTATAACGTATCACTGCAAAAACAACGTTTACCAACATTCTTTCTTCCCGCGGGTGTAGTGTTTGGAACAGTCTACCGAATACAGTGTAAGTTGATACTATGGGCTTTTAAACCAATCAGCCAACTATGAGGGGATAAAGTAGACTAAATATAGCGTACAGTGTATATATAAGTGTTCAGGATTTTAACTACACATACATTTGGATTTAACCGCACACACACTTGGGAGCAACTGGCCCTGCGCATGTACAGTCACCTAGCACCTTCGCCTGATGTCCACAAGGATTTTGCCGAGTACAATAGTTGAAGTTGAAGTTGAAGAGTGCATTGATCTACTTGGCAATGCCATGAATGCATTGAATTTGTCACTATTTCTTGAAACGTGAATTTTTATCGTAGTTAAATGTCTGACATATAATTGCATCACTAAAAAGTAAAAAGCATATGAAAAATAGAGCTAAACGTCAATGTTGCTACTAAGCTGAGTTTGATTTTCTCCGTGTATTTAGGAAATAGATTTCACTTTTGAGTGATATACCGGTTAGTATATCACTGTGGGGAGTGTAAATGCGTATAGAAATCTAATCACAAAGGCTGAAGGCCTGAGTGATTCATTACGAAGCATCTACACGACACACAGTGATATAATAATTCCATTCTAACACGTTAATCTAAACAAAAAAATGTTCGATGGGGTTTGCTGCGCTTTCATGAAGTCGCTGTCTTGAAACTTGTAGTTTTCCGTGCATTCCTTGCATTTCGTGAAAATTTGGCTGTTCTATTTTACTCCTCAAATAAAACGCTATTCGTCTGACTTACGTTTGTTGTTTCTGATACTGCTGGCGATACCGGAAGTGCAGAAATTTTTTCTACGATTTGTTTTACATCACGTGAATTCATTCACAACAATACCAATCCAAGCGTATAAGCGCATGCACACACATAGATGTTGTGTGAAAATTACATGGGACGGAATTTCAACAGTCAAAAATAGTTCCGGACGCCTAGCGTGATATACTAATATTAGTTTTATCACGCTCAAGTCCTTCTTGGTATATAGGAGAAATGTTCCAATAGTGTTAGAATGTTTGTTAAACATTTTTTATTCATTAAGTAAAACTAATATGTGGGTTTGTTTATCGAGGTTTTTTTTTAGTTATGGTGGCCTGTGGGAAGGACCAGTATTAGACACATATTCTCCGCAAGAAACTACCAATCGTTTAACAGTGATTTCCTGTCAGCGAATTAAGGTACCGTAATAATACCGGTACTATTAAAGATGATCGCTACAGTTTCATCCTTGAAAATTCTATGAAATTTGGTTTGTTTATAGGGTAAAACTTGATGAGTCGGAATGTAAAATAAAAAAGTTAGGTCACCAGCCTTTTATATAAGTAATTGACACTTTTTGAAGTATACCCTCGAAAGCAGTGAACATAACCCCTATCTCATGTTTTTCAATAATAAAACTCTAAATTTGGCAATTCAACATTGTGTTTGAATTTCAAATGATAAGCAATTTATCCTGTTTCATGAATCGAAATTAATTGAGCTTTCAAAATGTTTTCATCCTGAAAATATACCATAAGAGAAACGAGTTTCTGAAAAATAATACATGTCGTAAAATTTATTGTCATTTATCAAAGTTTTTTCTCCAATGTTCACGCATTGAGAATTTCTTAATTTAATGCAGAAGAAATGTTCACACATCGATATCACTTTCTTGAATACTTATTTAAAAATGATTGGTATCCAGCCTTATTATTAAGAAAAATTAGCTTTCCTGCCTTTTGGGACGGTAGTGGTGGAGGGAGGTCATGTGTATAATGCCACTGAAATAAGACATATAGCCCAGTGAAACTTTAAGATATGTCGAAAAAACTGGGCATAATAAAACACATACAAATAATATGCTACAAAAATGTGTCCATCTGAAATCAATTAAAGAGGGTTTTAAAGTTGAATATTGTCTTTTTGATGCTTTTAAAGGGAGGTAATAATCTGTTTTAATATACTGATTTTTAGCTATAGCAGTTTGTATAAAATATGTAACAATAAAATAACTTCTTAAGATCGGGTCGTACCGATTATAGCCTCTTTAGAGGATGGTGGACCTAATAAGCACAATTACAAAACAAAACTGCTAAAGATAGATACCTCGTTTTTATGTTTTATTAAGACGTGATTGTTTATCACATTTGCTTAAACAATATTAAAGAATAAAATTATTCGATTTATAAAAAACAATCTTGACTTTAAATGACCATCCCGTTTTCGAATAAAATAAGGAAAATATACTATTTAAACAACGTTGTGAAAATAATGTGTCAATTGCTTCTAAAGAATGTATTTGTTTGATGAATAAAATCTGAGAGTCTAAACAGAACACTCTTATAAGACAACTTGTTGCTAAGTTACAGATCAAGAGAAAGTGAAACAATTTAAGCTGGCTTCTTTAAAGCCTCCGCTACTAATTTATGTAACGTGACCTAACTTCACATTTTGGCTAATTTTGTTTCCGGTGGGGTTGCACTATTTTTTTCAGATTTGGCTACTAGCATTATGCTAATATTTCATTTGGGCCTCGTGCATATTTAATCTGTAATTGTACATGTAGTTGTTGCAGTCCACCAGTGTACGACTTAATCATACCCACTTTTTCAGTCCAGTTAAGTATACATACTTCCGTGAGTAAAAGGGACTTTTCAGTTGCGTTTCACTGTTTTCAGTCGCATTTCATTGTTTTCACACAATCTCTTGTCCTGTATATTAACATAACATAACATATATTTTATTTGGCATAAAATGACATTTACATTTATAGCCAATTACAAAATAATACATACATGTGTGGAGCAAATAACATGACAATGAAATACACAATCTTTTCAGAGAAAGTTTTACTGCATTAATAATGATGTCTATTGTTACCACTAAAAACTATTCCTATTTCTGTTGCATTTTTTTTTTAGTCATTTTGTCTATTTTTAACAAATTATAACTGTTTCTGTTGCAAGGGCAAAGTATATTTTTGTAAAAATGTGAAGCAATTCGTATCCTGTTAAAGTATAAAATATATATACGAACTGTTAAAGACACCTTGAAAAAAACAACTTTACATGTCGTTTCTTTCTTTAAAAGCAAAGTATATAAATTTAGCTAAATTATTAAGTATGTGCTTATTTGTAGAAGACATTAAATTTTCAAACTTCTGTATCGTTGGCCAACGGCAATAATACGATTTTAGAAATTTCCTACGTAAGTTGTAATATTTTGGACAAACTAACAATAGATGGAATTCGTTTTCTAAGACATTCATGCATGTATATATGTCCCGATTTATACAGAATTAATCAACTTTTTTCGTTTAAGAATTATAACTAGCGGTTCTAATTGTTTTTTTTTATATGGGCACAAAGACTGGACATACACCCGTGGCTTTAAACGTTTCGGCACGCCAATGCCAAATAATTGTAGATCTAGATTATACTTTGTAGATTCTAGACCAGGTTAGTCTCAAACGTAGCCCAACAAATTGTGCGCCAGGGCTTTTTGATATTTACGACGGCCGCCCTTCGCATACAACATCATAAGTTTGTAAGGGTCTAGTCGAAATAATTCGAGGCTAGTCTCAAACGCAGACCCATTTTACATACGGACATTATATAGATAGAACCTAGCAAAAATATAACGCTATTCATCCGTTGAGTACAATTATTTGAACTAAGACCAGATGAGATGAACATAAAGTGATCAATTATATAACATATTAATTTAGGACCCTGGAGAAAGGTAGACAAGTGAAAGTATGTAGACCTATGTTACTGCGGACTGGACACGTGTTACTTCCCTTGGTTCACCTGCGCGTTAATGAAAATTACCCATAATACTTTGTTGGCGATACCGGCCGTCAGTCACACCCACACTTTGGCAAGATGCTCACAGTTATAAGAGGAAGATATTGTTGATTTTGCTCGGATATCTAAAGTTGATTAGAATGGACTAGTAGGAAATACTCAGATATATGCAAATATGTCAGGGTCACTGAAAGTAGAAGTTAGCAGCGCGTCAAACGTTCCAAACTTGGAAACTTTTGGAAAAAGTGATCCATTCACTACAATTACTTATCAAGGTATTTAAGTGTTACTATAAATAGAAGTGTATTCGGCATACATGTTGCAAAGGTATGAATGTGTGTATTGCATCGAAAGGCGTCTTGTATTTTATTTATTGACTCATATTTATCCATTTTCGAAAATAAATAACGATGTTAAGTGTTTTAATCAAATATAAACTGATAAATTATAATTTCTGCAGGTATAATTTTTTTTGTGTCATTTTCCCCAACATGTTAGCATTTAATTGTGGTGAAATGTGAAATCAGATCAGGAACGTAGAATATTCTACGCTCCTGATCAGATTTACTTTTGATAGTAATATATTTTTGTTTCAGAATTACCTTTCCTTATAACTTTGTGCATATTTGTTAAAATGACTTTGAACACCAAGCTGTTTTTTTCTTCAATTTGTTTGTCATCTTTTGCATTCAATGGTTGTGTGCATTTTGTTTTTATCTTGAAATAACTGGTGTCACCATGTATACTGCAAAAGTTCATAAACCACGAATGCCACACCCTCACTTCCCACATAAGGGGAAATGTACCTGTTACAGCAACAGGTTTTAAGCTACAGTTGCACCAGTGTTTGTGGTCACCTGTATTTAACAGTCACCTGTCTAAAACATTCAGTGCTGATGTATCTAAATTAGCAATTTTCATATTGAAGAAGCCAGTATCAGGGAGCTACTCATTAAAGTGGCTACTTTTGTTACATCCCTCAACTGGCAACTAAAGACAGGTTTGATTAGATAAAGACAGTTGAACCCGTGTGAGATGTCGTCATCAGTCAGTTAAGTGGAGGGGGGAAAGAAGTATGTAATAAAATAATGAAAATTCCAAAACAGTTTATTTACCCTTTTGGCAGTAATTGATTCTTAGTAACCTTTGCGACAAATAACGATATTGTCCAAATTGAAAGGACAAGTCAGTTTTAGAAATTTAGTGGGGTAAACATGGTAAAGGTTGAAAAATAAGTATGTTTGACAATCTGCTTGTACCCATATAGCTATGTAATTATTCTAGATGCAAACTCCTTATGGCAAGATTCTGCCATTGCATCAAATACACAGATAATGATTAACCTGCACATTCTGTGCAGTTTTTGCATGATCCACATGGTTTTTCAGAGAACACCCCTTTGAACAATTAATGGTACTGTCTGTAGACTCAAAGATGGACAAGTCCATTTTAGAAGTTCAGTAGGCGTCGCTCAGGATGGGTCAGTCATGAAATTGATCTCGACAAAAAACTTGCTGTATAAAAAAAATCCATGAATTCTATGCCCAGGAATAGTATTCTTACATGTTTTCACAGAAATTGATTCTCTAGAATTTCTTTGGAATGTCTGTCTGGGATTATCATTGATCTTGATAATGTAGCATAAAAACCAAAATGTGAAAGTTTGTTTATATTTCTTGTAAACAACAGAGTGTTAATTTGTCTTCTGTTTATCATTGTGTTACACCAGTTTGTTTTTATCAGACATTGGACTAGGCAAAAAAAATGCGTGTTGCCCGTCTCCCAAATGACCTTGACGTTTTGCTGCCAACCTCAAAGTTATTTTAAGAGAAAATGATTAAACATAAAAACATCATTGTTATTATATTGCTTATCATTAATTTGTGGCCATGTGTTTGAGCGCTGCAACCAGCCTGACTGTTGGCAGTAAGGGTCTAGTACTGGTCCTTTCGTTGCCTGCTTGAGTAAATAATTGAGACACTGCTGAAATAGTTAGAACCCAAGAAATGAAATAAAATAATAAATTATATGGTATTAATATATATAGTTTTAACATTTGTTTATTATTTCAGGGGTGTCCAAGAAGACTAAAGTAATAAAATCAGAGTTAAATCCAGAGTGGAATGAGGTAGGGAGATTATGAATTTTTAATATATTTTATTAGATATTAATTTATACTTTTATATTTAATCTTGACTGTGAAACACCTTCTCACAACTTATATATTAATAGCACTCGAGACTCATACCAGATGGAATTAACCTCGAAGAGAGAGAGAGGGCATTGTGGAATTATCTGTGTCTTGCCTTAAAGATCATTACCACTACTTGGGCACTGGTGGGGATTAAACTCAGGACCCTCCGATCCTAAGGTGAAGGTGCTGTCACTGCACAAAGGAGGCTCAATTAAATATTGATACAATGCAGTGCGAAGATAAGAACTTCACCCATTCATTCATAAATTTTAGCCAGTTTCTATCTTTCACATATTTACCAGGATTACATTTTCAAGCTATGGGTCTATGACCACGCCCTTTCCTGAAGGAATGATCAAAATTTATAAGCTGTTTAAATATGAAAGTTTTTAGTTACTTTGCACGCCCACATTAAACAAATCAATTGCTTTTTATCTCACCTCTGCATTTTTTAAAATCTCTCCTTTAATACTAATGATTGTACTAAGTACATAATTCAGATAAGATATGAATTAGGTATGACAGCTGGTGAAATATACCTATGATCTGACCTGGGGTTGACTTTGGATCTTCTCTGTTTAATATGTTATCTTTGAAGATATCCACTTAAAATATGATAACCCTATAAGAATAATTTCGGGGTTTGTAATCAATTAAATCTGTTGTTTAAAAATGTTTTGAATGATTTTGATGTGCAATGACATTGTACAAATATCTGATTAGTGTTGTTTTAAAATGGTATCATTACGTTATGCATCATTTGTCGAAAAACTTATCTTTTAAAATTTGACAGTATCATTTAATTCCTCAAAGGGGTGCTCATGCACTTAAAAGTAATTAACTTAATAGCGAGCACTGCAGATCATGATCAGACTGTATGTATGTACAGGCTGATCATGATCTGTACTGGTAGCATAAACAAAATCACTTACCACAAGCCAGGTAAAGAATACTTACTTCATTAACTTCATTGGGAAAAGATTTCTAAAGTGGCCCTTCTAAGACAGTATGATTTCAATTGGGACACAATTTCAAGGAAATTGTAAACATAATTTCAAGGCAATTGTACGCATTGTTTTCAGATAGATTGAGGAAACTATATATAAGATATAAACTATTGTAACTACTCTGACATGAACTTAAATTATTTACTCGATATTAAACACAAATTTATCTTCAGACAGTATTTCATCCGTATTTGGTAACTTCATAAGATCTTAATTCAAACCAGCCTTCTAAAACATAATTACATTGTTGGTGGCAAATGATAACATTGTTGGTGGCAAATGATAACATTGTTGGTGGCAAATAATACGGCCTTTTTGACCAGTGCAGATCATGATCAGCCTGGTATTGTGAGTTTTCACTTTACAGTCCTTGAAGAATTGACGGTTCTGACAAAAGTGGAAGATATGCAAGGCCTTTTTTAAAGAAATATAGCAGGTTGCGGATTAAATACATTCCAAATGATTATGTAACTCTATTGTAACTCTATCATCTATTGGCATTTTGCACTGGCAGTTTGCAGTTTTGTTTACACAAAATGCACATTAATTTTGATTGTAAAGATATTTTGGGACAAGGGTGGATTGTTAAATGTTATATAGGCATTGTTAAAATGTTTTCGTTACAATTCTTTTATGAATTGTGGTCTGTCTGCACAGGAGCAGGGTAACTCTTTGATCACAAATCCAGCCCTCTTGTCTGTTGTTTCTTGTCTCTTAAGGTGATTTACTAAATCTTTGTGGTCAAGGTCACGGCCAAGGTTATGGTCATTGTATAGTTGGTTTTTGTGGCCAGCTTCTGAAATTTCTTATATGCATTATTGCATGGGTTTAGAAAAACATTCTCGTGTTGAAACAGGCTGATCATGATCTACACTGACTTTAAGGGTAGAATGATTGGATTACTTAATCATTAACAGCTGTGACTGGATAAGGTAAACCTTCTTGTGTGGAGATTATTGTGGCCGTCCAAGGGCTCCAACCGGACACCACTTGGTGGGTGGCTCAGAGTCAGTAAGTGAAGCCCTGCCCGATCTCTTTGTTGAGCACCTGTTAAATCAGACTCATCACTGTATGTGTAGTTTTTTTATGCAGTAAAACAGCTCATCTATAATACACACATCATTTTATATGTAAAAGTAAAATCTGAAGAAGTCATATATCTGTAAATATATCATATTCCTTTCCCTTAACAGCATGATATAAAGTTAATTATATATCGAAGATATTGCACACAATAGCAGTAACAGCTTTTATTTAAACCACAGGTGTGTCTAGTAATACAATGTCAGTGTTATCTTATAGCCGTAAAATATGTATAGCCTCATGATAATACACCCACGTAAACATTTTGTTTGCATTTTCGTGTTTGTTTGCTTAGACAGGGATGAAATAAAAACTATGTAGTATCTTAAGTGTGTAATGTAGTGAGACATAGTTTCTTCATGCTATCTTAAAAAGCGGTATATATACATGTATGGCCTGGGTATCACAAAGTATTAAGTTTTAATTTCGTTTTCTTAATATATACATGATTTTTGAATCCCGCCGTTGATGTGTATTGATGATATAAAGAACCCATTCTAACATTTTTAAGATGCATTTATTTGTTTTACTTTGGATTGTTATCAAAATCATTTGATACCTCATATCATATGTTAATTTTTATGCCCCGAAGGGTGGCATATTAAAATCGCACCGTCTGTCCGTCGTCCGCTGTCCGTCTGTCCGTCCGTCCGTCTGTCCGTCTGTCCGTCCGTCCGTGCGCCCCACTTACAAATTCGTGTCCGGACTGTAACTTTGTCATGCATTGAAGGATTTTAAAATAACTTGGCACACATGTCTAGCACATCAAGCGACGTGTCGCGTGCAAGACCCACACCCTACCTCAAAGGTGAAGGTCACACTTGGAGTATGAAGGTTATGGAATCCTCTATATATGCCCATTCGTGTCCGGACTGTAACTTTGTCTGCATTGAAGGTTTTAAAATAACTAGGCACCATGTCTAGCACATGAAGACGACGTGTCGCGTGCAAGACCCCGTCCCTAGCTCAAAGGTCAAGGTCATACTTAGAGTTTGAAGGTAAAGGATTCCTCCATAAAGCATATATGCCACATTCGTGTCCGGACTGTAACTTTGTCATGCATTGAAGGATTTTAAAATAACTTGGCACAAATGTCTAGCACTCAAGACGTGTCGTACAAGACCCACGTCCCTAGCTCAAAGGTCAAGGTCATCTTAGAGTTTGAAGGTAATGGATTCCTCTATATAAGCATATATGCCACTTCGTGTCCGGACTGTAACTTTGTCATGCATTGAAGGATTTTAAAATAATTTGGCACAAATGTCAGCACATCAAGCATGTGTCGCGCGCATGACCCACATCCCTACCACAAGGTCAAGGTCCACTTAGAGTTTATAGGTAATGGAATCCTGTATATATGCATACAGTTGTGTCCGGACTATAACTTTATTATGCTTTGAAGGTTTTAAAATAACTGTGCACAAATGTCTAGCACTCAAGCGGATGTGTCGCGTACAAGACCCAAGTCCCTACCTCAAAGGTCAAGGTCCACTTAGTGTTTAAAGTAATGGAATACTGTATGCTGATTACTCTGTCATGCTGGAAGGATTTTAAAATTACTAGCCTTTTATTGGCACATGGAGAGGACACGACTGTGAGGCACCTCTTTTGGGGGCTTCGTCCTTGGGGGGACGCTCTTTTGAATCAGATTTACAAAATAGCCTCTTTTATAGGGATATGTAATTGTATCAGCTCTTATTTGGTAACAAAACAAACAAAAGATGAGGACCTAGAAAAATTAAATATTTGCAAGTGAAGTTGACAGATGTAAAAGTCAAGTTTTCTAGAAATTTGCAAACATACACTTTCTTAATGATACACATTTTGGTTTGACATTTTTACGTGATTAAGTCACCTACCCAGATTGGCCAAGCTTACAATTTCATATGGACGTTTTCCAAAATATTTGCATTGGATTAAGTTTTACTCAATTGAAACCATGAAAAGTATTTTCGTTACTGCTTCACTAGTTTGTGGTAATAAACGACCTTGGGGTGTCTGAAAAGAAATTGCTGATCATTCAGAGTTCGACATCATCTATCATAAATGTGTATGTGCATCATTAAAATCATGCAATATTACACTGTATATCATAAACTCATGAAATGCTTCAGTAGCTTGGAATTTAGAAAACTTTTCATATATCTCAGTGTATCATAAGTTTAGCATAGTGTGTTACCTTTCATATAATGAATTAATCTTACATGTTGTTGAAAACTAAAAGTGCACTGGTGCTTTTGACTCATACCTTGATTCTATATGAGTGATTCTGCCTATACCACCAGTGCAGATCATGGATCAGCATTCAAATCTGTAGAGCAGAATGTAATTGAATGTTAATATAGACACAGTTCTTGGTCAAAGACCGTGTATAGTCTGACTTTGACCATTGAGCTACGACCTTCATTTTTCTCAGTTTCTTCCCTTGTTTTACAATTAGCTAAAAGTACATTCATTGCTCATGCAGTGCTCGAAATTGGACTTATATAATGCCTTCGGTTTAGCAAAATGTGGTCTTATTACCGAATCAATCTTATTATTGAGACATTTATACTTAGGGATTTTGACCATTTGGTTCCGAAAGGCTTGGTTTAAGTATCAGATGGGCTAGATAGCGAAATCTACCATACATATTTTCAATGAGGTTGGTAGAGGAATAAAAAATAAATTACAAAAGCGAAAGATGTTATTTTTGTATGAGACAAGTAAATCTGCCCACTAGATCATTATAATAATTATGAACAATTTTAACTTCTCTATCTTTGTATGTTTGAGTTTATCACTGCAGTGCACTTTAGTTATCATTGACATGATAAAGATGTACGTTATAAATGTTCGACAGCTAAGAATGTGAAACTTACAGTATACAAGTGCTTCAGGACATACTTCATTCACTTCACTTGAAGTGCATTAATGCTGTACAGTTGAACCTGTCTTGATCGTCATCTTGTCTAATCATTATCTTGCCTCGTTACCCGTCAAATCGTATGGGCGTGTCAATCTTTCAATTTGGACAGTACTGGGGTGCTCACTGATATTTTTTGGCAGAATATTGTAGATCATGATCAGAATGCATGGATGCACAGGCTGATCTTAATGATCTGTACTGGTTACAGGTTAATGCTGTAGTTTTAATTACAGGTGAACCAGAGTTCATGGTCACCTTGGTAAAGCATCCACTTGCCTTAATTAGCTGGTAATTAATGTATCCAAAACAATCAGCTGTAATCAGTGTGACCTGTGTGGGGCTTTTTTTCTTTTTTTTTCAGGAGCACAGTTTCTAGGTAGGGTGCATATAATACATTTCCTGCTGAGGCCAGTGACCTTGAATCATTCTAAGTTCAAGTTTTGTTGGTATGGTTACAGCATTATTTTTGTATTTCAGACATTGGAATTTGACCTTGGAACTTTACCAGTCAGCGGAAATGACCAGCTGGAAGTGGTCGTAAAAGACTATGAAAAAATTGGCAGGAATAGGTACAGTATTTAGTATTTACATACTGTAAACCATTTTGAATTTGTATGACAAAAAGTTTGCGATTTTTTTTTATCTCCAAAGGTGAATTCACGAGACCATGAATTTGTAAACAAGTGATCCCACTGGTTCACACTGTTGAAACGATATCGACCATTTCTGGAGAACTTTCAGTTGGTGAAATGATGAATTCTCGTTGGAGTGCTCTCGCGAAAAAACGCCAAAAATATAGTTCTCGCGAATGTTTCATGATTTACAGTAATGGTACAGTACAGTTCATTTATGATAACATGACAGTGACAAATTATATGACTACAGAAAGGATATTAAACAATAATTACATAAAAAATACAAATGATGTGTGGAAGAAAAGAGTTGATATTTCTTCTCTTCTTCACTATGTCATTGTTGCATTATCATAACTTAACTGTATTTTGCAGATACTCCTTCAGTATTTATAAATGTAGTGATATATTTAAGCCATTTTAAGTAATACAAAGACTTCAGAACTGTTATGGTCAGAAACTCTGCAATACAAGTCAACTTCTAACTGACTTGACCAAGCTTGGGAGGTTTTTTAGGATCGATATCTAACAACTAAGCCCCCACTGTTTATTAATGGGAAATCAATTTCAGCAGTGTGTGAGAGTTTTTTTAAGCCTCACTGACCAAAAACATAATATTTATTTTGTAAGTCTATGGAAATGTGTTTAGTTTACTTTGACCAGGAAGGGGAACTTTGGAAACCTGTTCTGGCAGAAAAACGTTTGACATTTCATGCCGAGTAATTACTAATTTGTCAGATTATGTGTAATTATTTCTGATAAATGGATGACTTTGCAGCAACTAATGACCGTTTTTCACATAACATTTCATGAAATGGGAAGAAAAGTGGGTAATGCATTTAATGTTCAATATCTGAGTTAAAACCTGTCCAGACTTGGATCTTGTGTAATAACCAAGGAAAATCTCAAGTAATTTTATATCATTACCACTTCATACCAGGGCATTTAGGTATGTGAAAGGTCATTCATCAAAGAAAATCTTGATCATAGTCAGGGTTCATGTAATGTTATTTGATGAGGTTGGGGAAAATAAACAGATTACCAGCATGAAATGAGTGCAAAAATGCATGTAAGAAAACAGAGGATCGGTAGGTTACATCCTCTCTCCTACCCAAGACAGCACTGAAAATTTAAGGAAATATTCAGAAAGGGAGAATCAGTGTTAGTTATGAGAGGTTGGAGTTTCAGTACCCTGAAGAATTAACTCTATGGTCAGTTCATCCTAGGTAGGGGTGTACTGATGCCTTGATCATACACACCCAAGAAGTTAGGGCTTGGATTCTGCTAACATACCCCCCCCCCCCCCCTCCCCCTTCGCAGAGAGTTGCAAGGTCCAACTATTAGGTTTGAGCAATTTCTAAGAGCTTTTGATGCAATTCTGAAAACTTTCATGTATGAGATTCAAGATCAATATAAAGCCATCTTCCAAGGCTTTACCACAAATCAATTGTTCTTCAAAATTTATTTACCTGTTTTACCATTTTTTTTTTAACTGACGTTTATAATGCACATGCATATTGCTATCTACATACATTATACACCCTTGACACCTCTCCTCTTCTGTTAGACATGTGTATATTAAATGAAGATATTTTGTGTTTCATTACACATATGAGACATCATCTTCCCACGCTACAAGGTTTTAAATTATTTACACATCCTTTTCAATGAATCACATGCATTCAGGTGTCATGGCCGAGTAATATTTGATGTCAAGATCTTACTTGCTGTACCAAAATCATTTCATGTATTTTGATAATATATTGTATCCATTTTGAAAATATTGAAACTTGCCAATATCAATATAAATTATAGGTCGAAATGATTGAATAACGTAGGTAAATAATGGAATAACTTTCACATTTGTACTTTTGAGATAATCATTTAATGCCTTTTGTAGTAGTGTGTAATACTGTCAGAAAGATTGTAAACTTTAAAGGTATATTTGACAGCTAAAATTACATTTGAACAAAAAATAGACACGGTAAACAATGTAATATATAATTGCATATTCATTGCACAGTATTGATGCATGTTGATTTTTTTTCATATTGTATTGTTGAACAAGGTTATTGGTGTACAGTATGCTTGAATAGTTTGTAAGAATGTGTATGTGGTTATATTTATGAGCCCTGTGGGAAAACTTGGAGAACAAGACCAACACAGTTACCTCCCTTGAAATTCGAAACATGCATTTACTGCAGTAAGAAAATGAGCTAGGTATCAATAATAGCAAATTGAAAGGATTTGTCTATGAAAACAGCAGGGAAAACAATTCTAAAAATTAACTGTTCATTTAAGATAATGCAACAGTGACGTGATAGATATTTTGTGTACACAAAAGTTTACACAGTCATTTCATAAAAAGGTAGATTATGTGTGCAAAAAAGCTTTAATCAGTGAGTAAATTATCCTATGAATTCATTCGCAGTATTATTGTACTTTTCTACTGCATCACTGTCACATTATCTTAAATAGATTGTAATGTTGAAATGGATATCACAGAAAATACAATATATAGGGAACTACAATGTATGAGCCAATGTTTCATGGCCCTGTGTGTGATATTCTTCCAATGCTATAATAAGCAATATATTTCAAGTATTAAGTGTTTTACTTAAACATGTCTGATATTCTTCAGTTTAGTAGTTGATTTTTATGGCAACTAAAACATTATATTACGAGGGTTGCTGCAAATGTGAAGTCTGTTTAATTCTTGATTTGATAAAGCAAGCTATGGAAAGACTATGATGCAGTCTAAGAGTTGATATTGTAAAACTCTCATCCTGCCTGCAAACGGCTGATTATCTTTGACCCACAATTTTGGGGTATAGCTTGCAACAACTTGCATACTTAGCAATTATATTACAATCATGTATATAGTTAAAGAATTTTCTTTAATTTTTGCTCTGCTGCTTTTCCCTATGGAAAATTTGGTTACATATTACACCTCCTGGTCAGAAATGCATCAAAAAAGGATATACATGTATTCAGTATCTACCATTATGTGCAATAAAAACCAGTAAAAAAATCATGTGAGGCAGCTAAGTAACAGGGAAATTGATTCCTTTTATTTTCAGACTGCTTGGTACTGCTAAAGTTCCTCTGGCAGACTTGACAAGGGGTGGACCACAGAGCAAAGATGTGAATACCATACTGATGGATGGCAATGGGCAACCCTTGCCTCAGGTAATTCTGTGTTTTTGGTTAAAGTGACATCATATTGTGCTGCATGATATTAAGTGAATATGGTAAAAAATAATTATTCACCTTTTGTAATATCTGGTCATGTTAGAAACAAAATAATATCCTTTTCAGTGTTGTTATCATTTAATAATCAATTCTTTGTGGATCTCTGGCCTTTGTGGTTAATTACTGGGCATCAGAACTCCAAACCATTCTTTATTAGACAATGAACACCACTGGAACTGAGATTATTTCATGATTTTGATATGAATGTTTTATTTCATGGTTTTCATCAGTGTACTATGATAAAACGATAGATTTTATCTGGACAAACCCGAGGTTACACTGTAACAAAACTTGGTACATAGGTAGCTCATATAGGGATGAAAGCTTGTCATGGGATTAATGTTTTTAACTGTTTATTAGTGGAGGTACAAATCACTTCCGGTCGCAGCTCTTGTTTCAGTTGTGAACACTTCTTTCAATAATCCAGATGCTAGGCTTAGAATGGAGATGTATTAAGTTAATGTAAATTATTGATTATGATGGTTTCCACAGACACATTGATTTTGTTCATTTTCAATTTAACATGATAATTGTTGGATATGTCACAAAATTTTGGTAAATAAATTTTTGATGAAAGAAGCATTAGCCAAAAACAGAATGTGAAAAACATTGCAAAAATGGTATTTTCATGATATCCCTTGTTTCCAAACTTTCTTTGCATATCCCCACATTAGTTGAACTAAGACGGTATTGACTTATTACTGAAGGTTTGCAGTACATGAAAATGCAACTGGCATTGTCAAGGCAGGGATATGACCATTGCGTCTGCTACTGACGGTTTATGATTAGTTATCATAAAAAAATGATAAAAATAATAATTATGATAATGATGATGATAACAACATTGATGATAATAATTATTATGATAATTATGAAAATAATAATAATCACAGTTTTACTGTATGAATAATGGTTGTGGCAGTATTTAGAGATAGATTATTTGCGTCAAGAGAAGAAACTAGTCAATAGCGGTAATTTTAGAGTGTTTGCATTTGGAGGTTTAGGTAGCATAGATGCACAGCTGCTGTGTGTGACTGCAATATATCCGTAATTATGTAAATAGTGTCTCTATGGTAACTGTTAAATTGGTAAATAAATATGGTGCAAAAAAGGGGATGTTAACATAAACTTAAAATAAGCTAATAATCCCAAAGCAGATAAGAGATCTGTGATACGTTAGCTCGGATTTCAGCGTTATTTTGTTATTTCCGTACAGTTGTTATACGCCAGGATTCAGACATTTGTGATCTTGATTGCTATTGCAGACAAAGATCAAGATGAAAGTGAGCTACACACCGCCACCAGGTGCTGCCCCTGCTGCTGGTGCTGGGGGTGTGGCTGCTGCAGCAGGCGGGGCAACCGGACAGGAAGTGATGGTTGATGACGCAGATGGGGAGGAAGAAGAGGAAGAGGAGGAGGATACCGGCCCACCGGAAATAGATCCCGCCACAGGTCAGCCCAAACCACGCCCCAAAAAAAAGAAAAAGAAAATGGGCAAAAGAAGATTTAGAGGAAAACTTTCCAATAAACCACAGGATTTCCAGGTAAACTGATAACCTGTTTGTGTACATGCTTTAGCGATCAAATTCAAACCTGCAATTCAGCACGAGATTAATATTGTTGTTCATGTGCACAAATAAATATTGCTTCTAAGGAACTGATGGTGAAATGAAGTAATTTACATTACATTTTTAGCTCGACTATTCGAAGAATAAGGAGACTATTGCACTCGCCCCAGCGTCGGCGTCGGCGTCTGCGTTGGTTAAAGTTTTTCATAAAGTCAAATATCTTGAATACTATCAAAGGTATTGACTTGAAACTCAAACTATATGTTTACCATCAACATCTTCACCTGAGGAAACAATCCCCATAACTCTGTTTTGATTTTTGACAGATTTATGCCCCTTTTTAACTTAGAAATTTTGGTTAAAGTTTTTTATAAATTCAAATATCTTGAATACTATCAAAGGTATTGACTTGAAACTCAAAGTATGTGTCTACCATCAACATCTTCACCTGAGGAAACAATCCCCATAACTCTGTTTTGATTTTTGACAGATTTATGCCCCTTTTTAACTTAGAATTTTTGGTTAAAGTTTTTTGTAAATTCAAATATCTTGAATACTATCAAAGGTATTGACTTGAAACTCAAACTATATGTTTACCATCAACATCTACACCTGAGGAAACAATCCCCATAACTCTGTTTTGATTTTTGACAGATTTATGCCCCTTTTTAACTTACAATTTTTGGTTAAAGTTTTTTTTTAAATTCATTATCTTGAATACTATCAAGGTATTGACTTGAAACTCAAAGTATGTGTCTACCATCAACATATACACCTGAGGAAACAATTCCAATAACTCTGTTTTGATTTTTGACAGATTTATGCCCCTTTTTAACTTAGAAGTTTTGGTATTTTTTTTTGTAAATTCAAATATCTTGAAACTATATAAGGTATTGACTTGAAACTCAAAGTATGTGTCTACCATCAACATTATACACCTGAGGAAACAATTCCCATAACTCTGTTTTGATTTTTGACAGATTTATGCCCCTTTTTAACTTAGAAGTTTTGGTATTTTTTTTGTAAATTCAAATATCTTGAATACTATATAAGGTATTGACTTGAAACTCAAAATATATGTTTACCATCAACAACTACACCTGAGGAAACAATCCCCATAACTCTGTTTTGATTTTTGATAGATTTGTGTCCCTTTTTAACTTTGAATGTTTTGTTAAAGATAGAATACTATCGAACGTATTTACTGTCAACATCTTCACCAATGTTTTTGATTTTTGACATATTTATGCCCTTTTTAACTTAGAATTTTGTCACAGTTTTTCCAGACTAAAATGGAAATACTCAAAATGGCTTTCTTTTGAAATGTCATAGAATAATTATGCAGCTGAAGCAGTCATGCTTTTTTAATTCTATACATATCATTTTGAAAAGTTACAAAATTATTCATGATCAAATATACAAGGTCATGTATTTCTTTGAAATTATCCCCCCATCCTCCCTCCAGTTGGCTTGCAGAATCCAGAGTAAGGCCTTGAATGCAATGTACTTTACAAAGGTCTTTGAACAAGTTTCATATCTTTGACCTTAATTCTTATAGACAATTACACAATACTCCTGTTCTTAGACAAAACCCCATTTTACCAACAAGCTTTAATGTCGAGCGTGCGTCAGTGCTTTTTTAATTTATTGATTCTGATATGATTTTTTTGCTGCAGTTATGGTTGAATTGACCAGCCTTGGAGCCTCGGTTGTTGAGGGGTTAAAGTCCCTAACTTAAAAATACTAAACTTGTCACTGTGGGTCATTGGTTCAAATCCTGCTACTGACCTGACTTTTTTCGAGGTGATGGTAAAGGTACTTTCCAGGAATGATGGTTAGGTAAACCGCATACGTATAAATTATTGAAATAATGTTAGAATGTGCAGTAAACTCAATATAAAAAGAGAGATCTACCATAAGATGTCTTGGTGAATAAAAAAAATTCATTCACCTTTTACAGATCAGAGTCAAGGTCATTGAAGGTCGTCAGATTGAGGGATCGAACATTCAACCAGTGTGCAAAGTGACTTGCTTCAACCAAGTGAAACAAACTCGTGTAAAGAAATCCACAAATTCGCCCTTCTGGAATGAGACTTTCTTTTTCAATTTCCACGCTTCACCTGCAGAATTATTCGATGAACTGTTAGAATTTACCGTAGTCAACTCTAGGAAGCTCAGATCTGATGCAATGATTGGCTCTTTTAAGGTATTCAAACATACATCATGATGTGCACCATGATAAATTTTTAAATGTGGACTTGTCCATCTATCGAATTGGACAGTACTATTTATTGTTGAAAGGGGGGTGAAATTTTACCACCAGTGTATAAATTTACAAAAATTATTTCTTTGAACAATGAATAGTACTGTAGTGTCAGAAGTGAAAGATGGATGGGTCCATTTTAGAAGTTCAGTAGAATACCATTTAAAACAAGCTTAACATAACATTTACAACAGGTTTATTAAATGCCACCAGTCTACTTTCTTAAAAAAAAACCAGCATTGTTAGCCTTTGAGGAAGCTGTGGCACCTGTGGTCTCTGGTTAGTTTGTACAAATTTAGTTTAGTTTAGTTACGGATAAATGAATTGCTCTCGAACACTCATTCCAGGTGTCATCACGCTCGCGCAGGAGAGAGTTTCAATGCTGCTACCCATTTACAGCTGGGTGGATTGTGGCATCTGTGTCTTTGCCCAAGGACATACCTTTTGTTGGGCTAGTATTTGAACCTGGGACCTCCCATTTTGGAGGTGAACGCCATAAGCAATGAGCTATCAAGGCTCACATCTTGTTTTTAATACTACCCTGTTCGAATGTTATAGATGATTAAGCAACATGAAGAAATGTATGCAGCCTTTTTGGTCTGTTTCTCCTTCTTAAAAAATTAAAATTATGATATTAACAATTGTTTTATGACTTTTCAGATGGACATTGGTATGGCATGGGAGCAGGCTAATCACGCGTTTGTAAATAAATGGTTGTTACTTGGTGACCCTGAGGACAGTATGGCAGGGGCCAAGGGATATCTCAAAATCTGTGCAATAGTCCTAGGACCAGGTGATACCCCTCCGGTATGTTATTTAGATATCCAATATTTTTGAATTTTACTATACAGTCAAACCTGTGAACAAAGACCACTGACGGGAGAAGATAAAGTAGTTTGTTGACAGATGGTCTTTGATAACAGGTGTTTCCGCGATCGATAAATACTGCACGTTTTTCTCTCTCCTGGTCAATATTTATTCGGAGGTGGACTGTAACACAGGTTTGACTGTACCTGCTCCGATGTCATAAATGAGGTAGTGTCATGTACTTTATTATCCTCTGAAGATCATGTCAGAATACAGATACACCTGTCTTTAATGTCACCTCAATTAACTGTCCACCTGTTTAATGTAGGACCCAATACTAATGTATACCAATTTACCATGTTTATTTTGAACAAACATGTACAGTAAACTCCATATATCGCCTTTGGACCATTCCAATATGTTCTTTGTATCCAGAGTATGTTATATCCATATTGCACTTTCATGTTAAATAAAGAGAAAAAACATTGGGCCCAGAAAAATTGTTCCTTATATGCAGAATTTCGCTATATCCGGAGTCGTTATATATATACAGAGTTTGAAACAAACACCTACTTTCAGTGTCACTTCTAAGGTTTCTTTTGATAGGCTGCTGGTTTGACTCTATGTTAATTTTAATGAAATCGAGTAGTTTTGATTAAAACGCTATAAATAGACTGATTTAGCTTCTTTAATTTTTCATGTACAGTGACCAATGATGAAGTGATGATAAACAGAAATGTTTTCTTTATTTTTCAGTCCATGAAAGCCCACGACACACAGGACGAGTCGGAAGATATTGAGGCGTATGTAGTTTATAATACTCTAGCGTAGCTTAGTTGTAAATTATATATTGATACAGAATATGACCTAGAGCAATAATTTATACTACGGTAATTTATTTACTCTCAATTGTGAGACCAGCTCTCACAACTTATATTAATCGCTCTCGAGACTCACTCCGGATCAGATCAATCTCAAAGAGAGAGAGAGAGGCAATGTGGAATTATCTGTGTCTAGTCTGAGGACACAACCACTACTTGGAACTGGTGGGGATTGAACCCAGGACTCTCCAATCCTTAGGCGAATGCCAAGCCTATTCCACCTATAACAATAGGCTATCTCTGAGTTAAACAATCGATGATGATTAAGATTGTTTATAGTCCCGGCCAACCCGGGATTTTTCCTCGGGTTAAACTGCCAAAACCCGAGTTGAACAATGATTTCTTATTAGAGTTATTGAAATACATCTCATTGTGAAAGATTGTCTGAGGAAATTTATTGAAACCAAATGAATAGTGTACGTTCTTAATATGTCCTTCTTATTTTCCGTATACATGTATAGACTTATGTGTAAAGACATGCTTTTGCATTTTGCAGTAACCTTCTACGACCAGCTGGAGTATCGCTACGACCGGCAACATTTGCTCTCAATGTCTACAGATGTGAAGATGTACCTAGAAGTAAGTAGCAGTACCTTCATCTCTTCAAGGAGAGATTATTTATGTATCATCATTAAAATACTAAAATTTTCTCCACACAGCCAAAGACAAAATTCTGTTTCATCTTATTAAATACAGTTTGTTTAAGTTCTATTTGTTTTCTAAATTGACATCCTTCTTATTCATTGGTAAAGGAATTAGACCTTACCCTTGTAAGCTTATATATCATGCACATGATGTGCGCTAACTGAAAATTTACCGACTGAATAGCAGGAAAGTGCAGATCATGATCAGACTTTACCAATGGTTAGATAGATTGATCAAGATCGACAGTAATCACAAAGACAAAACCATTTGTGGTTGGCAAAGTAAAAGTTAGACATCAGCATGCCTTACTGGATATATTACAGTTTACAAACAAGAGGTCATGAGTAGTTTTATTTTACTTTTCCAGTGGACACAGCATTTTTACAAGGTGTCAAGAAATTATTCCGTATTGGAGAAGAAATTAAGGAGCTGGTTGACCCCTACTTTGTCATGGGTTTTGCTGGTAAAGAGGTACACAATGGTTTTATCTTTCTGATATAGAGGTTAAGGACAACTTTGCAGATAATCTTTTGTCTAGACATGCCATCTTTGATAGCTTGTAATGAAATACCATAAAAGTTTGAGCAACGGGACCTGCCTTTATAGTTGAATGGTTATGGTCATTGACTTTGTTGACATCACTGAAGCCTTCACTTATAGAGGGTCATGGGTTTACCTTCAGTTATATGTGAAAAAGTTGGCTGTTTCCTACAGAGGAATAAAGTCTAGTACTGGTTCTCCCAGAAATGATGGTTGGGACGGCTCCCGGCCTGTAAATAACTGAACTACAGTTGAAACTGACCTTAAAACCCAGTCACAAAAACAACGTACAAATGAAGCATGTTCATGTTTGATTGTGCTCAACTTACATGTGAACATGTACTTGCGCAGTGGAGTATGGTTACCTGTGTAAACTTGCTGCTTAACGGTTCTAACTGCATTAATACACATTACTTTAACACACATTACTTTGATACACATTACTTTGATACACATTACTTTAATACACATTACTTTGATACACATTACTTTGATGCACATTACTTTGATACACATTACTTTGATACACATTACTTTAATACACATTACTTTGATACACATTACTTTGATACACTTTACTTTAATACACATTACTTTAATACACATTACAGGTTCAGACCAAGATCATGTACTGCAACGACCACCCCGAGTACAACCAGAGATTGAAGATTGGATTACAATTCCCGTCCATGTGTGAAAAGATCCGTCTCTCTATGAAAGACTGGTAAGTGGGCATGAAATATTTGTCCTGTACTTTTCCCTGCCAGACGGTTTTATTTGGCATATTATTGATTGAAATTTACCTTTGTTTCTATTTGGCAATCAGCTAGAAAGATATTTATTTTAGATATGATGGAATCTTTGAATCTGCATTTATGTATGTATAAAGTAAAGTCAGAGATAAAAATAAAAAATCACTGTGTTTGATATTAATTTAACTATTAAACTGACTATTAATTGCTGTTTGCAGACAACATATGAGTTCATATAGTGTAATATATTGATTCATCTAGTGTAGCATTTGTGTTTATATACTGTAACATATGAGCTCATATAGTGAAGCATATTAGTTCATTCAGTGTAGCATATGAATTCATAAACTGTAGTAAATGAGTTCATATACAGTAGTAAAAAGTTCATATAAGAATAGTAGTTCATAAAGTGATTTTAATGAGCTCATAAAGTGTAGTATATGAGTTCATATTGTTTAGTTTATGACTTCATATATTGTACTGTTTGAGTTTATAGAGTGTACGTAGTATGTGAGCTCATATAGTGTAGCATACAAGTTCATATAGTGTAGCATACCAGCTCATATAGTGTAGCATACAAGTTCATATAGTGTAGTGTTTGAGCTCATGTGGTATAGTTTATCAGCACACATAGCACAGCATATGAGTTCATATAATGTTGCATGCGTTCATGTAGTGAAGCATATGAGTTCATATAGTGTAGCATGTGAGTTATGATATAGTGTAGCATATGAGTTCATATAGTGAGCATATTTGTGCTCATTAAGTGAGTATATGTGCTCATTTAGTGAGTATATGTGTTTATATAGTGAGGCATAATCTAGATCAGAAGTATAGTGGAGCACAAGTTCATATGTAGCATAAAAGTTCATATAATGAAGCATTTTGAGTTCATACAGCATAGTACTTTTAGTTCATAATTCTGTCCAGAAGATACCTCAGTATTTTGGTAAAAATCTTAAAACGAAATGTTATATTCATTTGATCAACATGATCAAGTAATACAACAGAACAAATGAGACAAAATTTACTGGCTGTTCTTATAGTATTCACTATGTGGAATTTCTTTGTATAGATCTACAAATTATGAAGAAAACAGCTTTTCATGTGTTAATTGTGGCCTTTGTACACAGTGTCAACTCTCGTTACAGTCACTCAATTAGTTATTGACATATAGCTGGAACAAGGCAATAAGCAATTCTGCAAAATTCTATTTGTTCCAGTGACAAAATATTATATACATTTGTAAAACACACATCTAAAGAATAATTGCCAGTGTTGTAAATTATAAACAAGGTTTGACTGTATTCTTGTAGCTTGCAAGAACGTTTATTTCAGTCCAGTGCACAAAAAAGAGAGGCAAAACTGTAACCAGATTATGCTAGATAGACTTATAGAGAGTTATTAAATTAGAAATGTTTATTGATACCAGAAAGTACAGTGATAAGTAGGTACTAGTTCACTGGGGTATATATGGGATCCATCAATGGGGTCCCTAATTTGAAGTCATTACACATCGCATTGATCGAGGGTCATGGATTCGAGCTCTACTACCAAGCTTAGAAAATTGACAGTGTCATTATGTAGGACAGGAGTCCAGTACTAGAAGAATTATGATGGTTAGGTAAAACTGGTTGCCTGAAAATACTGTCAAAGTCTTTATATTTGCAAGTTGTTTATTTCGCCGTTGTCCAATTTTCTATTTATACCGGAGTTTTTTTAATTCAAGAGCGAACACTATTTTATATATAATCCTTGTTTGTTTGCTATTTTAGCGGGTTTGATAAATTTGTTATGTGCTTCATTCATGAAAATAAACGAAAATAAAAACCTTGCAAAACAAACGACTTTTACAGTAACTGAAATAGTGTTGAAATTTGGGTGTAACTTAAGGAAAACCAAAAAAAAAACTGTTTTCCATCAGAATATTATGTTTGTACAGTTGTTTAAAACTCACATGTTTAACAGGTAATGGTCAGTTGTATAATGTTTGATATCAAATCCCACTTACATATGACAACATTAATATTTTTGTGATGACTTTATATTCACTTTTAACAATTCAGGGATAGAATAACAGAAGACGATTACATTTCAACAGCATGGTTACAGGTCTCACTTATCTCGTGTCTTGGAGAAAACGGTTCGTCCAAACACCGGATCTAATTTTATTAATATGCGGATTAATATTGGTGTGTAGAGAGATGTTCACAAAGGGCATTTTTGTTTGAAGCCACACAAAAATTAGATCCTGCAAATATTATAAAATTAAAAGTATGCTGTAATTATGACCCATTTTCAAATTGAGTCTGTAAGATTCTAAAGAAACTTACGAAATTCACAATTTAGAAAGCTGAACAATAGTAACACACTTTAGAATGTAGCGTGGAAAAAACATTTACTGCCGTTTGTTAACATCTCTAGTGAGAAATTTCCATTATATAGCCCATAACAATCAGTATTTGAAATTAGAAACTTAGACAATTAATCCTTCAAAAATGTAGTTTTCCATCTTAGAACTTGGCAGGAAATCACCTCCTGCAACTCTAATACTTCTGGAAAGTTTCAGCTGAAAGTATTTTTCAGTAGATATATCATGAAATGAAATATAATCAACATGTCAAAAGACAAAAGTCTGGTTTTCTGATATGATATGCTGATGACTATGGGTTGAGGATATTGATGGTTTCTATGCTTTCCAGGCTTCCAGCTTTCAGGGCCAATTTGCTACTGCATGGTTCATATTAATATATCTGGTAACACTGGCAAAGTCTGTATTACACGTGAACAGTATTGACGTCTGCAAAAATATTTTTATGATTTACCCATATTTGTGTGTATCGATAAATATTACTGGAACTTGGAAACAAGTGACAAATTTATACTACATACTTATAATGACATGACTTTATATAAGAATAGATATTAAACACAACATAATAAGAAGTGTTTTTAGGACCTTTATTAGAAATAACCTTTTATTCATGATTTTCAAACCAGACTTCAAGAATGTTTTCAGTCAGAATTGTCAATGTTACAGTGTCGGTTATTTATTCGATATAGAAAGTTAACTCTGTCACTTTTAACTCTTACCCGGCTAATGACCTTTGACCTTGCTAATGACCTTTGACCTTTCTGACCTGTATGGTTTTTGTGATCAGCTTCTATGTGTGTGGTACTGTTTGTCTGCAGTGCAGGCAACAGTCTGTTAATTTTCAGTGTGCACCCCTTTGAACAACTAATGGTTCAGTCCAAATTGAGAGATGGGCGAGTCCATTTTAGAAATTTAGCAGGGTCAAGGTTAATGGCTAAAGTTGATGCTGCTTCTTATTTTAACAGACTCTGCCTATGAATAAATTCTAAACATAGAAATACAGGCTGTATTTATCATACCGGTAGCTTGTTGCAAAATGTTTTGCAAGATTTGGGCGCTTTTCAAAAAAATTTGCATTTTGCGCCAAATAAGGTGGGCACTGCTGTTTGTTGAATGAATTTGGAAATTGTCAGTTTAGTTTTATACTTGTAACAAAACGTTTAATCTGATTGATACTTATTGCAAATATTTGCACCGAAAGGAATTCTTTCAGGAAAAAAAAGTAGCAACTGGTTTCATAGTCTACGTTATATTCTACCCCAAAAGATAATGTTCACACGTCTGGTGAAAAACCTTCTAGGTCAGATTGTGTTACAAATAAATGACAAAACCCAAATATTTCCTGCTCTCAATTTCGTAGTATATTATACATTACCAGCCTTGACCTTTATGTCCCATCTTTCCAGGCCTATATGACATATAATATATAATATCTAATACTGATATCGCATGTATATTATTAATTACAAGGTAACATATTTTGTATTGTGAAATTATGTTATAGGATAGATATTTATACCACTTAACTTGTATCTATTTACACTATATTTATTCACCTAGAATAACAAGTGTATTGTATATTATTTTAATGGTGGTTTGGTTTTTCATTTATTTCAGGTAATCCCTGACACAAATATATTTACACAAGTAAGCTTATGCAGTGTTAACTTTGATTTTGTTTCTGTGAATTCATGAAAATTTAACTTTGATTTGTTTCTATGAATACCTGAATTCAACTTTAGAATTCGACTTTGATTTCTTTTTAATGAAAAGATGTCCATGTTCAGTGAATACTCAATGTGTTTCATGTTAACACATACAAAATTCTAATTTTGCTCTTGTTTATTGAAATAATTGATAGAGCAAAGAAAACCTGCATATGTTTACAGAGTATTATTATATATTGTGTTTTAACTGCATGGATCAAATTCTCATAGTTATTCAGTTATATCCCCAAATATGCACACCCTGCAAACTCATATGTACCTTTGTCGGCTTTTTAAAACTGTCACAGTTTCTTGCACTTTTATTGATGCAGGGACAGACTAACGGCGGACGACATCATCGGGACCCAATTTCTTGAAGTGTCGCAAATATCATCACCCGGAGACCATGGTATACATCTCTTGTCTGCTCTCTTTTTCTTGATTGAAAAAAAGCAATGTTTTTAACTTATCCCCACGTACAGTAATAGTAAATTTTGTCACCACATCTTAACAGTTATAGGCATCTAGAATGACAAGGGTTAATCAAAACGTAGTATGAATGATTACATATATATACAATACGCACCTAGCATCGTTCATTTAAATACCGATATAGACAAAATAGTAATGTTCTTACGAGACCTGAGCCACCATTGTATATGGTTCAGTGGTTAAAGTTGCTGACCTGTAATAGCTGGAACTCTCACTGATTGAAGGTCATTGGTTCAAGCTGATATAATGTTGAAATACCCCAGGCAAAAGATGAACTGTTGTTTCGACTTGATCTTTTTTATAAAATATTTCAATGAAGTAGTTTAGTATAGATATTGATTCATAGTTTTAGCGCAACTTGTAGAATCTCTTTGCAATTAAAGGCAGCAGGGCATACTGTCATTTGTAGTCGCCTGCAAATCTGTCGCATGAAGTGTGACATGCTAATCATGTATCAGAAAGACTAGTATTGGCAATAATATAATAGCTGTTGCAAATAAAAAAAGGCTTGCAGAAACTGTTGCATGCATATTGTGTAGATGTTGTGAAAACTTTAACACATACGCACTGCTGACACACAGAATAAAGTTGCTCAGACAAAACTTGCTTGCATGATTTGCTTTTATAATGCCGTGTGAAAATATTTTTTGTTTCCTTTTTTGTTGCTCTCCCTGATGATGGCTCAAATTTCTTTAAAACTGTTGTTGTGTGTTAACTGTAAATAGCAAGTTTTAGTTCTGATGGTGTTTCTTGAAGGTTTAGAAATTATGTTATTTATAATTATGTATATTACAGAAAATAATGGTAAAAAAAAAAGGAAACAGAAAATGTTTTAACATTGCACTGTCTGAGAGTTCGTTCAGTTTTTGAAAAAAGTATTGAATATATTAATTATTCTTAATGTGAATTGTCAATTTCTGTGGTTTTAGAGAAAGACGAGGGTAACGTTTTGTTTAGAAATTGCTTTATTAATAGATCTTACACGTCAGTTTTTTAGAATTTGTTTTATGTGCCTATGATCTTTTTTATATTTAACCAGAATGATGTTGTTTGACTTAACAATCCTTTAATTGAGACAATAAGTAAAGTTTCAGTTACAAAAATAACATTTTGTCTTCTTTTTACAGTTTTATATTTCTATATTTTTTGCGTTTCCTGCTTACAAAGCTGCAGGGCACCTCATGGGAATCTCCTCTGTGTTGTCTGTCCTTCTGTCTATCTGGCAAGCTTATATTGATCATTGTACTTCCCATTCAAGCTTTTAAAGATAGATGAAAAGTGTAGAACTCAAGAAAGATAATTCTTGCATCAGTTTTAGTTGAGTTATTCTACTTTTCCAGTTTTTTTTTCCCCAGCAGATATCTCGGTCATTAAAAGTTTACATTCCAGTGGCTAGTGAAAACTGAATATACAAGAAATTTAGCGCTATCTATAATTATTGTACTTATATAATTGATGAATTATTACTCCTTGTGAAAGTCCGACATGATTAAGGGCAAAGACAGGAAGTGCATCGTGCAAGAACCATAACTCTGTAGTAATTATCTTCCTTTTAAAACTGTGTCTATATATTGCACTATCTTTTTAAATTAATTTGGACAAGGACAGGTTTTAACCCGTTGCAGTTTTCAAACCCTCTTTTTGTCGTTCCCATCTTAATCATGTCTCTAAGAAGGCAACACATAGAAAATTCTTGTTTCATTAAAAAATTTTATATTTAGTACACCCCTGCAAATAAAGTCTGAAAGGAGCTGGCAGGTTGTTAGTCTAATGCAAAACTTTGCAGTGCAGCCAATTCTTTCTCGATAGTGCAATGATATACTGTAAATTGGGTAATATTCACGACGATTATTTTCGCTATTTTTGTGAATTTTCCCACTTCGTTAATTCAAAAACCTCGCAATTGATTCATTTTACATAGATTTTCTATTAGAGATCTCTCCTTTCGCAAATTTTGAATTCTGTCTGCTGATGAATCCCAAAATTTTCATCACTTGAAAATAACCCATTTTACAGTAATTAACTTAATTGATAATACCTACTGTTGCTAAATTTGGGCGATTGTTTATACAGGTTGCACTGTGTGTCAATTGTGATTGATCTAGTTCACCTCAAAGTTTAAGAGTAACTGGCATTTTCTACTGACAGACCTCATATTGCAGTCCATTTTGAAAGTCAAGACTTTGACTTACGAGTACACATTCTATAATGAACGCTAAAATCTCTGGTTACGTAATCTTGCATTTCTGTGGCAAATGGGGAAATTGTCAGTTATGTGGTAGAACGTTCCTTGCTGCAGTGGTTACACTATGGTTACAAAGGTTAACCGATTGCCCTCATGTAACTGACTTTGCCCTCATGCAACTGACTTTGCCCTCATGTAACTGACTTTGCACTCAATTAAGTAACTGACTTGCCTTCATGTATGTAACTGACTTTACCCTCACAAACATAACTGACTTTGCCCTGAAGTAACTGATTTTTGTCCTTGCGTAACTGATAGGGTCATGATGATAGCACGCTTTACTTTGTGAATGTTGCTCGACTGTTAGTTGAATGTTTTTAGTAGTTAGAAAATTTGACCTTTAGACTTCTTCTTTTAGCTAGATTTGTAAAATAAAATGTTCTCATGTTAAATACGGACTCAAGGGACACAACCAATGATCAAACAAAGCACTTACCTGAGAGAAAGGACCAGAAATTTTTATTACTGGTTTCCGCGTATAGCCAAGTAGACTGAGGCAAGTACGGCACCTGACTGGGGATCAGACCCAGGAGCTCTGATTTAGTATTAATTCTTAATGCAGTTTTTTTTTCAAATATGATAAGCATGACATATTGGTAAAAATAACTTAATTTATCTTTAACAACAAGAATGTATTTAACATATAATTGGGAAGGTTCATTTTTTATTTGTTTTAATATTTAAAATAACATGAATACTTGAAACAGGTCTAAGCACTGTAAATATTTAGGTTTCTTTTGGGACGAGATCCTAAATTTAAGAAAAACCTGCCACGGTGGTCTAGTGGTTACTGACTTGTAATTATGAAAGCTTGCATTGATGGGTGTGAGTTCCCATCTTTATGTGAGGAAGTTGGCAGCTTCTAGAGGAGAATTGGACAATAGTCCAGTACTGGTCCTTCCGAGGAATGGTGGTAAACTTAACTGACCACCTGAGTGTACATTTTATGTGTTAAACAATTCAAAACACGGGTTAAACATAAATAAAAACTAAGAAAAAAGTTTTTGAAAAGTTTTACTTGAGTTTTATCTTGTTACATGCCAGATTTGTGACCAGGTTGTAGGGATCAATATATGAAGAGTAAATGTTTCTATGTATGGGTCTTTAAAATGTTACTTTATTGAAGATTGTTTCAAATGAAAAACTAAGTAATATTTTTCTTTTATATGAGCTACATTTTTTTCTAGGAAAGAAATTTTATATGTGTGCTTTTATTGACTCGATACATAGTATAATCTGTTTATTGTAAATTAATTAAATTCGTTGCAATTGAAGACTTCTTTGTGTCCCTTGCAGGTTTCTTGCCAACATTTGGACCGTGTTTTGTTAACTTTTATGGTTCACCAAGAGAGTTCTCAGAGCTGCCGGATGAGTATGAGGAGCTGAACAGTGGCAAGGTAAGTTCTGTCTGGCTACACATTGAAGACGTAAGCACTGTGACTACTATAATATATACAGTAAAGTTCTACTATTAGGACCACCCGATATTAAGACCGCCCTCTATATAAAGACCAGACATTTCAGAACCAAATGATCAATTTTAAAGTTAAAATGTCTCACTAATAAGACTGATTTGTTAATCATAAAGACCACTTTTTACTGGTCTGAAGGGTGGTTTCAATACCAGAACTTTATTCTACCATAAAATTAATGTTGCAATAAACACATTCACTCTAATTTATGCCAACCCTCTGACTTTCATTTTAAGCATGAACATGCATAGCACTATATAGAAACTAGCATTTTATACAGCTTTTCTCCATCACAGTCAATTTACTATTTTTGTGAAGCAGATTGTCACAGGCTTTTGGACAAATCGCATTCAAAAATGGAAATTAGGGGTAAATGCAATACTGATGTAACTTACATAAACTATAGAAAGACAACTGTCTTCCACTGATAATAGGGGTCATGAAGATACAATGTTAGTGAAATGGAAAAAGTGAAGATCAGAAGTGCAGAAGTTGGCATATTTATGAAAAATATAACTAATTTAAAGGTTTCATTCTTACATAATAGGGTGAAGGAGTGGCATTCAGAGGTCGTGCCATGGTAGAATTGAAGACAATAGGCGGAGAATTACCTGACGTTCCGTTTGAAGACATCAATTCAGAGGACGTCTTAAAAGTTCAGGTATGAAGAAAGTTTTATGACAAAATGTAAACAATACAAAAATTGTAACTTGAATATAAACTTTATAAACAATTACAAAAATGTTTTTAGATAGATATTTACCAGAGATTAATGAAATTCAGGGAGCCGTTGTGGTTGAGTGGTTAAAGTCAGTGACTTAAGAGTCATAAATTTGAGCCTCACTATCAAACTGACCCTTTTATGAGAGAGAGTCTGCTTTTTCTTATTGAGCATAGGAGTCTAGTACATGTGCTGGTGTATCCCAGGAGCAATAGGTTGATAAACTGCCAACCGGTACATACTGTATTTCACCTTATTGATGCGCCTGCCCTAATTAATGCTCACCTGTGTTTTTTGTTGGAAAAAAAGGCTGGTTCTAAGGAAGTGGCGGTCATTCTCAGCAAATTCAATAACCAAAAGTCATATGCTAGCGGAAGTAAATTTGTACTTAGACACCATTTGTAGTAATGTTTGGACCACAGAGTGATATGTGGTATCATATTGATGTGCACCAGACCTGCTCTCAGGCCCTAGTGGTGTGCATGCCGGGTCACGCCCAGAATGAGACTTTAGTATAATGCAGTCCTGTGACTGCCGTTGGCCCTACGAACAATGAGGGGTGTGGCCCTAAAAAGGCACAATCTCCTGGAAGAAGACAGCCATCTTGGTTGATTGTTTTACAGCCTGATGTTTTGTTCCTTGGATGAAGAATCTGGTTGAATTTATGAAAAGATCCACTTTGCAGCACAAGTATGCCAGCAAGGAATGGGCAAGATGCTGGGACATATGGCCTATGCCAGGATAAACAGGCTCACAACTTACTGTGTACCGCAAACATAACTGACTTAAAAAGCTTATGAATTCGCTGTATATGTGAATAGCAGGAATCCTATTTACCAAGTTTGCGTATTTCAAACATATTTTATCTAAAATATTGGTCGTGAAAAAAGTTACAAAGAAATTGGGTGGAAGGGTGTATCGACGTGCTTTCCTATACATGCACAGAACAGAACGTGTTTGACAGGACTTGCTCTGTTCTCATTTGGTTACCTTTGCATATATTTGTCAATATGGCCGCCTCCATGAAAACCAAGGTATCTTGCGTCCAAACAGTTGCGCCCCTCAATGATATGCATTGTGCCCTGGAAGCGTCTAAAAGAGAATGTATATGGCAACTAAAGTAGTGTTGAAATGGGTTTGAATACTTACAAAGAATGCTTAGGTCTAAACTTTTCAATGAAAGCAAACAGAGTTCTACATTGTATAATTATTTAGAAATAAATGTTTTATGTAATTTCAGAAATTTATGAGAAAGCGTCGTTTCAAGTTACATGCAGCTTTTTTCAACGCCACTATGGTCAGCGCTATAGATGCACCAGTTGAGTTTGAAATCAGTATAGGTTAGTATTGAAATCTACAGTAGCACCCCCATTGGTTTGATACTGCGTATAATGGTCATACCCCATATTTTAGCCACCCCATATTTCAGCACCTCAAATTAAAATCTTAATTATTTATCCCTTGACTCTTTTTGGAAGTGTACTGACATCATTATTTATGGCAGGTATTGGGTACCTGCATCTGTGGTCAGTTGGTATTAAAAGGTTGCTGACTTGAAATAATGTAATAATAATCTTTAGAATTGGCAAGAAACAAATAACAACAAACATAAGCTAACGTGAGCTTTTGGACCAACCGCACAGGTGTTTGTGTATGGTGGCCTTACTGTGGAAGGAAACCAGAGAACCCGGAGAAAACCCACCAGTCCGATCTGGTGACCACTTACCATCTCACATACTACCCAGGATGGGGATCAAACCCGGATTGCATTGGTGAGAAGCGAGTATGCTAACCACTGTGCTAACTGGACAGCCAAAAGCACTAAACCTCCCATTAAGTAAGGGTAATGGGTTGACTTTACTCATGTTAGAAAGTTGGCAATTTCTTATGAAGAATGGGAGCTTAGTACATGTCTTTTACAGGAACAGTTAGGTAAACTGCCTGCCTGTAAATATCTGAACTGTTGTTAAATCCAAGGAAAAGAATGTCCATATACTTTGGTTCATATTAGTTTTTGAAAATATGAGTCTATTTTTTTCACAGGAAACTATGGTAACAAGTTGGATGACTATATAGCTCCATGTGCATCTAGTACCCAGCCTACTAATGCTGTATTTGATGGTTCCCACTACCACTTCCTGCCGTGGGGTGGTACCAAGCCTTGTGTTGTTGTAGATTCCCAGTGGGAAGATATTGCTTGGCGATTGGAAACGTTAAATCTTTTTGATGGAATAATATCTGCAATGGTGAGTATGCTAGTACATGTATAATGTCTATAATTAGCAATGAATTTTCAACTATTGTAAATCAGGTAATTTTAACAATGATTTAATTATATCCCCCGAACACAAAGTGTAAGGGGGGGTATACTGGATTCGGCTTGTCAGTCCGTCTGTCTGTCCGTCCGTCTGTAGACGGAATCTTGTGGACACTAAATCTCCAAAACCCCTTGTCAGAATTTAATGATATTTCACAAAAGTGATAAGTACAATGCTAGTTGTGCATGGTCCATGTTTCGGGTCTCTAGGTCAAAGGTCAAGGTCACAGGGGCTCAAATAGTAAAACCTTGTGGATGCTAAATCTCCAAAACGCCTGGTCAGAACTTAATGATACTTCACACTAGTGATAAGTACAATACCTAGTTGTGCATGGTCCATATTTCAGGTCTCTAGGTCAAAGGTCAAGGTCACAGGGGCTCGAGATAGTAAAATCTTGTGGACACTAAATTTCCAAAACCCCTGGTCAGAATTTAATGATATTTCACAGAAGCCTGAAGTTGTGCAGGTCCAATAACTAAAGCATCAAATATTACATAAATTTTATATACTTATATACTGTGTCAGTGGGGTGTTTGGGGGGGGGGAGGGTATTCATCACCTTCAGTGATAGTTTTAGTTTTCGCTGTTTTCACGAATTTCTGACTTTGCTTATTTATTTCTTAAAAAAGGAAATAGCACAGGTCTTGTTGGAACTTTATATTAATGCAGGGCAATACAGTTGCAAACAAGTATTTACAAAATTTAGATAATCATTATAAATTTACAAATATTTCTATTCAGAGGAAAATAAACACAAAGTGGAACACACAACCAATACAGATTAATTTAAACTAAACTTTTTGTTGTCAAATGTTTCAACCTATCTGAGGTCTTAGTCAGGGATATCCTATATTTCTTTTGCAAAATTTGCTAATATATTTGACTTGATTTTTTTGTGTTCAGGAGTCAAATATAGAGCAAGTTCGAGTTGGAATTAAAGCCAAACTGCCGACACCAGAGCTAGCTCAGCTCCTGATATCAGCCCTGGATCAGCTGGTAGAGGACTGCAAGTAAGTTGTTTTTTTATATCCCCTGCTGGGGTAAGACAAGATAAGATAAGATAAGATTCATTTTGGCATGGAGTACTACATGGTTAACAACAAAACAATATCACAACTTGAGCATCATAACCATGACATGCACACCAACACCAGGGATAACACAAAAAAGAGTGTCATCATTGTCACAGTGGTCCCTTATTTCCATTGTTGGGGGATATGGTAATGATCTCCATTTGTAACACATTCTTGTCCGGGCTGTTTCGAAGGAACCACTGACTGGAATTCAGTAAAATTTAATACACTGCTTCACTATTAAGAGGACATGCGCATACTATCAGCATGTTCCACTTCAATGATTTTTCACTGAGTTATTGCCCTTCGGTTATTTTTTCATATACATTCGTGTCCGTGCTATTTCTCAGCAACCACAGGCTGGATTTCAACAAATCTTCATGGGAAGCTATTTTAACAGAAGAAAATGGTATATTGTAAACTTGTTCCGGTTTGATGTTTTTAACCAGATTTTTATAAGATAAATTTGGTTATTGGAATGAAGATGTCTTTGTCGGGCTGGTGGACGGACGGGCGTCAAATTTTTTGTTTCCGAATAGTAACTTAAGATTGAGTTGTACTATTGACTTGAAACTTGGTATACAGATACCTTACATGGAGAGCTCCCTTGTGATTGCATTTAAGGTCCCTGGGGTCAAGGCTAGAAAAAGAAAAAGGGTTTCAAGCCAATATCTTCAGTTTGGATAGTGCTCTGATATTGACAATTGGTCTGTAGCTTGCTCTCATGGAGATCTATTTTGGGATTGCATTTTGGGTCAAGGTCACTGTAACTAAAAATAGAAAGACTATTTTTTGCCAATACATGCATTGCACTTTTGTGCATTTTTTCACAGAAAACCTCTTCCGGTACCTCAGAAAGGTGTGCACCTAGCCACGGAACTGGACCATCTGTTGGCAACGTACAGGCAGGTTGAGCTGGAAAGTCTTATAGAGATGGCGACAAACCTGAGGGAAAATGCCACCGACATCAACGAAGCACTCAACGAGGCAGAAAACTTCGTTCAAATACTGAAAAATCTGGCTGTAGAGGTATTTATATTCTGTTTTATTTATACCCCAGAAACGAAGTTTGGGGGTATATAGGAGTCACCCGGTGGTGGTCGGTCGGTCGGTCGGGCGGGCGGGCGGTTGGTCGGATGGTCTGTTGCATTTTCCTTGTACGGAGCATAACTTGAAAACTACTAGTTGGAATTCAATACAACTTCATACAATGGTCAAGTACATTGAGACGAAGTGCAGTGCATAGGAACCATAACTCTTTCTCGACTCATTACAGAGTTATTGCCCTTTGTTACTTTTCCTTGTCCGGAGCATTACTTGAAAACTACTGGTTGGAATTCATTACAACTTCATACAATGGTCTAGCACAATGAGAGGAAGTGCAGTGTACAAGAACAATAACTCCATCTTGAGTAATTACAGAGTTATTGCCCTTTGTTACGTTTCCTTGTCCGGAGCATAACTTGAAAACTACTGGTTGGAATTCAATACAACTTCATACAATGGCCAAGTACATTGAGAAGAAGTTCAGTGCACAAGAACCATAACTCTATCTTGAGTAATTACAGAGTTATTGCTAAGAACAATATCTCTATTTTAGTTTTTTTTTGCAAGGTATTCTGTTACTAAGAACTTCCTCAGTTTATAAAGCAGTCTTTCGGGGGTATTAATCACATTTAGTGATAGGTCTAGTTTATTCTTGATTGTGAAACAAGTTTTTAAAACTGAGATTAATTACTTGCATGGCTCAACCTTGAAGCAGGAGAGGAATATGGAACTACTGTGTCTTGCCAAAGGATACTGCCACCTTGACACTTCATCGAACAACGGACCCTGTGATGCTGCCGCTGTATTGTGGTATTTTAGTCATAGAGTTTCTTTGGATAACGCTGAACTCTTACATACAAAAAGTTTGAAACTGAAATAATTTGGCAGGACGCCAAAATGACTTTAGATAAGCAGGAGTTTGACTCATCAAATTGCAAGGGAACGAGAGGTTACTGTATTTTATTATTTGTTTGTAGCCCCAGAACAGTATGCCCGATGTTATAATTTGGATGATTAGCGGGGAGAAGAGGATAGCGTACTACCGTATCCCGGCAAATACACTCATGTACTCAAAGAATCCGTTATACCGTGGAAGACAGTGTGGAAAGATACAAGCGATTCAAATGAAGGTTAGACTTTCTTAACTTGAACAGACTTTTATATAACCACAAAACCTCTTACTGATTTAGGGTCATAGGTTCCAGCCCCTCTTCCGACCATGACTCTGTTTAAAGTTGGCAGTTTCTTATGGAGGATAGGAGATTAGTACAGCCAATTATTGTAAAACTCTACAGGTCAAGTTTTCTAATGAATTTTCACAAAGCTTGCTCAGAAGTGATCTGTATTGAAATAAAGCCTCACTGTAGGCAAACCAGGTGTGCTACAGCAAATTATTCTAAAACCTTGATAACAGGACACATTTTCCTATAGATTTTCATAAAAACTTACTCAGAACAGTCCAGTCAGTCCAGTAGAGCAATACTGGCCCTTCTTGCCCTCTTGTTTCGTTTTTTTCATCATAATACTCAAGACTTTCATGCCCTGACAAACAAATTAAAAAGCAGACTTGATCTAGCAATATATAAGGAAATTTTTAAGGCGTAATTTTAGGTATTTTAGATACCAGCTAATAACTTGATTATTTTTTACATTTTTAGTACCCAGGTCACAAGGCAGAAAAGCGTAATGAGGTTCCAGCCCTGTTGAGGATCAAACTTTGGTTTGGACTGCAGGGTGACGAGGAAGTCTGGCACCAGATGCAGAAAGAAGGAGAAATGGCTGTGTTTGCAGAAACTGTAAGAGTTTTCATATAAATTTTCATCCGGATGGATGTAGTGAAAAGTTTTGTACTGACTAATACCATTATAGCTTTTGATAAATTATGTTCTGTACAGTGCAACCTTTCAAGAGCAAACACCCTTGGGAACACAGAAATGTGTTTGTTGTAGAGAGGTGTTGTTCTGGATAGGTCCATTTCTTATGTAATTGACACAACGGGAAAGAAAATGTGAGCTGGCTCAGGGTGAGCTATTAGGATTGATGAATGTCTGTCGTCCGTCCACACTTAGTTCGTTAACACTCTAGTGGTCACATTTTTGCCTCAATTGTCACGAAACTTGGTCAGGATGTTTGTCCCAGTAATTACTCGGACGAGTTCGAATATGGGTCATCTGGGGTCAAAACTAGGTCACACAGCCCAAATATGGAAAAACCTTGTTAACACTCTAGAGGTTACATTTTCAGCCCAAATATCCTGGAAATTTGTCGGAAAGGTTGTTTTGAAGATTTCTAGCTCAGGTTCGAATATGGGTCATCTTGGGTCAAAAACTAGGTCACAGAGCCCAAATGTGGAAAAACCTTGTTAACACTCTAGAGGTTACATTTTCAGCCCAAATATCCTGAAAATTTGTCAGAAAGGTTGTTTCTATGATTTCTAGCTCAAGTTTCAATATGGGTCATCTTGGGTCAAAAACTAGGTCACAGAGCCCAAATATGGAAAAGCCTTGTTAATACTCTAGAGGTAACATTTTCAGCCCAAATATCCTGGAAATTTGTCAGAAAGGTTGTTTCTATGATTTCTAGCTCAAGTTCGAATATGGGTCATCTTGGGTCAAAACTATGTCACAGAGCCCGAATATGGAAAAGCCTTGTTAACACTCTAGAGGTAACATTTTCAGCCCAAATATCCTGGAAATTTGTCAGAAAGGTTGTTTCGATGATTTCTAGCAACTTTGTTAACAGCAGTTGTACTCGGGTGAGCGATAAAGGGCCATCGTGGCCCTCTTGTTAATGTGCCAGTTAGTAAGATTATGTGGGGATTTTGAAGGATATGATTATTTTGTATAATACAATATAATTATGTTATAAATGTTTCAGTATGAAAACCAAGTGAGCATTCTAGGAAACTGGACCAATAGGGGACCACTGTTGAGCCGACCCAAATTCTCTGACTCACAGGGAAAGGTAAATAGATTGCCTGTTTATAGTAAAACCTGGTAAGGTATACATCAAATGTGGCCACTTGAAGTAGATGGTTGCCTTATATAGATGTATTTGATATAAAAATGGCAAATTTGTGTACTGTAGATCGGGTCATTTTCGTGTGCAGAAAATCTTGCAGTTTGTGAGATTTGCAAATTCTAAGTTTGCAAAAGGAAAATGCTCCAATTATAGTAAATCTATGTGAAATTTGTCTTTTATGAGATTTTTAAATTAGCGATGTGGAAAATACGCGAAAATAGCTAAAATTAAATCATTTTGAATCTTACCTAATTTACAGTACATGTTAAAAAACAGGCACTGAACTATAAAAATAACTTTGTATTTTCTTTTCTTGAAATGAATACATTTTATTGCCTAAAAGTATGAAAAAAAGTGTACTTCTCCAAAAAATACTAAACACAAATAAGCAGACAGGCATGCCAAATGTACACAAGTTAAGGTAAAGTGACACAAATAAGCTGACATAGGCATGGCAGATCTACACAAATAAGCGGAGAGAGGTATGGCAAATCCACACAAGTACATGCCAAATGTACACAAATAAGGCAATGCCACATTAATAAGCTGACAGAGGCATGGCAGATCCGCACAAATTAGCAGAGAGGTATTGCAAATCTACAGTTAAATAAGGCAAATCCACACAAATAAGCAGAGTCATGGCAAATCCATACAGGTAAGCAGACAGAGGCATGGCAAATTCACACAAGTGAACAGGCATGCCAAATCTACACAATTACACAATCCAATGAACTGCTAGATAAAGTAGTCGATGGAGAAGACATTTTTAACGAAGAGTCTGACATGTTGTCAGTAACAATGGCTGTTAGACATCTGTTGCTTTTTGGACTTGTTTATGAAAGTATGTATTTGACAGTGTCTTATTGATATTTGTATATCACAGGTAAAACTTTACAAAGAGAAGTTTGTTCCACCACCTGGATGGCAGTGGGATGGAGATTGGTATGTCAATCCAGAACTCAGGTGTGTTATTCTGTTTAAAATGTGATTACTGTAAATCATGAAAGATTTGCGAGAACTTTATTTTCACATTTTTTTTGTGAGAGCACTCCTTCGGGAATTCAACATTTGGCTAATTCAAAGTTCTCCAGAAATGATTGATATTGTTACAACAATGAGAACCAGCTGGATCACTTCTTTCGTGAATTGATGGTCTCGTGAATTGACCCGAAGATAAAAAATCACAACATTTTTATCTCGCGAATTAAGAGTGATTTACAGTACCTTTCCCACCAATTAATGTTCCACTTTTCCTAATGTCAGACAAATAGGTGATTATTCAATTTTAACCTTTTATATAAAAAAAATGGAAGCAGACGGAAGAAGAAACATGTTTTGATATTCTAAAAGTGGCTTAAACATAAAGTTCATGTAATTTCTTTCAAATGTTATTCTAGATGAATTTCTTGCTTTGGCTTTGAAACTTTGTAAATTTTGAATGAAATGTGGTAATGAGTAGAGTCATATAGCCCATTGAATATTTTTGGGCACTGAAATAGGGAAGAATCACTGATTGACACCGAGGAATGATATAAAGTTATTATGATGGGCCATTTGACGAAATTTACTTTATTTCACATTTGGGTTTTCAGTATGTTGTATGACAAAGATGCTGGGCACCGGACATTTATTGATGATGTGTATGAGTGCCAGATGAGACTGCCGGGAACCAACTGGGTGGAGTCATCCAGACCCTGGGCAAATGTGGTATGTTGAATAAAATGTCTATTACCAGATTAATTTTTACAGTTAAAGCAAATGATAATTCATATTTATTTTCTGAAACTCACTTGCACTCTCCAAGGGTTAAGAGTTGACTAGGTGGCTGTATATTAAGATTCACATGACATTGTGTATTATGTATTACTGCTGTTATTTATATACTTTTTAACTTTCAATTTTGAAAGAGTAAATGAAACAGTGAATCATTTATGTGTTATCAGAAAGGAGATCCGGTACTATCAAAGGGAGAGACAGAGCTCCCACCAGGCTGGGTGTGGGAAGATGATTGGCAGATAGATCTGGGCAGAGCTGTCGACGAGGATGGTACGTTGGTTTTGCAGTATATGTCTGAATATTATCAGCCACCATAGAACCAGGGATAGCATGGTCACCTCAGAATTGCAGGGTCCAGTGGTCGATCCTGTAGAGTTTCATGGAGAAAGTGTCAACAAGCTAGACGCTAAATTCTGCATTACCAGTGAAAACTCTGAACTCATTATCCTATTGCAAAAGCAACTCACTGATCTCACTTTCCTATTCATGTCATTGAGGTTTCATATTAAGTTTCTGTTTGCTTGACTAATATAAAGATTTATTTTATGTTTTTCGGTGGTTTTATCAAAATATATAACAGTGGATTATTACCAGATAAACTAACTGTTCACTCAGTGAAATTATCAAAATCTTTCCCAAAAATAATCCAAGTTAATGAGCTTCACTAGAAATTGTACTGACGCGTCATTAAATGATCTTATTATTTAGCATTTTATTGACATTTCCCACAATTTTTACATTAAACAAATAGAACAGTTCTAAACATTAAATAAACAGAAAAATTGTTGATTTTGATGTAATATCATGTTCATTTCACTTGTGAACACCAAAAATAGTAATTTACATTTGTTTCTGCATAACTCATAAAAGAATATCACTTTTAGAGTTCAATGAGTGAATTTATTATGTGATACTATACTAAAACCAACAATTATGCTCTATGTATTTGCTCAGTATGATACTGACAAGAACATTGCTGATAACATGTTTCTGGTTCCTGTTATCTAGCATGGGAATATTGTGTGGAGGCTACTATGGGAGGCTGGGGACCAGTGGAGAGGCGGTACCATCTCTGCAGACGTCGTAGATGGGTGCGCTCTAGGAGACTTGTAGAGAACATAAAACAGAAGAAAGAAAAGGTATTTATTGAAGTATTTATTTGTATTTCTATTAAGTATTATTTATCTTCCAATCTATCTGCCTCCATGTTAGAGTGGTTAGTCGCTGACTTGAAATCACTGTAACCTTTCATAGATTGAGGGACATGGGTTCGAGCCCTGCTATCAACCATGTCCCTTTAGTGAGAAAGTCGGCAGTTTTTACGAAATTAAGGAGTCTAGTATAGGTTCTTCCAAGAACAGTGGTTATGTAAAATGCCAGCAAGTAAAAATGACCAAAAAAGGGCATTAAACTTGTACAACAACTGTCTTCCAGTTCAAGCCATCAAGCTCACTACAGTAATGTAGATACTAAAAGATTGACTGTATGCCTTTTACATAGATATATTAGAAAATAAAAAAAAGGAAACCTATTTAAAAATCTGTGGCAACACAATGCTATGAAAACTTGATAATTAAATATAGAAAAATACTGGAATTGGTATTGAAGTGAAACCATTGGTTTCCCTCAGGCACTTATTTCCATGGATCCTGCGATGGATTGAACTGCAAATTTTAAGAAATTAAAAAAAAAATGGAATCAGCAAAATTCAAATACCTACAAAATGGCATTCATTTAAATAACCCAAGAAACTGCCCATAAATTTACACTTAATCAAAGTATGTACTTGTGTTTTGACTTTGCTGATGCAACTAGAATACATCAGGCTATAGGCTGTCTGTTTAACCTTGGCTTGACATAGAAAAAGCATGGAAATCAATTGGCTTTATTGTTTCTAAGTTAAATACTGTTTCTTTTGACAATTTCTCTGACAATACTTCTGACTTTTACAAGGATTTCTTGGTAAGTATCAGATGCAGCCATGAACTGTCCCCCGCTTACAAACAGCATTGCTCTAACTTGTACTTGAATTAACTGCATGAAAATGGAGAGCGAAATGTTTTAGGGGATGACTTGCCAAACTATCGTTCAGAATTTGGGTTACTAAGCAGCCCTCGTGTGCAGATGTGCCTGATTTCTTTTATTTTAACCCCTGACTTGGCTAAGTTTCTAAAATGGACTTGTCCTTTTCTTTGTTTTGACAGTACCATTAATGTTCAAAGGGGTGCTTTCTGAAAATGTACTGACTGAATAGCAGACAGTGTAGATCATGATCAGTCTGTTTTGATATACTGGCTGATCATAATCTGTACTAGTCTGCATTGGCAGAATTGATTGCCAGGGTACGGTTTAGAGTGGTTCTTATCTTGTTGCTGCATGCCCAAATACCTTTTCCTGAGGGTCACCGTGTCAGTATTGGACCACATAATTTATATTAAGGGTCATGGGGTCTGAGCCTGTCTTACAAACCCAACTCTTCATGTAAGAAAGTTGGCAGGCTCTTATGGAAAATAGGGGTCATGTAGAACTGCATGTCTATTAAAAATGCTGAAAATCTGTAGACAGAAATAGATGCTAAACCACAAGAAAAATACAAACAAATAATGTCTGATCACTGTAATATATTACACTCTTTTTGACTGTTTAGACTTGAGGTCAATAGAAATTTGTTTTATTTATCTTTATTATTATGTTTCATATTTTCTATGTTAGTACAGACCTGATTCTGTTTCAGAAAACAAAAATTCATTGAAACCTAGAGCAAGCTGTTAGGTTTGAATAATAGCGAATGCCTGCTTTGGACTGTCCTGTTACTTTTCAAAGTTTGAAGTTTGTGTATTCACCCACTGTTGAGTTCAGTTGTTTGTTCCTGTTTAGTTATGCAGTATGTTAAACTAAATGATGCTTGTTTTCAGCTACATGTATAATGCCGAGATCTATCTTTAAAATACGTCCTGAGATTTTTTGGACAGTAAAAAATAAATAAAAACTATGAATGTTACTTTGGCTTTTATTTGAGGTTAAGAAAAAAGCATGTTTGTAGCAGTTAAACAAATCTTGACATAGCAAAAGATTACAACCATTTTCTACAGACACTTTGTGGTACCTAGTACTGTGGTCTATGTTTGGTTACTGTATTAAATTGTGTACTCTTCTCCATTTTCAAATGGTCAAGATAGCAATCTTGTAATCACTTAACTAAAGTCATTGATGGAGTTGCTAATGGGTTCATTTCTGTGCTACCAACCTTTTTGACTATATTTTAGAATTCGTGAAGTGGGAGTTTCTTGCAAAGAATGCAAATTTAGTACAGGTCCTAGCCAAGATTTTTTGTTCATAATTTGTACCCACCTCTGCATGAAATACTGTTGAAAAAGGTGTAAACCAATAAGAAAAAAAAATCAAATTTGTAAAGTGTAGTACAGAATATTAGGTCAGATTAGATAGTATTTTAAAATTTATTTTTGTTTTCTTAAAAAAGCATCTTTATTTTCCCATTTTATAAATTATGGAAATATTGTTTCAACAAAAGGATTCTTTAATTTGTGTAAATAGTTAGATATTTTTGCTATAGTGACTTATTTCTTCCATTTTCTATAAAATTGGTTTCTGCATGCCTATCTGATTACAAAAAAAAATAATGATCTTCCATTTCAGGAAAAGCACATCCAGGCTGCTACTGAAGGTTGGGAGTACGCTCCCTTGTTCAACATGAAGTTCCATCACATTGAACGAAAGATGGATTTGGTTAGACGGCGACGTTGGCACAGAAAAATGGTCAACACAGACAAAGGGGCCCCTTGCTTCTTCAGCATGCAAGAACAGGAGGTATATAAGTTTTTAAGTTGACTAGTCCGCAGCACAGGAAAAAAGGGACCTTGTGGGATTTTTTTTAGAATTTTGAGTATGTAGATACATTATTTATGAAGTTATATAACAAATTTCTGTAATTAAAATATTTCTTGCAGTTTTTTTTTGTTCGTCGATACTGTACTCTGATACATTTTTTCAATGACGGTGAAAACTTTTTTTAACAAATGATTCACCTGTCGTAGGTACACGATTAGGTATATGCTAGTCCCAGCACCTATTTTACTTATAAAACCGTAAACCATTGCCAGTGCAAGGAAATAGAAAGGTGTCAGATACAGTAACAATCAATGTAAGATAGAAAGCTCAGTTTTTAATAAGACATGGGATTAGTATTTTACTCCCCTGTTGCTAAATTTTCTCTCTGGCAGGAAAATAAAGCTACCTAGAAATGTGTTTTTTAGGGCAAAAATACAAACAACATTGATGCCATTGGGCATATAAGTCTAATGTCCATAAATATTTCACTGATGACAGAATTTAACTTTTACCAGAGGGTATATTTTCCGGTGCTGTGGTTCTTTTACCATGACTAATCTTGTATGTAACCAAAGTTTTCAGTTTTTTGGGTACGTTTATTTTCACCCTTCATCTTAGATAAGCGGAATTTTGCTTGTCAACAGTCAACACTGAGGTGTTCTTTATGAAGCCCTGAAATTTCAAAGGAGATAACTGACCCCCAAAAATTTTTTGGAAGGGAAAAAGCACAGAAAAAAATGTCTTCAGAGAACAAAATTGTATTTACTTGCTTCTGATTTTTTTTCTACTAAATTCTTTAAGAATAAGGTGATTAGATTTTGAGATGTTTTAACATGTCCTTATGACCGCAGTTTTAAAAGTAAATTTTAATAAAAGTTTTAACTTTGTGACATCACATTTTTAAAATGCAGGCAGTTACATGTAATCACGAGATTGCATTGTAAAACATTTTATATGAACAAATATAGCTTGAAGTATTGAGATGATAAATGCAACATATATATAGTAGTAAATATAACAGTTTCATGTCATAATCTTTTTCTTTTATAGATATTAAAACCTTATGAGATTATTTATTGGCTGATAATGAAAGTTTTATTCTTGCATACTGTAAAAAAAAATTATATTCAAAAGTTGTTTATTTTGCAATTTTCTAATTTTCTAATTATTTGTGAGTTTGAATTTGCGAGCTGGCACTATTTTATATATAATCATTGTTTGTTTGCTATTTTAGCAAGTTTGATGAATTCTCGAAGTGGTTCATTCAAGAAAATTAGAGAAAATAAAAACCTTGCAAAAAATCGACTTTCACAGTAATTTATATAGATTGAAGTTGATACAAAAGTTTCTCTATAAATCCAACAATGTGTTGAAGCAAATATTTTTTGCATGCATGTTTATATACATGTACTCAGTATTTATGTGTTTTCCTGTTTTAATTTTTAGAAGGCAGCAAAACTCAAAAAGAAGGTTACTCCTTTTAATTTTTGTTTGCTTTATTCTTGCTTAGTATGACAGCCTGAAATGTTCAATAAATTTAACCCATAATCCTGCTAAATTTCTAAAATGGACTTGTCCGTCTTTGATATGGACTGTACCATTGATTGTTCAAAGGGGGTGCTAACTGAAAATTTACTGATTGAATAGCGAACAGTGCAGATCATGATCACACTGTGCGTAAACGGCAGGCTGATCATGATCTGCACTGGTCTCAAAGACCGAAGAACTTTCCGACAGCAGGGTACGGGTTATTTGGAATGATTCTTTAGTGATAACAGACAGTAACATTCTCTCTAAATATTTCCCACTGTTAATGACTTTTAAATTATACAACTAGGTAATCAGGTAAATCCTGTATTAAGCAGCGAGGGTATATTTATAAATGGGTAATTTTTGTGTAACAAAAATTTCTTGACAAAAAAATTTGTGAGCAGACAGACTTACTTGTGAATTTTAAATTCGTAAAAGGAGAATTTTCTAATAGTAAATCTATGTGAAATTAATCTTTTACGAGATTTTAAAATTTGTGAAGTGGGAAATTTGCGAAAATAAAGAAACTTAAATCATCACGAAAATTACCTAATTTACAGTACATTGAAACTGGTCACGTACCGCAGACAGTTGTTTAGTACGATAGTTGTACAATGGCTGTTTACGATATACAATCAAACATGTGAACAAAGGTAATCTTTTGGGGAGACAAAATGTGGCCTTTGTTGACAGATGACCTTTACTCGGGATGTCAATTTTTTCTGTTTAATCAATAATGGTTTCTGAAAGACTGGCCTTTACTCACAGTTCAACATTTATTAGGAGGTGGTCGTTAACACAGGTTTGATGGTATAACAGTCATACAGCTGCTTAATACAGGTGTCCACTTAAACAGGTTCAACTGTAACTAAGAAGTATGTTTGTAAAACTTTCAGCTCTAGGCCCATTGCCATTCATGTATGCTGCATGCAAAGTTTGTAACTCATGCATTTATGTTATCAGGAAAATCATAACTTCAAGCTTTGATAACCACTATGTCTCTTTATGGAAGAAAGTTTGACTGTTTTTTACAGAGGATAGGAGTCTAGTACTTTTTCTTCCCAGGTACAATAGTTAGGTAAAATGCCCGTCTGTAAAAATGACCAAAATATGGTTGGAACTGACGTTAAAATCGTACAACAACAACAACAACAACTTCATTGCAGTGATTACTAACATAGTGACAGATGTCATTGAACAGCATTATACAGATTCCTGTTCAGTCTTAGTGGATCAATGTAGAACACTGTGGTTGCCATGGCAACAGACAGAAACAAATTTTTTTGTTTAAAACAAAATTTACTGTTACAGTAGGCAAGGTCAGCCATTAAAAGGACAAGGTAGCCATGATTTGCTTTTCCCCATCAACATAACACATCTTTACATAATGAAAAAGACATTGTAGCTGATGGCAGTTTTCTAAAAATAGCAAAATTACAGAAGTTGATGAAATGAAATAATTAGATTGAGTATAGGCGATACAGTAGTATTTTATTATTTGGACAGGGCTCGTTCCTTAGACTTGTAAGTAACCAAAGTCCTTTTAAGTTATTAGCAGCTAGCCGATAAAATCATTCAGTTTATGACAGAATTTAAAAGTTTCAACATTTATCTCATTGTGCTGGGTCAGTTCGTATTTGATCGTGCATGCAAAAACATTGCATGAAAGGTTCATTTTTGTTGTAGACTTTCATAAAAAAATTTCAGTGGACTTTCATTGAAATATCTAGCATTTAACTGCAGCTGTGCATGCCATGTAACATATGATTATATTGTGAGAAGAAAATGAAAAAAAACTTAAATGCATTGCATGTTGTGATGAATGAAAAACAATACTGCTATTGACTCCCAAGATATCAGAATATATAAGTACCGAATATTAGTGGAAAAACGTCACTCTGCAAGCCATGTAAAAGCATGAAACAAATCTTAGTTAATTAAGCAAAACTTGATGGACTTTTTAAGTTGCCACCATCATTTTACATCAACATTCCTCATTTCAACGGATTGGTCATAATAATGATAGAAAAAAGAAGCTTAAAATGAAAAAATTTGGACTGATTTTACATTTTTAGAAATTTTTACAATCTCTCATGTCAGTCCATTTTGTACCCTTGTGTATGGCAAGTGATTAAGGTTGCTGACTTGTAATCACGTAACCACTTACTCCTTGAGGGTCATGGGTTCAAAACTTCCCATGAACTCGACTCTATGTGTGAGAAAATTTACAGTTTCTTGCAAAGTAAGACTATAGTACTGGTTCTTCTTCCCAGGTTACAACGAATGGTTAGGTGAATCGGTCACCAAGCTGTACATAAATGAAATACTTTTGAAACACACCCATGAAGAAATAAATCTATTCTGCTAAACATGCACCTAGGATCATTGTAAGGCCTCAGTCAGTTTTTAAACAGAAGTTTTGCGTCATTCTTTTTGTTTGTTAAAGGTCCAATACTAACGAAAGCGAAAATTCAAATATACTTTAAAAGCACGAAATAAGTTATTTTTAATAAAAATGAAAGTGGTTGTGAAATTCTAAATAAACACAGTCTGTACAATTATTTTTCTATGCTTATGAAGAAAGTCAAAAGACCTGGGTAGTCTTTTGTCGATTGACTGAGATTTCAACATAATACACTCCACCAACTCCCCTTTCTTCATGTCCAAACACTTTCTGTAAATTTTAACCTGCCAATCTTCATTATTTAGTGTCTTGCTAAGGTGATGTACTGCCATGAAAAACGCACTAATCGCAGGACCTTAAAAGTAATTTTGTGGAATGTTAATTTTCTTGTGAATTTTTAACTTAAAAAAAGCAAATCATGCATGCCATGCGGGATTGCTATTTACTTGAAACATTTTTACAAAGTTTTAAGTGAATGAAAAATTGCAGAATTACGTGATATGTTTGTCTTATCTTCAGACTGTTTTAGCTTTGTTAGTATTGAAAAGTATTTTGGGATTTTTGTTATTGAAACTTTAATTTTTTTAACTATTTCTGTCCCATTTTTTTTTAAATTTGACGTTACTTAAGCATGCATTTCTTTTAGCTAAGTAATATTCCTAAGACATTGAAACAAAATGTTAAAATTAATAAAGAGAGATGTCATTCATGTCATGATTTTTTTTTTACATACATCGTCTGCTTACCAAATCAAATATAAAGATAAGGCCTATGTATATAGTTCCGGTGACACGACAGCATCTGAATTAACGACACGATTTTATTATTTCATGTTACTTTATCTTATTATTTCATTTAGCTTTAATTGTTTTATTTTATGATGTACACATGTAACACTGTTTCATTATGTCATGTAACATTTGTTTATCTTTTCGTGTAGAATGATTTTTGTTATTTTATGTAACATGATTGTACTATTTCATGTATCAACAGGACAATCATTTCACGTAAAGTTTTCTTGTTATTTCAAAGGACAGTGATGATGAAAGCGAAGAAATCTCCCAGATGTCGGCTCCGAGAATGTTTATTGTATTCAAACGTGAGTAATATAATGTTTATTGCCTATTGTAGGCTTTCATTCCAGAAATGTATACAATTTTGATGAAAACATGGAGATTTTATGCATTTTATTGGTTGGTATGTTGTGCAGATATGTAACTGTATTTTTCTTGCTTTTTTAACTTTTCATTAGATGATAACATCCTGGCTGTTGTATTTGTTTATATGCATTATCCAGATAAAGGCGTTACCTGAAACATCCAAGTGTGATAAAAACACTTTTTGATGAAACAGCTGCAATTAAATGTGTAAAATTAGCATTTAGATTTATATAAATGTCTTCATTATAGCCCCGAAATGAAGTTTAGGGGGGTATATAGGAGTCACCCGGTGGTCGGTCGGTCGGTCGGTTGGGCGGTCTGTTGCATTTTCCTTGTCCGGAGCACAACTTGAAAACTACTTGTTGGAATTCAATACAACTTCATACAATGGTCAAGCACATTGAGAGGAAGTGCAGTGCACAAGAACCATAACTCCATCTTGACTCGTTACAGAGTTATTGCCCTTTGTTACTTTTCCTTGTCCGGAGCATAACTTGAAAACTACTGGCTTGAATTCAAAACAATTTCATACAATGATCAAGCACAATCAGAGAAAGTGCAGTGTACAAGAACCATAACTCTATCTTGAGTAATTACACAGTTATTGCCCTTTGTTACTTTTCCTTGTCCAGAGCATAACTTGAAAACTGCCAGTTGGAATTCAATACAACGTCATACAATGGTCAAGCACATTGAAAGGAAGTGCAGTGCACAGGAACCGTAACTCATCTTGACTAATTACCGAGTTATTGCCATTTGTTACTTTTCCTTGTCCGGAGCATTATTCAAGAACTACTGGTTGGAATTCAATACAACTTCATACAATGGTCAAGCACATTGAGAGGGAGTGCAGTGCACAAGAACCATAACTCCATCTTGACTGATTACAGAGTTATTGCCCTTTGTTACTTTTCCTTGTCCGGAGCATAACTTGAAAACTACTGGTTTGAATTCAAAACAATTTCATACAATGATCAAGCACAATCAGAGAAAGTGCAGTGTACAAGAACCATAACTCTATCTTGAGTAATTACTGAGTTATTGCCCTTTGTTACTTTTCCTTGTCCGGAGCATAACTTGAAAACTACTGGTTGGAATTCAATACAGCCTCATACAATATTCAAGCACATTGAGAGGAAGTGCAGTGCATAGGAACCATAACTCCATCTTGACTCATTACAGAGTTATTGCCCTTTGTTACTTTTCCTTGTCCAGAGCATAATTCGAAAACTGCCAGTTGGAATTCAATACAACGTCATACAATGGTCAAGCACAATGAAAGGAAGTGCAGTGCACAGGAACCATAACTCATCTTGACTAATTACCGAGTTATTGCCATTTGTTACTTTTCCTTGTCCGGAGCATTATTCAAGAACTACTGGTTGGAATTCAATACAACTTCATACAATGTTCAAGCACAATGAGAGGAAGTGCAGTGTACAAGAACATTAACTCCATCTTGACTCATTTCAGAGTTATTGCCCTTTGTTACTTTTACTTGTCAGGAGCATAATTCGAAAACTATTGACTGGAATTCACTACAACTTCATACAATGGTCAAGCACATTAAGAGGAAGTCTAGTGTACAAGCACCATAACTCTATCTTGACAAAAACAGAGTTATTGCCAAGAACAATATCTCTTTTTAGTTTGTTTGCAAGGTATTCTGTTACTACAAACTTCCTCAGTTTATAAAGCAGTCTTTTGGGGGTATTAATCACATTTAGTGATAGCTCTAGTTATACCCCCAAAACGAAGTCGGTCGGTTGGGCGGTCTGTTGCATTTTCCTTGTCCGGAGCATAACTTGAAAACTACTAGTTGGAATTCAATACAACTTCATACAATGGTCAAGCACATTGAGAGGAAGTGCAGTGCACAAGAACTATAACTCTATCTTGACTCATTTCAGAGTTATTGCCCTTTGTTACTTTTCCTTGTCCGGAGCATAACTTGAAAACTACTGGTTGGAATTCAATACAACTTCATACAATGGTCAAGCACATAGAGAGGAAGTGCAGTGCACAAGAACCATAACTCCATCTTGACTATTTACAGAGTTATTGCCCTTTGTTACTTTTCCTTGTCCGGAGCATAACTTGAAAACTACTTGTTGGAATTCAATACAATTTCATACAATGACCAAGCACAATCAGAGAAAGTGCAGTGTACAAGAACCATAACTCTATCTTGAGTATTTACTGAGTTATTGCCCTTTGTTACTTTTCCTTGTCCGGAGCATAACTTGAAAACTACTGGTTGGAATTCAATACAACCTCATACAATGGTCAAGTACATTGAGAGGAAGTGCAGTTCACAGGAATCATAACTCTATCTTGACTCATTACAGAGTTATTGCCCTTTGTTACTTTTCCTTGTCCAGAGCATTATTCTAAAACTAAAGGTTGGAATTCAATACAACTTCATACAATGGTCAAGCACAATGAGAGGAAGTGCAGTGCACAGGAACCATAACTCCATCTTGACTAATTACCGAGTTATTGCCCTTTGTTACTTTTCCTTGTCTGGAGCATTTTTCGAAAACTACTGGTTGGAATTCAATACAACTTCACACAATGGTCAAGCACAATGAGAGGAAGTGCAGTGCAAAAGAACAATAACTCTATCTTGACTCATTTCAGAGTTATTGCCCTTTGTTACTTTTACTTATCCGGAAAATCATTCGAAAACTATTGGTTGGAATTCAATACAACTTCATACAATGGTCAAGCACATTAAGAGGAAGTGCAGTGTACAAGAACCATAACTCTATCTTGACAAATTACAGAGTTATTGCCAAGAACAATATCTCTTTTTAGTTTGTTTGCAAGGTATTCTGTTACTACGAACTTCCTCAGTTTATAAAGCAGTCTTTTGGGGGTATTAATCACATTTAGTGATAGCTCTAGTTTCTTTTAACACAAGGCAATGCAGCGCCTGATTGGTATAAATGTTTTATGGTTCAGGCTTCTTTGAATATTCATGAAATAGGGAAGTGGGGAGGGGCTACCCTTCATTTCATTCACTACACTTACTTGTCACATTTAGTCATATAGTGATACAGAAAGACATGGAAATTGTTACAACAGTGTGAACTAGTAGAATCAATTATTTGCTAATTCATGGTCTAGTGAATTGATTCATAGATAAAAAATCTCGAACTACTTGTGGCGCAATTTCAAAGTGATTTACAGTACTGTTAAAACTCAAATGCAATTTTATGAGCATGTTGATCTTGGTTTATGATGTTGATGTAGCATATGTTATTGATAATTGACATAGAAAGGGAAGGTTATTTTTCCTAGTTTCTAGAGGTTAACCTTGCCTCATTGTTTTGTCAACAGAGGCATATAAGTACCAGCTGCGCACTTACATCTACCAGGCACGTGACATCTTAGCCATGGATGATTCTGGAATGTCCGATCCATTTGCACGTGTGTCATTCCTCACTCAAAGCATGCGCACGGAGAACATCAAAAAGAGCTTGTGCCCAACTTGGGACCAGACCCTGATCTTTGAGGAAGTGGAGATCCACGGTGATCCGAGGACGATTGAAGCCCAGCCGCCAGACATCTACATTGAATTGTTTGATCATGACACTTTTGTAAGTTAGGAAGGCTTTCTTACTGTGTATTTTCTCAGTATAGAAAAAATAGAAAGGCATACTGGATAACCTAACAAAGTCCGAGTAAAGTGAAGTCAACCTCTGTTGTCAGGTGGTTACAGTTGATTCACTGTAACCTCTCATAGATTAAGGGTAATGGGTTCGAGCATGTCACTTTATGTGAAAAAGTACTGTTTCTTCCCAGGAATGATGGTTAGGTAAACTGACAGCCTGTAATACGGTTGGAACGGGTGTTGAACTCCCAACAACAAGTAAAGTGATATCCTTTTAAAATGTTAGTGATGCCTAAGATTAGGCTCTATCTAAACAGTGCTGATAGTAATATTAAATCTCCAACCTGTCAGATAGTTCTACTGTAAATTAATAGTGCACAAGTATATCCAAGTTGGCATTCATTTGCAAGATGGTCTCTATTCATAGTGGGGTCGTTAACACAAGTTCGGCAGTATAAACTAACATGATTAATATATGGTATACACTATATTGAAGAATTTGACTGCATTTCTTTTCAGGGTGAGCCAGAATTCCTGGGCAGAGCTAAGGCACACCCAATGGTGAAACTGGACCCAGGGGATGCACGATCTCCCGTGCTGCAGTGGTACGAGATCAGTCGAGGGAAGGATTCAGGGGGACAACTTCTTGCTGCGTTTGAGCTTTTCCTGGTGTGTACTTGTGAATACAGTTTTTATCTGCGCCAGATGTGCTCGAAGCTTTTGTTATAGTTCATTTCTTGAGTTAAAAAACTTCTAAAAGAGTAATCCTGAGTTTCCTTTCCTTTCCTTTGCAGAATGTGCTTTAAGCTTTGAAAAAGAGTGGTTAAGTTTGGATAGGTTTAAATGAATTACGCAGTATCAGTTTAAATTATTTTGAATATTTGATTTGCAATTCATTGTGCTTACTTTCGTTCAGTTAACAGCATTTTACAACATGTATCTTCTATTTACATTCTATTATCCATTAATTTAAAGGGTGACATAAGGGAGTTACATAATCACAGAAAACCTGTTTTCAATGAATTGGATGACAACAATATATGGAAAATCATTGATGAATGTTTAGCCTTGACCCTGCTAAATTCCTTAAATGAACTTTTCAATTTTTTAATTTGGACAATAGCATGAATATTTAAAACTAAAAATTTAAAGAGCAAATAGCAAACAGTGCAGACTATGCTGGAGTCTGCATGGATGTAGACTCTGAATCTCAGATCATAGTCTACACTGATTGGATGGGCAGAATTACTTGCAGCAAGCCGGGTAAAAGTTTAAGTTCACACTTTCAGTACATAAAAAACTTGAATCCCATGAGTTCAAAAAACAATTGGCATTAGTTAGAGAAATGTCTGAGACATTTATTTCACTGTAGGCAGGTTTTCCTCATACTAAATGTTGTTTATTTCACCTTTTTTAACACTGCATTCCATTTTGTTTCCATAAACTAGACAAAGGTATGTCAAGGCTTGGAAAGTTGGCATGTGAAAATATTAAAACAGATTCATGGTGGAAATACCGGCTATAAACAATACTTTTTAGCATCATTGCTGTTGAAATTTCTATCGCCATGGTTACCCCCACAGAATCTGTTTTGTATTTGTATATACTGCATGGAGGAATTTTAAAGTTTTATATTTACACCAGCTGGCTGCTTACTCAATATGATAGTAATAGTAAGGCTATAATAAATCAAATACTTGATTTTCATTCTAAGCTCAACCCTGTTCTCAATAGGAAATCTTAAAACACCTTGCCTAAGGACACAACAACCATGGCTGCGCCGCTGTGGCCGTACTAGCTAAAATAGAACAAACTATTTGAACAAGTTTCTGATGAATTTTATTTTGGCTCTGCTATCAGACAAACAAAAATGTCATTCCAGTCTATCTGAATGAAAATTATTTTTTTTCATTAATTTTGGCCTCTGTATAGGAGAGATCGTGTTTGCAAACAAAACCCTATATTACGCAATATTTTCTTCTGATAAGAGACCAATGCGGTGGGCAGCAGCCGGAAGTCTGTGTTTTTGTATTGTTAGGGGTGTTTTTTAACGGCCGTAACTTTTTAAAAACTAATGATATTTTAAAATGTTTTATATCACTGGAAAGCTAATAAAACATACACTTTATTCATTATTTTCAATTTTTGTTAAGATTCAAAATGAAAAAGGAACAAGCTCTTAACTTACACTGTTTTCGAAAATGGTTACAGCAACAACAAGCTGTTTTGAAAAATCGCGTGTCATTGAAAACAGTATTTTTTTCAAAAGAGATATTTTGATGTGAAAATATGAGTAACAAGAGCATTTCTTAACTTTTTGAATTTTAAAAATCCTTCACATAGCAAAAAAGTTATGAAAATTCAAAAATTCCTTTCCGATACATAAACATTGTAAACACCACTGTTATTGCCCACCAGCGATCTTATCAAAATTGCCGTGTGACGTCACGGCGATCTCTCCTATAACAATAATTTAGTGGGGCGGCACTGGTAGCACATTTGCTCAGGATCTGAGAGTCCAGAGTTTGATCCCCTTTTGATCCCATTTATCATTTGGATTTTAACACGATTCTGTCTTGAAAAATACCGTGAACTACGTTCCACACATAGAAAGATTTCATTGAAACTAAATACAACCATAGAATGCAGTTGGATGTGTGCTTCATTTACTACATGAGTTGCCCATTTAAAAATGACATTACTGTAGGTGTGAATTAACAGTTAATAATGCATGACCTACATCCTTCTTTCCATGCATAAGGAAATAGCACAAGTCTGGTTAAAATAAAAATTGTTGAAAATCCCCATGTTAAAAACCTGTGGCAATAGCCGTAGAAAAATTGCTTTTGGTGACAGGGTCTCTAAAATAGTCTAAGCTTGATTAAACTTAATTCTTACAAAATATATCAGTAGAGACTAGCTTTCTTTTAATTGTATAAGAAGTTGGTTTCGGTTACCTTGCTTTAACTATTTAGGACTAAAAACTCTGTATATAATAAACACTTTGGGACATTTAAATTTGTTCCCAATATCTAGAGTATGTTTTATCCCTATAAATAAAGATGGAAAGAAATTCGGCCCAGAATGTTCTTTCTTTATATCTGGAATTTCGCTATATCTGGAGTTGTTATATACGGAGTTGACTGTACTAGTAAATTTTGGATATGTATGGCATAACAACTAACTTTTGTAAGCTACTACTTTAGCTGTCTTATTAGGAACATTTTAGTTAACCCTTCCCATATTAAAGGTGTAGGTGGTCTTTTCTTAGGGATGTGTGTCACATATAAAAGTTGAAATTCAATGTTTGAGTATTGGTGGATGTCGGGTCGTACCGATTATACCTCAAACGGGGTTGGTGGACCTAATAAGCACTATTACAAATATTGGTGGATGTCACATTAGAAGAAATTTGTTGTGGCTCATTATATGACATCCATAAAGACTTGACCTTTATAGCATATACTGGTACTGACATAATGCTGAATTTTACCTTGAAATCGCAGTAGTCATGTATAATAGTTATGTATGCTTTACTAGTTACTTTGGGTTTGATGGCAGACATTTTGGACTTTTTTAAAAACAAATCGCCCCAGTCTCTTTTTATACCCCCAAAACGAAGTTTAGGGGGGTATATAGGAGTCACCCGGTGGTTGGTCAGTCGGTCGGTCGGTCGGTCAGGCGGTCGGGCGGTCTGTTGCATTTTCCTTGTCCGGAGCATAACTTGAAAACTACTAGTTGGAATTCAATACAACTTCATACAATGGTCAAGCACATTGAGAGGAAGTGCAGTGCACAAGAACCATAACTCCATCTTGACTAATTACAGAGTTATTGCCCTTTGTTACTTTTCCTTGTCCGGAGCATAACTTAAAAACTACTGGTTGGAATTCAATACAACCTCATACAATGGTCAAGCACATTCAGAGGAAGTGCAGTGCACAAGAACCATAACTCCATCTTGACTTATTACAGAGTTATTGCCCTTTGTTACTTTTCCTTGTCCGGAGCATAACTTGAAAAGTACTAGTTGGAATTCAATACAATTTCATACAATGATCAAGCACAATCAGAGGAAGTGCAGTGTACAAGAACCATAACTCTATCTTGAGTATTTACTGAGTTATTGCCCTTTGTTACTTTTCCTTGTCCGGAGCATAACTTGAAAAGTACTATTTGGAATTTAATACAATTTCATACAATGATCAAGCACAATCAGAGAAAGTGCAGTGTACAAGAACCATGACTCTATCTTGACTTATTACAGAGTTATTGCCCTTTGTTACTTTTCCTTGTCCAGAGCATAATTCGTAAACTACTAGTTGGAATTCAATACAACTTCATACAATGGTCTAGCACAATGAGAGGAAGTGCAGTGCAAAAGAACAGTAACTCTATCTTTACTCATTACAGAGTTATTGCCCTTTGTTACTTTTCCTTGTCCAGAGCATAATTCGTAAACTACTAGTTGGAATTCAATACAACTTCATACAATGGTCTAGCACAATGAGAGGAAGTGCAGTGCACAAGAACCATAACTCCATCTTGACTAATTACAGAGTTATTGCCCTTTGTTCCTTTTCCTTGTCCGGAGCATTATTCGAAAACTACTAGTTGGAATTCAATACAACTTCATACAATAGTCAAGCACAATAAGAGGAAGTGCAGTGCAAAAGAACAGTAACTCTATCTTTACTCATTACAGAGTTACTGCCCTTTGTTACTTTTACTTGTCCGGAGCATAATTCGAAAACTACTAGTTGGAATTTAATACAACTTCATACAATGGTCAAGTACATTGAGAGAAAGTGCAGTGTACAAGAACCATGACTTTATCTTGACAAATTACAGAGTTATTGCCAAGAACAATATCTCTCTTTAGTTTGTTTGCAAGGTATTCTGTTACTACGAACTTCCTCAGTTTATAAAGCAGTCTTTTGGGGGTATTAATCACATTTAGTGATAGCTCTAGTTAGAGAATGTTTTACCTATTAATCATAGTTTTACAAAATAACCAATGCTAGTTGATAATGATAATATAACAATTAGTTGTTTTAAAGAATGAAATATTTAGTGAAGTGCGTACAATGTATTATACTTTTAACAATCGGCTGTTCTTTACTAAATACATCTAGTAGACTAAAAATAAATATATATTTCTGATGTTAGAAACATTAATTTATTTACCTCTATCTTTACCTTTATTTACCTTTAGAAATAATACGCATATACAAGTATTGTGTAACATTTACATAATTATTATTTGAGAATTTGTGAGGTACTATTTTAAAGTACCGTACTGTAAAATGGGTTATTTTCAATTGACGAAAATTTCGCTATTTGTGAGCAGACAAACTTATTCACAAATTTTTAATTTGTGAAAGGATAATTAATAGTTAATCTTGAGCTAATAGTTAAGAAAGAATAATCGAATAGTTAATCTATGTGAAATGAATGTTTCACAAGGTTTTTAAATTAGCGAAGTGGGAAGTTTGCGAAAATAAGAAAAATTATACAATCAGGAAAATTACCTAATTAACAGTACATGTTTAACAAAGAGCTGCCTAATGGATTCTTTAATGGATGAATTTCTCTTGTATGAAGAAGAAATTATGCAGCATTTGTCCCTGCCTCTTGCATGTCCAATACCTAATATCCACTGTTAACAGTTATGGTCATAGCAAGTGACAACATTGTATTGTTATGCAGATATATTTATTTCAGATAAAAAATATTTGCCCTATCAATTTCAGAATTTAAGCATTACTTACCATTATACCTTACCCAAAAATGTTTCCATTGGTAAAAAGTACTGTATTTTTATACTTAATGTACGTCCCATCATTTTGAAAGTGTTACATCTTCAAGCATTTGTGTAGTTTTGATTATTTTATATATGGACAAAACTTCATCTAGAATGGTATACTACGTCATAATAAATGTACATTGTATATCTGGCCATTTGACGCGTTTCAACCAATCAGTACATCGGTAAGAGATTTGCTTATTATTTGCACTTCAGCGGTGCTATATTTTACTTAAGTGCATAATTTATAGAGCAAATCATTTCCTTCCCTTCTTGACTCATTATTTCATGTTTTTACTTACAGATGAATGGAAAGGACCTACCTTTTATGCCACCAAAGCGAGGCGATCTGTTTGCCGTACCTAACGGTATCCGGCCTGTCATGCAGAGAACTGGAATAGAGGTAAGCGTGTTCTTGTTATCAGACAACTGTCATAGTAAAGTTCCTGTATTGAGGCCACCCTGCAGACCAGTAAAAAGTGGTATTATTAATGCATCGGTCTTATTAGCGAGACATTTTTACCATGAAATTTGGCATTTTGGTTCTGAATAGAAGTTGTTTTACGCCTCCGGAAGGGTGGCATATTAAAATCGCACCGTCCGTCTGTCCATCTCCATTTACACATTCTTGTCTAGACTGTAACTTTGTCATGCATTGAAGGATTTTAAAATAACTTGGCATAAATATCTAGCACATCAAGAGGACGTGTCGTGTGCAAGACCCATGTCCCTACCTCAAAGGTCAAAGTCACACGTAGTGTTTAAAAGGAATGGAATACTGTATGCATGGTAACTCTGTCATGCATGGAAGGATTTTGAAATTACGTACAACAGTTATTGAGATTATGGAGAGGACATGGACTGTGAGGCACCTCTTTCGGAGGCATTCGTCACTTATGAGGGACAGCTCTTGTTATGGATTATAATAACTGCATAATACAATTTTCTCTTTCAGTTGCTATGTTGGGGTGTTAGAAATATGAAGAAATACCAGTTGTCCTCTGTGACATCCCCGAGCATAGAATTTGAGGTGTCTGGAAACATGATTCAGTCAGATATGATCAAGAACACCAAGAGAAACCCCAACTTCTCAAGTCCACATCTCTTCTTTGATGTGGTAAGTAAGTCCGAAATAGAATTATGAAAGTTTTTTTTTATGAAAATAAAGACTTCTTTTTTGTCTAAAGTAAGGTCTTGTGTGGCATGTGCCAGAACCTGTCAGTTGTTAACCTTGTTTAGCTAGAGCACTAAGTCTTGTAGGGTTTAGAATAGCAATAGAAAATGTTAGCAGACGGCTTTCAACAAAATTGTGTTCAGTAACAAGTCTTTGGTCAAAAGAAACTGTACAATAGTGTTAACAAACTCTTGGTTGATAGTAACTGTGTACAATATTCTAAACAAACCTTAGTCAAAATTAATCGTGCACAATGGTGTTAAGTAAATTCTAGGTCAGTAGTACAATTGTCTTCATGAATTGTACTAAAATATACAATAGTCAATAAAACTGCCAAGGATGTCAAAGTTTAAGATTGAAATGTTACTGATTCTTGTAAGGGGAAGACTTGTCAGTGTTATTATATATGTAGAAATTCTCATGCAATATATGTTTGTAAGGGGTCAGAAAGTACTGTTTTGACCCCTTTTTGTCCATTTTCATGCTGCTAAAAGGTCATGTACTGATATTGTAGATGCTTCCAAAAGAAGAACTGTACATGCCTCCTGTCAACATCAGGGTAAGGGACCACAGGCAGTTTGGGCGCAAGCCTACAGTTGGCCTCCATGTTCTCAAGTCCTTGGAAAAATTCAGGATGGATCCTGTTCTGGCGGGTGATCTTGATGATGCAGATGGACAAGGTATTAACCCATACCCACCTAAATAATGAAGTGTTCTTTTATTTCATAAATCGGCTCAGTTGAATGGTATCAGAATTGTTTGGATAATCTTGGGAGGTTAATTTTGTTGTTAATTAAGGTCATTACAGACTAGGGTAAAAAATTAACTGTTTTTGTAATTTTGATAATTGCTTTGTATAGTCTTTCATATTTTACTGGTTGCAGGCTTGTTTTATGGCAATGACTTGAGCCCTACAATGGTAGTGAACCATTTTCTTATGCACTCTGTGTTAAATGATTTTATGAAAAATATTAAGAACTTTGCTACAGTTTCCAATGTGTATTCACTGCAAGGGGTTAAATCAAAAATGTATCATGTGCATATATGAATAAAGAAGGCTCGTATGCTTTAAACCCCTCAAACTAAGGCCAACATTTTCCTTTTCATAGAATTTCTTCAAACTTGGCATGTTGAGTGAGAATCAAGTTGGAAACAGAAATCTGTAATTATAATCCCAGGTCACTGGACTTGATTTTGAATGATCTGCCACTGAACACAGCATTTTGTTATATTTTCTCTGAATTTCAAGGGCAGACCATTCAAAATCAAGGCTGGTGACCTATGATTTTTGTGTTTCAAACTTGATTGTCAGTCAACATGCCAAGTTTGAAGAAATTCTGTGAAAAGGAAAATTTTGGCCCTTATAACATGGAGGAAACTGTAACAAACATAGGAAATCTATTCACTACAGGTTAGAGGAATAAGGTTTATTACTAAAAGTAGGAATCAGTATTTCGAAAACTTAAATGAAACATATATTCAAACAGGGGCGATCGTTGGTAATGGTCCAGGTGGTGAACATGTGGTAGACATGCCAGTTGAAGGGGAACAAAGTAAGGTAAGGTCAAAGGTCAATTTTGGAATTAATAATATTCCAGCTTCCACGTAACAAGCAGAAACATCTGTATTTTGAATTTAGAAACAGTCAAAATCTCGGAGACAGAATTTTGAAAGATCTTGATAATGAAATTGATAGACTGGAAGGACGAGTAGATGTAGAGTTTGTGATTCTTTTATACGTTGAACGTAGCTGCGTTTATACAATCAATCCAGTCTTAAGAAGGAAACTAAGGGATGCATCAAAAGTGGGTACTGGAGGCAGGTGACTGCTTGAATCAGGAGACCACTTAACACAGGTTCTACTGTTGTTGTAATATACAAATTTTAATCTTCTCAAGGTTTGGTTGGAAATGGTCAGAAAATTAAGGTTACAGAAGATGGATGTTTATGCAAAGATTTGACTGTTACTGATTTAGAAATAAGATGTTTTTGCTACTATTAAGTTAAAGATGTGTATAGTTTTAACCACTAATAGAATGCACTAATACTGTCTGTAACTATGGTAACACAAGGATTGCGCATTGTTAAAAATAGTCTTGATTGGTTGGGTGTCTGTTGAAGTAGTTTGGCACATAAGTTGTTCTGTTATTACAGAGAAAAGAAAGAAATGTTCTGTTATTACAGAGAATGAGTTGTTCTGTTACTACAGGAAAAAGAAAAAGTTGTTCTGTTATTACAAAATAAGGTATTCAGTCATTAGAGAAAAAGGAAACCATTGTTCTGTTACTACAAAAGTTTGTTGTGTTGTTACAGGAAAACAAATTATGTTACTGCAGGAAAAATGAAATAAGTTATTCCTTTATTACAAAAACAAGGTATTCAGTCATTACAGTAGAAGGAAAACATTGTTCTGTTACTGCAAAAAAGGTGTAATTACAGGGAAGAAAAGTTGTTCTGTAACTGCAGGAAAAAGGAAAAAGTTGTTCTGTTATTACAGAGTAAAAAGTTGTTCTGATATTACAGAAAAAAAACTGTTCTGTCATTGCAAAAGATATTGTTATGTTATTATAGAAAAAGAAAAATAGAAAATCTCCACGTAGATTGTTAGCCAGAGAGTCTGTTGTTATATCAGTGGCTACATTGTTGCCCTCGAAGAAGGTGAACTTTTTAAAAAAAAAAGAGAATGCCTTACAAATGTCATGTTTTGATAATTTCTGTCAATGTATTTTCTTCCATAGTTTTGAAGGTTGTGAATGTAGTTTTTTTTCTTTTATGATAAATAGAATGCTGTTTTAGTGGTTTCTATTGTAGTGTGAAAGGTTGGATTTGTATCTCAGTTTTGAATAACAGACGGGCCTGTTTTGAGCTTTGCACAATGTAATTCTGTTAAAGGATCTGTAAATGTGTGAACTGCTTTACCTAGCAACACAGCGCCTGTTATTTCTAAAAATAGCTTTGATGAACAATACAGGGAAAGTTTTTGACAATTTAAGATTTTTTAGAGCGAGAACACATTAAAAAAAGTCTGATAAGTTTAACTGCCAAATTTTACCAGTTGTATAGCATTGCATGTCTATTAATGGTCAGTGCATGTATATTTCTAGATTTTTGGAGATGTGACCTATTGTTACCCCCAACATGAACTCCCTAGTCTGAAACCATTGACAAAGCCATCCCGAGAGGTTCGTCAGTGCTCAAACTTGGCGTGCAGTAACGCTCACTGCTGCTCAGTACTAACCTTTAACCTTTACTCTGCTTGGGACATACAAGTCTGCCTTTGTGAATAGTGCAGGTCATGATCAGTTTGTACTTCTGATCATGATCTACAATGTCTCTGTATACAGAAAGTAAATTCCCAGTGGACACCCCTTTGGACAATTACACGTGTAATGGTACAGTCCCAAATTGAAAGATGGACAAGTCCATTTTAGAAATTTAGCGGGGTAAAGGTTAACTATATAATTATATCATAGTTGAGCCTAACAAATTTTAGAAAATTCCAAGTTGTCTTCTTTTAGACTATTAACACCCACTGTATTATAAACTATACACATAATGTTAGATAAAGTCTTTTATAATGAATAGGTTTGCTTGTTTACAAACAACTTAATCTTTTAATACTTTTATACTAACTTATTTCCCCTAACTTTTGTAAAGACTATTTTAACAGATATACTTTCATGCTTCATAATTATGCCATATTTTGAAATTCTGTCTTGACATAGTTATAAAGTTTGTCCTAACTTTAAAAGATTCCATTTAAATTTGTTCTTACTTCGGGTTTCTATATATAGTTTTTCCTCTTGACTCAGGTTTCTATAAATAATCTTTCCTCTCTTGCCTAAGGTTTCTATAAAATGAATATTCTTTCCTCTTGTCTATGGTTCTATAAATAGTCTTTCCTCTTGTCTATGGTTCTATAAATAGTCTTTCCTCTCACCTCAGGTTCTATAAATAGTCTTTTCTTTTACCTCAGATATCTAAAAATAGTCTTTCAAAAAGTATATCTATTTCTTTCTCTATGGAACAGTTCTTTAAGTAATTTAACCCTTATCCTGCCTAATTTCTTGCAAAATTTGTAAAATAGACTGGTCCATCTTTCAGTTTCGACCGTGTCATTTATCGATCTAGGGGTGCTCACTATATACTTACAGTTAGTGTAGATTATGATCAATTTGATCATGATTTTTTCTGGTCACGAAGACAGAAACCCCTGTTGCCAACAGAGTAAAGGTTAAACATGCTGAAATTAAGTCAAATTTCTGACAGAAACTGTTGATTAATGCTTGAAATATATTACATTGCCTGCTTCTTCGGCTTACAGCTTAATACCTCTAAAACATACCCTTTACAAGGACAATTAGTGATAACTTTTATAATAATGTGGCAGTTCTGACATTTCTTTCAAGCAAAGGCCAGTAAAATGTCCCTTTTTCTGCAGATGATGCTGTATTTTATTTGGTTCAATTTTGGATATATACCGTACATTCTCTCAGTAAAAGATGCTAAATCTGGATGGTAATTCTAAGTGCTAAATCTGGATTCAAAATCTACCTAGTTATCACTAATGTAACTAATAATCAACCTGATTATCACTAATTGTAACAATATGGGTTTCAGACTAGACAGAGAGTTTTGTTTGTCATTTTAAAAATTATATTCATGCTTACCGTATACTCCCTTTTAAATGCCCCAGGGGGCGTTACTTTTAGACCTATGGGGCGATTGTTCCAGACCAAAAATTCAAAGAAAAAAATCAAAAGTTTTGACCCAGGGGAGGATTATACCAGACCCAAAATGCAAACTTAGAGTTATTCAATGAAAGCAAGTGTTGTGTTTTTATTGTTCACTTGATTAATCAATTATGATATGGATTACTGTGTTCATATGCCTTTCTTCAGACCTGATAAGTGACTTTTTTCTTTGAAAATGGGGATGGGTGGAGGGGGAACATGAATTTTGAGGGCGTTTATTACTGGGGTATACGCTACATTTTTTATAGATTGATTTCATATTTTTGACAGACAAAATGGATAATGTACATATGAATGGGGTTGGTTATACATAATATTGGACCTTGTTGAGCGAAAATGTACCTTGGACATTTGTTACATTATTCGACAATAATTGATGAAAAAACCCATAAAATTTCATGTATTTTTGTCACCCTCTTTTAAATGCAAAACCAATGATAAAAACTAATAGCTACTATATTTTACTCAGCAGAAACAAACTATTTGTTTCAAATCTTCCAAGACCATTACTATGGCAACATCGATTTGAAATTATTCTTTTTATTAATCTTGGCTATACCCTATGAAAAAAGCAGATCGTGGAAAGAGGACATGAAATAGTTCACCAAATATGATATATATTGAAAGAGTATATAATGTTGCAACCAAAAATAAATGATGCTGCTAGGAAAGCGAATAACCGGAATAGTTTACTGCCCATGTAAATTGTAGTGAGTTTATGACGTCAAATTGTGGTAATGTCAAAGACACGTCATTTTTAGACTGAACAATGATGCCTTAGGTATCCGTTTTCATGCTGTTGTTTTTGTTCTTGATATAAGTTATGACGTAGGGATTACTGAAATTTTCCATTATTGATATTGAAATATTGTTTGTTCAAATATGCAAGAAAGCTAGTTTCCAAGTATTTTGTCCGAAGGCCCATTTTCCCGTGTCGCTGGTCATATATGCTTGTCTTTATTTGCAGCTATAGATAACATATAATTATACATAACTGACACATGCTTGTAGTCTCGTACTGGAGTTGACTTTAGAAATATGTAATCTCTTTCAGTATGCAATTTATTTATCTTTTTATGCCGTTTTTTCATACCCCCTGTTTTTGTTCCCCCCCCGCCCCCCCCCTTTTGAAGGATTGGAAACTTTTTTACTGGTGTTAGTTATTGTATCTGTACATTTGTAGATCAAATGTTTTCAAAACAGTTCAGCTTAGGATTTTAAAAAATGCATGGGTTCAAAGCCAACTAAATATTTAACGAGTCATAATTTTTCCCTTTGTGATGTTATCTTCACATTTTCATTGTTATGTTTCAAACTTTTACTGGTTTTCATTTTATTTGTGTCCCGGCTTTTTATAGCCTAGTAGAGTGATTAGAATTCTTTTATTTGATATAAACGAAAACCTATAGTAAGTACAGTTTACTCGTCTACAATAAACACCATTTTTATTTGTTCCTTATATCTGCAGTATGCTATTATAAATAATAATCCATTTATAATTTTCAAATTAAATAAAGGAGGAATAAAATGGGGCCCAGAGAGGTTGACCCCAAAAACTGTTGTGACTTGTATGAAAAAAAGGACATACTGCAGTTTTGAGGTCAACCCTCAAAATTAATGTGTTCCTTATTATCTGTAATTTCACTATATCCGGAGTTGATATATCCAGAGTTTACTGTATGTGTATATGTTTATTTATTTGCAGGAGGAGGTTGATTACGTAGACATTGACTGGTGGTCCAAATATTATGCTTCCATCGGCGAGAATGAAAAATGTCAGAAGTACCTAAACAAAGGACTGGATAAGATAGTTGTAAGAAAAAGTTTCGTATCTTGGTTACAGTGCCGTCTGACTGACTATATCTGTTTACCCTCGGTCGTATGACTGAGCTTAACAGTGCAGTTAAGCATCATGGTGTGTATTTTGCACTGTAATGAAAAATCATGTCTTGTAGTACATTACAGTGCATTTAAGCTTGACATCTCGTAAGTTACAGTTAAGTTAAAGATCATGTTGTCATTTGTTTAATGTGATTATTACTGCAACCTCCTGTTTCACTAAAATCTTAGGAACTTGAAGTTAGATAACCAGCAATAACAGTAACTGTGTTTCAGCCTTGGCTCCCGAACTTCCCAGTTATCAAAAGAAATTGTTTTTCTTGTGGTACTTCAGTCTTTTGGTCTTGTTTCAATGTCTGCAGGACATATAGTGTTTTGCTAAGTTTTATGTTTCATAATAGTACCCTATGTTATTAACATATTCAATATATCCTTTAATAGGAATAAAACACTACATAGGGAAATAGAAAATTCACTGAGCAGACAAACTTGTGTTGAAAGGAGAATTTTCTAATTTTAAATCTATGTGAAATGAACCTTTTGCAAGATTTTGTAATTAGCAAACTGAAAAGTTTGCAAAAATAGTGAAAATTTAATCATTGTAAATATTAACCAATTTACAGAAAATTTTGACATTGCTTATAAATGAACTCATTTTTCAGGTGCATGATTGTGAGCTTGAAAAGGCAGAAGGCTTCGGAGAGTTTATAGATTTCTGTGAAACGTTTGACCTGGAGAGAGGCAAGGATGACGATGATGAGGAGTCCAATATCATCGGACAGTTCAAGGTTAGTCCGAGCATTGTTTATTGGTTTGATATTGTATTCTCTAGCTCACCTTGACCCGGTTGTTTATGAAACTTTAATTGGCAGTTAAGTCAACCGTCGATTAACTTTTGATTGTAAAAAGGGATACTTGGGGGCAACATTAGTGAAATGTTTTGATTTTGCTCCGGAGAGATTTTAGTTCTCGTTCTCTTGAATGCAACAAATTGTTTCACTAAGTCTTTCAAAGTGTGAAAAAATAACCCTTAAAGTTAACCGACAGTTAACTTAATTGTCAATTAGACTAGACAGAGAGTTTTGTTTCGAGTTTCGAACAACTCGGTCCAGAGCAGAAAGTACTTGAAGTGAGGTGATATGAAATATTAAAGCGAAATCATCTTTTTGTCAGAAACTGCTTTTACAATTTCAAAATGATGACACACTGTATCTTGCACTATCCTACGAAACCTAAAATAACTAACCTCTTCTGGGGGCGTTGGTCATATGGAAAATCGGTACCAACGATAAAGCCCTAATATACCATACAATGATGTCACACAAAATAATGTAAGAGGTCAATTTTGTTATAAATGGCTACTGAATACAAGTTTACCAAGAAATATTTACACTGTTTTCAGGGACTGTTCAAAGTATACCCTCTGCCATCTGACCCAAGTGAAGAACTTCCAGTGAAAGTTCTTGGCAATGTGCCATCTAGTGAGCCAGAGGAGTGTGTAGTTAGAGTATATTGTATAAGAGCCATAGATCTACAACCAAATGATCCCACTGGACTGGTAAGTGCATTTATTGTCTTGCAAATTCAAAGTGATTTACAGTAATAAATGACAACTGTATACTGGTATTTAAGGAGAATTCTCTAGTTATAAATCTCGTTAAAATGAATCTTTTGTAAAAATTTTGAATTAGCAAAGTAAGGCACACATCGTGTTTGTGGAAGAATTTTAATCATCGCATAACTTATATAACCCAGTTTGAAAGTATTTGAAAATCATGTATTATATTAAATTTTATTCATATCGCAGGCTGATCCCTACATAGAAATTAAGTTAGGGAAGAAGAAAGTTGACAATAGGGACACCTACATCCCCAACTCAATCAACCCTGTGTTTGGAACGTAAGTACAATGTTCATTTTACCTTTACAAATCTTAAAATAGCTTTCAAGTTACTTTTGGATATTATGTACATGTACAAAGTTTAAGCTTTGTCTATATATGTTTCATGTTTTTGGTAATCAGTATATAAAATCATGTTTATTTTCAGAGTGTTTGAGTTTGTAGTTCAACATCACTAAATGAAGCTAAACGTTCATGTACATGTTCTTAGAAATTACTAATTTAAATATAATCTAAATGGTGTAATGTACTCATGGTGTTCATTGAAAACATTGTTTATCTGTATAGCCCCCAGTATAAAGTAATGTGGCGCTGCCTTGGTTCAGTGGTAGTGCGTTTGCCTCAGGATCAGAGGGTCCCGGGTTTGATCCACACCAGTGCCCAAGTAGTCGCAGTGTTCTCGGGCAAGACAGGGATAATTCAACATTACCTCTCTCTTTTCAAGGTTGATTCCATCTTGAATGAGTCTAGAGAGCAATTGATATAAGTTGTAAGACCTTATTTTGCAATCAAGATTAAAAGAATTAATATAAATAAAGTTGTGTTTATTTCCAGAATGTTTGAGGTAACTACTGTATTGCCTCTGTATAAAGATCTGACCATCCGGGTGATGGACTATGATTTAGTGAGCAGTGATGACCTCATCGGGGAGACAATGATTGACCTTGAGAACAGAATGCTCTCTAAACACAGGGCTCTCTGTGGTATTCCAAAGTCCTACCTTTTGTAAGTATCTTCATGTATAAATGTGATTTGTGAACCTTTACATTTCAAGGGTTGATCACGAAACTATTGTATCTGCATATGAAAATAGAAGCAGATACAATAGTTTTGCAATCAACCCTTGTTTTGTGTAGTAAAGGTATGATATGGCACTTGTAATTTCTTGCCATTAGGCAAGCTCTTAAAGTGATGTTGTAGAGTGTCAGCTTAACGAAATGGAGGTCCCGAGTTCAAATCCTGCTGGAGTTGAAGGATTTTTCACGATTACATTTGTAGAGCTGCTTCCATTGCCCAGTTATAATGATCACTGACTGACAATCCATAAGCCTCTCACTGCTGGTGGTCCTAGTTCAAGGCTTTAGCCTCATTATCAGCCAAAACGTTGGCAGTATCTTACAGAAGATTGGGAGTCTGGTACTGGTTCTTTTCTGGAATAAAGTTTAGAAATTCCCAATGCATATAGATTATTGAAATGCTGTTGAAAAGGCGTTAAACCGACTGAAAATTTATTCATGAATACTAATCGTGTCACATGTGGCGTTGAATTTCCATACAGTTTCCTTGAATCATCCTTGAATTTTCAAAACTTTTTACTTGAACTATAACAGAGAAGGACCTAACAAATGGAGAGATTCGAGAACACCAAAAGAACTTCTTGAAGACCATTGCAAGAATAGAAATATGGCCCTGCCGATGTTTTATGGAAATAACAGTGCCAAGGTTGGCAGAAAAGTCTACAAACTGTCAGACTTTGGTATGTATTTCATAATTGACTTTTTTGTCTTGGTATATTTAAATTTGCGAAATGAGAATTCTCTAAGTAAATCTATGTGAAATTGATATTTCGCAGGATTTTTTAATAATGCAGGCTTCACACTGTCTCGAAATTGACACCAGATGGCCATACAAATATGGAATTTTGAATTTCCCGTGAAGGTGGCCCCGAACTTGGTCAACACCCAGAAGCTACCGGTACGATGCCTGACAGAAGATCTTACGATGGCATCAAACCACACACCTAAGGCAACACGAAGATGTGAATTTTCATTTAGTAGTTTTACCTGTAGGACACACGAAGGCCTCACAAGGCTACACGATGGCTACACGAAAGAATGCCATTCTGCAGGAACTGAATTTTGATTAGCTGTGATTGAAACACGCCCCTTCTCCAAATAGTTGCTCAGGACTGACTGGGGAAGATGCTATGAGGTTGGCCTTTTATATGTCCACATTACCATGACACATGGGAAAAGCTTGAGTTACTCAAATTCGGCGGCCTTCGCCGACACTGTGGTCCCGTCTCGGTGTCATCATACTTTAATATGATGGCATAATAACAGCATTGCGAGGGCTTCACATAGTCATGTTGCATTCCTAAGACAATTGGGCAGCTTCTTGTTCCATAGTATCTTCTTCGTGAGGCGAAAATGCCCGATGGCACCGATGATCGTACGAAGTAAAGACGAAGATGACACGATTTGACAAGATGCCCTCACAATGGCCTTATGAAGGGTTAAATGGACACACAAATTCAACACGAAAATGAACCTTCGCAAGGTCATTCGGCAATTTTTTGGCAAGCCAAAGATTTTGCCACCGCTCACGAAGTTGCTGCCGTAGCCTGAGAAACTGGCGGTCATACGATGGCTTAAGATTCCCTCACGAATGCCCCAATGTTTTACGATCAGAGCCGATTTTGAATAATTTTAAAAATCGTGTGTCCATCTGGTGTCAATTTCGGGACAGTGTGACAGGCGCATAAGTAAAGTGAGGAATTTGTAAAAATGATATCATTGCGAATATTATACCAAATTTACAGTACATTATATGAAGAAGCTTCTCTGTTTTGTATCTGCTATGTTGTAAATATGTTTTATTGGATATAAATTTTATTTCATCTATTAAAATCTTTCTCATTGTTTATATGTTGTAAACTTAAGTTAGGTACAAAGTTTAGTCTTATAGCATAAACTAAAAGTTTAAAAGCATCAATTCATGGTCTTGTAAATTGACCCAGAGATCAAAAATTGCAAACCTTTTGTCTTTGATTCAAAGTGATTTACAGCACCTGCCTTGAAATATTCTTCCTAAAAGATGATTATGAGCTCTCATGTGATCATTGACAAGTTTCAAACTTGATTTTTTTTCCCCAAATATTTCCAGAATTTTGAATAATTTATGAGAAAACGTTCATCTTGCATTGCAGAAGCAGGCAAATTGATTGCATCAGATGCTGGGCCACCTGACCAGAGGCTAGCTCTCCATATACTCAACACCCTTGATCTTGTGAAAGAACATGTTGAAACTAGGCCTATATACAATCCATTACAACCTAGTATTGAACAGGTATGTTATACAGAGGTATACATGCAATCCTCTACAATATATGTCAGACAGAGGTATACATGCTATCCTCTACAATATATGTCAGACTGAAGTATACATGCAATCCTCTACAATATATGTAACACAGAGGTATACATGCAATCCTCTACAATATATGTCAGGCAGAGGTATACATGCAATCCTCTACAATATATGTCAGACAGAGGTATACATGCAATCCTCTAAAATATATGTCAGACAGAGGTATACATGCAATCCTCTACAATATATGTCAGACAGAGGTATACATGCAATCCTCTACAATATATGTCAGACAGAGATATACATGCAATCCTCTACAATATATGTCAGGCAGAAGTATACATGCAATCCTCTACAATGTATGTCAGACAGAGGTATACATGCAATCCTCTACAATATATGTCAGGCAGAGGTAGGTATACATGCAATCCTCTACAATATATGTCAGACAGAGGTATACATGCAGTCCTCTACAATAAATGTCAGACAGACGTATGTAAAAGATATGTTAGAAGAAGACACTACATTGTAATTGTTTACGATATGCATTAGAAAGGGCAATTCAAAACCATCTCTACCTGCCAATTTCTGAAACTTAATATGGAAACAAGAGGTAACAGAGCAATTCAAAATGTGTATGAAACTAGTAATAAACCCAAAGATGTATTTATTTTTGGGCATTTGTCTCAAGTTTTAGAACTGTTTAAAGTCATGATCCAAGTTGATTTGGGCAAAATTAATGTATTGCAAGAATCACTTATTTATTGCTATACACAATGCATTTGATTAAAGATATTCTCCAGTTATAAACCTTTAAACAATTTCAGGGCAAGTTGATGATGTGGGTGGATGTGTTCCCTAAATCTCTAGGGGAGCCAGGACCACCATTTGATGTCACAGCCAGAAAACCAAAGGAGTAAGTTACTAAATCCTTTAGCTTAAATCTGTTTCTTACCAGAAGTGTAGGTATTAATACTGTAAATGGCAGGTATTCCTCCGTGGTCCACTCAAATGTAGTCCTGATTGATATATACAGTGCAACCTCTTGGGAGCGAACATCCTTGGGAACACAGAAATGTGTTTGTTGTAGAGAGGTGTTGTTCTGGAGAGGTTGTTTCCTTACACAATTGATGCAACGGGAAAGAAAATGTGTGTCTTTTTAGGGGAGGGTGTTGTTCTAGGGAGGTGTCTCTTTGGGGAGGTTGGACTGTAGTGCCATTTTCTTCCTTGTTTAAAAGCCGTTTCCATGTAAAATTGATTTTGTTTGATGTTCAGGCGTTAAAAGGATGCACTGCAGGTGATTTTAATCCATACTTAGTCTGCATGTTTCTGTGACTAAATCTGACAGTGTCTACTTAAACGAAAGTGAGCAGGCATTCATGCATGCCCACAAGCAGATAAAACATGTTGTTCACACCACAGTGTGACCAGCTTTACTAAGCGATTTTATATAGAAAACAGTAGAAACTTAATTTATAGTATTTGACTTTGTATAGAATCATACTGAACTTCTATCTGTGCATATCTCAACTTGGCTTAACTTGTTGCTGCGACTTTTATAAAGGTCTGAATGTAGTTGCATGATTAAGTGTCAAATATGCATATGTAGAGCAATGCCTTTCAATCCATTTTGACTGTATTCTTTAGATATATATTGCGAGCAGTGATATACAACACTGTGGATGTGATACTAGATGAGACCTCAATCACCGGGGAGAAGATGAGTGACATATATGTGTCCAGCTGGCTTTCAGGTGTTGACGAAAAACAGAAGACAGATATACACTACAGGTATATAGCAGAATTGTCCAATCACTGATATAGGCTGTAAAGTCCAAAATCAAATACAATATGGACTTTACACAAAATCCAATACAATATGGCTTTTACACAAAATCCAATACACTATAATTATATGGATTTTACACAAAAATCCAATACACCATAATTATATGGATTTTACACAAAAATCAAATACACTATAATTATATGGATTTTACACAAAATCCAATACAATATGGATTTTACACAAAAATCAAATACACTATAATTATATGGATTTTACACAAAATCCAATGTATAACAGATTTTTCATTTCACAAAAAAAGATGCTGATGATAGACACAACTATTGGTATAGGGAAACTTTTGGATATTTTCATCAAGTACAGGTGATAAGTTAAAGAAGTAGTGTTAGTGTGTGATGAGGTCATAATTTCTATTTTGTATTGTAGGTCTTTGAATGGAGAAGGAAACTTCAACTGGAGATTCGTGTTTCCGTTTGAGTTTATGCCTGCAGAAAATTGTATGGTTGTGAAGAAGAAGGTATAGTTTTAAAGACTACAGTAAACTGCGTATATAACAAACTCCTTGGGACCATGCATGTAAATTTGTTCCTTGTATCCTTAAAGGTGGCCAAGTATGTTCTGTATTTACTGTTGAATAACAAGGTAAAATCGGGGTAAACCAATTGTAAAAGGGTGTTAGTGTATATAACTGCATATATTTTAAACTTAAATATCTCGGTCATTTGAAAAGCAATTTGCATGAATAAATGGGTATTAGTAGCTCTTGAAAATAGAGCTGAGATGCAGTGAAGCGTTTAAAAAATATACCTGGGATAAATCTATGGAATCCCATTAGTGACAAAACTTTTTGCAGGACCCGCGTAGTATAGAAATGGTCAGCTTGGATGAAACGGCAATGGCTGCTTAAAACAGGTTCCTGCTCATCTGAAGTGACCTCTAACTTGGGGTTTAACTGTAAATAGCACAGGTAAATCTTGCAAGAACAGTCAGTGCAAAATCGCTACTTTCAAGTTTTATACATTGCGTGTTACTAGATCTGTTTATATATAATTTTGTATCTTTCATTCATATTAAAAGTGTTTAATTTTCCAGGAGAAGTTCTGGAGTCTTGATGAGACAGAACAGCGTCTCCCAGCTATATTCATGGTGCAGGTGTGGGATAATGATAAATTCTCATTTGATGATTTCTTAGGTAAGTCTGTAGTCACCAGTGTAGATCATGATCAGAATGTATATTGTTTCATAGATTTTCATTGAGCATTCCTTTTAAGGATGTTTGCCACAGTTTGCCTCATGTATATAGGGCCAAAATTTTCCGTTTCATAGAATTTCTTCAAACTTGGCATTTTGACTGAGAATTAAGTTTGAAAATGTTACAGTCTGTAATAAAAACCATAGGTCTTCAGCCTTGATTTTGAATAATCTGCCCTTGACCACAGCATTTTGTTATATTTTCTGATTTTCAAGGGTAGATAACAGGTTTCTACTGACTTGAAAATATCCCTATTTTAACAGCAGCCTTCCTTGAATGGCGGCTTTTATTGCATTCAGTTTTTTTCCTGTATTTTAAAACCAGTTTGATTGTATATTACAGGAACAGTAGAGCTAAACTTAAACAACATGCCAATGCCGGCAAAGCGTGCCAGTCAGTGTAGTTTGAAACAGCTTCCAGATATTACTATGGGGAATACCCAAGTGAAGACGGTGTCGCTGTTTGAGCAGAAGAGACTTAGAGGTTTCTGGCCCGTCTATGACGAGAGAGACGGTCAAAGACAACTTACTGTAAGTTAACTTTTGTGCAGAGGGTGGAGCTTAAAAATGTGCTCTATCTGAAATAGATCACAGTTTCAATAGAGTATTATAGGAAATTGGTCATGATACAAATCCGATAGAGAACTGTATTAGCTATTACTAAACTATAATCTCTATACACCTCATGTCTCTCAACGTACTCTGTCTATTTACTATAACCACCAAAAGATTTTTCATAGACTTCTTTTCTGAAAGCCTATATATTTGGTACCAAAATTGAGAACTGTTTATGTACAATATGGCAAACATTTAAGATTTTGCAATCGATCAATGACAAATACACATGAGATATAGTGTGCGAAAATTGAAGCCGATACGTCTGCTAAATATTGAAATATTTAAAATTAAGAAGTGCACACTTTCTTTTGGAACTGAGTGTATGACATGTCGATGGCTTACACTGTACTTCATACATCAAATCAGTTCAAGATCTGTTTGCACCTGTTGCCTTAGGTGTCTTAGTCCACCAAGTTGTAAACTACTACCAGTAATAAAAATTGCTAACTCCTTCTCCTTCCCTGATACATGATTGGTTCCGTCATGGTATGTATTGAGCATAGTTTTATGTGTAAACCGTCTTTAAAAAAAGATATTATTGTTATTATTATTATTATAGGGCGGAGTCTCAAGAGTGGGCAGAGTCTCAAGAATGGGTGGAGTCTCAAGAGTAAAAGAATTTACTGTATCAAGTTAAATCCTATACATTGACTGTTTTCAGGGCAAAGTTGAGATGGAGATCGAGCTGGTCACCAAGGACGAGGAATCGACTAGACCTGCGGGTAAAGCCCGTGATGAACCCAACATGAACCCAGTGTTAGACCCACCAAAGTAAGTTCAGTTGCCTCTTGGTAGGTGGAAGTCTGTATGATCAAATTGGAAAATATTCAAGTTTAAATGAATTCTACTTGCACTGTCTACATTAAATATAAGCGGCATTATAATGTCATGGACATGCAAGAAATTTCTTTGGACAAACGGGAAACATCCTTGCAAAAAATTGGTACTGTAGTGATACTGAATAAGATTCTTACATTGTAATTTATTCTAAATGACTGATGTCGGAAATGTTAGCTGCACTTTGAGTCTAACAATATTTCTGTTTTAGAAACTCTTAATTTATTGAAAACAAGAATTTTAACACTGTCTTGTTAATTAATTTTTCTCATTCCTATCTTAACAACAGTAACAATTTCCATGTATTTAACTTTCAGTCGACCAGAGACATCATTCCTTTGGTTTACATCACCGTTTAAGACCCTCCGATACATTATCTGGGCAAACTACAAGTGGTATTTCATAATCGGACTTCTTGTGCTCCTGCTGATTCTGTTGCTGTTCCTGTTCATCTACTCCTTCCCAGTAAGTACCATTTCACTGGTGTTGTTGTTGTTGGAGTTAAACACTCGTTACAACCTTATTTTGGTCATTTTAACAGGCTGGTAGTTTACCGAACCATCATTCCTAGGAAAGAACCAGTACTAGACTCCTATCCTCCGTAAGAAATTGCAATTTTCTCACATAAAGACACATAGTTGGTAGCAGGGCTGGAACCCATGGCCCTCAATCTATGTTAACTGTAAACGTTTAAAAAAGAAGCAGTCCTGTTTGCTGTCGTCTGCTTTTATTTCATTCATTTGCTTCATTGTCATGGTGGGCCGTGATGCTAATTTTTATAATTATGGTTTGAAATTTTCTGCCAGTGTCCAATGGTAATTGGTCCAAGAGCTCTGGTAAAACAGCAAACTAATAACCAGCGTTAAAACAACATGTGTTTAACTATGATTTTCATTTTTTCCAGGGAAACTTCTCAGCCTGGATTCTTGGAAATAATTGAGCAACGAAAGTTGAAAACTGTGATCAAGTTCAGGAAATATAGAATATTTTATTGCAGACACATGCTTAAGTTAATCTTTTCCTAGGTTGTCAAATGTGAAACAAACAGTGTTATAGTGGTATATATTTTGTACAGAGGTTGTCGTGATATTTTTTCTCTCCACAATAAGACAATGGAAGGACAGATCCAGCATAGTGATAGGTTAGGAATATCTCAGACGTGTTATACACTGATGCTGTTATATCCCACCAAAATAGCTTGATTGTATCATTCCATCAAAGAATAGTCACCATGGAGACAAGCAGTTTAATGTTGTTGTAAGTTGTTAACCTTCACTTCATCGTAGAACAAATCACCATGGAGACCAGCAGTGAAATGTTATTGTAATTTCTTGACCTTCACTTCATCATTAAAAAAATCACCATGGAGATGAGCAGTGAAATGTTAATTGTAATTTCTTGACCTTCACTTCATCGTAGAACAAATCACCATGGAGACGGTGTAGTAAATTATGATTCAGTCATAATAATAGTTGTTAAGATTTAACAGAATAATAAACAAGATCTTCAGTAGTCAATATTTGAAAACTTTCAATACAAGGATTATGCATTACTACATGACTTTAAGAGACACTCCCTAAAACTGGTACAAATTAAATAACTTCAAAAGCATAAATAATAGAATATTTGCAAGTGTTATCACTTAACCTAAAAGTTTAAGCTAAACATTCCAGTCGTCATCGATACAATCAGCGTTTTAAAGTATGTTGATGTACTGTAAAGCATTATATATTTTATGTAAAGTTGTTGTTTTGCAACTAATGGATGGATAGTGATTTATTACAGAAGGGTTCTATGTTGATTATTTGTACTAAAATTGGGCATTTTTCGACATTATTTTGTTCTTTAAAAATTGCATTTATTTATCATTTTACGTTCATTGAACACATTATTTATATTTGGAGATTATAATCTGCTAGGTGTAGGGAGTGTCCCTTTAAGCAGAGAGTGCACAGATCGGATAGATAATAATGTAATTATTTGTTAAAAGGGCTTTTCACATGTATGTTGTTCGCTTTTAAATTTCTTTTTTATTTTTCTTCATTCACTTATTTATGTTTGGAGAATATAATCTGCTAGATGTAGGGAGTGTCCCTTTAAATTTCATATAATATTGATGTTGCGCTCTACTTGTTAAAATTGAAACTAATTACAATTGGCCTAATATGTTACACATCGTCCGTGTCTGACCAATTACGCTATGCATTGTATAAAAAAGGTGCTTCAGTATCGTGTAATTTCTTGTTAAGAATGTTATTTGTTAATACATGTAGTTGTTTATTTTGTATCTGCTAGTTAAGAGCTTTAAGATCAAATAAGTATTTAGTTAGTATGGCAAAAAAACTTTTCACTTAACCCTTACCCGGCTTAGTTTGAACTTTCCAACTTTCTAGCATTAATTTGTAGATTAAAGTAGAAAAAAGTGGGACACACGACCAAAACGGGTTGTGTCTAACTTATTTTAATATTCCTACCTATGTGTTTAACTTTCAACTTTATTTCATTATCAGGGGGATATATTTCTAGCATTCTAGAATTCAAAACGAAAGTTTTTGATGTAATAGCCAAAAAGTGCAGATCATGAGTTCGGAGTGCACGGATGTCCAGGCTGATCATGATCTACATGGGGGGGGGACGGGGGGCAAAAACAGAATGACATGCTGCTAGCGGGGTAAGAGTTAAAGGGTGTCTTGCTTCTAAATGTACAAATCAGCGCTTAATAACTTAATTACAACTTTTTGCCACTTTACACTTTTGTGATACATATATATGTACTTGACATTTTTGTTAGTCGTTTACAATGAAATGTAGTTTTAGCATTTCACAACTTATATTAAGTAAAATATTGTGATATTAAAACACCACCTGTACTGTAACATAGCAAATTTTCACATCACTTCTCTGTTGTGATTTCATTATGTAAGTGTTTCACAGAGGTAGTATGGAATTGAAGTGTGATGCATTGCATGAAAAGATAGATAATTACAGTTCTATTTTGAATTCATGATTCTACCAAATATGAAATTCATCAAAACTGTATCATGTAAAACTGTTATGTTTAAACTGCATTTTTCATGTGCAAATTGTAAACATTTTTAATAATTTGCAATACAAATACATGTAGTTCATTTTCTGCCACTTTTTTGTTTTTAAATTAACATCTGTCAATGTTTGTTTTGTACAAGAGTCTTGGATATAAGAGATGTTATGAGATATGCAGGTATAAAAAGCATTTTCACCAGTGCAGTCCTGTAAAGATGCTGGCATAATAATTTATTACGTATAATTCACGTACTAGGCTTTTGCAAATAATAAGGGACATGCTTCAAGATGTAATTAGGTAGAACATTGCAAAATTATATAAATATGCCTGCAACTTACCAAACCACTTTATTGGGTCTTCATGCTTTAATGATCGCATTGGATAAAAGCTGGTAATACTTTGATATACGTATTTTTTAAATCCCGTAAGCTGACCTATAAAAACCATAGTTGAGAATTGAATCAGCATTTCCACACCTTTTTCATTTACAATTTCTACTAAAATTTAACAATCAAAATTAATTTTTCGAGCCTTGACAGTTAGACTTGTGGTTCAAAGGTCGATCAGCATTATACTGTTTGTTTGTAAAAGAAATTTTGAATCACAAGGAATATGGGTAATAATAACTAGAGTAGGTCATGTTTTAATCCGGTTTGGCTGTATTCAGTAGTTCATACGAAAACCTTTCTCCAAAAAGTGGTTACACTGTTAGGGTTGCATCTTGTATGAGCAAGTATGTAAGGTTCACATGTAAAACAGGGAATGCATGCGTCTGTTCTATGTTCACTTTGTACACATTTTTGTAACCTTCTGTGTCTGATCTGTCCAAATTATTTAATTGAATTAAAGTAGTATTCTACAGGTGGATACACTTTGCTACATGTATGTAGTCATTCATCTTGCCTATAATGTACTCTACTGCATATCTATGTCTTTCATTGTTGTGAAAAAACAAAAACGAAATTGTTTTGATTTTATAAAGCATATAAGTATATATATATATATAATCTTATTGTGTTACTTCTAACTTTTGTCTGAAGAATTGTTAATCTTTTTTCTAACTGTTCTATCTTTTTGTATTGATACCTCATGTAATTGTATACTTTAATACTGTCCAGAGTTTTTGCTCTTTTTTTCAATACTTTGTTTTGCAAATAATCACGTTTTTTCAAAATGGCTTCCTTACATATGCAGAGTTTTTGTACTGAAATATGGATTGCTACACATATGTGTGATACAACACTTACTCTTAAACTATTGTGTAAAACATTATTGTATAAGACACATAGCAAGAATTGTTCCTGTCACAGTACGGACTTGTTCACAATTTTTGGGAGAAAATGTGTAAGTGGCCCCGATAGCTCAGTCTGGAGACCATTCACCCTGTTAGTGAAGGGTCCCAGGCTTGAGTTCCGGTCAAACTGCAAATTTTTCTCACACCTTGAAGTTAGAAATGTTGTTTTGCAGTTCAGATGCTCTTTCAATGAAAGATTAAAGCCCTTCTCTTTTATACTCCGGTGATGCCATAGACATCGATTAATCTATGCTGATAATGATAATGTCTGTATAGACATTCTCCACTTCCCATTGATCATAGCGTGGAGCCACCTTGGTGTAGTGGTAGCGCATTTGCCTCGGGATCCGAGGGTCTTGGGTTTTTATTTTCACCAGTGCCAAAGTAATAGTATTGGCCAAAGGCAAGAGAATTAATAGTGTGTGGTTGATTCCATCTGAATTGTGTGTCTCAAGAGCAATTGTTTCACAATCGAAATTAAATAAATTAGTATAAATTTATTATTCAAAGAACAAATACATGTGTGAACATTTTCAACTTGATTTGCAAGGTTTAATTAAGCTGGTGCTTACTGTTACGATATTATCGTGACAGTATACAAGTATACAGTAAAAGAACTGGAGTTGTATCCTGAAATGTTGCTTTTAATGGAGGTTTTTGAAGACAGATATGTAGACAGACACTCAAGTTTGTCTATGCAAGCCTTCGTAACATACCATACCCGTAAGTGGCATTTCATCTTGCAAATTCAATACTCTGATATTCGCAAATGCAAAAATTTATCTTTTCTTTTTATAAAGTCACTGATATTCGCAAATGCAAAAGATTTATCTATTCTTTTTATATAGTCGTATACATTAAACTCTTGTTTATGCTTTTATAGATATAAGCAATATTATATATTTGTAATTAAAACTTATGGTTAAGGTATTAAATTTTATCATTTGTGATTGTTTTGTTGTCTTTTCTGGCCACTTAATTGAAGCATTTTCTGGTTTTGTTTCACAATTTTTTGTACAAAATTTTTAATGTAATTTGAAATGTTGAAATTGTTGAAAGATTAGTTTAGTTAAGGAACAGGTGCAGTATAAATTTGGTACCCCTTTTCAGCAAAATGAAACATATGACCAGCGACACGGGAAAATGGGCCTTCGGACTACTTGGAAACTAGCTTTCTTGTACAATTGGAATAAACAATATTTCAATATCAATATTGGAATATTTTAGTTACCTGAGTCCAGTACATACAAAACTACAACAGTTTGAAAAAGTATACCTAAGGCGTCATTTGTCACTCTAAAACTGACGTCACATACCACAATTTGACGTCAAAACTCACTTCAATTTTCATGGGCAGTAAACTATTCCGGGTATCATTTCCTAACAGCATCATTTATTTTTGGTTGCAACATTATTTACTCTTTTCAATATATATCATATCTGGTGAGCTATATCATGTCTTCTTCTCCCCCATATGCCTTTTTTCATAAGGTATAGCCAAAAAAAAAAAGAATCATTTTAAATCGCTCTTGTTGCCGTAGTAATGGTCTTGGATGTTTTGAAGCCAATAGTATGTTTCTGTTGAGGAAAATTAGTGGTTATCAGTTTTTAACATCGGTTTTGCTTTAAGGGGTGACAAAAATGTAAATTTTATGGGATTTTTATCAATTATTGTCGAATAATGTAACAAATGTCCGAAGGTACATTTTCGCGCGTCGAAGGTCATATGGTAACAGCTCCATAGCGTTAATGGTCACTTTGTCAAAGACTGCACTGAAGGGATTTCTGCATTTTTGATAGAATTTAGTAATAGGAACTTGGCAAGTAATTCTGCCTTCGTGACCAGTGTAGATCATGATCCCATCTGTGCAGTCTGATCATGATCTGCACTGTTCCCTTTTCACTCCACCAATTTACACAGGGCAACTATGAACAATTAATGGTATTGTCATGTTACATGAATCTGCTTTGGTGCAATGGTAGTGCGTTGCCCGAGGATCGGAGGGTCCCAGGTTCAATCCCCACCAGTGAGAAAGTAGTGGTAATGCCCTTTGGCAAGACACAGATAGTTCTCAGTATTACTGCTTGCCAAAAATGTTCCTCTCTCTGAGGTTGATTCCATCACAAGCGAGTTTGAGAGCGATTAATGTAAGTTGTAAGAATTTGTTTTGCTATCGTTGTCGATTAAATAAATTAATTAGTATCAAAAAATGGAAGTGTCCAAATTGAAAGATGAACAAGTCCATATTGGAAATTCAGCTGGATATGTTTGTTTGTAATTGTGCTTATTAGGTCCACCATCCTCTAAAGAGGATATAATCGGTACAACCCGTCAGCTGGATATGGCTAGGAGACGGGGATTTTATACAATTACTGGTTACATATATATATGTCTCCAGCCATTCCCTTGAAGTGAGTCTACATGATGAAATAATTAAATTAATATAGCGAGGAGAAAGACAACAAGATTCCTGTTTAATGTCTTCCTTAGTATGCATTCTGAACAAATATATTTGCATTATATAGAAATATCATGAACACATTAAACATAATTACATGTACAAAGTACAATGTTAGCAATATTACACATATAAAAGGTAAAATAAATATGATACCCAGTGTGTGTACAATACACAAAGAGTGAAGTACACTCTTGTTTAACACATTTTCCAAAATATATATATATTGCAAATAATTATGTCATATTTTATATGTCTAGAAGTAGGTGACATCTGCATGCGACAAAAACAACATTGTGTTCCAGATTTCATATATAATTACGTATTTCATTTGGCAAGATTCACTGTACTCTAGAAACTCACACAAATTTAACCACTACCCTGCTAGTGGTAAATGATTCCGCCATTATAACCATGACAACCAGCACATATCATTATCTGGCTGCCTATAATGTATAGACTGATCATGATCTGTACCCATGTAACTTCAATGAGCACCATTTTAGAACATTCTGTCAATGGTATTGTCTAATTTAAAAGCTCTGCAAGACCATTTGACAGATTAAGTGTCAACTTTGGCAAGTAGTAAGTATTCTAGAATAAAAGGACATCCAAAAAAATATTTCAGCATAAATTAAAATTTTTTTTTTTTTTTTACAAAAACCCTTCATTTTTGAGCACTGTCCTGAGTGTTTCTTCGCTCTGTTTTGTGATTGGCTGAAGAGGGGCCCTATTACATCCAGGGTTATAACCCAACATCTCCATAGCTCTTTTCAAACCTGGAATCCCCAGCTTCTTTGTTACCTTAAAATAATAGAAAAGTTGAAAGTATATTGTCTTGACACTACAGTCTACAGTCAAACCTGTCTTAAGGGACCACACAGGGGAAGCTGAAATTTTGGTCTCTTAAGACAGGTAGTCTCTTAAATTGTTATCATCTTCTATTACAAAGAGGAATGTACAGTGGTTGCATATGTCTTGTTGTTGCTTAACTCGGGTGGTCGCAAGGGCAGGGTTGACTATATGCATTTGAACTGAGACTGAAGGTAGTGCTAATTTCAGAAGTCGATGAAATCTGTAAAAGTTGACAGCTATTTTAAATGAAATTATTATCGTTTCGAAATTATCAGTTTTACGGTATATTGTTCTCTTTTTGAGTAAATAAGGTAGTGGTCAGTGTAGTTTGAGCGGGAATATTTCATGATTTTCACGTGTTTATAAGCTTGGTATATAATAGAGTGTGGTTCGATAAATCATCACTTGAGGTTTAGTTATTGACAGCTAAGTTTGCACATCATGACCCAGCCTGCCCACCCCTTAAGAGTTTTGGACAGGCGACAGTGGGGTGCAATTCTTATCTTTCAGAAATGAAATGATTGCAATTTTTCCACTTTTATCTTCTTTTTGAATTAACAATGTTATAATGTCTGCTATGATTCATTAAAATTATTAATCATAGAATTTTTCCGTCGATATTTTGAAATTCATTTTTTTTTTAGTTTCGTTTCAGATACGATCGCCAACCACCTATACAGATGGACGAGGTCAAAACCGACTAAGGAAGAAATGAATTAACAATACTGAAATGCTTGCAAAATTGTCACTTGATATTAGCTGTCAATACAATAGCCTAAACCTATTCTGGTGTTTCTGTTGTTCTTCTTTTGATGTTTAACGTTTGATAATGAAGATAAGATAATAATTGATTTACTCACTGCTCTAGCAGGAGTAATGTGTTTTCCAGACTTTGGTGATAATATACTTAAACTATGTATGTTTAAACAAGAAGGCCATGATGGCCCTATATCGCTCACCTGACTACCATTGGCTAATACACAAGGGGTCATGATTCTCTAACATAATTCGTAGAGGTCCATTACACAATGCTAAGTAACATTCCAAATATCTGTTCTCTGCCTGATCGCGGCCTTGTGTTTTTTATTTAGTTTTCCCCATATAAGCCTATGTGAAATCAAGTGACCTCCCCCCACCCAGGAAGGGTTAATTTTGACCAGGGGGTCATGATTTAAATTGAACAATCTTGGTAGAGGTCCAGTAGGCATTTCTACATGCCAGATATCTAATCTTTAGGCCTTGTTGTTTCAAAAAAAAAAAAAAATTAAAAAAAAAAAACAAAAAAAAAAAAAAAAAAAAAAAAAAAAAAAAAAAAAAATTATAAAAAAAAAAAAAAAAAAAAAAAAAAAAAAAAAATAAAAGAAGATTGTTTAAGTTTTTCCTATTTGTTGCCATAGCAAACTTCTGCATTGAATGGAATTCTTTGAACAACTTTGATAGAGCTTCATGCAAGGAACATCCCTGCAAAGTTTCATCAACATTGGCCCAGTGGTTTCAGAGGAGATGTCACTTGAAGGACCCTGGACGGTGAGTGATCCTAATAGCTCAATCTGGCACTCTGTGCCAGGTGAGCTAAAAATGTGTCAAATATTTTTACTCATCCTGGAGGTTGCGGGTTTGAGCCCCACTGGGGTCACGACCGTACCTCCTTATAACACCAGTACTGGTTTTCCAGGAAGCAGACTTGAGAGTGACTGACGATAAGCTACAAGCTTTCTTCACAATCAAGGTAAAATAAATTAGTATTACTCCAGAGTGACTGTAGCCATGTAGCTGGTTATTAAACTTGGCCAGGATATTGTGCCCATAAAAAATTCTGGTCAAATTTAAAGAAGACTGCATGAAAATTGTTTGAGTTAAGTGCAGACAAGGCTAATTTGATCAATTTTGCAGAATTCAAGGGTCATAATCAAGACGTGTGTGGGCTGATTTCGCTGGTTATCAAACTTGGTTGAGATATCATGCCCAAAAACATTTTGATCAAGTTTGGTGAAGATCGGATGAAAGTTGTTCTACTTAGAGAGCGTACAAGGCTAATTTTATCAATTTTTGGATATTTCAAGGGTCATAATCCAGAAATGCCTAGTGCAATTTAGCTTGTTATCGAACTTGGTCGAAATATGCCCAAACGTTTTGACAAACTCAGGTGAAGATTGGATGAAAACTGTTTCGCATAGAGAGCAGACAATATTTGTGAGTGCTGCCCAAAGCCACAGGTGTTATCATAATATGGGTATATAACAAATTGTGTATTATGTTCTTTGCATTTTATGAAATCTATTAAGATTTTGCCATTTTGTCTGATTCAATTCAATTCTTAATAATACTAACCATTAAATTTGGTTGTATGAGCCTATGTTGTAATAACTTTGCTTCCTCCATTTTTCCAGCCTTGAACAGTTTTTCCAGTTCACAGCACTGTTCACCCAGAATATTTGCTAAGCCAAGGACGCCACCAACACCACCTACAATAACAAAACCAATTTATTATTAAAGTCCCAGGAGCACTTTGAATTTACTGATATAGAAAAATAAATTTACTGATAGGATAATGACAGAACTGTTCTACAAACTCTAAAACAGTATTGGCATACGCATTTCTTTTGAGTTCAAGTCCTTTCTCCATGAAAGTGTTTCTTATTTTTAATAATACAAAAGAATATTGCCCTTTATTTTTAACCTGTTCTAATCGATTTTTAATGCAAGGTTAAGAATGTTTCTGGGACAAATATTGGTCAATTTCGCCAGTGAGACATTTTCTCGGTAAAATAAGAACTACATGTACTTGTAATAACCAAAGTGCTCCGTGGACTTTAAACTATCACAACAATGCCATACACATGTAATTAACATTATTATGTTGTCTGTTGGGTATGGTATGTTTTATGTAAAATGCATTATAAACTGTCACTTGATACATTTTCCACATGCTCCAACTTAATTTAAATATTAAAAGCAAATGATTGTTACCTCCAAGGTGCTGCAAAATATGTACATGAGTAAATATCGTTCTATGCGACCAACGAATGGGCAGCCCTCAATTGTTTATATAGGAAGCAAGGGGTTTTTCAAGCAAAACTCGGAAGCTGAAGCACATAATTTCTAACTGAACATACTCCTCTGCAGGTATACTAACAACCTAATTTGAGTCAAAACAAATTTCCCAATGATTTTGTAAAGTTTAACCATTGATATTTTGGTGCTCTCAAACTTACCCAGTGTATATGAAGCCAGCAGAAAGCTTGCCGATCCTGCCAAAACTTGGAAGTTATTTCCCTTTGTTGCGTGCACCATGTAACCTATCTTCGCTATCTAAACAAAACAAAACAAAGAGAGTGCCAACATGGCTTCAGATTATGGCACACCTGAGTTTTCCTTTAATTTGACAGTGTGACCTAGTTTTTTACCCCAGGTGACCAAGATTCAAACTTGACCTAGAAACCACTGAGAAATACATTCTGATTTATTTTAATGAAGACTGGGTATTAAATGAGGCCTCCAGAGTGTTAACAATGTTTTCTTTTGATTTGACCATGTGACCTAGTTTTTGGCTACATGTAATCCAGATTGGAACTTGACTTAGAAATGATCAAAACAAACATGCTGACCAATTTTCATGAAATTTGGGTGTAGAGTGTTAACAAGGTTTTCCTTTGATTTAACCGTTTGACTTAATTTTTTACCAAAGGTGACCCAGATTCGAATTTAACCCAGAGTTTATTGAGATAAACATTCTCAAACATTATGAGCTAAATTCATATTGTTCCTAATATAAATATTATGACCAGTATAGATCAAGCAGAAAATGTGGCATTTAGAGTGGTTATAAGTTTTTTCTACCATTTGACCTAGTTTTTGACCCTATTTGACCTAGTTTCAAAACTGACCTACATTTCACAAAGATAAACATTCTGATAAAGTTTCATGTAGATCAGGTAGAAAATATGGACTCTAGAGCGCTAAAAAGTGTTTCAATAATATTACCTATTGACCTAGCTTTTTCACCCTAGATAGCGCAGTATCAAAGTGGATCGACATTTGATCAATATAAGTATTGTCACAAATTTTCATAAAGACTGCACAAAATTTAGCTATCTAGAGTTCATACAAGAAATTGTTGTCGGAAGCACAGACGGACGGAAGGACAGACGGACAATCGTTGATCACAATAGCTCACTCTTGAGCACTTTGTGCTCAGGTGTGCTAAAATACAAAAAGCATTGACAGAAGCACAACATTACAATGCCCCGCCTTTGTGGCATATTTTTAATATTTAAAGAAAATACTTTTCTCTTACATCAGTGTGCTTGTGGAGTAAATCAGCCATTGAGAAAATATCCACACCGGACATGCTTGGGTAAGTTCAATATTTAAAAAAAATACAAAAAACCACGCTTTAAAAAATGCAAAACCAAATACAAAGTGTTCATGGCCTCGAGCTTTTATTGGCAATCAGTAGTACATTTGCCTTTGGCCATTTACTTATTTATGAACTAATATCCTATCCAGCGTTTCTCATCATCTAATAAACAATGAGTTGGGAGTTCTGACGCGCAGAAATTAACCAAGAAGGTCGGAGGCCTGAGTGGTTTTTAACTGCGCATAAGAACAACAACAAGTTGTTTATTAGACGATAACAATGCTGAAAATGAATTTACTTTGATTCTAACATGACCAGATGTTACAAGAGGTGAATAAATGTAACGGTTATTTACTACTTGGATATTAATTTTATTAAATTTTAATATCATGCGGAACAATATGACGTCATTTTTTTGACGTCTTATAGGCCCGTGCATCAAAACGTTGTTTATGACATAATACAACATATTTTTCTACTCTTTGTATATAGAGACAAACTCGTGAGTTATGTTAGAATTAAGAGTAAGTTATGGCGAAGGCAAATTAAATGCTCTCAAAATTGGTTGGCTTGATTTGAGCTTTTTTAAAAATATCATTCATCATGACTAAAGATGATACATACATCACCGCCGCTATCCTTCACTGCTGCAATGTTTGGATGTTTGGACAACTCTACAACAACTTCCGAAGCAAGATCTATCCCAGTGTTTCCAGGTACACTGTATAGTATCACAGGAACGGGACTTTCATCGGCTACCTACGTGTTCATTTAAAGATACATGATACATGTAACAAGAAGAGTATACTATATTGTACGGCAGTAGTTCCAAGGAAATGTAAGGTCTATATTTTATTTTATGCCAGCGGTACATGTAGATGTAATAAATAAGACAATTGAACATGCAACGTTTATGAAAAAGCATGTCATAAAGATGCATAGAGCTTTGGCGGATATTCCCCAGAAACAAAATGGAAGTAAATTCTTTCATTTAGTAGCTCACGTTATGATCTATCAACAGTACACCCCTTATTTAACTTTTTAGACAGTGCATCAAACTTAAGTTTATTTGTCAAATAAAATTTGTAAATTTTTGTAATTACTAAAGTCTACATGTCGAAATACGCGTACATTTCCTGACATCGAATCAAAATAATATCTTCTTGTCAAAATTTGAATGTATTTAAAATAAAAGGACAAAAACAGTACCGCAAACGTAACAAAATGCATCATATTTATGCAGTGCCGTGTCTATCCACTTCAAATGCATGTAAGATTGTTTATTTTAAACATAGCTGTAGTAATTTGGATATCTTAAATGTGCATATACGAACATGCAGTAAAACGCACATGCTATTATCAACTGCTTTAAATGGGATCTTTCAGGGGTGCAGCTAGATTGTTTTGAAGTGTATGTTGACAAAGCCCCCTCCATAAAGCCCCAGATGTGTACATAAAATTAGCTGCCGGAATCACAGTATTTTGATGGTTAAATATACATTATTTGTACTTTTGATTTACTATTCAAAACTGTGCAACTTAAAATATATTATTCTGTCGTTTGTTTCCCTCTCCTGCCGCACATTTAAGGCTATTTTTTTAATTTTTGCAATCGATTCGTACGTACAGACGTATAATTGTGCCTAACGCCTGTTACGACCCTGTATATAGTATACTCTGAAATCTGCGTGTACAAACCTTAGTGAAATGAGAAATCAGTACGTCATTTGTCATCAATCCCTTGTAGAAGCAAGGCGTGACTACCAGCACAGCTTTAGCCCCGGCCCCTGCCATCTTCTTAGACATGGCGACTGTATCCCTTGTTGCTAAAATAAACAAATCATGTTGAAACTGGTATGTATATCTGTTTTCTTTGCATGATTTGTTATGGCTAATGGCGTGAATTAGTTTAATCAAACTCATAATGTGCAAAAAATCCAAATTTGACATTTTTTCCATCTCTCGGACACGGACCTACATACAATGTACACATAGGTCCGTGTCTCGGTATATTAATTAGCTTTTACATGTATATAGTTTTGACAATTTGATTTTATTTTCGTACCCAGGTTCATAAGGAAATCGACAGTACAATTAAGGGGCACATAAATACGGAACGTCAATATACATATATACTTAAGGACAAAAGTTCTGTCCGGTTCAAAATTGTTTAATTAAATTTTGATTGTACATTGCTTTTAACTTTGCAAATTTGTATTTTGAGACTACTTGCTACATAACAAGGTATTAACAATTCTATACAAAAGCATTCAATCAAACGTGACGGCATAAATCATGAATTTCACATTTATCTAAATTTTATGAACATGAAGCTTTTAATCACAAAAATTTCAAGTGATTTTTGTTACCAAAGGATAGTCCCATTGAAAGACGTAAAAATTTAGACAAATACTCAACAAATATTGTTATTACGAAGCTTTCAAGATAGAAAAATTTGCGCGTTTTATGCCAGGTAGAGAACAGTGACAATACATCACATGTTGCACGTGCCTTTGAACGCCCACGAACATTCTATTCGAAGTCACGAACATTCTATTCGAAGTCACGAACATTGAAAACGTATAAATTGACTCGAAAATGATGATATTCTTATGCTTTTCTAATTATGAACAAAATATCTATTTTCAGTTTTTTTGTATTTCTTTAAGTATACCGGACAGAACTTTTGACCTTAAGTATACTAAAATATTTTGAGAGCTTCATTCAAATAATATTAGAGGTCTCTTCTATTCAAATAATTATAGCGCGTATAATTCTAACAGAGAGGTCTTTAAATATTTGATACCCCGCTAATTCAGTGTTTATCAAAAATGATTGCTTGCGCGCGTCAAATATTTCCGTCGCCTAGAAGACCTCTACATTTCAATTAAAGATATCAAAAATTCATTTGAAGCGCGCAATAAGTCAATTGAAGCGCGGTACGATTCAATTTTTTATATAATTAATTCATTTGTGTGTAAACAATAAGAGATGTCTTCAACTTTTGAAATCATGCATTGAATTGTAGGGGTTTTTCAATTTATTTTTGTGCGCTTTCAATCAATTTTTTATCCCAGCAACTGAATTAGAGAGCTCTCAAAATATATAATAAAGACCTCTTAAAACATTTAGTATGTGTATGTGGATTAGGCGTCCCATACACAAAATGACGGTACGGTATAAATGACCAAATAAAACAAAATACGATATCTAAACATTGTAATGATAGGATCATTTTACAGCTGGTTTAATGTAAATTTATTATAGAATGAATTAAGTTACAAAACTGTACAAAAGGATGCAATATTTTACACTTTTTACTTCAACGTAATAAATGAACTTGATACGTATAGTTTTAAACGGTTTTTGTACCTACATTCACACCCTGCACCGGCAATAACGAGCTTGTCGGATCCCGCCATCTCACAGACCCTCCGCACGAGCTCGACCCTCTCCTCATCCCTAAGGTACACATATTCACCATTTGAACCTTGCACTACGTAACCTGAAACATAATATATAATTATGGAAGAGAGATGTTCCTTGCATTGTGTACTTTTTGGTCATCAAATGCAAAAGGAAGTACGCATCGTAGTACAAAGGAATTGTTTTTGTGATAGCGTATAGGCTATCAATTGGACATAAAGTAGTTTATTACGTGAGCCTATGATTTATCGCAAATTTACAATTGTATTAATTAATGCCTTGCAATTGTTATCACAAATGTAAATATAAAATGCAAAGTCTAATTTATTTTACAGATATGTTGATCGCAAACACCCATATATCTAAAATAGTATACGGTTTTTGGCTACGCCCCTGAAGTTACATTTTCCCACAAGCCCCTATGAACATTAATTGTTTACCTCTGAACGGTATTTTATTCCATTTTTCCATGTTCTGCTGCAGTTTGTCATATGCAATCGTTTCATCTTCATTGAATGGTGTAATTATCGGCGGGTAGATGCCACTTAAGTCTACCTGCATTTTCGCAGCTGATGATGATGTAGCGAGTAAACGTGACGATGACAACGATGGAGTTGTTGCGGATTTAGTCCAGCCCAATACTCCACTGATAAAAGTCCTACCAAACACTCGCGACCTTGAAACACTGACCGATAGACAAGCCATATCTTGATTTTTAAACCTAACTTAACAAACACGACATATATCTTTGCAATACACGCTAATAAATGTACTACTGTACGCATGTGTTTATAACCTAATGCCTTGAAATCCGATAGTATTTCCACAGGGCTTTGTAAACAAACTGGATAAACTGGTTTGTAATTTAATACAAATCAAGATGCAATTTAAACGGTTATCCACTTAATTAAAGTTTCGGGTTGGTTTTGTTATCATTGTGTCTTGATACATAAAATAGATCTAGTGACGCTTATTTCCTGAAGGTCATGCATGGTCACCACTCACCAGTGAAAAAGTTTATACAGCAGAACGGCCCGGGCTTTCCCCCACGTAAATTCAAAATACCAGAGCTGAGTTTAAGAAACTCAAATCTGACCGGGCATCATACACTGCCGCTGTGTAACTCTTTTATATTTTTTGTGTAATCAGTCATTACACACAAAAATGTCAAAATGCACGATAATCACATATGGATTTGATCATGGAAGCGTGCGTGATAGAATGCATATATAGTAGGCCTATATATAAGTCTAGATCTACATGTGTTTAGGGTTACCATGACTCTTTCTACGTATTATACTAAATTAATTCAACCCTACATTACAGGTCTAAAGTTCGTGGATATATGTAGGAACATACTAAACATTTAGGTGGAACCTATTAAATGTTAGTTTTGACCCTGATCGTCCTCCATATTCTAACCCAAAAAAGAGCGATGGTGTAGAGCTTAAGGTGCCTGCCGCTCATCCCGAGGATTGCGGGTTCGAGCCCCACTGGGGTCACGGCCGTACCTCCTCATATGGCCCATGTACTGGTTTTTTTCCAGGCAGCGGACTCGAGAGTAACACGATAAGCTACAAGCTTACTTAACAATCGAGCAAAATTAAATTAGTATTAACTAATTGAGTCTGTATTATGTTGAAATTAATGTTCATACTGTACCACTTATCCAGGGTATGAACTAATTTAACCGATATATTGTGCTGAAAATCGAAAATGGACTACCTTAGCTTTCAATCTCTTTGTTTAGCTTTGTACAGTTTGCAACGAAACAAAATTAAATGGCTCGAGCTATAGGGTTTTTAAGACCTTCTGTATGCATAGTCATATTTTGTGTAATGTGAGTATGTGACAGCGCATGTTAAAACATATATGACAATTATAGTAAGTTCACAGAGGTGGATCCAGAGAAGGACCAAGTGGGGTACACAGTTTGGGTTGTCGCCAGAGAGGGATGCCCCCTTACGAGGATTTTGTTTTAATTGACACGTTTTCCTGCATTCTGATGTCCTTTGTCAACGTTAGAAATATTTCAAAATTTGTAACTAGAGGCAAAATAGACACTTCGGTGAGTGGACCTTCTTTCATAGAAATTGAGTATTATGCAAATCTCTAAGAGATTATATACTAGTAATAATGTTGCCTCATAGCATGTTCTTTGAATTAGCCTTAAGGTGTATAAGGTCAAACGTAACTAAGAGATCGTTATACAGGGAAAAAATCTGGCCAACTTTCATTATGATTTTCGGAAACAAGTTGCTTGCCTTAAAAACGCACCAAGTAGATTATGCATAATGTGATGAAGGAAATGACTAAGACTTGTGATTAATATAAAAGCACACCGTGTTTCTCTACAGTAATCTAATAACTGTATAATTAGGCATAATCGACTTAGTCTTTGTGAAAAATGCCTCTCTTAGAGGAAGATGTGTAACGTTCCTTAGGAAACCTGCTCTTAAATTCTCTTCCGTATGGAATTTGTATAACTCGTTCATTACCTGTCTTCATCAATGCAAGACATTGAAGCTTTCGTGCACAGATAGCTAATGATAAGCTGGCAGATATTGGAAGGTTTGATAATTAAATAATGAAGGCAAGCTTATTCATACTCTATATTCGCCGTAACTAAGTTTGCCTTACCCGGATCAATGTGCACTATACAACTACCCCCCCCCCCCCCACCACACCACACACACACGCAATTAAAAACGTTGAAGGAATTAATGTTGCTTAGTATAGTTTGTTCTCTCAGAAGTGCACAGCGAGGATTTCTAAAAGGCAAATAATGTAACTAATCTGTTCAAGTTGTCAAAGAAAAGGCCTCTGTAAAGTAGGGATATGTAGGTTTTGTAAGAGGACAGATTCGAATCTTTGACTTTTACTTGTGACCTTGTCCTTGAGTCAGCGTGGCCAGATCATCAGTTCTGTGCATAAACTTAACGAGGTTAATATTTGACCACAGTTTCATCAAAATCCTTCAAAATGGAACAGGCAGGAAATTCCAAACTCAAGCGCTTGACCTTAAGTTGTGACATTGACCCCATTTGACCAGATCATTGGTCATGCTCATGGATTCTGCAAATTGTCTCGATATTAAGGTGAACATTTAGCCTGAGTTTCATCAAAATCGTTCAAGGGGTTAACAAGACCTTAAGTGAACGGCTCATGGGTTCTGCACATCGTCTAAATAAGGTGAATATCTGATCTAAGTTTCATCAAAATCCTTAAACGGATTAAGGAAATGTTAGACCTACAACTTAAACCTTAAGTTGTGACCTTGACCTTGAGGCAGCATGACCGGGATCTGTACATGTCTTGATGATGTGAGTTTCATCAAAATCTTTTAAGGGGTTTAGGAGATATGTAGCGTGCAAGAAATGTTACACTCAAATGTTACGGAAAGACGGACGGACGGAGGCCATTCCTATACCACCTCCCACTTCGCGGCGGGGGATAACAAGTATATATTATGCTTGATAGTCCGGGTGTTTTAAAAAATGACTACTTGTTTCAGAACTTGATTTAGCATTGCTTACTTGATATTTTGTATATGTAAAACTTACATGAGTTTACGTGATAGATTGGCAGGGGCTGATCATTGGGGAAGGGAGTCGGGGGTCTAAACTTCGTGTGATTGCGGGGTATCTATACTTCTTACCCTTACACATTCATAGGCTATGCTTGAAAACTCTATCATGCTTATTTCTTTTTTCACTACAGAATTTCTATAAATCTTTGTTAACACTACACGTTGCATTTTCTGCTCGACTTTTCGAAGAATAAGGAGGGCTATTGCGGTCACCATTTCATTGGCGTTTCCCATTTGGTTTATAAATTTTACACGCAAGCCACTATCATGGAGATATCTCAGTAACTACCTATGGGGTGGATTTGAACTTTGCTAATGTGTTCAGGGGCATCAAATGAGCACGTTAGATACTTTTTAACAAAATTTACAGTATATGAGACAATGCACCGGATACTTGTGAGACTTGTTATTTCCGATAAATCATCTTGGCATCAATGCAGTCACAGGGGAAATGCACGCCATAGATATTGCAGGTAACGCGTATTTCTAGTTAATTTGACAACAAACAACAACAACCGATTAAAATATGGGGTTGTTTTTACACAACAACATATGTCTCCCCCCCCCCCCCCACCCCCTACACGCACATTACCACTCTGTTGTGGGGAAGGTCAGAACTGGTTTGGGAAGTAGGTTTTTAAGATGTTTGAAATAGCTTTAAGATCATATATTTCCACGCGTATAGTAACAGTGACCTTGACCCCCCAAAAAACTTTTATTTTGCTTCATGCAATTTAGAAACTTAAACAAAAAGCTATTTATAGTGACAGTAGTCTTGACATTGACCCCCAACCCCACCCCAAAATATGTATTTTTTAAAAATCTATTTAGTAACAGTGACCTTGACCTTAGTGACCAATGCAATTCCAAGCTTCCTCTCCATGCAAGCTACCGACACACCAAGTTGCAATGCAATTGTTCACTCTTAACTCGAGCTATTGAGCGGAATCCATTTTTCTACTTTTAGTTACAGTGACCCCGACCTTTAACCAAGGTGGTTGTAACATGCGCTCTGCGCATCGTGTCAATATGGTGAACATTTGTGGTGAGATATTCTAAAATCCTTGAAGGGGTTCAACAGATATGGACCGGACACGAAATATAGTCATATGACATTCGATCTCTAAGTGTGACCTTGACCTTGAGCCGGCGCGGTTGGTTCACGGGCTCTGCACATCGCGTAGTTAAGGTGAACATCTGACCCAAGTTTCATGAAAATCCTTCAAGAGGTTTAGGAGATACGGAGCGGACACGAAATTCAAGGTTCGAACCTTTGACCTTGAGCTGTGACCTTGACCTTGAGCCGGCGCGGTTGGTTCACGGGTTCGCGTAGTTGAGGTCAACATCTGACCCAAGTTTCATGAAAATCCTTGGAGGGGTTTAGGAGATATGGAGCGGACACGATTTTGCCGGACAGACGGACGGACGGGCGGACGGACGGACGGACAGACAGACATCCAAGGCAAAAACAATATATCTTCCCCATATTCTATGGGGGAGACATAATAACAAAGTTATTTGTGTAACCATGTACAGGCGTACTCACACAAATAAATAACCCATGTTCTATAGTTGCCATAACAAGAAAGGGCACAATACTTCTTACTTTTACAGTTTCAAAGATTGTTCTAGGAAACTCTCTTTTATTTCTTGTTACAAAATCTAAAAACTAAAATTACATGGAACTAGAGGGTCATAAAAGCATATGTCTCTCACATGACAGTTTGTCAATGATTGTAATACTGAAAAAGGGAACACCCGAAAGAAGTAAGAAAAGAAACAATTATTAATACTAGCAGTGACACTGACCCCCCTCCCCCCACCCCCCCCCACCCCCAGAAAATTTCATTTTTGCAACAAACAATTAAAAAAAATGTTTAAACTCTTTTTTTTAGTTACAGTGACATTGACCCCCTCCTATATCTCGCTCCTGCTTAAAACAATTTAAAAACTAAAACAAGACGGCAAAGATGGCCCTATACCGCTCGCCTGACTACCATTGGCTATCATACAAGGGGTCATGATTTTAACATAATTCGTAGAGGTCCACTACACAATGCTTAGTACATGTAACATTCCAAATATCTAAGCTCTGCCTGTGGGCCTTGTGGTTCCTATATAAGCCTATGTGAAATCAAGAGACCCCCCCCTCCATGGAAGGGTTTATTTTGACCCGGGGGTCATGATTTGAACAATCTTGGTAAAGGTCCTCAAGGCAATGCTACATGCTAAATATCTCAGCTCTAGGCCTTGTGGTTTCAGAAAAGAAGATTTTTAAAGTTCTTCCTCTATAAGCCTATGTAAATTAAATCAACTGACATGGGGGTCATAATTTGAACAATCTTGGTAGAGGTCCACTAGGCATTTCTACATGCCAAATATCTAATCTCTAGACCTTGCGGTTTCAGAGAAAAAGATATTTTAAAGTTTTTCCTATATAAGCCTATGTCAAATTAAGTGACCCCCTGGAGATGTCAATTTTGACCCGGGGGACATAATTTGTTTACTCTTGGTAGAGGTGCACTACACAATGCCACATGCTAAATATCTAAGCTCTAGGCCTTGTGGTTTTAGAGTAGAAGAGTTTTTAAGTTTTTCCTATTTGTTGCCATAGCAACCAGAGTTCTTCATGGAAAGGAATTTTTTGAACAACTTTGATAGAGCTTCATGCAAGAAATATCCTTGCAAAGTTTCATCAACATTGGCCCATGCAGTGGTTTCACAGGAGATGTCGTTTGAAGGAAATGGTGGACGGACGGCGTACGACGGACCCCGGACGGTGAGTGATCCTAATAGCTCAGCCTGGCACTTTGTGCCAGGTGAGCTTAAAAGAAATTGGTGGCCTTGACCTTGACCCTAGTGACCCGCAATGCAATCCCAACCTTCCACACGCAAGCTACCTACACAGTTTCATTGCATTTGGTCACTCTTAACTCGAGTTATTGAGCAGAAACCGTTTTCTATTTTAGTAACCTTGACCTTGAGTCAAGGTTGTTGTAACATGCGCTCTGCACATCGTCTGAATATGCTGAGCATTTGTGGTTAGTTATTCTAAAAGGGGTTCAAGAGATATGGAGCGGACACGATTTGTGACAGACGGACGGACGGACGGACAGACAACTCGAGCAAAAACAATATGTCTTCTCCCATATTATATGGGGGAGACATAATTTCAGTAAATCTTTGTTAACATGCAAGACGTCACATTTTTAGCTCGACTATTCGTGGAATAAGGATGGGTATTGCGGTCACCGTTGTATTGGCGTTGCATATTTGATTAAAAGTTTTACATGCAAGCTACTATCGTTGACATTTACCAATAACTACGTATGGGATTGATTTGAAATTATACTTATGTGTTGAGGGGTATAAGACGAGTAAGTTAGATAACTTCTGACAGAACTTACAGTATAAGAGTCATCATATCGAATTTTTTTTCGCGTATCTCAAATTTCGTCCTGATTTAATTTGAGCTAATCTTATGTTCGCGATTTTGTATAAGTTGATTTCATTTTCGCGATTTTAACTAAGGGCAAAATTTACATTGATACCTATATCGGTATACCGGTGGCCCGAACTGCTCCCGTGTTTGGTTGGTTTTTGTTTTGCTGAACATATACATTTATTAATACATGTCTTTTCAGGTGGTAGCCTACAGGCATTCACACAATTACTGTTTTTACTGGCAAGACATAGCACTAAAGTACATGTATATAATAAATTATTGATATTATATTCTTTATACTTAAGAGAGATGTCCGCTTTTCAAAACCGCTCTTTATTATTTTGCTGTTTGATTTTAGGTAATCAATTATTTTTTTAAAAGAATAAATTAATGGTGGCATTGTATCAATGAACGAATAAATTTATGGCACATCGATGATGACTTTCGCACTTTTAAACTTGGAGAACACATTCCGGTTAAATAACTCGTGACTGAATTTAATCAAATTATGGCCCTTGATGAACTGAGACATTTTGGTTTAAGATTTACATGCATGCTACTTTTATGCACATGGCTCATTAACCAGTGATGAGATTAATTTGAAGCTACGTAAAACTTTTCAGGGCTATTAGACAGTTCTTTACCAAATTTGATTCAAATTATGAGCCTTGTTCAAATAAAAACAATTGGTTAAAGTTTAACATGTCTCTTGTTTTCAATTACCTATGATTGGATTGATTTGAAATTTCAATTTAGAGACACTCCCTAAAACTGGTTCCATAGTAAATAACTCAAAAAGTATAAATAATGGACATTTGCTAGTATAATTACTTCACCTAAAAGTTTAAGCTATAGATTCCAGTCATTGTCGGTAAAATCAGCCTTTCAGCACTCTATGTAAAGTTGTTGTTGTCTAATAAATAGGTGGACAGCGGATTTATTACTGAAGGCCTCTGTATTGATTATTTGTGCTAAAATGAGTCATGTTTCGATATATGTTGCTCTTCAAAGTTTTACTTATTGATCATTTTACGTTCATTGAACACATGATTATTTTTATGTTTGGAAAATATTATCTGCTAGATTTAGGGAGTTCTACTGAAAGACCTTACAGCGATTAGTCATTCAAGTTACTTGCAAATTGTTTTAATTATAAATTTTGTTAAAGTTATGTTATTCTCATATCTCAGTTATAAACTATTTGATTCATTTTAAACTACAAGCAAATGTAGAGGGGTATCAAACTTGATAACAAGAACTGATCATAGAGTTGTAGATGACCTGAAACATATTGATTTGATTTTAAAGATTTTAAACATTTTTGTTAGAAATATTTTAACTGTACTATCAAATTTTTTCGAAGAGTTGGGCGTATGATTCATCTAACAGCTTCTGTGGAAATACTTTTTAGTTATGTACATGATCAGTATAGATAACTGGTTATAGTGAGACCGAAAATTCAGATGAAAATGAAAAATACAACAACAGAGTATGTCAGACTTTAGAAAAATAATTAAAATAAGAATAATAGTTGCTAGTATAGTGTGTGATGTATGACGTCATAATGTTTTATGTTGTTATGAATTATATCATCAACGTATTTACAATAATAAGGTATTTCAATGTTAGCTACTGGAAGGGTTATTTTTGGCGAGATTCACACAAAGAAGCAACAAACGTTCAAGTCATTCCTTTTGTTACTACGGAGTTGATAAAGTGCGAATATAAAATGATATACGTGTATTCATCTATTGGCGTAAGATGTGAAACCTTTCATTTAGACAAAATGTCATGAAAAACAATTTGAAACAAAAATGTTATGACGTCTGTATCGGATACTTTTTTAACCCTTCTCGTGTAAATAAATTGAATTAGATATTGTTAAGACTCTAAGCTAGATATTACTGAAGCTTATTATAAGGTTTTCCTATCACAAAAGTATGATGCTAAATACTTATTAAACACTGAAAATGAAATTGGTGCATAATTGAGAAATATGTTCAAGTTAATGGATATAAAAGGAGAGCTTTGCCTTCTGGTGACATGATATGTGGTAAAAAACGAAACAAATTGAGGTGATTCCTAGACTGTATACAAAAAGCCAACAAGAAAAGAATTGACGCGAGGCATCAAATGCATCAGAAAGAATTCATTTATTTGTTAATTTGTTTGGTATATGAATAAAGCATTTAGATCACCTTAAAGATTCATATACCTACGCCGAACTTTATTTTTTATGAAAAGCACATGAAAATGCTAGATGCAACTGTTAAATTACTTATCCGTCGTACATTATAAACTTCCTGGATAAAGATACATAAATGTTCTCCAGTTCTTTGAAACATTGTGAAAGTATTAAATTAAGTTTTTCTGATTTGACATCCAAATATTAAAAACTGCACAGTTACGGCAATTATTTTGGCGTATTCGGGTGTCTTTGGGTAGTCTATGGGTGTCTTCAGCTAAATAGTCTGACCAGAAGGATCAGTTTTGAAATCAATTTGATTTGCATTTTTATTTATTTAATTTTAAACTTTTCAAAACAGATGTTATTTTCAGTAAAGGTAACTATGTTACTAAGTTGGTACCACCTGTTACAATTTTTGATGTTTCGGTTTGACTTGACTTAATATGACCATTCTCTTCTGGAATACGTTTGTCCTAGACTGAGTCACTATATTACAGTAGAGGCCCTACGCAGTACACATAAAGATCAAAAGAAACATTATCACCGTTTTTCATAATTTGGCATAAAGTGAATGTACAAAATATTTCGTTTAATGTTAATCTAGTATCTACGATGTGCAGTTCCAAATTTGCTTATGAGTAAGACTGTGTTAAGGTAAAAAGTGTATGAGTAACAGAGACTCACTAAACAGTACAGACATATTAATTATTATACTTAGTAGTCTATCGGGTGACTGACTATGCACAGAGTGAGAAAGTTGGTGTATTCTATTAACTTTATCTTGAATTTCCTTAAAGGATCGGATTCATTGTAAGTATCGTTTCTTCTGTGTGTCATAACACATGACACGAAATCCGAAAATATTCTGCGCTATGATGAAAAATAATAACGTTTCTGATGGAATAGGTTCTGGGCCAGCCAAGTTTCAATACTTCCACATAAATATTTTTGGACATACTGACATTAATTCCATGGAGATAGTTCAATGGTTCAATAAAATACTATACCGAAATTTGTTCAAGGCTATGCTGGAATTTGATACCTTTGATATTTTCTGTGTTAGATTTTATTTGAATTTTGAATACATAAAGCTAAGCTTTCTATTTAAAAAATGTATGAAGTATTCAAGTTGTCCTATCTGCTCCTGATTTATACACGAGTCCAGTGACAGTGTCACTTTGCTTGTCGCCTCTGGACCCATCATACTCCCAAGCCCTTTCTGGAACATGAGATATGCCGCACATTTCACCGACTCATGCAAGAAAGACTCATCGATTGAACCACTTTCATAACGCAATATGCATTGTGAAATATATGTCGCATGCAATCATCTAAAATATATAGATGTACTTTAACATCCAATGCTGACACCGGCAATGAATAGCTATGTGCTATGTGTATAAACAATCTATATTAGGACAAGAGTAACTTCTTTGTTTAACCAAATTTCTCAATTGTTAAATTCTAAGGGCACTATTTATATACAAATATTTATGATAATCCACGATAAAATTTGGGTGGAGTATTAACCAATATTTTCCATATCTAGTAAGAAAACTGACACAGAAGCACGGAACTAGAAACAACATTATAGGTTACTGAATTCCAACATAGTCTAGAATACATGACAGTATGTATAGTCAAACAAGAGCTGGTTTTTCATGACGATTTCTTCAACAGATTTTAGCATTGCCTGCAATATTTTATGAAATAGCCTTGGAAGTGTTGACATTTTTCAAAACTATTTCAAGCACTGTCTGTAATATTTTCCTGTAGATACGGTTTATAGTTTGATCAGTTAAACAGATAAACGAAGATCACAATGAAGCCGATTCACACAGGAAAATGAAGATAGTATGTGGTAGAAGACAATAAGTAATAACTTTATTGGCGCCGGCCTTAGATTGAATGCATTTTGCCGGAAGTCCGTGGTAGGAAGGGACATTTCTTATTAATTTGATAAGACTGTTTCCAAAAATGATTTTATTATAAAAAAAACCTATTCCTACACCGAAAATAACAACATCTGTTTTGAAATAAAAAACCTATTCCTACATCGAAAATAACAACATCTGTTTTGAAATGTGTAAAACTACATCAATAAAAAACGAAAACATATTGACTCCAAAACTGATCCTTCCATTCCGACGATTTATCAGAAGACACCCATAAACTACCAAAAAGATACCCAAATATGCCAGAATATTGTTATAAATGTACAGTTTTTAATATCTAGATGTCAAATCAGAAACATTTTATTGAAAAAACGTCAACAAAGTTGCAAAGAACATGTATGCATCTTTATCCAAGTAAAGTATCTATGTCGAATAAGTAATTTAACCGTAACATCTAGCACTTTCATGTGCCTTTCATAACGAAACGCAATTCGACCTAGGTATGAAGACATCAAGGGTGATCTAAATGCCTTATTCAAATACATAACCTGATACCAAACCAATTAACAAATAAATGTTTTTTTTCTGTCGCCTTTGATGCCTCGCGTCAATGAACTAATTTCTTGTTGTCTTTTTGTATACAGTCTAGAAATCACCTCAATTTGTTTGCTTTTTTTCACCACATACCATATCACCAGTAGGCAAACCCTCCTTTTATATTCATTAACTTATACATATTTCACAATTGTACACCAGTTTGATTTTCAACGTTTGTCAAGTAACTAATATCGCACTTTTGTGATAGTCAAAACTTATAATTAGCTTTCAGTTATTAGTTTTGAATCTTAATAAAATCTAATTCAATTTATTTATACGATGAGGGTTCAAAAACTTCCGATACAGACGTCATAACATTTTTAGTTTTAACTTATTTTACGTGACATTTTGTCTAAATGAATGGTTTGACATCTTACACCAATAGATATCCGAAAAATGAAATCATTATAATTATTATGTTCGTACTTTATCAATTCCATAGTAAATATATATTGTTGCTTCTTTGTGTGTTCACATTTAAAATAATCTCACCAAAAATAACCTGACTGGTAGCTAACACTGAAACACCTACTAATTGCAATTACGTTGTTGACATAATTTATGACGCCATTAAACGTTATGACGTTATACATCATACACTACACCAGCAAATATTATTCTTAATTTAGTTATCTTCTCAAGTCAACCATACTTTGATGTTGTATTTTAGATTTTCATCTGACAAGGCCAAATTGCTAATTACTCATAGATTGTCTTGTTCCTTCAGACAAACATTAATAAAAAATAAGAAAAGAAAGAAGGTAAACTTTTATGAAAATCAATATGCTGTAATTTAATGCAGTATTGAAGGGTCAACTTATAACCAATCATCTATACTGATCATGTACATAATATATAGTATTTTGTGATCAAGTTTCCACACAAGCTGTCAGATGACAGCACACTCGACTCTTTGCACCACTTTGAAGTACAATTTACACATTTCTTACAAAAAAGGTTTATAATTGTTAAAATTAAATTACTAAAATAGAAATCATATGTACAGCTCTATGATCATTTTTTTATATCAAGTTTGATACCCGCCAGCATTTTCTGTTAGTATTAATAAAATCTTACAGTTAATTACTGAGATATGAACATAACATAAGCATGAATGAAAAACTTAAACACAAATTTCTAAGTTAAACTAGATGGGTGTTCAGTATAACACTTGTGTCGCCCTCCTACACTTTGTCAGAATAACCAGTAATTTCGTGACACAATCTAAGTACAAAAAGGGGCAAAGCCCCTTCAAATGTGACCTTTACCTACAAAATGTGGCGGCATCACGACCCTTTTGCCATTAGCAATGCAATTTGAAAGTTTGATGAAGAAATCTTAAGAAATGGCAAAGTTACGGACAGACCGTCGGACGGATGGACCGACGGACAAACGATCCATATGTAATGCCTTTTCCCCGAAAAGGAGAAACAAAAACTCATAACGTTACATTAAATTAAATCAAGGGCTAAGTAACTCGAATGTCTGAACACTGTGATGGCTTAAAAAGACACTCCCTACAAATGGTGTCAAATTAAATTACTTCAAATCATAAATAATAGAGTATTTGTTTAAACTTTATATTCCAGTCATTATCAATAAAATCAGCGTTTGGAGAATATTGCTTGCAAGATGCAGGAAGTGCCCCTTTAACTGAAGTTCAAATAAATCTACTAGTGGGTTATTGAGAAATGAGACTGACAGGAGTTTGCATGGAAAACTTTAACCAAACTTTGTAAGTTGAGCAAGGGTACTAACTTTATTCATATTTAGTTAAGAGTTATCAAACTTGATTGTCTGATACCCCTGAAAAGTTTTATGAAGTTTCAAATTAATCGCATCACTGGTTAATGAGACATTTGCATGATAGCAATCTTAGTCCAAACAAGGGAATTTCGATAAGTCCATCAAGACTTATTTAATATGCCTGCCAGATCCCCTTGAATAACTTTCAAATATATTCTATAGGTTCTTTTAGAGGTATGTGCATGAAATTAACTTGCGCACAAAACTTAAATATAATTTTAGCCTGCAAATAAAAGTTAAACTAAAATGTCTCAGTTCAACATGGGCCATAATTTGAATTAAATTATGTAAAGAGTTACCTAACTTACTCGTCTGATACCCCTGAACACATAAGCATAGTTTTAAATCAATCCCATGCGTAGTTATTGATAGATGTCAACGATAGTAGCTTGCATGTAAAACTTTTAATCAAATATGCAACACCAAAATGCAAGGGTGACCGCAATAAACATCCTTATTCCCCGAATAGTCGAGCTAAAAATGTGACGTCTTGCATGTTAACAAAGATTTACTGAAATTCTATGTAATGTGGTAAAATTTGTTTTGTATAAAGATAGAAGCATAAGAGAGTTTCCTAGAACAATCTGTGAAACTGTAAGGGAAAGAAGTACAGATACCCCACTCTTGTTATAGCGACTGTAGAACATGGGTTATTTATCAATGTGAGTACTCCTGCACATGTGCAGCATTATATGGTTACACAAATAGCCTTCTGATTGAATCTGTAATATTTAATTTGTTTTTGTTGTCAAATTAACTACAATTACACACTACCTGCAACATCTTTGGCTTGCATTTCCGCTGTGACTGCATCGATGTCAAGATAACGAAGCTCCTGCTCAATGGAAAGTGTCCAGTGCACTGACAGGTATACCACAAAGACCAACCTGTAATTTGCCTCCTCCCAACTGGTAGGTATAAATTACTGGAATACCTCTTTTCATTCACCGGAAAATAGAAATAAAAGAAACATAAGTTCAGAGAAATCAATGTTTTAATCAAACTTGTGTCTCTCACAAAAGTAATCGGGGCATTCAAAATAAAACACTTAAAAGTTTCTATAAAGAGTATACAAAAGAAAAGCATCGGCAGCACTCAGAAGCATGTATTTCCAAAGATACAGGACATATATTGTGTTCTTGCTGATCAAAGTAACAAGTGTCAATTAAATGATGATAGTAACGTCAGGGTTGTTACAAATTACGCGACACGCAATTCTCTGACAGTTCCCTTAACGTGGAGAAAAAGATCCCGACTTTTTCCCCAACATATGGAATTCCTAAGTAACTTACACGCAACACGCTAACCGAATGTCTTAAGTTGTAAAACAGGACCTAAATTCAGTCAAAATATTATGTTACTTAACACTTTGATACCTCCGAAGACTTTATTGGAGTTTTCAAATCAATCCCAAACTTCATTACAGAGACGATGTCTAATTCTGATTTTAAGTTAATTTAAATGAAGCACATATTTACCTTTGGTCCAAACTTGGGTCTTCCGATCCAACAGGTAAATCAGAGGTCTTCTGACATCTTCTTTCACACTGTATGTCTGTATAAAGAACTAAAAAATTATAATTTAGTGTTGACCTATTTCCGCTATCAGAAACCTTGAATTACTATTAATAGTTGCAACATATCTCACTTTCTCCCTAAGGGCAAATAAGTCTTTATCCTTTAATATCAACCTATTATATTACCTGGGAAAGCCACTCGTCAACGCTAAAATGGAATTGAATACCATCTTATGTACTGAATTTACACGTAAATTTTTATCCTTTCTTAAAAGGTAATGAACGAAAATCTCCCGTTAGGTCCATGATTGTTTACGAATGTCTTAGTGAACATATTCACAAAAGCTATATTTACCAATTTTATTTGTTTTTTTAAGCGCATCTTTCGATAAAAACTATTTTTAGCGTTGAAGAGCTAGTAGTCTTCTGCTTCTATTTGCGTAACATATAGATATGTGGTTCATTGCAAATAAATTAATCATGAATAAATATATAATAATAATAATAATAATAATAATAATAATGTCTTTACTTTAACGAAGGTTAAACATTAAGAAATGAAATACTCATTTGCAATGTGGCCTTCAATAAATTTTATTGAACAAAATTACAAACATAATTATATACATATGATTTTATTAAGGGACATTATGCTCATCTTACTGCACATAGTGTATTTTTGGTGACAGTTTTATAAAAGCATTTTCGGTAGCTGTGCTTTAAATGTGTTAAACTAATGATAATGCCGCATTAATATTTGAAGTTGGTGCTCTAGAAATTAAAGAAATGGACTATAAATTAATTCCTTCAACTTGGCAGTGATCCTTGTGTTATAGTATTGCTCGGCAGTGGAAGGAAACCACCTAGTGAATTTGTTTATTTCTAAAATTGACTCTCCCAGTTCAAAATATAGCGGAAAAGTTTGTTGTATTGGATCAAAGTTATTATTTCCTCTACCCTTTTCACCCACACCTATTTCAGCTGGAATTTTACTTTAAAAAAATGTGCAAAATGACACTTTAAGGGCCTTCAACATAACCAAAGTGGGTGAGGAAGGTAGAAAACTAAAATTATCAAAATGCAGTTCAATTAAACTTTGCACAAATAAATGTTATTAAAGTATCTTTATTTTAAACCTTTTAAGAAAAGTTTGGTCAGTAAAGAACAAGAGCACCGCCTGCGGGTGCCGGGCGCTCGTCTGATTTTTATCACCATTTTTTAAGTAACAGTGTCCTTGACCTTGACCCCAGAACACAATCCCACAAAATGTTTTCATAATCATAACTAGACACTAAGTTTGGACACAATAATTCAACTGCAACTAAAGATATTGTTTTTTCCCCCATTTTTCTATTTTTAGAAAAAACCTCTGGACTTTGACCCCATGAGCCCCAAACACAATCCTAATTAATTTAAAAGTCTTTATTCATATGTATTATACACTTAATAATTTAGTTACATTATGTCAATTGTAACTAAAAATATTGAACATATTACTGTTGTTTTTTTTTTTAGTTAGTGACCTTGACAATGACCCAAGCAGCCCCAAAACCCAACCCTGTCTTCTTAAATGTTTACTACAAACAAAAGTTGGTTACATTATGTCAACTGTAACTAAAGATATTGAATATAATACAGTTTTCCTATTTTTAGTTACAAGACCTTGACCCCAGGATCCCTAAAATATAATCCAATTAAAGATATTCATCAAAACTTCTTATACACTAAGTTTGGTTGCATTATGTTGACTGTAACACAAATATTGTGTGTGTGAAACTTTCTAAGATAGGAAGGTGCAATAATCCAGCCACATACATTACAGGGTTATGTAACTTGAAAAAAGAATTCCTTTATACTATTGTATATTTGATAGTGAGCAAGTATTCCAAGTTTAAAAGTGATAGCTTTGATAGTTTGCATATATTGACCCAAGCACAAAACTTAAAAAATCAGACAAGTGAAAAATGACTAAGTCCATAAATACTAAATACCGTATACCGTTTGATATGTTGAAGTACATCATTCATTTATTGTTTGTGAAACATTTGAAATCAATCTAACAAAAAATGCAGAAGTTATGTCCAATTCTCAAAATCAACCCAAATCCATCAAAATTCATGTTTTTTTACCCAAAAAACAGGTGATACTCAGCATCTTTATGATACAATGTGAAGACGAATGTTTTTACAACCTATCTAAAAACACGTAGAAACCTAGATGAACACGTTTCCAAAGTTTCAAAGTGATAGCTTTGATAGTTTCCATGTAAGTGACCTAAACGCTAAACTTAACCAACGCCAACGACAACGACAATCAAGTGACGACAATAGCTCGGCATTTTAAAAAAAAATCAGACGAGCTAAAAATAGCTAGACCTAAAAATTCCCTATCTTCTATTTACATTCAAACGCAAAAACTAAACAACATGAAACATCATTTTAAATGCCAACATGATCGAGTAACATGATACTTACAACAATATATTGTGTCCTTTTAACGAGCTTGCAATTACCTGATTACGAAAGAGAAATCAATGTTTTTATTCCTTTGTCACATATGTTCGTGACCAGTTAAAAATTGATAAGAAACAACAAGCATGATGTCTAAATGTTTGGACTCGTGTCATGTGCAGTCTGATCAGGACTCGAACCCGCGACCTTTCGCTTACAGGGTGAATGCTCTACCGACAGAGCTATCTGGCCGTCTACATATTTTCTTCCCTTTTTTCATGTCCGTAACCGTGACATTCTTCCTCACTTTGTTTAGATTTGTCCTCGAATTTCAGTGAGTACTGTAACATTAAGCAATTCAAGTGTCGGATACTAACCTTGTTATGCCGTCACAGTCACACGTTGGGCGCCATTCGTCACCGAGGCGTCAGACGACGTCCCTCTTAGGTGGGGAAGCTGGTTATCTCAACGGTAGAATTTTGGTTTATTTCTCTCGGTGGGGATTATCAGCAAGTGACAACTGTAACCAAAAAAAAAATCGTTTATTAACAATAAATTTATATTTTGTTCTATATTTCTAGATAGGTTGTAAAACATGTAGCCTTTCCAAAATATATCATCAACTTTTATATCTTTATCAACAAATACAAACAGATAAACTGATAAATAAATATGGCGGACGACGATTACCGAGAATGTACCTTGAAAACAAACATTTACTCAAAAGTATGAAATACTAATAAATTGGTTAAATGTATAATATGCAATACAAAATGTGCAAAATGTTTTACCTGTAACCAAACTAATTCCTTTATCAACAATAAATTATTCTATTCTATATTACTCGATAAGTTGTAAAAACCATGAAGACTTTTCAAAAATATATCGTCAACTAATACGTTGATATGATTGGCTGAAAAGTATAGCGATAATGATAAAATAATTTGCATAATAAAGGAATAACAAGATACAGGTGAAAGGACAGGTAAAGCTGTAAGTCACGTTAGTTATCCAATTTAGTATGTAACGGCTTACGACTGTAGTAAAGGTAAGTATAGAAAGGGCTATAGGAAAAATATGACAACTGTATGCGAATATGCAAGTATTTACAAACTTAAAGTAAGTATACGGTATACGTCCCAAGACAATTATATACCTGCTAATGGTGGAAGAAACAGGTAATATTAAAGAAAGGTAAGTATGTAGTATCAAAATATGCACTTAATGTACACTTAAATTAAGTTTTTTTTTTTTTTTTTAATTTAAACATTGAAAATTTTTTTTTTTTTAAAAAAACCCCCCAAAAAAAAAATCTCTCTAAAAAAAACCCCCCCCCCCCCCCCCCCCCCCCCCCAAAAAAAAAAAAATTTTTTTTAAAAAAAAAAAAAAAAAAAAAAAAAAAAAAAAAAAAAAAAAAAAAAAACACCCCAAAACACAGGTCACGATGCCTATAGTACTGCTGTGTACTGTAATATAAGGGTGTACTGTAGTACAGTTTAGTAATATTGTAACCTACATGGTTGGTCTTGATATAAACACATATGTCTCCCCCATAACTGACCACAATGTGACCGTGATAAGCACAACAAAGTTCGATCATGATCACTCGTAAAGTAACATCAAAATGCGGCAAAGGGTAGGGTTTTAGAAATAAAGCCCGGCAAACTATATTTGGACTATATATACAAGTAAATTTTCAAATGGCAATAACTGTATGAAATATCAACTGACCGGAACAGGATATGCACAACTACACTTCATAGCGAGTTTTATCAAAATTCAGCAAGGAGTTTACGAGATAAAGCCCAAACAGGATCTTCTTAAAGCAGGCCCCTGTCGGCTTTACCTTTGTGCTAGTGACCCCAACTTATGATATGCACAACTAGACTTCAAAGTACAGGACTGGTTTCCTAGGATCAACTCTGCCGGTATTACTCTTTGCCAGTCGGGGGCTCGGGTTCGTGCCCTTGTGGCTCAGTCTGGCAAATATCGGAACCTCGCTTCAGACTCTTGATTTCAGATGTCGACAATGTTTGCAATTTCCTGAAAAGAACTTGTGGATAGACTAAATAGACGAACTAGAACGGAATGCCATCCAGATTTTTGTAGTTGAGCATCTAGCTATCAATAATAACATTTTGTCACCAAGAGGGGTCTTAGGTTATCGTCTGCAGCTAGGCTTCAGTTAGTTTGAAGTTTATTGATTTCAATTCTGCGACGCTAACAACCTAACCACGGAGGCGGGTAAGTGTCTATTTCAAGTTGACAAATATTACTAGTATGATACATAGTTCAAAGTGACCATTATAATTTTAAGAAAGAAATTAATCATTGATTTATACTCCTACAGTAATGAACATTGCCATAGTTATACTGAAGGAACAAAAAGAAACGCAGGGAAAACTTCCGTGGTGGTTTTAAGGAATGTATTTGACATTATCTAAAACAGTATAAAAATCTATCTTTCATGAGCCACGGGTGGTTAACTCTCCCCACCACCACAGCATATGGAGAAAGGAAACTGTGGGGTGCGAACTTCCGAGATTGTGGTGTTCTACAAAATAAACGAGACATGTGAGAATGAGTTTTTTTTCTTTTAAATTATTCTGTTGCAGAAAATCTGGGAATGTAGTTGCCAGTAGCCCTTGGAATTTTTAGACCACTGTTTGCATGAAATGTCGTAACAAAATACCCAAAACTGTGGTGTCTAAAACGTTTATAAGTTGGCCACAATCTCGATTTCCGATAACAAAAGTTAAACTGTCCTTATTTTTGGTCCCAAATCTCGTTTTTTTCCAAATGTAGATCTATTTGAAATGCAATTGTTCTACATGTACAAGTAAATACATTGAAGCTTGTAATATTTAAATGATTTGGTGGGGTGGAGTACGAGGTGGTGGGGACTTGAAGGTGGTTGGGTGGAGTACGAGGTATTGGGAATTTGAAGGTGGTAGTGGGGTGGGGGTGGTGCTATACATACTGTAGATCACAAGACATGGAAATGTCTATCAAAAGTGTCCTTGTGACGGAAATGAAATATAATCTTATTTACATATGTAAACCATAACTGTTAATAAACAGTAATCGACGCTGACGTGCCTAATCGGAGTCGACTAAAAATAGATATAGTTATAAATGCGCCATGAAGATAGGTACAGTTAAGCGTGTCGAGGATAGAAGCTTTGATGATTGACTATAGACGGGTGCGATTTGGTGCTTATGGAATCAGAATGTCACCTGACACCAGATTTATGGAAACGGATCTCCGGAGGAACTAATTCCAAACACCGTAAGATCTACAATTTTCTATTACTGAACAAAGTCTTTATTTACCACAATATTACACAAAATTATTTTAAACAGTGAACTTTACGATGTTTGCTTAATATGTCATTGCGTTTATTGAGAGCCTACTTTCTGTAGCATGTCGTATATACTAGACCAAAAAGCCATTCTTCTCGGATAAAAACCCTCCTGCACTGAGGCTGTAGACATTTGATTGGACACTCGGAAATAATGCTGTGACGTCATACTGTACTCCGGCCACGTGGTTGTTGTAAACTGAGTAACATTCATCGGAAAATTTGGATTTCTGAAAGAACAATTGAGAGCATTTAGCTAAGTTAAAAACGGTATAGAAATTCATTGTGTTTGCTACTCATTGTGTGCTACTGTCCAGATTTTGAGCATGTTTTATAAAAAAAATCTTACCCCATCCATATGCGAATGGTTTAGGAACGGTTTCTTTTTAAGAAAAAATAAACAGAACTACACGCATAAGAACAGCGTATCATTTTCAAAGCTTGAATAAAGTCGTTATATTTAGTTAACTGATAAGTGTGGCTGGTAGACAACTTCTTTTAACAGTGAAGAGAAATAACATACCCGGATTTAGCGAAATTCGTCCAAAATGTCATCATTGCGCGAGAAATTTGCCTTTCCTTTGCTGTATAACTAACATTACTTCGACCAAACGCGGATGTATCTGAACTCAGAGGTATACCAAATACAAATGGTACTTCATCGAAGTGATTTGATCCTGCAAGATAATCGCAGTGATTTAGGAAAAAGTAATAAACAAAGAAAGTTGATTTAATGCACCTTTTAAAAATGTTACATTTTAAAATTTAGCAGTTATTTTCGCAGTAAAATGTGTATGAAATGCATTTTTAAAAGCCACTTTATTACATACATATATATTTTGATAAGCCTGTATCATTCCGCCTAATGGTTTGTTCTGATTGTCATACTATTTATGTATTGTCCAAGGACAGGGTTTTAAGTCACAGACAGGGGCGAACTCGTATGGGATAAGGGAAAACAACAAAGCTTTTGAATTGAAAAATGGGCTTTATTCAAAATGCCATAAATCAAATGACAACTATTTTGGTTTTCCCTCATGAACGCCAAACCCCACCGGATTGTCATAGCTATAAATAGAACTAACTTCATTACGTTATTGTTAACATTTTAGGCGATGAAGAAATGTCAATAAATTATCAGCAGCATGAGCCTTTAGACTGTAAATTAATGATACAAAAGGGTGTCCTACCTTTCATCCACGAGGGTGTAACCATAATATTTGCTTGCATCTCAACAGCAAACTCATAGAAGTATGTCTTCCCTCGTAGAAGTTTTGCATGCGAATTTGCAGTCTGTGCAGCTGGTGCGAAGAAAACGGCGTCGTTCGACAAATCGAGTACATGGTTACGGATAGTGACGTAATCTGTCGGATTTTCCCAAGAGGTATAGCCGAATGTCAGTAGCTTTTCCAGCACTGTTATTGTATCGTTATCTTTAACATGAGGAAATGATTCTTCAACCATGAAAGGAACTATCTTATCTTTAAACTCATTGCTTGATATATTAAAATCTAAGTTAGGTTGTAGTGTGTTGTAATCTGTGTCAGCATGACCTAGCACACCGGGAAATGAGTAGAATTCTAGAGCCCCGTCTAAGTTATTTACACCTACAACGATATCGAGAGAAGCGAAAACATTTCTAGCGTCGGCGGTGTCTGTTGAATTTCCTTTAACTATTTCCTCTGGGGTGGCAACTAAGAAGTCTTGATCTACCGCTGGTCCGAAGGTTGTAATGTTTGATTGTAGAGCACCTGGGTCCTTTGACTGCAGACAAGTTGCAAATGCTTTCGAGGTAGGGGAGCAACCAATCTCTTTTAGGTATGTTTCAAAGTCAGAAATGTCTAAAAGCGCCCAGGGCGAAACAGCTGTCCCACTTTCAGCTATAACCCTTTTAAACAATCCTTTATTTCCAGGATAAATTGCTTGCAAAAGAACAGACGCGCCACCTGCTGATTCACCAAATATTGTTATTTCATCTGTGTAACCCAAGAAGCTAACGATATTGTTATGCACCCACTTAATAGCAAGATGTTGATCCCAAAGACCCTGATTTCCAGGAAAAGTACCATTACTGTCTCGCAAAAATCCGAACATTCCTAGCCGGTAATTAATGGTCACTACAATGACATTCCCAAACAGAGCCAAGATTTCCGGGTTGTATGTTGCAGAAGCACCTTGTGTAAAACCTCCTCCGTATATCCATATCATGACCGGTAACATGTCAGTTGATTCAAATCCATGCGGAACGTAAATGCTCAGAGTAAGGCAGTCCTCAGAGAGTCCAAGCATGTCATATAATTGTCCATCTTCTTTGGTTTGTGGATAACACGCCATTGGAACCTTCCGTGCATCGAATGTGGAAGAAAATGGAGGTATTGGAACCGGTTTTCTAAACCTGTTCTGTCCGGCAGTTGATTCTGCATACGGAATGCCGAGGAACTTGGAAATCATTTTTTGTTCGCCATCGACTGAAACGTTTTCTTTAAATCCCATGATTTTGCCAACATTTGTGTTTATTGTAACTTGGGTTTGCGAAAAGCATACAGAAATGCACGAAAGAACCGCACCAATGAGAATGTACATCATCGTAATAATTCAATCCGACTGAAATGGAAGCCTGTACAAACTTTGATATACGTGTGATCTTTTGTTGTTATCTAGCCGTGTCCTAGTACAAATTCAGAAATGCACTCATGTAACGTTTTTTTCATATATAGTCTCCACTACTTAAAGTGACATAATGCGCATCTTACTACAAATACTGTGTTTTTGGTGACGGTTTTACAAAAGCAATTTTCGGTTGCTGTGCATTTAAATATGTTAAACAAATGATAATGCCGCATTAGTATTGGAAGTTGGTGCTTTAGAAATAAAAAAAATTGGACAAATAAAGTAATAGTTCCTTCCTTCGCAGTGATCTCCCTTGTGTTGTTGGTAGAGATTTCGGCAGTGTAAGGGAAGCAACTCCTGCATGCAGTTTTTTTTTAAATTGACTCTCCCAGTCAAACTAGAAAAAGTAATATTTGGAAAGTTCTTATTTCGTACTGGTAGCAAGAAGAATTTGGTGTATTTGGTTAAAAGCTGTTATTTCCTCTACCCTTTTTACACACACCTATTTCAGCTGGATTTTTAATTGAAAAAATGTGCATAATGTCACTTTAAGTGCTCGCATTTGTGGTTACTTGATGCCCGCCGTCGTCTACCGTAAATCGTCTGTTTCCTAATAGCACCTCCATTGTGTGTATTTTAGATATCGGGCCCAAAAGATATGTTCCTTTTCGTTATATCCGTTGTTCCGTAGCTTGATCCGTAGTCGTTGTACCGTACGTTGTATCCGTATTTGCTTGTATACGGAGTTTACTGTATCCATTTTCTATTGTAGTTTGTCATTAGCAATCGTTTTATCTTCATTTAATGGTGCAACAATTGCTGGATAGATGCAACTTAGGTCTACCTAATTTTTTTAAAGCGATGACAACATACTTAGTGCGGCCCGATACGCAATTGATAAAAGTTTGATCAAATAATCGCATTCTTGTACCTCTCATATCTATTTTTAGTAACAGTGACCTTGAACCCTGGTCATATCTTCTTGTCATAGCTTAACAGTAACACCATATACATTTGCAAAAGTATTTACATCAAATTATGTCCAATTTCTGAATGTGTTCAATGTTTTGTACACAGGGCTTTGTAAACTATTTTGGCAATTAAATGCAAACTGCAAAGACTGAAATGTAAATGGGTTCATGTTTTGTTTCCCCGTACAGCGAAACAGCATGTAGGTCAAGGGCGGTGTTAGTAAAGGTGGGGTCTAGGCAGTGTAACCTGAGGAGAAAACCTAGAGTCGGCCGGGACTATAAACAAATTAAAGGCGTATCGTTGCGGTTTGTATTTTCACAGTTTTGTCTTATTTGATATAATTATCTTACCGATTTTATTATTTACGGATTATAAGAATAATTTCTGATGCAGTTGGAGCAAATTTTATATGAACTTGGACCATATATCTTAACGGACATGGCAAGTGCTAAAAAGATATTGACAGCAATTTAGCAATTCAGGAGAATGTCAGTTTCTACAAATAGTCCCGAAAATTAAAGATCTTAGTAAGACTAGTACACTCTCAATTACAAAGAGAATAGTTGCTATGGCAATAAATACATATTCCAAATTTGAAAATCTAATTATGAATTGCATTTTAAAGATTCGGAACCCAAAAGATAAACAATGCACTGAACATTAAAGGGGCATACCTTATAACTGATGTCTAACCAAATAACCTCCAAAACATAAATAATAAAATCTTTGGAATTAACTAACCTAAAATTGCTATGCATTCCTAGGCTTATGCAGTTTAAGATATACTGCAGTACTGTAAACCATTCAATAATCTATGTAGAGTTGTTGTTGTACAATTATTGGGTGGTTGCGATTTATTACATATTATTAAGGCCTCTATATTGATTAATTGTGGGTAAAGTTTAAACTGAGGCATTTTTCACCATAGGTTCTTCTTTGAAATTGTATTCATTCATTGAACACACAATCTATGTTGCGATAAATAATCTGCTAGATGTAGGGAGTGCCTCTTTAACACGGAGACGTTGGCGTTTGTGATAATGACGATGGCAAATAACGACACCTTTGAAATAATGGTCGGATACCTAGTTGATAAGAAATTTGGTAGTTTGACACCTAGTTAGATGAAATAGTAAGTCGGGAACGTTTAAAAGAATTTGATAGTTTGCAAATTTTGTGAATGGCAGGTGTATATTTAGTTGTCTCATTGTCTTCGGGTCTGTTGAAGTGTGTTCATTGTCTGCTGCCCTTTCTCATAGCTGGGGGATTCATTCTTCTGCGTAATAGTCTGACTGTTGGTGAGTGCTGTGTTTGTTGGTGTTCATGGATTACTTTTTAAGGACAAAAATGTGTTTCGGGTCTCCTTTCTAAATAATTTAAGGTCGGTCGACAGGTTTTTTATATTTCTTTAAATTATGTTTACCTTTTCTGTTCTAAAACGAATTGAAAATTGGTGTTTTTGCATTTCTCATAAAAAAAGTTTGAGGTTGGCAATAAAAAGTTGATTAGACCGGAAACGAATATTTTTAGGGGTCCGTAGAATATTTGATCTTGTATATTTATGTCGTCATGCATTTACATTTGTTATGCCAAACTTGTTTCTTTCGAGAGCCGTGCACGAGTTTGCAGATGAAATGAATGCGGCAATCACAAAGGCAAAAAACATTCTACCACATGCTGAAAACACAATTGTGTTGAATGAGCAGTAAGCTGTCTTCTATTATGTACAAACCTAATTGGCCATCTTGCATATACATATTCTCAATTATATACTTCTCCTATCGTGTCAGTCAGTCTTTGCAAAATAAATATTTCCTTAGGTAATACAAAAAACTCGTTATGTACATTATACTTCGCCCGGACTTGGTTAAAATGCAGCGCTTTTGCCCTTGGACGACCGTGAACTTACAGAGACAAGTGGTCACAATCTATTTATGTTTAAGAGAATGCATACTGTTGACTATAAGTCCTCTGTAAGCACCTTAAAGTTTATGTCTAACCCACATATAATTGAACGCGGATTACTCAAGAGTTATGTGACTATTTTAAAAGTTGTAGTAAGGTTGTCATTTGATACATTACAACTATTAAACAATATATTGCAAAGTTAATTCAGCTCTGAAAAAAGTTCGGAAATAAAGAGAATAACAGCAATCCAATATTGATCCGATATTGATTTTTATCTATAAATGTGTACAATGTATACATTTGTATGTGGCTTGTGTTTATGAACTAAGGGAAACAATCCTGTTGCGGAACAGCCAATAAAGGGAAACTATCCTGTTAAATACGCTTTGAAATCTGGAAATGTAGGAATTGCTGCACTAGGCTTGATATATGTCCATTGTAAATAATATCTAGTTAATTCTGCGATATAGACAGGCCTGGATACACTACCATGCGCAATTAGTATTTAAATGGGTAGGTAAATCGTCGGTCAAAGATGATGTTTGTAGGCCTAAATCGGCCATTGCCACATCGTCACTGTAAAGGCTTTTGTAGAAGAAAACGACTGACCCAACAGAACACGTGTACCAGAAGGCAGCGGTCAAACAGTGTAAGCCAATGCGACTTTTTTATTTTTAAAGCTTAAAAACATCTGTGGGGTTGGGGATACAAGATCCCATGGCACAGCTATATATCAGTGCCTCAAACCGATACCAAGAGAAGTATACCAAGCAGCATTTTTCGACTGGCTAAAAAGGGTTCGGTAAAGGGGACATACTTAGATTTATAGTAATAAAACGCTGCACATAAGAAATTAAATCAAAGGACATCTGGATCCAAACAGGACCGTCTTAGACAATTGTGACAATATCTTAGAACAGAGTTTGTATTAATGAAAACAAAAGTCCTTGCATTCTATGACAAAGAAAACTTAAGGAAAATCAGATCATTTCGGAAGATGTTGAAATCAGCGCTTGTGGTTTACCTCTTTTAAGCGAGCTGTAGGCCAACTGACAATGTTACAGTATATTTTTGTATCTTTTACTCCATCAAAGCTATTGAAAAAAGCGCTCTATACACGTTTGTATAAATAAGATTTACTGATAATATACATTGTATGCTGCACGTACTATAACTGACAGAGATTTACAAATGCTTGTATCTGTAAGATTAAATAAAAATATATGTAAAATGTAAAAGAATCGTTTCATACTATTTTAAATTCTTATTTGCAAGGTTATTATTTTCTGTTGGAAACACGAGTTATTCGACTATTGGTATCCCTTTTGGCGAACAATTCATCGGAGCTGTTACTTCAGACTTGAGAAGAAACGTCTCTTGAACCAGTGTAAAGCGCAACTTAAGTAGAAACTTATCTCCGATAAAAAATGTTAGGGTAAACTATATAGAATCAGTTGGTAGATTGAAAATGGATTTTTTTTGCCTTTTGTTGAGTCGTTATACAAAAACAATGTACTTCGTTATTGTCCGAATCATATTTTTATTAGAACGCGTTTTATCCACGAGTAAAACACATTGCCAACAGTAGTTAAAAACGTCACACAAATTGCTAGCAATCCAAAATTCGTACAACGCATAGTTCATTTACGATAATATGACATTGGCGCGGCTAAAAAATCTAAGGTTTTTGTAAAAATTTATTGGATAATGTAATAATTATATCTTTACTTGCTCGCATGATTTACCTTTTTCCAATTGTCGTAAAGTTTTGTGAACGCATCTTTTACATCACTATGATCATGATCACGGACGTTTCCTGCAATGTGTACAAAACGTATACATGTATAGCGCATTATGCTACTTAATTGTATTTAGTTTACCTTTCAAGAGTGACCAGTCTTGTAACCTTCTATCCTGCTTTCCAAGTCTTTTCTGGGGAGGATTTCGGTTTTCTCATCAAATACACCCTTTTCGATGATGCAAGGATACAGTCACCTGCTTCAACAGGGGCGGATTCCCCGTGCAAAACGTATACACAGAGATAAGGCCGATGCTATTTTAACTGTAGGTTCAGCACCGATTCATTCGATTTAAAAACGTATATTTCTACAACGTCCAGCATTGAATGTTCTAGGAATTATGTTAACTTTAACAGACGTCGTATAAGTCAGATCCATGTACTCGTTTTGCTGTAAAAGTGGTGTCTTACAGCCATATGAAGTATATACAAACGCAACGGATTTTTCCTCAGCTTCGCCTCGGACAAATTGGTTGCGCTGGTGTATCTTACGGCTATAGGACACTTTTACAGCAAAACTCGTATTGTATTTATTACACGTCTACTTTAAAGGCGCACTCTCTACATCTAGCAGATTATATTCTCAAAACATAAATAATATGTCCATTTAACGTAATTAATGAATACATTTATAAATAAACTTTAAAGAACAAATAATATTGAAAAAATGATTCACTTTAGTACAAATAATCAACATAGAGGCCTTCTTTAATGTTATCGCTATCCACCTTTTTATTGTACAACAACAACTTTACATCGTGTGTTTAATGTTTTACGGTAATGCAACGTATTTTAAAACGCTGATTTTACCGGTAATGACTGGAATGTATAGCTTTTAAGATAAGTAATAATACTTTCAAATTTCTATCAATTAAGTTTTTGAAATTTTCTTAAAAATTTGAAACCAGTTTAAGGGAGTGTACAAAATGTATCTTTAAAAATGACTACCTTTGATGCATTCAATGGATGACTGCTTAAGACAGGTTTGACAAGATACAACTATAAAAAAATTATGACGAATAATGTTATAAATGATTATTGTTATAAATAAATGATGTCCGATCGGTTACTTGAGAAGTTTAATTTCATGTACTGGTTGGTCAAACATATACTGGATGGTCAAAACGGAATCTTTGAGTGTTATATTAGTTCCATGTTTTTAAAATAGCAATCATGCCAGTTTGTCTGTACCTGCCTTGTATGCATTAGGGGATGACACACGATTCTCGTTAGCAAAATATATCCCCGAGACAAAAAATAAATGACACGTTCTTTAATCCTTCTTAGACTTGATCTTTATTGTAAAAATATAAGCATGAATTCGTGATAACAAAATGGAAGATTTTTTACAATATGTACACATCTGTATCAAATACAGTAAATCAAATCACATACACCATCCAACAAAGTCTATACATTTTGAATGTGTTTCATTTGCAAAAGCAGGTGTGGCCTACCTGCAAATGACATCTGAAGACTCAAAGAGATGAACCCATTTTTCTTGATTCTTGAGGGAAAAAATGAAATTCAATGAATGAAACGTAGCAATGTAATGTAATCAACAAAATGAATGAAACGTTATAAAATGTCATCAAGCACAAGCAATTAAAATTCATTATAAAATGTGATAACTTGTCACCAGAACAGTCTGATTAGGAATAAAAACAAAATGCGAAACTAATGATAAATAAACCAGCATGTAAAAACACAAAATACGAAACTACTGATAAATAAGCCTTAGCATAAACCTCTGGTCTAAGCTGTCAAACAAAAATGTAATCAAACTTTAATCTGCTGGCAAGGTGGAATTGTTTCAAAGCATATAAAGAGACATATAAACACAAACTTTGGTTTCAAATAAAATGGACATTCATGAAAACATTTGAACAGACGCCTATTATTTCACAATTGCATAAATCATTTTTTTTATTTCTAAACATAAACATAGTTCACCTAAGGTGTCAATTTGGGCAAATTCAACATATCTTGCAGTCTCGCAACAAAAGGTGACCATTAAAAGCAGTAACTAAAACTCTGTTGGCTAAACAGGAGGTTCTTACTGATATGTATATCTTTAATGTCAAAAGTTCATTTAGAAATGAACAAACAAGAACATAAAGCTTTTGTAACAGACTTTGCACAGCTATCGTCTGCTATCAGATAAGTTATATATATAATCAAATGACATGCAAACAACCTTATAATCATGGGCGAGACTCATATGCAAAAATCTTCTTAAATATGAAAGAACATAAAAAATTAAACATGTTTGTCTGTGTAAAATTTAACTTAAAAAGAAAAAAGTTTAAAAACTAAACTTACTGAAAACTGCTAACTAAGTTCATTTAGTCAAAAATTGTTTAACAAAGAATTAAAAAATCATTATGTATTGGTTAAATATAGTACAATGATGTAAAACTTGCTTGCTTTAAACCATAGTAAAACTTAAAGTTTGTAGATTTCACACTATACACAATCAATTGATTTGTTGAAAAAACGTTTATTTAAATGAAAGATAAAAGTATGCTATTGTTTTGTAGTTAATTGTCAAAAATATATATATTAAAAAAGAACGGTAAAAACATGGAATATTTCATATGAACAACCCAAATTGTATTGAAAGAGAGGTAGCTATAGAACATGGATATTTGGTTACAAGTTTATCCATATGTTAGAAGAAGGTTACATGTAATAGAGGATAAGCTGTAATCATTTAGAACGTGTATCAACGAACTATAAAGTATATGTGGGCATCCCACTTCTGAAGTAAAACTATCTGGAAAAATAAAAATTCTATAGTGAAAACAGAAAAAAACAACATACTAGCCTATATGTTTGGATCTTTTGTCGTGAACTACCTATTTATCTACAGTTTCTGAAAAACCCATAACAAATACGTAGTTTACAATTAAACCATAATTCAAATTCTATTGAAAAAGAATCCATTAACGAACTGTCATTGAATTGATAAATCTACCACAGCAACGCAACTAAATATCACCTCCTTCAAGCCAGCAAAAGTTTATTGATAATTCCTGTTCGCTAGCACCGACGATTCTCATTGGAAAGATCGTTCAATCTACGCTACCAAACAAGGCATTTCTTTGCTGGATTGTATGTTGAAACATAAGAGCACTTGAACACATCCTGGAATGCTAACGAGTTTGACAAGGCACCTTGGATCCTGAAATACAAATTTTCTTCAAAGTTAAAGTGGTGGAATAAGTGTTTGATGCTAAACATTACCGTAAAATGTTGCTCGATAATTTCGCGATTTGTGTTCTTATTTTCGAAAATGATAAATCTCTTTAGTAAATCTCTGTGAAATGAATATTTCGCGAGAGTTTTAAATTAACGAATTGGGAAATTTGCGAAAATAGCGAAAATTAAAATCATCCCGAATATTACCGAATTTACAATACTGTATTTGATCACATGCAAATAGTCTAAAGAAGATACGAACGTGTGTTGTATATAGTTAATAAATAACAAACATAGATCTATATAAGTTCATCTGAATTACCTGTATGGTCCGGGACTATGGCTATCCCTCAGTAAAAAATCTGCGATCCCGGAATCTGTCCATTTTGAGCAATATAACTGAAAAAAGACTGACTGGTTACTACACAATTACATTATCATAAATAGTGATTTTGATAATTAGAACAATCTTAGTAGAGAGTGAAATAAAAGTCATTCAAATAAAATAATTAAAGAAATCAATAGAAAGTTTGAAAAGGATCATGCCCGTGATATAATTGACTTAAACTCTTGCAGATAAAGAAAATCATTTGTTGACAAATCTATTTTTAAAAGTTCTCATTTTCCTCTGCCTGTGTCAAACTCAAGTAAGATCAACTCGATCTAACACGTAGCCTTGCAGAAGGCAAATGCTGCATTTATTTTATATAAATAATTTATTGTAACGTGTTGAAACTACTTACCTGAGCATAGCTGACATAAAATATTTGTCTGTTATTCAAAGTAACTCCTGGAATGGGTTCCTCCTGTCCATTCTCTTTCAGCCACAACTCATAAGCCTTAAAATAACAGAGGAATTGAAATAAGAGAAAGTCCAACACAAGAATTTAATATATTAGGTATGTAACCAGGAACACTATTTCAAAAAATGGTCTGGTATTTCAAAGTATTATCACAGTTGGCCACGTTAGTATTTGAAGGAATATTTTAAAAAGTTGGCCCATGTAGTCTTCAAGAGCTACTTAATCTATAAGTTTTCCCATGATAGTTATTATTAAAAATGACCTATATGAGTTATTTGTATAAAACTGTTACCATGCAAGTAGTCAAGAGATATTTGTAAAAAATGAGCCAAGAGTTATCTTGTAAAAATACCCACAAGAATATTGCCATACGTTATTTGTAGAAGTTTTGCAATATGGATATTTGCAGGAGTTATCTAAAACTTGTCATATTTAAGTAATTCCAGATCATATCATTAAAAAAGTATTTTCACATAAGTGCATTTCTTAAACTTACATGTAATATTTTATGTAGATAATTGCCAATGAGCGATGTGCAATAAGTTTGAAAACAAAAACTTACGACATGTGCAGCCCTAAGGCCACCATTATCAGCTATGTTCTCCTCTAGTGTTTGCTCTCCGTTTATCTAGAATACAAAGGGTGCATGCACAATCATAGTCACGAAAAAGACATGTTCCAATACAATTCACAAATGAATCTAGTAATTATTTCTATACACTTCCATGTCTGAGGAAGTAATGACAACAAGAGATATTTGCTAAACACGTATCCCCCCCTGACAATTTAACAGTTGTTTTGCAATAAAGGTCACCGTCACATTGACCTTTGACCTGCTCATCTTAAATAGGGCTCATCTACTGTTCATGACCAACCAACCTTCCAAGTTTGAGGACACTATCCCAAAGCTTTCTCTTATTATTGTTCGTTTTTTTTTTGCTGTTCAAGGTCACTTTAACCTTCACCTTTGACCTTTGAATGGTGACTAAAAATCGATAGGGACAGGGACTTGTCACCCAAGATTGTGGATATAGGTCAAATTATTTTCTAGTTATTGTTCAAACAAGGTTTTGTCCGAAGTTCCGACATATACAAACCAAAATACCCCACCATCTTTGATGGGAGGCATACTAATATATTTAGCAAATGGTTTCGTCGACAAGTGTTAACCACATCATATGACGGCCCTTCCCAATTATGTTGTATTATTTTCAAAATAATATTATAAAGTATAGAAATGTAAACGATTTATAAACATACCGTGTGATTATTGATCTTAAAATGATCATACTGCTCTTTCATGCATTTTGTTGTTTCGTTGAACTGTTGTGCTGTGACAGGGTCCCACCAATCTCTTAACACACCGGACCCGTCATATTGTCTTCCTATAATCAGAAAATACTTAAGTCAAAACTGTTTTTCTTTCACAATAATATTGAAACATATAAAGATCCGAAACTATCAATAATTTACTAGTAGATTACCCTATTCGACTGTTTCGTTTCACAAAAAATATATTTATAATAAAGACCACGGAACACCATAAATGCAATGCATTTCATTCGCCTAAAATATAATTTGTCGTAGAATGCTATATGTTTAAGAAGGAAAGTTTCTCACCAATAACATCAAAAGCATGTGTGACTTCGTGACCAATTAGAGACCCGATCGCACCAAAATTCAAGGCACTGGAATGAAGACAAATGTTATGTATATTAACAAAATACCCCAGTATGTTCTGCATTTAAACCAGTAAAAATGATAACAGCATGCCAAGAAAAATTATGTTCTTTGATAAAAATTGCGGATGTAACATATTACCAGCCTTACTCAGTGTTTAAAAATTGAATAGAAAAATGTCTTCATTTGGATACTAGTGCTCACATAGTATATGCATTTTCTTCTGATGTGAGCCTACGTAATTTATTAAAGTGACATTATGCTCATCTTACCGCACATAGTGTATTTTTAGTTTTATAAAAGCAATTTTCGGTAGCTGTGCATTTAAATGTGTTAAACTAATGATAATGCCGCATTAATATTTGAAGTTGGTGCTTTAGAAATTAAAGAAATGGACTAATAAAATAATAATTCCTTCCTTGGCAGTGATCTCCCTTGTGTTATTAGTGTTGCTCGGCAGTGGAAGGGAAGCAACTCCGACGTGCATTTGTTTATTTCTTAAATTGACTCTCCCAGTCAAAATAGGAAAAGTAATATTTGGAAAGTTATTATTTCGTACTGGTAGCGGAAAAGTTTGTTGTATTGGGTCAAAAGTTATTATTTCCTCTACCCTTTTCACACACACCTATTTCAGCTGGAATTTTACTTTAAAAAATGTGCATAATGTCACTTTAAGTTTCGATTGATTGATATCACCTATATGTGGACGTGGGTTTTCAAAACATGCCTTTGTTCCAGAAGTTTCACAAAAGAAAATTGACAAATGCTTTGCAAATACAAGGCGGAAGCTCTGATATTTAAAATACAAAGGTCTTTTAGAATGTTGGTTATTTTATAAGTGTATTTGGCTTAGCAATCTAATTGTATAGCTGAGATAATCTTCTATAGATACATTTCGGGAAGTTTACATTTTTTTAACATCAATACTTCATTTAGAGATCTAAACACTGCCTAGATTGTTTAGACGAACTTTGGTTTCCTGATAAAAATATACAAGAAAATAAGGCTCTGTTGAACCGTATATGTCCCGGAACGTATATATCACACGTGTGTGATATATTCGTCCGTAAATGTAACACGTGTTTAATGTGACATATTTGTTTGGTCATTTTTGACAGTTTACACCGAAACGTATATGTCTCATAGGTTGTGATATTAAAGTGCATGAAGTACAAATTATACTTTTGCTTAAGTCATTCCAGGAATTGGATCGGAACCGATCCACAGGAGCCGCCCATGCGGATATATCAAGTTTACTCTGTGTTTAAGTTCCAATAAGTGTTGATGGCATGTCGTTTACCTTGGACTTTCTTGGATAATTCATGTCATTGCATTCCGGCTCCCCCCATTACACCTATATACATGTATATACCTATATGGATGCCTCCCAAACATCGTTACATTTCGTTTTTATTTGCCTTTTTCTGCATGTGAGATATTCGTTTTCGTGTTCCTATAAAATTCGAAGTCAAACGTATACATATTATGTGCCATATACGTTTCACGCGAAGACTATTTTCGACCGAATGTATCACACGTGTGACATATGCGGTCGAATTTTTTCTCTCGTGTGATATATACGTTCCGGGACATATACGGTTCAACAAGGCTCTATGACTACCTATAACTGATATTACTATTCGAGGACTGAGCGCAGAACTGCAGTTACTTATAAGAAATAAAGGACTTAAAACAGTTTTGCGGTCAACCCTAGTATTGCCTACGAACTGTTATTAAATTAAACTTTTGGAATGTATAGTCAGACTTACAGACATCTACTGAGATTGAAACTAGAATTTTTTTTCTATATCGGTCGAGTTAATATTACACTGCTCGTGAAAGAATAACAAGAGCTGTCACATGACAGCACGCTCGACTATTCGAAAGGTTGTTGGTAAAATGGGTTTTTTGTCAAAGAACAGGAGTATTGTGTAATTGTCTGTAAGAATTAAGGTCAAAGATATGAAACTTGTTCAAAGACCTTTGTAAATGTACATTACATCATTAAGCCTTACTCTCCGCGATTCTGTAAGCCAAGTGGAGGGGGGGAGGGGATAATTTCAAAGAAATACATAACCTTGTAAATTTGATCATGAATAACTCTGTAACTTTTTTCAAAATTGAAATGTATAGAATTAAAAAGCATGACCGCTGCATGCTGCATAATTATTCTATGACATTTCAAAAGAAAGCCATTTCGGGTATTTCCATGTTAGTCTGGTAAAACCTGTGACAAAATTCTAAGTTAAAAGGGGCATAAATGTCAAAAATCAAAAACAATGGTGAAGATGTTGACAGTAAACATACTTTTAAGTCCATAAAAAAATCAAATTAAAGTTAAAAAGGGGCATAAATCTGTCAAAAATCAAAACAGAGTTAAGGGAAAAATAAAAACAGAGTTTGGGGGTTGGCTTGCTCAGATCCCACATTAGATGTTGATGGTAGACACATACTTTGAGTTTCAAGTCAATACCTTTGATAGTATTCAAAACATTTGACTTTTATAAAATCTTTTACCAAATATTCTAAATTAAAAGGGGGCATAAATCTGTCAAAACTCAAAACAGAGTTACGGGGATTGTTTCCTCAGGTGTAGATGTTGATTGTAGACACATACTTTGAGTTTCAAGTCAACCCCCATACCTTTGATAGTATTCAAGATATTTGAATTTATAAAAATCTTTAACAAAAATTCTTAAAAAGGGGCATAAATCTGTCAAAAACCAAAACGGAGTTAAATTGAAAAAAAAAAAGGATTGTTCCTCAGGTGTAGATGCTGATGGTAAAGATATTTTTGAGTTTGAAGTCAATACCTTTGATAATTTGCAAGATATTTGAATTTATAAAAAACTTTAACCAAAAATTCTAAGTTAAAAAGGGGCATAAATCTGTCAAAAATCAAAACAGAGTTATGGGGATTGTTTCCTCAGGTGTAGATGTTGATGGTAAACAAACAGTTTGAGTTTCAAGTCAATACCTTTGATAGTATTCAGGATATTTGACTTTACTTTAAAAACTTTAACCAAAAATTCTAAGTTAAAAAGGGGCATAAATCTGTCAAAAATCAAAACGAGTTTATGAGGATTGTTTCCCCCAGGTGTAGATGTTGATGGTAAAGATATATTTTGAGTTTCAAGTCAATACCTTTGATAATATGCAAGATATTTGAATTTATAAAAAACCTAACATTAAAAAGGAGCCCCAAAAAAAAAAAGATAAATCTGTCAAAATCAAAACAGAGTTATGGGGTTTGTTTCCCTAAGGTAAATTTGGAGGGTATCCCCAAACCCCTTTAAAGTTTATGTGAGTTTCAAGTAATACCTTTGATAGTATTCAAGATATTTGATTACCTTAAAAATTTTAACCAAGCAGACTGCCGACGCCGACGCCCACGCCCACACCGACGCCCACGCCCACCCCCGGGGGGGGGAAAATTTCCCCCCTTTCCTCCAAAAATAGAAAAAAAAAGGTAACAACTGAGTTCAAGCTTTCTGTAATACTGTATGTATGGCAATACACTTATAATTTTAATATATAAGGTCTACAATAAATGCTTATATCTGCTGGTATTCGAAATAAGACCGTTTTAACAGCCTAAAAGTTATTTTTTTTAGATCTTCTCGTGGGAATAATGACGAAACTCTTTTCTTGCCTTGGATCGATCATCGTTGCTTTATTGTAGTTGAGGGAATACTGATATTGAAATTCAAACTTAGGTTATTTTTATGTTTATCTCAACATTATTATAACTTTATTCTGCTTTAGGAAATATCCTGATGTTGAAATTCTTAATTTGCATACCATACCTTGGACCTTCATTGCTGTATATTGGTAGATGAAAGAGCGCGATAGGGAAGTGGATGTCATTTCGGACAGGTGAGTAATCGGAGTCTACAGTCACTGGTGGGTTCAACCAACTGTAATTTGAACAAAACTTGTTAAAATACAATATTCATTGCAAATTATTAGTTTCTAAATATGATTATAAGACGACAGATTGTAGAACGTTGCAAGAGGATAAAATCGAGTACTTTAAATACACATTCTTGTTTCTTGTTAAAATAAACAAATAATACTACTTACATAAAAATTCATCTTTTTAACTTTAAGTTTCGTTAAATACCGCTTAAATAAGATACATTACTTACACCGTAAAACTGTCAATCAAGTAGAAATCCATCAAAGATATATAATTTAAAAAAAGCTTTTATAAAAATAATAAGAACTGCAATTTGAAAATGAATATAGCGAAATTAGAAGAGAAATTTACAGGCAAATACAAATTTTGAAGTACAAACAAGCTTATTAACTTCTGATAAATAAAAATTTAATACCTGCTATGCCGATCGAACTGCTGGTGCAAACTTTTAACCATTTTCTGTATTGAAAACGTTCGCCAGTTGAGTAAATTTCTGAACCAGTCTGAGCCAACTGAAAACTGAAAAGGAAAACAAGTTGATTTATACTGGAAAACAACTTGAAAGAAAATAGTTCCTTTATAAATGTATGTTGACAAAAAGTATTAACTTTGATTTTCCGAGATATGTACTGAAGGAACTGTACGAAACGTCAAAATAATTCAAACAGTTTGTACTGGAACTGTAAAAAACTGTTGCACAAACCTGTTCATAAAACTGGTCAACGAATGTTGTGTTCAGAATAAAAGATGGATAGCTGACTTTTTCTATCATTTCGTCAATCTGTAAGAGAGTATTAGAAATAACATGATAAGGGAGAGGAACATCTGAAAAGATCTTAGAGATAGGAAACAAAAAGGAGAGGAAAATGTTTGATTAGAATAGCATTATAACATTGCACGACTATGAAAGAAATAACTGAATTTTCTACTTTATTTAGAAAAATCTTTGTTTCCATATTTTATAGTATACTGAATCGCCAAAAAAAAAACACATTATATTAGTATGTGTATTTACCGGTATTTTACGTTGGAGGTTGTAGTGTATTTAATATGCTGTCTAAGTTGTAAATTATGCTGATAATATGAAGCTCAATTTTTAATTGATTCTGTTTATGGAAATAAAAGATTTAAAAAGCTTAATTGCGTATATTCAATTAAACTGCAAAGTTACATACCGTAAATTGATAATTTCGCGTGACGAACATTTGGAATTATATGCAGAAAATATTCGCGAATATTAAATCATCCCGAATGGAGAAGTCTTTGTAAAATGACCTTTTCCGAAAATTTTATTTCCACTGGAAAATTTGCTAAGCGATCCCGAATATTTCCCAATTTGCAGTAATCTAAGTTTTAGATAACAAAAATAATGTCCATCATTTTACAGTTCTGCAAAGCTGTACTGAAAGTGCTTAAAATAACGAGAAGGAACACAATGTCCTCAATGCTCCATAAACTGTGGTTGAAGGGGAAACCGCTGTCACAACTAGCGTGAAAGGATGGGAACGATGATTCAATTAGTCGCAGGATAATGCGATAAACGTGCAGAAATAACTATACTTTTACACTTATTAGGATATAGGTATGTCTAGCTGTTGACAAGAGCAGAAACGTGCTAGTAAAACATTTAAAAAAGACGCAAAAAACCGTTTCCTCTGACATTTTAAGGAATAGAAATAAGTTCCGTCAAATACGGGAGAAGCAATAACCAAACGCAAGAGAGGTTTAAAACAGTTTAGTACTTTTAACAACAAGAAGAAAAAGAGACTGGTAAGATAAAAATACTGTAAATTGGGTAATTTTCACGATGATTTAGTTTTCGCTATTTTCGCGAATTTCCCGCTTCGCTAATTAAAAAATCTCGCGAAAGATTCATTTCACATAGAATTACTATTGGAGAATATTTTTGCCAGTAAGTTTGTCTGCTAACAAAATTTGTTTTGGGTTCTGATGAAACCATATCATAATGCTGAATAAAATTAGTGTTTTCACGTTTTTATTTAACAAATAGAGAATAATTGTTGGTTCCGGTGTAAGATCACGTTTTATTTTATGTTTTCCAGTGATGAGTTTTCTCAGTGAAAAGTGATACCACAGTTTGAAACAGTGGATTACCTTTTTTTTTTTCACTGTTTTGCATCTTTAACCCGGTTTACGTCAAAAAGTATACCGAGCGTAATTACACTGCTGGAACCATGCGACGATGACGGCGTTTAAATGACGTCATTTGCGCTATGTTTCGATGACGTTTCCGCGATTTTCGATATTTTGTAGAAATAAACTCATAAAAGTAGAGTTTTACCAAAATAACGAATTGTGATCGGTGTAATATCACGTTAATTTCACTCGTGAACACCAAAAGTTGTTATTTTCACTCGTGGCTGCGCCGTCGTGAAAATATCACTTTGGTGCCCACTCGGTGAATTATAACGTGATCGAACCATACCCGCCCTATATAATTTCACCGAGTGGGCACCAAAAGTGATATTTTCACGAGTGGCGCAGCCACGAGTGAAAATAACAACTTTTGGTGTTCACGAGTGAAATAAACGTGATATTACACCGATACAAACAATTTTTCTGTTTATTTTATGGTTAAAAATCTACTTTTATTGAGTTTGTTTCTATAAAATATCGAAAATCGCGGGAAACGTCATCAGAAAACATAGCGCAAATGACGTCATTTAAACGATGTCATCGTCGTATGGTTTCCAGCATTAATTACGCTCGGTATACCTTTTGACGTAAATCCGGGTAAAAGATTTTGCTAAAACAGTGAAAAATAAAAATGGTAATCCACTGTTTCAAAACTGTGGATTATCACTTTTATCTCACTGAGAGAACTCTATAATTCACTGGAAAACATAAAATAAACACTGTTAACTCATTTTAAGTATTTACATTATAATATATAAATTGAACTCAATGACCTTTGCCGCAGCATTATGTTTCGTCTTTGGGTCCATCCACATCTTCCGTAGCAGATAGTCTTTAAATGCCTTCTTAACGTAATCAACAAGTCCTTTTATCTGAAATAGATTTTTACGTTGATATGCAACCCCTGTTTCAATCTTTATAAATGGAAATAATATATAAAAACAATGAAAATTGTGTGGTATCAATTCAGCATAAGTCGTTAGCACTAGTTATAATTTGTAATCTCATCGATTTTAACAGGCGATTTTCTTTTGAAATTTGAAAGCAATTTCCAGCTTATTCTGACTTGTTATAGTCTATGTGAACAGATTTTCAATGAAATCTAAAATATATTAAAATGGAGAAATAAATATGACTCGTTGAAACAATTAATATCATATAAGCACATGTATAATTATTTGATAAAATGCATGTATATGGTCATAATATTGAAATAATATTTTTTCTATCTGCGCCATGTGTTTCCCTTCAAACAAGCAATAGTGTATACACTCAGTGTAAGGTATAAAATTGCTTAGACATTTGGTGGCCTTTTCTTCTTGCATCAATTGTTTAGTATTAAAAGTGTAAATATTTAAAAAAATTCATGAAAGGATATATTTATATACTTTGTGAACGTAATAAAATATTTTCTGCACCTGCTTATAGCTAACTTAAACACTATTTAGCGGCTAAAGACCTAGCCCCGTGCTTATAAAAAGTTTTTGAGCACAATCTCATGCGCAGCACGGATTTATGCTCAAGTAATATGAAGTAAAATAATTTCAATCTTTTTACAAAGTCGGTTTCCATAACAACAAACAGAAGGCTTTTGCCAACCTGCTACATCGTATGCCGCGTACAAATTGACCATTATTCACATTCATAAAGATACCTTCAGGTTGATATTTTATTTCTATCAGAGCTTATCATATGACTTTTGGTTTACTTGCATTAACTCTATTTGAACATATACAGTTTAAAGTTACATAAGTCGTTATCAGGGACAAACATTTTTTCAGTATAAACGAAACAGTATAACATTGTTACAAACATGAATCGTCGTCACATTTATCTATTCAAGAACTAAAAGCAGTCAAATCTCTGTCCGAATCGTCTAAAAAAGGAATGTTGTATTAGCATAATTAGAGATTTCATTTTATAATCTCGTTGTGTAAAAGTCATATATTACCCTTCTAAAATGGCCATTCATTGTTATGATAAAGATACAAATAAAATTATGATAAACGCTTTAAAACATCAAATAACTTAACTGCTTATTTCTCTAATTAGTAGACAGAAATAAAAAGAAACCCAACAAAATACTATTAGATAGATTACCAAATTTTGACTAAGGCAGTGTAAACAAATTTCCTCAACATTGAACAAAAAGAACACTGTTACACATATCCATATATTAGAGTCATAATTTCTTTTTTCTTAAGGTGTGCATCACTGATAAATGTCTCTATCTAAACAGGAATGGTCACTCTGTCGGGTAATATCACTTCTAAAGCGTCAAGATCGCTCTAATTCTAGCAAGAGAACATTGATGCAAGCTTTTGAAACATGCGTCTACATGCAGAAGTATTCTGTATAAAGGAAGAGCATTTTCTTCTGAATAGTGCCACATTCAGATAGTAAACCGGTTGCATGAATCCTGAATAAAGTCATGAAGCAAAAGACGAGGTTGCAGCAGGGTACCAGCATACAAACCTTTCTGACACGGTCAACATCCTACGCATTTAAAAGACAGATTTGAAAACAGCTTCTACAAGACAATATAATATAGTTCCTACAAGACAATATACAGTTCCTACAGGACACACTGTAATATACAGTTTCTACAAAAAATTAGTAAATATATAGCTCTGAAAGAAAGTACAGAGAATCTACAAGAATTTAGTATTTACACAGTCATTTTAAAAGAAAATACAGTGTCTACAAGAATTTAGTTTTTACATAATTCGAAAGAAAATACAGAGTGTATACAAGAATTTAGTTTTTACATAGTTCTAAAAGAAAATACAGAGTGTCCACAATAATTTAGTATTTACATAAATCTTAAAGAAAATACGGAGAGTCTACAAGAATTTTGTATTTACATAGTTCAAAAGAAAATACGGAGTCTCTTCAAGAATATAATATTTACATAGTTCAAAAGAAAATACGGAGTGTCTACAAGAATATAGTATTTACATAGTTCTAAAAGAAAATACAGAGTGTGTCTACAAGAAATTAGTATATACTATAGCTCTACAAAATAAACAGTGTCTACACGAATTTAGTATATACATAGCTCTAAAAGAAAATACAGAGTGTCTACAAGAATTAAGTATTCATATAGTACTAAAAATAAATAAAGAGTGTCCACTAGAGAATATGTTATTCACTCAAAGAATTGTTGGATGTATACAAGAGTTTCTACATGCACAAATGTTTCTTTTAATTTACATACTTACAACACTGGGGAGAGTACCACTTGACAGATTACGACAAGACTTTTAAATGCATTTTTACCTCCGTATATCTCGTGCTTTACATGACTGATTGTACTATGGTTATCATACGTTAACCGAAGTCACATTTTAATGCTATAAGGCCAAAATTAGAGAGAGCATTACAAAATTTCTCTTTTTCATGTCTTTTTCTGTTTACTTGTACTAGTAATCAAGTGGTCTTCCGAAAGTGTGTAAAGCAGTTATGTATTCGTATGTTCTGTTGTTGCAGAGAGAAGACAGAACATTTTAGGAGAGCTCATGCATATGTAAAGTTGTAAAATATAGAAAAAAAATTTCAATCTGTCATAAGGGAACTAAAAACATAACATAATATGTCGGAACAAATTGTTTACAATATGTCAGAGGAAAACTAACAATAGAACATTTACATTTGTAAAGCCATTTCAGCAGAGCATTATGCTTACAATATGCTGAAGGAAATCTAAAAATAGAACTAAGAGGGAAGTTTACCCTTGACATTGAAGTATTAGCAGAAGTGGCGTTCACGTATATTGCCCCCGTAGCCAATCCAAGAGCCTTATTTGTGTAGAAAGTGCATCGTCTCCAATGTTCGCCCTCGACGCCAATCTCTAACATAAATAAATACACACAAAAAAGGTAGGTTGACAAGGACAATATAGCTATTTGAATTGCCTTTTGACAGCATCATGCACATAACTACTGCTCCGGTATGTTATCGATAAAATTGCATATTATGCCTATTTATTCTACTTAATTTAAGAACAACTAGAGCTATCACTAAATGTGATTAATACCCCCAAAAGGATTGCTTTATAAACTGAAGAAGTTCGTAGTAACATAATACCTTGCAAACAAACAAAAGAGATTTGTTCTTAGCAGTTCCTCTCATTGTGCTTGACCTTGTACGAAGTTGTTTGAATTCCAACTTGTAAATGCTCCAGACAGGGAAAAGTAACAAAGGGCATAACCCTGTAATTAGTCAAGATAGAGTTATGGTTCCTGTGCACTGCACTCCCTCTCACTGTGCTTGACCATTGTATGAAGTTGTATTGAATTCCAACCAGAAGTTTTCAAGTTATGCTCCGGACAAGGAAAAAAGTAACAAAGGGTAATAACTCTGTAATGAGTCAAGATGGAGTTATCGTTCCTGTGCACTGCACTTCCTCTAAATGTACTTGACCATTGTATGAGGTTGTACTGAATTCCAACCAGTAGTTTTCAAGTTATGCTTCGGACAAGGAAAACTAACAAAGGGCAATAACTCAGTAAATACTCAAGATAGAGTTATAGTTCTTGTACACTGCACTTCCTCTGAGTGTGCTTGATCATTGTATGAAGTTGTATTGAATTCCAACTAGTAGTTTTCAAGTTATGCTCCGGACAAGGAAAAGTAACAAAGGGCAATAACTCTGTAATTAGTCAAGATGGAGTTATAGTTCTTGTGCACTGCCTTCTCTCAATGTGCTTGACCATTGTATGAAGTTGTATTGAATTCCAACTAGTAGTTTTCAAGTTATGCTTCGGACAAGGAAAACTAACAAAGGGCAATAACTCAGTAAATACTCTAGATAGAGTTATAGTTCTTGTACACTGCACTTCCTCTGAGTGTGCTTGATCTTGTATGAAGTTGTATTGAATTCCAACTAGTAGATTTCAAGTTATGCTCCGGACAAGGAAAAGTAACAAAGGGCATAACTCTGTTATTAGTCAGATGGAGTTATGGTTCTTGTGCCTGCACTTCCTCTCAATGTGCTTGACCTTGTATGAAGTTGTATTGAATTCCAACTAGTAGTTTTCAAGTTATGCTCCGGACAAGGAAAAGTAACAAAGGGCAATAACTCTGTAATTAGTCAAGATGGGTTATAGTTCTTGTGCACTGCACTTCCTCTCAATGTGCTTGACCATTGTATGAAGTTGTATTGAATTCCAACTAGTAGTTTTCAAGTTATGCTCCGGACAAGGAAAATGCAACAGACCGCCCGACCGACCGACCGACCGACCGACCAACCACCGGGTGACTCCTATATACCCCCCTAAACTTCGTTTTGGGGGTATAAAAACAAGTTTCCACCTAGACTGACTTCAAAATGCTTTGAACTTATCTACAGGAATGATTTGTCATTAAAGTATCACTTTATGTAGTTACTATTTGATGGAAATGCGAAGTCTTTGCACATATCGATTAAAAAGATTACACAAGTGCAATCAAACTAAAACTCACCTCTATCTGGGTCCATGTCCGGATCAAATATGCTAATATCGTAATATTTGAACATGGATCTAGCAATACTCAGAGTCACGTACTGCTTGAGAAGTCTGCAAATAAAATAAATTGAGTAATTTACTGAAAGTTAATACAATTATATAATTATATAAATATTGCCAGTTTGATTGCATGGGAAGTTTGAAATAAGAATAATAAACTAACATTTTGATTATTAACTGATTAGTAACATTACAATATTTTTAAGTATTTCCTTTAAGAATTGAAACTGTCAAAGTGATCTGACCAAATACATGTACATGCAACTGATTGCACGAGAGAGGGAAGGAATTAATTTTAAAAGTAGAACATAAAATAAACGAATTCATTATTTTTCATTTATCTATGTAGAAGTCTAAAGTTTACTTCAAACTCATATCTTGGCACTTTATACTTGATACAAAGTACAGACAATAAGAATAACAAGAAATTCGATCAAGAGTTTCTGGCGTGGTACATGTAGTAATATAGTTGACAAAGGGTACTATTAGACAAGATTGGACGATGCCCATTTATCTTTGACTTACCCGACTAATGTTTTATTTTGTTTATACTCGTTAACAATCGAGCAGACCTCTAATAGTGCTCTTTCATGTAGAACAATAACTTCAGTCTGGTCTGAAATTCTTTTCTTTGAGGTTCCAACTATACCATTCAGATATGAAGTCCACTGAATCTAAAATGCAAAAACAAACACCGTCACTTTACAAAATGCATTTGCCATTTCAGCAAAACAATGATTTCATCAATTCTGATTACAAGCATTGATAACATAATGAACTTCATGCATTATTTTATAACGAGGGTTCAACGCAAAACAGTTGTAAGTCCTTCTTTATTTTATATGACTTACAACCGTATCACGTTGAATCCTCGATATTTTCTTAGAAAGGAATACGTATCTTTATTTTTACAACAGACACGAAAACATAAAAGTCTTGATTAATCGTATAAGCCTTAATTAAACAAGGTCACTTTGATAAAACATTTTATGTTAAAAATGGGTCACCAGATCAGTGCAGGAAAGCACCTCCTTTCATAAAATTGTTCTTTTGACGGAAAATTAAACTTTTTGTATTTTACCATAAATGGGTCACCGAAACACGTCACATAAACTTTGTTTCCGAGTGTGTCATGGAATCACTTCGAGTGAAATGTACCCGTTAATGGCCGATGAGTTTTAGAAGTTAACTTACCATGTTGCCACACTTGGTTTGAAGGGTTTCTACCGACATTGCATTATATGCCTGTGTCCGGTTATGAATATGTAAGTCAATATCGTGTGCCTAAAATGATAAAAACAGCACAAACGGTTACATTATGGTTATGTTTTTGCAATGAATTTTCACAGAGTGCGTTACGTAAAAGATTTTACATGCTTGCCAAAAGGTTAAACTAGGCATCATATATTGAACAAAAACGACATATTCATTATGAATACGTATATGTCGTGTAGATTTGGCAACCTATGAGTCGAATGGATAGGTGAATATTTGTGTCTATCTATTGACCGATCCGGCTAAGTGTTAGCGGATCTTTACAATATACTTAAAAATGAATGAATCAAAATGATAGAACATATAAAGTTATCCCTAAACACCAACAAACACAGCACACACCAACAGTCAGACTTGCACATATGTTTACACAGATGCAGAAGTTATGAGAAACGGCAACAGAAAAGTACACACTTAATAAGCTTATATATTAGCTATATAATACCAACTCTTTCGCCGACGGTAAAGTAAAGAACAACACATACATAATGTAGACACATTACTAAGCACAGAATAAGCACATATGTACGAAATAAGTTGAATCAAACATACCAGAGATAATTTCTTTTCGAGAACGAGAATGTTTTCAGCCATACTATCAGCTTGGTCTTTCTCACTGTCCCACAATGTTTGTAACAACATAGACGTCTCTTTGAGGTAATCTTTCACCATCTGCTCGTTCAAAACCATAGCACACGTTATACATTATCTTAAATTATGAAATTATTACTGTAAATTTGGTAATTTCGCTACTTGTGAGAAGACATACATATTCGTGAAATTTAAATCTGAGCGAAGAATCTGCTATAGTATACCTATGTGAAATCAATATTTTGCGAGACATTTTAATAAGCGAAGTGGGAAATTCGCGAAAATAGCGAAAATCAGATCAATACATTCGGGAACAAGGCTGTCTGCTTATAAATCACGAACTGTCCAACACGAGAAAATTACCGAATTTACAGTATTAAGCCGCCACCTATTTTAAATCGCCACTTACAATAGCAAACAGATACGAGGCACAAAAGTACAAGTTTTACTTAAACATTTTCTTATTCAAGACATCCAACATTTAAAATGGCTGTAGTCGCTTGGTCATTAACACAATAGATTAAAAGTGGAAGCAAAGTACGTTTTCAAAAAAATTTAATGAAGAACACTGAATTTACCTCGGACAAATTATGTACTGGATGGGGATGTGTATCTTTAATATGCGGAACTTTTGTTGTGCTAGGTATGGGGGCTTTTGATGTCGCAGTTTCTACAGTCGTATTTGCCTCTGTCCCATTAACCTCGACATTTGCATTTGCACCAACTGTAGTTGTTTCTACCGTTGTGTCAGCACTACAAAAATTCAAAAACAATAATACTCTTTGAGAAATAAGTGTTAACAAAGCCATGATAAAATATAGCTAAAATATATGAATCAACTCTTTACAAATTTTAAACAGAAAAACAGTTATACTTATTATTCCCTGAGGAATATTTGAAAGAATTTACTCTAAAATATATGCATCAGCATAGTATTTTTATCTGTATTTCATATTCATGGTGGGGAATCACATGATCAAATCAAATAATCTCTAAACAAAAGTAGATATGTGAAAAATATTAGAAAATAAAGAAAGCCGTTTATCTGTTAATATAAAATGTAGCCTTCCACAAGGAAACAAAGAATTATAGAACTATGTACATTTGTAGAGGTCTTAATCATAGTATCCTTCCGGCGGTGTTGAACATTTCAAAACTGAATTATTCAATTTCTGGAAGGGATCAGCACAACCGGGATTGAATATGATTGAGACTGTGTACTTCTAGAATACTTTTATGATGCCATATAATAGGCTGCATTTTACATTACGGCAAAACGGCTTTCATATTGTTCTAACATTTTTCATAGATTTACTTTTGTTTAGAGATTATTTTGATCACTTGGTATTGGGCAACATCTTTTCTCACTCTGACAAATAAATTTCTTTGAGTTTAATTCTTTTTTCTGTCTGATTTTAAGAGAATAACATCAGTATAAAATGTTTCATGTATATTTTGAAAGCCTTCATTGCATATAAAATATATTACCAAACCATGATGGTCCATTTTGAATAGTAACATTGAAAAAAATAGTATCAGTTTACCTGGTATCATTACTTCTTGTATTGTTGGAACTTCTCTCGTGTAAAAGTTTCTTTTCCTCAGATTTGAAAATGCCATACGGGAACGGCGACGACGCTGCTTCTATCTATAAATGCAGAAAGTAGAACATCTCATAATACCATATATATGTAATTTCAACATACCATTTACCCCGACCCCCCCCCCCTCTTGCGTTCTTTTGAACACACTGTACTTAAGACTCATAAAATGACCTATAAGAGAGCATTATATCCAAAGTTGCCTTTAAGAGTAGAAGAGTTTAATTGACTTCCGACAGTGAGCACAAATCATTAATTAAAAATCACTTAATTGGATACATGTACAACTAGGAAAAATCGACTGACACTATTAAGTTCAAACAGAATATTTACTATATAGCCTAAAGAAAACAAGCCAAACCCTGTACCTTCAGTATGTTCTGAACCGGATTTCTTTCGTCTGGTCCAACCATGACCTGAAACAGTGGCCACGTATTGAGTTTATGAACCCCAGACAGTGTTTCCATCAAGCTGAATAGCTGTACATTCTTTGATATGTTAGCTATAAGACCTTTGAAATCCTTTATGATCTTCTGACGGTCCATGTTACCTTCGACCATACAACTTCTATGGAATGTACGTACTTTCTCTTGAGCATGACTGTGTAACTTATGAGATTCTGTGAAATAGAAGAACAGTGATACATGTATGTTCATTCCCTGCGCAATTACTTGCATGAAATATCGCAAGGAAATTAACACTTACGATAAAAAAGTTAATCAACTTCTTAATTATATATAGCAAAAAAGTACATATTAAGATATAGAGCTATATAAATTTGTCAAGTTAGTGAACGCGAGTTTTACCCTAGATGTCATTGTTTTATTTATCCGCCATGGACGTGGAATCTATTAAACAGAATGTCGCATGTTGCTAAGGATATTGCATGCCTAGAACTTACTTAATTAATACTTAATAGTATTTAATCGTTTTTCTTTTTGCATTTTAATATAAGTTGACTCCTATATAAAACATGTATCTGAAAGATAAAAACTCTTTCAACAAACCTATGAAATCTTTTAACATGTACATATTTTTATATGACAATTGCTGAAATCTATCCCAGATTGGGTATCCTGGCGGTATTGGTGTCTCTTTGAGCCACCCACCACATGCATACTGATGGAAATCCTCGCAGGGATCTGCGGACAGGTCCATTGCTCCCATTAATGAACTTGCCGCCGTCAAACAGCCAGTCGATTCGCATTTTTCAGGAACTGAAACATGAAATGTGATCCACATAATTATATTCTACCACAAATTTTTAAAACAACACAATTCTGTATCTTTCTTGTGTTAAATTTTCTCGTAACCATTTACTAAATTCCTGCTTAATTTCTAATTTTGTCGACTGTGAGGGATATCTCAACAGATTCATTTGGTAAAATTCATTGTTGTAGCCAAAGCGAAAATCGCACAAATAACCCACTTTCGTAAGCCACTTCAGTACAAAAGTTACTCAAAAAAAATTTCTAAGTCATTCACTACGAAAATCACTTATATTTTTTTAATTTCTTTTTAAATAAGAGCCTATGATAAAACACCAACTTCTAACTTACCTTTAACATCTTTCTTTTTGCCGATATGAGCTGCTAAAGCGATGATTATAATGATACAGACAACACTAAACCCTATCAACACTTTCTCTATCGTTGTCAACCGCCTTTTCCTCTTGCATACATCACAGTTAAATATAGAGTCTTCATCGTCATACTCTAACATATCCTCCTCGGAACCAGCACGACTGTCTTGAAAAGGAGCATCTTCCATCTAAAATTCAAATGTTTCAAAGTTTTTTTGTTGTTATTTTGTTTGTATTTCCTCGTTTTTGTACTTTGTAGTGAGATATACGATCTAACTTAATATACTTTTTTTTTTTTTCAAAAACACCATTTCAACATGACATGTTGACATGTGTACAATATAGAAATTGCACATTAAACAACACGCATTGTTGTGAATGTGTTTCTCAGCTGAAGGCAAAAACAGTTACAAGATGTGAAATTAAAAATTGATCACATGTAGCAAAAACTGTTGTAACGTATTTGCGTTCTATACTTCTGTATTTTAAGACTATTTTCGTGATTTACACTCCACAGAACTTGGATTCTCCAGTTTTATGATGGATATGGAAACTAAAAATAAATGTTTAACACAAAGATATGCAACGTATGATGAGTCCTATTTCATACATTAGAATGAATTATATTATAAAATATACCTGTTTAGAAAGTAATAAATCCATAGTGTTTGGTTATAGAATTACTACATATGGCAATTGTATATTTTAGCATATCAAAGTTTCCATCACCAGCATAGTGAAATATAGGTTAGTTCCTTGTGAATGAATACATCCTGTGCAAACCATAAATGTTATTCCAGAATCTCACATTGCCTCATATCACTTCACGTATAAAACGTCATTTTACGAGAGTTCAGATGAGCAATAAATAGATCTCTTGAGTGATATACAAAGTATTGAAATACATGAAGTACGTAGCAGTCATTAAATGTATTGAACGAGTTGCTGCGATTCCAAAGAATTTTATTATCCCCATGCTGTCATATAAATCAGTTACTAAATAATCTGTTAATTGATAAAGGGACGTTATTCGTATTTTGTCTAATATGTTTCACACGTCACAGTAGTTACTTTCATGTTTGATTGCTTAGAGAAAATATTTTATTCTTCGAAGTAAGATTAAAAATGTATTTATGTCACATAATGATTTAAAAGTTTTTACTATGCTATTATGAATATGTTCGGTTTTCAAAGAAAGAATCAGAAACATTTGGAAAAACATAGTTTTTCTCTGTTGTAACAAAGTTTTTTGAGTATCTGCCTGCACATATATATGTATTTATTAATTGACAGGTTAATTTTAACAAATAATAATAAACCTTTACATCTAAATTATTATTTTTATTTAAAAATATTTATCTTTAAGTGATATGAAAGGTGTACGGATGCACTATCATGGTACAGAATGATGCTTTATTATCCGAAAACTTCCCAAATTAACGGGAAAATGTATAAGAAAATTCATCTTAAGGTTTCTTTGCAACTGTTGGTTAAATACAAAGGAGCATTACCATCATTCTAGCAAAAATAAGTTGTTAGATACATGTACATGTATAACGTATTATTAGTAGGTCATTGTGTTATCATATAACTAAGAATTTACCTTAAAGGTAAAGGCAAGTCAGAAAATATTTTGACTTAAATTGAAGAACTTGTACAGAGGAACACACTGTTGAAAGAATGTCTGAAATCGGAGTATTAAATGTGAAGATATTGAAGATTGAAAATTTCAAAAATGGATGATCATAGTGGCGGCCATTTTGAATTTGTGATGTCATAGTGCTCTAATTAAATATTTAGTTTAAAACACCACCTTCAAAAGAATATAAACTTTTGAAAAAGGGGCGCGTAAATAATGTGTCAAATTTGCATATTTACTAAATCATAGATTTCTGATAGCTCTTCTATTTTTTTCCGATTTCAGAATTTCTTTCAATCGTTTGTTCATATCAACAACTTCTTAAATTTCATGCTGAGCTTTATTCTGACTTGCCTTCCCCTTTAAACTAGGAAAAAGCTGCAACCACAATAACTAAGATTAGCACATGCAAGTATAAGTGTGAGCCTGTAAACTAAAGCAAGCACTATAATTAACGCTACCGTGAGAGGAAGTGTTAATATGAGTTTAGATATCCAACAAGCGTTTGAAAGAATCGGATTTCCATCGGATTCAGTCAAACGTTTAAGTAGTCACACTAAGTGTTGCACTAGCAAGAACAATGTTGCTTTACTGAATGATAATGTTTCCTGTTTTCTAGTCGTTTAAACTGTAATTATTGCAGAAAAATGGAAAATGGTTTAGAACTGAAGTTTACTCAAAACATATAGTCGACAAAAAAGAACGTCACCTACAATGAGTATCATCATGTTAAGTTCCATCTGTATGTTTTCTGACTGACTGCATAACAGACTTTAACCTTCGTACATATATTTTAGTGTCGTAAGAAAATCAGGAAAACAGCATGGCTAACTTTAAACATAAGGCGAAGCTCGTAAACCTTGCAAGTGCAACAGTTATAATTACTTTCTCACTACCTCTTGACTACCGCGTCTTTTGAATGAATCGTATGACGCATTTTTGATATACTGAATGAGATCTTTCTCTTTCTCTCCATAGTTGGATGCGCCCGACTTCTTTTCCTTTTTGCCCTGCAAATCGTTTCTTCAAAACTTGAGAATCATTCTTTTCACACTGTATTTCAAACTTAACAATGCGTGATATCATTAACTAAATACAATATGGAACGCAACAGCTGTCAAATTCTGTGTAGATTTATCGTTCCTTGTTATATGAAAATCTTGTTTAACAGGTTTAAGTTGGATCTTGATTTCCCTAAATATTACGTAGACCTGATTATGTTTCGTACGCGCGTGTCGTTAAGTACATGTAAAAGTATCGACAGCAGCGGCGTTCCATAGTGATATCAATTCTGAAATATGTATTTTAAAATAATTTAAAAATAATTTTAATGATATAACAAATTCAAAACACAACACTTGACAAGAACTGGATTACAACAGAACTGACGTCAGTGGTGATGTCTTGACGGAAGCAAAGCAGCAAGATAAAAAAGAACAATTTTTCTTCAACGTCAGCGTGCAATGCAAAGAAAGCGTAGCAGATATTGATACAAGTAAACAGGAGAATAAAGTTTATGCTGACACAAATGGCAATTACACATTTGCAAAGATGTTATTTGAGCAGCACTTCCACAAATGATTCATATTTCATTCAATTTGAAAAAAAAATCAAATGGAAATTTAAGTTACAACCCTCCTGGTGCAAATGTTAACTTACTAATGCAAAAATTTGCACCAAGTCACAAAACTGTGTAAATGAAGTAAAGAATGCTATCATAAAGTCACTATTGACGTTCTCTAATAATCGCTGCATGGCAAATACCAATGGCTTAGCTTGCGATTGCTATAGAGGTCCATTTTAATTCGTATATCTATCTGTATCTGTAAAGTCTAACAAAAACAGACGATGATCACGTATCATAGAAAATCTTAATGATAAACTAGAAATGATTGCATACTCCAAGACGTTGCTTCTCGCAAACGATAAAACATAATTAAAAGAAAATTTTTAATGCCCTTTTGCATCCAACGTTTCGGTAAGGACTTTAAGTCATAACATATTGAGACTCAATGATACTATAAACATACAATCAAGATTAATGAATTTGTTTTTAAAAACATTACAACAAAACTGAATTTGTAATACACTTATATACGTGTTTTCATTTATTATAATATTAATGTTAAACAGTTTTGTTAACATCGTATTCAATTTAGGGATGGCAACAGTTTTAACTACTGCCTCCACAATTTGAAAGTAACTTTATTACAGAAAGAATTCCTCATTTATTTTACTCTGTAGTAAGGGTTGACAGTAAAGTGATAGCATCAGGTGTTGTAATGCAAATACAAATCAAATTACTGAGAAATGTACTTAAACAAGTAAACTGGCACTCCTTTTCTAATTCTAATTTTCAGATAGTCATTCAATGAGAGTATAATGTAGTGCACCTTTCTTTGTATCAATAGTTAAGATAAAGCATTTCTATGTGAAAAAATAAACTCCCGGAAATTCCATTCAGTCGCTACAAAATGTTGCTAGACAATTGAAATGAATACACAAGTGAAATATGCTAACGACTTACAAAAATTGCACAGCACATCATTTAAAAACAAGGCACCAGTATGCCACGAAATATTTTATTTATACGAGTGGATTTTACAACTCTTTCCGTTCGTCCACTGGGACCCTTGTAAAATTTTATTGCACAGGGAATTCCCGGTAGTGAAATAAAATTCAAGAAATACAAAATGAGTATGTGCATATCGTATTGTAAGCGAAAAGTAACTCTATTTTATATGTACTGCATATACAGATATTCTATCAACATTTCACGACAAACAAAATAAAAGAACAGATAGAACAAGAAATGATAAAAAAAGTATTCAAATACATGTACATACGTACATGTATTAATTTTTATCTCCTTTTTTTGCAAGCATGACATGAAGACACGAGAATCAGCCATTTGTTTCCCTTTTTCTCATATATTTTTTATTCTATATCTTTCTTTTAGTCGGCAATTAAGATTTTTATAAAAATATTGCATGAACAAGAACGTGAGATCTTCTCGTCCTCTCCTTTCAATTCTCTTCTTGCTTTCATTGACTAATCTCTATCACTTCTACCTTTCTCTATACTTATATTTTATTTAAAAAAGCATAGCATACGTCATATAATTATACTTTTAAAAGATGGTGAATGTTTTGTCATAATGTATATGTATGTCTAAAAATAAATGATAAAAAAAAAACATTTCACGACAAGCATGCAAATTATATGAGTGATTGATTGGACACATTCAAAACAAGGGGAATTGTTTTTGTTGACTTAGCAAACAAAGCTTGGAAAGTTCACCATGTTATCTACATTAGTCAACATTTACACGTTGGCATAAATAAGGTATACATGGACAACTACTGATTAGATCATGTAATAAGAATTATTTAATGAAACAACCTGAACAGCACCAGAAAGCAACAACAACGTGTCAGCTGTTTGCTTTATAAATATTTGTCTCTGAAATGCCCGTTACTGAACGACTGAAGACAATATATATTGATATGTTGCAAACAAATCCCTCGAAAATAGTGGCAATCCTAATTATGCAATGTGCTACACCAATTATTAGTCTAAGAGAATGTTAAGTATTAAAAAAAACGATCCTGAAAAGAGGGCTTTTAGCTTATAGTATAACGCAGTTTCCAAAAGTACCTATATAAAAATAAAATACATTATTTTCTGAAGTAATACTACAATATAAAATAACCTAACCTTGTAAGACGAACTCATGGAAATTCCACTTAGTGAACAAAGAACGTGAACTGTCTATTGTAATTATACATTAGTCTTCCAATGAAAACCAAGGTCTCAAAGTGCCAAGAAGCAGTGAAATAATATGAGCAAATATAACTATAATTCTTCTAGTATATCCTTGGGGACCCATAAAGACTTTTATTGCACAAAGCTGTCCAGAATATGAAATTAATATCCCAAAAGACATACTTTGTGCGTGCACAGTAGTAAAGATTGAGTTGTAACTTTTTCGTTTGCTGATCTGTGGAAATAACAAGTAGATCAACTAATATTGAACAAGCAATGTTTTCAGATCGCACTTTCCTTTGTACAGTGTGAGTTGTAAAGTGTTCTTACAAATTAAACAGTTCTCTTTCGCTAAGATGTGCTTGTTTCTAATAACTACTTTTCAAATACGAACCGTCTCCGTCTTGACTGGTACAATAAAGATAAAATCAGCAGACGATATGTTACATTTGTCTAGTCAGCATTTTCTAGCTGCAATGTCCATCACTGATACAAGTCAGACATTACATAAAGATATTGTATGCAAACAGACCAGCTGAGGGAAAGAGAAGTGCAAACAGAATCTATGACCTATACGTCAGGAAACCAATTGATGTCCTTGTATCTGTGTTTCTACTCCTACAGACATTGCCAAAGGATAAAATGTCCATTTCCTAATCATGTATATACCGGTTTATAAAGTCTGTACTACAGATAATCTAGAAAATTCACCATTGCTGTATAATGCCATTTTAAGGTCTAGTCGTTTTAATTTTACTGTAAAAACGGATGGATAGTCTTCAATAATAA